>CM067364.1:30370376-30992735 GCA_034401795.1 Chaetoderma sp. LZ-2023a
ACGTTCCTTTAGAATCGGTCAATTGTGGGAGCGTTTTTAAGTTCCTTACTAAGACCGGGTCTTACTTCAATTTGCGGTTCGTTTTGTCACGCCTGCGAAACAAAAGCGAGACAAAGAATTACTATTTCCGGCAACGGCGGCATCGCCGACATCCGTATTTTCCGTTAAGGGTTAAGGTATTTTTAAATTGCTATTTCTCAAAAATGGTTCATTGTGCAGACTAGCCTAAAATATAATATAATACAATAACTATTTACATATGTACAGTATCTTTAGAAATTTAACACAAATTAAAAATGCATTTACGTATTAGCCGGACACGGGACCTTTCCACTTTATCCATCCATCACATGACATCATAATCAAACGTGACGTGTAGAATGACATCAAAATGAATGACACCATTATGACGCCATGAATGGCGTAGATAAGTACGTCACGAACGCATATTTGAAGACGGACTATGCGTTGTCGTAAGAATTAATATTCGGTTGAAACAAACATAGGCAGCACCCAGTCAAATTAGTTACAAAATATTCAAGAGCTTACTTGTATCGTTTTCAGGAAATTAATAGTTAGAGCATTCGGTGATCGATCAATCCCAACACGTCGAAGTGTGGGTGGAGCTTAGCTAGAGGCGGGCGGCTGTAAAGGTCCATTGCATATCGTAGACATGACCTGTCAACATTTCAGTTGCACAAGTAGGTGATCAGAAGCCCTTAAATCCACTTGGGATCTCAATAAAACTTCACAGATGCATTCTATGACATCATCAGAACTACACTGCATCAAAATAAAATTGATCTTCAAAATTTGTCCATACTTTTACAGCGTTTGGACTTTAATTATTGCAGGTTTGATTTGCATCCAAGTTATGCTTACTATATGGTGGTTAGGGTTTTTCAAAATGATAATTTAATCAACAAAGACTTATCCAATTTCGATAAAACTGTTTGATGCCTAAATCTAGTCCGCATCATAATGTAGTTAATTTTGAACTTATGTCATTCAGGGATAGAATCTGCATCATTACCAATTTAACTTCTGGAAACTTTGCCTAACTTTTTCATGGTTTAGAATATGTGTACGTCCCTGAATATGTTTATTAAAACAGAATATCTGTGCGTCACTGAATATGTGTATTAGAACCATGCCTAATTTATTTTGGCAATCCACACTATCCATGCCTTTACAGGCGAGATATTGTATGCTTCAGAGTTCCTTTTAATATCATATAGTGACTTGATTGTATAAAATTATCATAATGTTTAAAATTATATCTTGGCGGATTAGCCATTCTTTCAGGAATCGTATCTCTTACGTCATCAGGGCATTCGCTGTGGAAGATTTTATAGAGAAAGATGAGTTTCTCGTGCTTTCGGCTCTCTCGTAAATGTATTAGGCAAGTTTCTCTATAAAGATTTGCCAAAGGTGTGTATTTTGGCAGACATTTTGAATGGTTTCATGTTTTTCAGTATCCTGGTCCGAACATCCATCCCAAACTTCTTTAAATAATTCCTAATCAACTAGACAACCATTTAACCAGCATATATGTCGCGTTACCTGTTACCTGGCTGCTGCATTGAAATCCGTGCGGGAAAACTCCACAAGACCAACCCACCCACCCACCCCCACCCCACCCACCTAACCCCCCACACCCCTCCCACCCCCACCCCCACCCCCGGTGTCAATACTGGGCATGCCGCTAGAGACAAACTTCTCCCAATAGCTGCAAGCAAACGAAAACTGAGAATCTCTTTATGAATGAATCCAAAACATAGTTCACCCACATATACCTATCTACAAAGCATGAAACTAAAGAAAATGACGACCCACTTCATGGAGGCGAACCATGAAGGAAAAGTACAGTCCTAGGCTCACTGCTTTGCAGTACTGCTGACATTGCTGCACGCTGCATCATGGGGAACATAGCTTTCCAGTCCTTCTGGAAGCTAAGGATTCGTTGATCAAAGATGCCCTTGGTAAAAAAGACTACGTTTATACAATGCAACCTGCGTATCCTTGATGATGTATAACTGTAACAGCTGGGCAGCTCAAAAGGCAGCTCTAGACAAATTTGACGCCTGCCACCGCAAACACTTACGCCCCATCACTGGACACCGATGGCCAGAGAGCATATTTTCCAACGATACGCTATACAAGATGTGTAATACGCCGCCGCTGTCTGTAAAAGTCGCCCAGCAAAGATGGTCCAGTTTGGCCATGTGCTAAGGATGCCAGAAGACACACCAGCACAGAGAGCCTTGGAATTCGCCCTATTCGGAGCCAGCAGTAGGTGAATGATATGGAATCTATATACAATATTCTATGAGGACAGTATTCCTTTAATAATTAGTCGGAGATAAATTTTCCCTTTTGCATCGAATTGGGTTTTTTAAACCTTATATTAAATATAATTTATTGCAAATATTTACAATGCGATCGAGTCACAATTCAAAACTGACTTAGGTGCTTAGTCTCTCCCCACATCATATTATGGGCATGGCAGTGTAAGATAAACATAAAAAATGTATGTACAGACTAACGTAAAATAGAATATAGTACAATGACTAATTACATATGAACAGTATCTTTAGAAACTGGGCAAAAATTAAAAATACATTTACGTGCTATCCGAACAATTACCTATTGTGGGCATGACCTATCATCACCATTTCAATGGCACAAGTAGGTCACCAGAGGCCCTTGAATCCGCTTGAATTAACCGATTTCATATTCAACTAGCAACCAGGAATAGCATATGTACATGACATCAATATAGCCTTCCGACAGACAATGACAGTCCACCCTTCAAACGCATGACAAAAACAAGTCCCCAGTCTTACTTGATCTGAAGCTATTCATATTCTCACTGTCTTCTACTGTTGACAGCGTAATGGCAAAATTTGGACAAGACGATTAAAATATTTTCTTTTCAACGTCCGTTTGCATCCCAAGAGAAAGTTATTTTTTATTCGGTTATTGAGCGGTACTTTTTCAAAAATAGTTTTCTCTTGGCTTGCAAATGGGCATTGCTCAAGGAAACCATGTCTATGCGCATGTAATGGACATGTCCGGATTTAGCTATGCCCCGCCCATCTCTAGCTAAGCTCCACCCAGCTGTTGGGATCGATCGATCTCTGAACACACTGACTGTCAATTTCCAAAAAACTACACAGTTAAGCTGTTGAATATTTTAAAACTAATTTGACTGGGTGCTGTTGTTGCCAGTAAAATTAGTTTTAAAATATTCAACAGCATGTTTATTAAATAGCAAAGAATTACAAAGACATACAATTTACACAACTTGTCGGACTGTTTGAGATTTGATGACTGTCTATATGGAACCCTTTGTGATGTGATGATTATGACGTCATCATACACGCGCTGAGCTTATTATGACGTCATACGAGGTCTGATGATGGATGGATACTCTGGAAATGTGAATTGCGTAGGAGTTATTCCTGTAATCCCTTTTGCGCTACCTGCAACAATGCCACAGGTTTAGTTTACATCATAGAGGCATCCAATGCTTTAACCCCTCTTATGTCAACAGCGTATTAAAGAGCTCAAAATACTATTTATTTCAATTAACCATTTAATTGCCAATACGTTTCAAGGAAATTTTGAGTAAAGAGTATTTTGTAAATTTATAGCGAAAATTTACACAAAAATAGATTTCTGTTATCCTTTCAAATGGACATTCATCAACCATGTAATGGTCAGGAAAATTCAAATTTCTGCTAAGCCAGTGTCCAATTGCAGACCAAGAAGAGTATTTTGAAAATATACCACTGGAATGACTGGCTCGGTTACCGAGCCAGTCATTCTAGTGGTAAATTTGTTTTAAATATTCTTCGCTTAGCCTGCAAATGAACATTTCTCAAGATCACTGCAGAGGTCGTTTTTACCAATTTGGTCATTAAAGTGCTAAGATGTTTTGATATATATTTATTTGCCACAATAGGCGATAGTGCCTTGAGTGTAACAACTCAAATATATATATATATATATATATATATATATATATATATATATATATATATATATATATATATATATATATATATATATATATATATATATATATATATATATATATATATATATATATATATATATATATATATATATATATATATATATATATATATACATATACATATACATATATATATATATATATATATATATATATATATATATATATATATATATATATATATATATATATATATATATATATATATATATATATATATATATATATATATATATATATATATATATATATATATATATATATATATATATATATATATATATATATATATATATATATATATATATATATATATATATATATATATATATATATATATATATATATATATGTAATAATTTATGATTTAAAGTACATTGATAATTTACATTTAACAAGCCACCAGCCAACATATGAATACTAATCGCCCCTAAAGACTCCCAACCCCTCCCCTGATCAACCGGCGAAAATGCTCAATTCTCTTTATAGCATGTATACGAATTGTATACAATTGATAGAGTCACAATTTGATAACTGTTGAATATTTTGAAACTAGCTTGATTGTTTACTTTCTCTTAGTACCATTTTCAGGTGTACGAATTGTATTATAAAAAAATTCTGCAGCTTAATGACTGTTGAATATTTTGAGACTAATTTGACTCTGGGAATTGATCGATTTACTTTCTCGTAGTGATATTTTCAAGTGAACGAATTGGCTGTCATTGATAAATTTGTAGTTTAATGACTGTTGAATATTTTGAAACTAATTTGACCTGTGATAATTGTCAACCTACATTGTCCTTGTGGCGTGTTCAAGTGTAGGACTGTATGTCATTAATAAATTCGCAATTTAAAAACTGTCGAATATTTAGACACTAATTTGACTGGAAAATGGCACACGGGGAGTTAAAACATCAGTGTAGACAGGAATACAAACCAAAGGAAATCATTTGACGACGATCCACTTGTTATAAACCTGTCTGAATAGCTAAATACACTGTGACTGGGAAATATATCAACGTATGTGGAGTGAACACCAAATCGAACTAAGACAGAATCGCAAAAAGATCCTAAGCCAAATCAGTCGACGATTGAAAGAACTCGCCATCAAAAGATCAGATGGCCTGGAAGATGGAATTATGTCCATAGATCTTCTTCTTCTTTTCGATCGCTGGTATCACACTTGGAGAGCCGTTCTTCGATCTCCAAGTGTCATTTCATTAGCGTTGTGCATAATGTTCTGGTTAGCCCCTCCAAATGTCTGGATTGACACCCAGTGGGTTACACCCCTGCGCCACGTTGAGGCCGAGCATATAGTCTTAAACAGGAGATGTCCATAGATGATTGCTGAAAAATGTGCAGAGCAAGCAAAGCCTTAAAAATCAGCATTCCGCAACAACCACTTGCTATGCCTGGCTATGATAATCAGTTCATCGGCTCTGACCAGGGGAAAGGCTGAAACATTCAAAGAATGGCTCATAGATCAGTTCACTGACACAAGAGACGAACTTTTATCCACGTTTGAAGGTCAGTCATGACCCTTGCAAAAGCCAAGGAGAGAAGCAGGAGCAAGAAAAGACTTTGCCTCTCTAACGAATCACCGCACATGCGGATCTGATGGCGTTAATAACGAACTCCTTAATTCCTTCTTGTGTCAACTAGTCATTTGTAATAGTAAAACCCGCCACCACTGCCTCTGCAGTTGTCTTGAGGACTGTCTATTCACAGGCCAAGAGAAGACTATTTTTTTTAATTTACCACTAGAATGGCTGGCTCTGTTACCGCGCCAGTCATTCCCGTGGTAAATTTTCAAAAATAGTCTTCTCTTGGCCTGTAAATAGACGCTGGCTAATGTAAGGAAAGACTTAGATTTTCGTCAAGCATGCCAAAAAAACCCATCTTAAAAAAATATTCCAGAATTCATGATGGTAAATTTACAACAAAAAAACCCTTCTCTTGGCCAGCAAATGGTTATTCACTGAGCAAATATTTAAATTTTCTTGAAAACGCTTGACAAATTAGTCTTATTTGATAAAAGCCGCATTTTGAACGCTTTGAGGCGCTGTTGACACAACAGAGGTTAAATATGCGGAGAATACCACCTCGACACAGATCGCACACGTCGTCAACTTGAGCAACATCTCTGTGTCAATGTTGTTGGAGAATGTACCCGTGTCGCACTTCCAAAGCATAGGAACCCCACGCGGATCTCTTTGCATACTGAGAGTCTGAGACCAATAGTACTTTTGATCAACATCCGACAAATTCTGTCAAATGTGCCATGATCTCGTATCAGAGATAAATTTGACAAATTTACTGGAAACTAGCAACGTGGATTTAAGCGGAAGCATCGCAGCACTGACATAGTCTGGAAACAACGAATGTTAACCTCAGTATAACTATCAAAGTATTGGGATTTCTGTAAGATAGGAATCGACATGTTATATGCATTTGATAGCATCAAGAGACCAGAGATCCTTCAATTTCACCATCAAGAAGTCTGAGATGATGACGAACTCATTCTGGCGCGGCTCCTTTTGGCAAACACAAAATTAAATGTTCACATTCAATCAATGCATTCCGCCCAATCTGAAAAACCAATAGGATCACCGCAATGTATTGGGTTGTCACCGGGGCTTTTCACTTGCTACCGCACCGCAACACTATCATCTGTTCAAAAACCCTCTACAAGACTAACCCCTTCAATCTCAATGATATGCCACCACAGATGGAGTATGCAGATGATACTGACCTTATCGACTAGAGAAAAGATCATATGGACCTTTCCATTTTAGTTATGCCCCGCCCATCTCTCGCTAAGCTCCACCCACACCTCGCTCGTGTTGAGATCGATCGATCTCTGAACACTCTATCAATTTACAGAAAACTATACAGGTAAGCTATTGAATATTTTGGAACAAATTTGGCAGCAACAGCGTCCAGTGAAATTAGTTTTAAAATATTCAAGGGGTAAAGAATCATTTATGACGTAATGATTATGACATCATCCTACATACACCTTAGCTGATTATGACGTCATATGACGTCATATGACGTCAGATTGATAGATGGATACTCTGAAAAGGTGAATTGGTACGTTACTTCGAATAGCTGCAGAGCAACGGAAATTGTATGTTTTTGCTATTTAAGAAGCATGCTGTTGAATATTCTGAAACTAATTTGACTGGGCGCTGTTGCTGCCATAGGTAGCAACAGCACCCAGTTAAATTAGTTTCAAAATATTCAACAGCTTACCTGGATAGTTGTCTGGAAATTGATAGTCAGGGAGTTCAGAGATCGAGCGATTCCAACAGGAGCAAGGTGTGGGTGGAGCTTAGCTAGTAATGGGCGGGGCTTAGACAAATCTGGAAAGGTTCATTGTGTCTGATGTGTGAAAAGTAATGTAATGAAGGTAAGGATCCGCAGTGAGAACGACACCAGGACTAGATACTATTAGTAATTTCCGCAGACAGCAGACTACATATTCCGTGGGACTTAAGCCTGGATATGCTGAATATTTCGAAAACAATTTGGCTGAGAGTTGTTAGTGGCAATGCTACCAACAACTTTCAGTCAAATAGTTTTCAAAATATTCAGCGGGTTCATAATTATTGCCAATTGAAAGTATTGTGTGGTGGCTTGCAGCAATCAGACAGTAAATTGGATGGAGTTTACTCTTTGACTGCGCACGTGCCTTTTTTAGATTTGATTTTACGCTCCATTGTGTGTTTTGTGGTCATGAAGGTAATGACGTTGTTGACCGTCATGTACCTCTGGACAGACAGTATATGAAGTTTCTGGATGACGGTGTTGACCGTCATGTACCTCTGGACAGACAGTGTATGAAGCTACTGGATGAGTCCGGCCTGTCAGTCAAGTAAATGACGTCATATTCAATTACGTTGCGTGTAGTCTGGCGTCACAATCATAATTGACAGAAATACTCCGTCATGAACCAGGAATAGCCTGTCAGTTCTACGAATTGTATTTGTATTTAGTAAATATTCTGTTGAATATATCGAAACTAATTTGACTGAGTGTTGTCTAGGAATAGGTATCAACAGTCCCTAATCAAGTTATGTTCAAAATATTCG
This sequence comes from Chaetoderma sp. LZ-2023a, assembly GCA_034401795.1. Lineage (NCBI taxonomy): Eukaryota > Metazoa > Mollusca > Caudofoveata > Chaetodermatida > Chaetodermatidae > Chaetoderma > Chaetoderma sp. LZ-2023a. Next base: position 30,378,513 of record CM067364.1, read on the forward strand.
ACAGGTTAGCTGCATATCTACCGTGAAATAGGGTTTTCTGGGAGTTCAAGATTCAAAGTATATTTATACATTAATCCCACACGCCCAACGCATGGGCGGGGCTTATCTAGAGATGAGCGGAGCATCGCTAAAAGTTGCTTCATCCATTCTTAATGTGGCATCAATCAGAAATGATGAATGAGAGATAATTTAACTGGGAGCTGTTACTGCCATATAAAAGAACAGCCGCCAGTCAAATTACTTTCAAAATATTCAACGGCTTACCTGTATAGTTACCTTGAAATTGGGATTCTGGGAATTCAGGGTTCAAAGTATAGACGCACAAAATGTAAGCGGAGCTTGACTACAACTGGGCGTGGCATAGTTAGAAATGGGTTCTGTTATTGATAGTTGACGTGTCAGGGGGGCTTCATGAGGCTATGATGTAATTTCTAGTATTACAACGTAAACCCACGCGTGATACTCACAGACGTTTAGTTTGCTGTTTCTAAAAGTCACATGTGGACACAGACTTCATCTACCAAGTTTGTCCACCAAGTTTAATCTCTGCCATATTTCTTTCAAATTAAATCTCCCAAATTTCCTGCACTAATAACTAAGCCCAGGCCTGCTCATCGAAATATGATTTTTCTCTTGGGGAACAAACACATATCTTTATTTAAGACGTATGTCCCTGAAAGAGCCACACTCGTTTGTTCACACCCCCATTTATCCCCTGTAACTGGTTTCCCACCACCTTCCATGTTCTGTAGCATGGTCATGTAGCTCAATATTTACAGTAGATAAAGTAAACTCCTCGCCCCCCCCCCCCTCCCACCCACCCACCCACCCGACCCCGCCGCCCCCCCCCCTCCAACCTGTGCCAAAATGCTACTTAAGCTATACCAATTAACCCTTTACGGGTCAAGATTCGCAAAGTTATAAATCAAATTTACAAAAATAGTTCTCTTTTCCTTAAATTGGCATTCCTCGCCGCTACTGCAGAGACCGTTTTTCGACAGGCTTGACCACCAATGTGACAATGGGCACGAAAATTTGATTTTTTTTTTGCTTAGCCAGTGTTCATTTGCATGTCAGGAGCAGAGAATTTTTGACATTTTACCACTGGAATGGCTGGCTCGGTTACCAAGCCAGTCATTCCAGTCGTAAATTTTCAAAAATACTCTTATCTTGTTCTACGAATGGACACTCCTCAAGACCACTTAAAATGCTGTTTTGTCAAACTTGACGATTAAAGAATTAAGTTGACACACATGAGGGGCAACTAGAAAGTATCTGTACCAACATCGATATATATGTTCAATGATAGATATAATATTGACATTTTCATATAAAAGATAGTTTAACTTGACAGTTTTAACCCTATAACACTCACATCAGCCAAAAACGGCATCTGTAGTGGTCGTGAGAAATGTCAATTTGCAGACCAAGAGAAGAGTATTTTAAATATTTTACCACTACCAATAACAGTCATTCCAGTTGTAAAATTCCAAAATACTCTTCTCTTGGTCTGCAAATGGACCTTTCCCATGAGAAAATTTACATTTTCTTGAATAAATGTGTGGGTTAAAAGGCTAAGAAATAGATTTGTTTGTAAGTGAGGTATGTGTGCGTGACGAAGCCTCGCATCTCACCTATTTATTAACCTTTAACGCTCATATCAGCCGAAACGGTTTCTGCAGTGGTCTTGCGAAATGTCCATTTGCAGACCAAGAGAAGACTATTTTTAAAATTTTACCACTGTAATGACTGGCTCGATAACAGAGCCAGGCATTCCAGTGGTAAATTTTCAAATATAGTCTTCTCTTGATCTGCAAATGGACACTTTCCATGAGAAAATTTTAATTTTCTTGAACAAATTTAAGGTTTAAAGGGTTAATCTTCAACAATTTGTCAGATTTCGTGTCTTATCTAGTAACCCTAATAATTAAATATAACCAATTTAACACTAGGGTGTCAATCAATAAATAAGGAGACATGTTCCCGCTCTAACATTAAATAGATGTAGGCCGATTCGGTCATATTTCAACAATACTGATACACCGCTTTTTATTCTTTAAATCTCTGTAATAAGATGTCATCGGCACGTTGCATGACGAGGTAGGGATGATAGAGTTCATGTATTCGTGGCGAACAGTCGAAATCCCACAAAGTATTAAACAAAGTCTGTAATTTTATCAGAATTATCTTAGAACAGTTCCCTAGCTGCCGTGTACAACAACAGCAGCTGCAACAACAACAACAACAGCAAAAACAACAACAACAACAACAACAACGACGACGACGACAACAACAACAAAAACGACGACAACGACAACGACACCAAAAGCAGCGACGACAACAACAACAACAACAACAACAACAACAATGTCAACAATGTCAACGACAGCAAGGGCAATTACGACAATGACGCCGACAACAACAGCAGAATCACCACGAACAACGACGACAACGACGGCGACGACAATGGCAATGGTGGGAACAAGGACGACGACGACGACGACGACGACGACGACGAGGATAATAATGATGATGATGATGATGATGATGATGATGATGATGATGATGATGCTTATTGCTAAATAATAACACTAATATTAATAATAATAATAATGATAATAATAATAATAGACGATAATTTAATTACTTATAAACTCTGTTTATAGTGTAAAATATTTATTTAATATATTTTCCCGCATGTATCAATGTAAAATCGATCTGAGTGTAATAAAGTTCAATTCAATTCAATTCAAAGTATGTAGACTGTTATAAATATACCAACCAGGACAACGTCTGTCTAGTTGCTTTGTCCAAGCCGGACAGGAAATGGTCGTCATTTTGTAGTCAGCGAAATAACCATTCTTTTGCTGGTACACCATAGTGGCATTTCTGAATATAGACTAGTAGAATAAGCCCATTTTTGTGCGACCTGGGGAAAAATTCCAATGTTATCAATTCCTGCTTATTTTTTATCTTCACTATCTCTAGTATCCCAGAAAAAATGTCCTGACCAATATGTCTTGGGCGGAATTATTTACACGACTTCCTACTTTCAAATTTCTTGCAGTGCCTTATTATAGGGTGCACGGGGGGGGGGGGCAAATTCAAATTTCTGACGTTTCAGTACGACTAGAGTGCTGAAAATTGTCATACATTTCGAAGATACAATACCCTATCGTGTAAAATAATAATTGTTGAACTATATCAAAAATAACCTTGGAGAATTCTTTGATGATCACCAATTTAGAGGCCAATTCACAGTATTTATGAAAATATAACTGTATCGTTTTTGCTATCAATATATTTTGCGTTATAATAAGAAAGTTAGGGACTAAATTTGATCAGGACAATACATCGTTTACAAATATAGCCAACTTAGCGCGGTCTGTGGTCAGATTATGCGTAGAATTAATCATTTGTAATAATAATACATGGTCCAGGATAATTTTAGAAACTGGCAATTAATGTAAATCAAAAGACAATTATGACTTTTGCGTGTAACAGGTTGAAATAAAGTGACCTAATATGCTTCTTCACTTTCATATCGTGGTTGTGAACACGTGCTATGCTTGAATTCCTTATGGGTTTTTAATACATTCAACAATGAGTTATCAATTAGATGAAAATTGCATTCCCATGCCGGGTATCTTATCTGAGGGGAATTGTGTTGTTTGTCGGGAGATTGTGGGAGATGATAAACAAAAGGTTTATAAAAAAGGTTTTGAAATGCTTATTCGTATAAGTCGTCTTCGGGGGGATAGAGAAGTGAATGAATATTCATTAGAAAGATCGGTAGCACTGCCCATTGGCAACGTGTATGTACACAAGAGATGCCGGGCTGATTATACTATGGATCCATAAGCTGACCTGAGAAGAAGTAGAACAGATAGTCACAGTGGTGCAACAACATCAAAAAGAGTACAGAGCCTTTTGACTGGATGGGCGGTTGCTTTTTGTGTGGGAAAACAGCAGTCTTTAACAGTAAACATCCAGGCAAAGATTCTGTGTCATAGGTTACCTTGCTTGCATTCAGACAATCTGTCTTGAATCAGTGCATGAAACGAAATGACACCTGGGCTCATCAAATTATGCTAAGACTAAATGACTGCATAGATTTAGTTGCATCATCAGCCCAATATCATTGCAATGTTATACAGATTTCTTCTGTTCTGCAAACACTACTAATGTACCAGTCGGTTGGCCAACCGATTCAAAGAAGCAAAGCTGTTTTGAGGTACTTTGCCATTGGCTGGATGATGAGGGGGTGTCAGAAAAAATGACTATCACGGAAATATACGAGACGATGATAGAGATATCCAGTGGTGAAGAAGTTCACGGCATTAAGAGCCTGAGAGAGAAACTGCACGACCATTACAGCAACCACATATTCTGGGCGCGAATGAAGGGGGGTCGTGAAGATGTATTATTTTTTGTTTCCATGATATGGCTAGTTACTTAGTACATGAGAAATGGCACTCCGAAAAGAGAGAAAGTGTCAAACTAGAAACTTAAAAAATAGTTGCTACGTGTGCTAAACTACTGAAAGACGAGGTACGTCAGTGAGAGTACTCAAAAGAATGTTATCCGAGTAGCAATGATATTAGTGATATCGGTAAAGGAAGGGAGTTTCTCACCCCACTAACTCGTATATTTATTGAGACAATGATAGAAAATGATGTAACCAGAAATAGCATTGGTCAAGCTCTCACTCAAGCTGTGAGACCATCTTCTGTAATATCGCCTATTTTGTTTGGTACTGCGGTAGAGATGGACCATGTATTTGGTACAAGGTGGCTGATAAACGAGCTGTTCAGATTGGGATTTTCCATCTCATATGATGAATTAACTTTGTTTAAGCAATATATTTTACAAGAGGAAAATCTCGGCACATTGTCACCAAATAGCGATGCAGAAATCTCACAGTGGGCCTCGGATAATGCTAAGTATGATGTCCGAACACTTGATGGTGGCAACCAGTTTCATGGTATGGGTACAATATCAATGTTGGTTGTAAAAGGATACCAAAGAAACTGTGATCAGCATGTTAGATGCATGGCAAAATTGGCAATGTCTGAACTAGTGGGTGACAAGGGGATACCAATCATTCAATATGTAGGGCCAATGTTAACATCACTTTCCTCCCTAAGGTTCAAACCAATACTAGAATCTCAACGACCTTATATCGTGCCACCAGCATCATATTATGCCAACTTGCTGTGGCAATCAGCACGTGTGTTTAATAAATTGAGTAGACTAATGCCAAATTTTTCTGGATTCATGCAGCACCTCTACACGCCCCTTGATGATGGTACTGAGAAATGGCAAGTACTTATTCTTCCATTCATAGACCTCAACCCAAATGACGAGACTTGTCTGTACTCTATGCTTTTATACATTCACGATCAGTCAAGCAAACTGATGCAACCCAGTGCATCAATCACATTTGACCAGCCACTCTGGCAGAAAGCAGTTGAAATTATTAAAGCAAAAGATCTCAACTGGTTGGTTTGTCGACTTGGTGGATTCCATCTTCTAATGAGTGCATGTGGTAGTATTGGTAATGTGATGAAAGGGTCGGGTCTTGAAGAAGCCATGGGGCAGGTGTATGGACCAAACAGCATTAATCAGATTTTTGCGGGAAAAGCAATTTCCAGGGCTTTACGTGCACATTTTCTTGTTGAAAAAGTGCTTATAACAAAGCTGATTTCTGATCTATTACCTGTAGATGCTGACCTATCCAATTCTGTATGTACACAACAGCCAGATAGATTAACAACCAGGCAAGTAATCAAACTGGAAGAAATGGTTCGATGTGCTCTAGAAGACGAATGTATACCAATCAATGAAATTTCCGATTCGAAAGAACTGGTAGCATTAGATCTATGTATTACTAAACACAATGCAAAATTGGAAAGCGAGTCACGTACAGCCAAGTATTGGATTTTGTATCTGTACTACATAAGCATCATTAGAGAGTTCATACATTGCGAAAGAGTCTGTGAATGGGAAGGGCATCTGGCAGCTGTTGGAAAGCTGATGAATCTTTTCGCGGCTTCAGGGCATATTAATTATGCAAAACGTGCTAGACTTTACCTGCAAATGATGAGAGATCTCCCGACCAAACACCCATGGTTGTGCAATAAGTTCTCTACAGGTCACCATGCAGTTGACTATGCATAGAGCAAATTCGTATGCGATCAATGAAAGCTCCAGGAGGTTTGACACATGGTCGTGGCATAACTGAAAGCGTTAGGCATCAATGGATCTATAGCATGCATCACTGTGCAGCTGTTCATGAGGCAATGACCAGCTTAACAAATCGTCAAAATGCAACAAGTGAACAACATGCGGAACTCTGTAAATCTAGGTGCAAGCGAGATTTTGTAGACATGGAGAAGATCCTAGATTGGTTTGGACAGCACAACCCATTCGATGACAAGGTTTCCACGTTACGGTCGCTGGCAACTGGGCTAACGGCATCTGACGATGATGGAATTAATTGTGACATGGCTGAACAAATGGGTTTGAAGATCCAGCAATCACTTGATGACGTGGCCTTTAGTAATACTCATATTAAACGATCTCAACAAGTTCGTACATTGAATGACCTCCAGCCCGGTATCAAGCTCGGGAAAAAATCTATCCAGATTGAGCCGATTGTTTTATTCTTGCGATGTACGGCACTGACAAAACGAGAATCTGAAGATGTCACACCTTATTTTAAGTATGAACTTTCTTCCATACCGACATCGCTGTTCAAAGAATATTTCATGTGAAAATCAGATAAATCAGAATTAGCCAGGGATATCTAGAAAGAGCTCCACAATGTCACCCATGAACTGACTAATGTTACGAAAGATACCATGCCAGTAATAGATGGTGGTTGGCTGCTCCATCACATTAGATGGAAAACAATGTCACGTATCAAGAAATTGTCGAACAATATGAAACCTTTCTCAGCAATAAATATGGAAAGTGCTGTATTGTATTCGATGGATACGAAGGACCATCCACAAAAGACCACGAACATCTGAGGCACTCTGGAACAACGTCCGCGGATATCACTGTCACAGATATATCAGTGTCACAAAAATCAAGAGGCATTTTTCTTCAACATGAGACACAGTTCATACAGCTTCTTGTTAAATTCTTACAATCTAAGGATTGTATCGTTAAGTGTAGCGATAGCGATGCAGACACCTTGATTGCATCATCTGCTCTGGACTTTTCGAAAAGCGGTCAATCAGTAATGGTTGTAGCGGAAGACACGGACATTTTTATTATGCTAATTCACCACTGGAAAACGTACATGGCTGATATATTTCTAGTAAACGAGAAAAAAACAAATGGACCAAATAAAACTGTGCAGATGTACAGCCTTCACGAAGCACATGAAGTGATGAATCCAGTATTGCACGACAACATACTGTTCATCCATGCACGGAGTCGTTGCGATACAACTTCATCTACCTTTGGACAAGGAAACACTCATGTAATGAAAGTCTTGTCTAAACAGAGCAAACTACAGTTACTAGCTCATGAAATGGCTGATACTGAGATGACACCCCAAGACGTCGGTAATGCCGGTATATCTGTTTTCTGTATTCTTTATGGAGGGAAAGATTTTGAATCACTGACATCCTTGAGACACATGCGTTATCAAGCAATGATTGCACGGTGTAATAAAATTGAGCCTGAGAGACTTCCACCAACTGATCGAGCGACTCATTACCACAGTCTCCGTGTCCATCTACAAATTGTCCAATGGGCTGAACTCGATAACAAGTGCCTTAATCCGTACGAATGGGGCCGGAAGGAGGAAAACAAGGTTATGCGCCCTGTCATGACAGATATCGATGCTGCACCTGCAAATGTTCTGAAATTTATTCGTTGTAATTGTACAATTACTAATAAAACCCAATGTAGAACAAGGCAATGTTCATGCTACAAATCAGGATTACACTGTGTCGCTGCATGTGGCGGTTGCCATAGAGAAACGTGTAGCAACAACGTTGTTCCTTCCGGATGTGAAGACGTTGGCGATTAGTGTACGGGCAAAGACGGCAGACAAGATGTGCTTCTTGGATAATCCTTTGTCAAAGATTTTTACATCTGTCAGAATCCTCAATTCTCGTTGTTTAAAATATACCGCATTCACCTAAAGAAATTTATGTTTTTAGAATTCTTGATAGAAATTATTTACTCGGTAGTTTTTTTATCCAATTCATTCATTTTAGTAGGGTTTCTGATCGCAAGTATGCGACAAATGAATGGCTGCTGACAAGAGTAATATTTTTCCATAATCCGCGCAGCCATCTTGTTTTTTTCTCACGTTACCATGACTACAACTAAAGGAATCATTGACAGACTAAGAGAATATGGTACACCCGATAAATATACAGTTTCAGTGCTCTACTCCTAGACACACTGTCAGAAAAAAGGACTTGCCTTTGACTACCCCAAAAAATCAGGGTTTCTAAGAACGCAAAAAGCGCCAAAATTTCAATGTGCCGTAAAAGATTTTGCCCAAGGGATATTGGACAGGATTTTTTTTCTGTGATAAATTGACCATAGGGGAGCAAGAAAACGTTGATTTCGATAACATTGCAATTTTTTCCATAGCTTCTTCAAAATCCGCTAGCCTAATATCTTGTATAGAGAATGTATGTGTTTTGAAACACAAAGCCGCGACGCGGTGGAATAGGAGAGTTAGCTCGCTTGACCACAGCGTGCGGGCGATGTTTAATTTGAAAATATTCTCTAAAATATTTAAATTGCTGAATTTGCTTTGCTGGAAATTTTCAAATCGTTAAATTCTACAATTCATTACGAATCTCAGATATGCTCAGTGCATATGATACAAGAAAGTCCAATCGTAAAGGAAGTTGTTGTGATAATTCTTAGGATGTGTTCACACTAGAAGGTTAATCCCGAGTAACGACATACTGAAGTATGGCGTTACTCTGGATTAACTTACTAGCGTGAACACGGCCCTAGTTTTCATCAACAGGCTTTCACACGATGAGTCGTTGAACATCTCAGGAGAACTCTTTCTTCAATGGAACTTTCCATGTTTAGCTATGCCCCGCCCATCACTAGCTAAGCTTCACCCACAACTCTCCGTGTTGGAATTGATCAATACCCCGAGTGCCATAACTATCAATTTTTCTGAAAACTATACAGCGAAGCTGTTGAATATTTTGTAACTAATTTGACTGGGTGATGTTGCTGCCTATGGCAGCAACAGCGCCCAGTCAAATTAGTTTCAAAATATTCAACATAATATTTATTAAATAGTAAATGCATACAATTTGTACAACAACGCATAGCCCGTCTTCAAATATGCATCCGTGAGCTACTTGTCGACGTCATTCATGGCGTCATTCATTATGATCTCATTCTACACGTCACTTAGTTGAGTATGACGTGATATGATGGGTGGATACTCTGGAAAGGTGAATTAGAGTACTTCATCTGGCTATAACCTCCAGTATAAACGTTGGTGCATTTCGTTTCTCAATGGCAATGTCAAAGTGTGACGATGTAGAGAAAACGCTCAGTCACCACCCCCACCAAACCCCACTAATGTAGACTTATTAAAGGTGCATTTTCACACCAAACTGCTTGAAAATAAAATTGGTAAGATTATATACTTTTAGAGGCTTAAATTATGTGACTAGATATAAGGAAACGAATAAAAAATTTAATATAATGATTAAATTGCGTATAAATTAATATAATTTTTTTAAATTGTGAAATTGAATTAGAGGCACGAGTCCCAATTAAATTTCACAACTAACACAATTATATTCATTTATACAGAATTTAATCATCATATGTTAAGATTTATTATGTTTCCTTACATCTGGCCACATAAGTTAAGCCTCTAAAAGCACATAACTTTATTTTCAAGCATTTAGTGCCAATATGCACCTTTAGCCTTACCGCCACCAAGAATTTGTCTTCGCAAGCGCAGATAGAAGGCATACTATACTAAGAAGAGAGACCGTGTATAACAATCAGATATCCCTGTATGAATTGAGAACAGTCACGACTGCTTAGGTTAAACAAATACGGACATCTATGCGCTGTGAGGGTAATTTAGAGAGCAAATGCGACTAGGTAGAGAAAGAGCTGGTCTATTCTAGACACTTCTAAAGCCGTTGGCCGATACAGCTTAAGCCCGAAACTGTTATACGAGAGTAAGGAGGGTTTGGTCCCAATACTAGCGCAGTTCTTTAATCATTCCATTATTAGCGCACATTTTCCGACCCCATGGAAAATTGCTAATGTAACTGCTATTTTAAAAAAAGGTGAAAAGAACCTATGTTCAAATTACCGACCAATATTTCACTTGAGCTGCTTAAGCTAAGTTATGGAGAGAACTGTTTTTAAACATATTTACAACAACTACATTAGACACGATATATCTCCATACCAATCCGGATTTCTTCCGTCAAATTCTACAGTAAACCAACTGTTAGACATCTATACTGACATCGCTCAGGAAATATTTTTCTTGTTCTTTGATATTTCTACAGCATTCGATCGAGTGTGGCATCGTGGCCTTCTACAAAAATTTAGAAATTTCGGTATCTGTGGAAATTTACTAGCATGGTTTGAAAGCTATCTCGAAAACCGTTATCAGCGAGTAGTTATAAACCACAATGAATCTACCTTACCGCGCTTACACGCTGGAGTGCCACAAGCCTCAGTCCTTGGTCCCTTGCTATTTTTAGTCCTTATTAATGGCATGCCCAGCGATATTTTAAACACTATTAGACTGTTTGCTGATGATTCCTGCATATATGTAGTGTCTGATAACTTAGAAGCACACGTTGTAACAATATACCATGATCTTCGGACCATGACGCAATGGGCTAACACATGGCTTGTCGAATTTAATGCCTCCAAAACTACTAGTCTGTTTCTTTCTCTGCGTAATGAGCACGCTGTCTTTCCAGTTAAATTCAAAAATTCTGAAATGCTCCCGTCAAAGAACCAACCATAAACATGTTGGCATTACTCTCAACAACAAAGGCACTTGGCTTACTCACGTGGAAAACTTAATAACAAATGCTCAACACAAACTTTCTTTACTCAAGGGCCTAAAATATATCCTAGACCGGAAATATCTTGAAATTATGTTAAAAAGCTTTATTAGGCCATCTCTAGAATACGCAGACGTTGTCTGGGATAACATACCACAGTATCTTGTAACACGACTGGAGGACATCCAAAAAGACGCATTCAGAACAGTATGTGAAATTACACGTAGTGCTCGTCGGAAGACTTGTACACAGAAACAGGAATAGAAACGCTTCCACATAAACGGGAATCTCATAGATTAGTTATGCTATATAAAATTATCAAGGGGATGATGTGTGAAATTCTGAGTAACCACCTTCCCTCATTATCCCAGGCACGAAACCCCTGCAACATTCGTCACGCAAACCTATTCACTCCATTTCGTTGCCGTATTGAGCTCTTTCGTGGATCCTTCTTTTCGGCAACAGTCGGCGCATGGAATACTCTCCCATCGCCGGTCACGTATTCCGCCACTCTCACGGAATTCAAGAGCAAACTTAAAATCATGTCGCCCATACGACCACCTCCTCCCGTGTATTATGTCGGCCAAAGGTTTGCTAATGTAATCCTATGTAGGCTTCGTAATTGTTGTAGTAATTTAAATCGCCATCTATTTGAAAATTTTCTGTCAGACTCAGCTAGCTGTCCATGTGGATACACTGATAAATCCACAAATCAATTTCTCCTCCACTGCCCTCTTTTTAACGACCAAAGAGTCTCTCCAAAATCAGCTCGTCCTAAACAATATCTCTCTTGCCATACTGCCAGATAATCAACTTCTATATGGCATTAACGATGTCAGCTTGGAAAAGAATATTACAATATGTAACGCCGTATGTTAATATATAGTCAATACCAACCGCTTTAAGTAACTTTCTAGTTGATAAATTCGCAACCATAAGAGCTAAATGCAAACAGCCCAACATGTACAAGCATGGTGAACACAGCATTAAGAGCTTCTCCCCGCCTTACCTTTCTCATTCTTGTCAAATTCTTAGTTCATACCATGTTTCTCATATTCCCATCTCCTCTCTTTTCGTCTCTCTTTCCCTAACTCCCCGTCTCTCCCCCCCCCCCACCCCCACACACATACACTCTCTCTCTCTCTCTCTCTCTCTCTCTCTCTCTCCCTCGCTCTCTCTCTCTCTCTCTCTCTCTCTCTCTCTCTCTCTGCCCCCCTCCCTCCCTCCCTCTCTCGCTCTCTTTCCCCCCTCCCTCCCTCCCTCTCTCCTCTCTCTCTCTCTCTTTCTCTCTCTCTCTCTCTCTCTCTCTCTCCGTCGTTAGAAACGTGGGAAATCTCCTTCGTCCCTTGCCCCCCTCCCCCTCCCTCCCTCCCTCTCTCCTCCCCCCTCTCTCTCTCTCTCTCTCTCTCTCTCTCTCTCGACGTCGTTAGAAATGTGGGAAATCTCCTTCGTCCCTTGCCCCCCCCCCTTCCCTCCCTCCCTCCCTCCTTCTCTCTCTCTCTCTCTCTCTCTCTCTCTCTCTCTCTTTCTATCTCTCTCTCTCTCTCTCTCTCTCTCTCTCTCTCTCCTCTCATGAATATAAATGGGTACAAGTGTAAAGACTGAGGACGTTAGCCGTAATAGATCAAAAGTAAACGAATGGGACCTAGAAATTACGAACTCTATGTAATAACTTCTAACTCTAGATCAGGCATCAGCAGTGAATTATTAAATACATCTGATAGCCACACAATATAGCAATCTAAAAAAAGAAGCATAGCTTCTTCGAGAATACACTCGATCTTGTATCGAAGGAGATCTCGCGAGATATGAATGTCAATATCGATAAGGACACGCTTGCCCCGTCGGTAACGATTCCAATTAGATACGTCTCTGCCTTCAACTGCCATAGTTTTGTGGTAAGCGTAAAGAGACGTCCTGGCGTGGATTCCGTGTGTGTTCAGAATCTGTTTCAGATATACATAAGTTGTGAAATATTTTGAAGCTAGTTTGACTGGGTGCTGTTGCTGCCTATGGTCAAGTCAAATTAGGTTCAAAATCTTCAGCAGATTGTTTATTAAATAGTAAAGAAATACAATTCGGTTATTCAAGTCCCCATGGCAGCGGCTATTCAAGTATGGTCTACGCATAACAGCAGCTATTCAAGTACCCATAGCAGCGACTATTAAAGTACCCATAGCTGCGGCTATTCAACTACCCGTAGCAGCGGCTATTCAAGTGCCCATAGCAGCGGCTATTCAAGTACCCACAACAGCGGCTATTCAAGTACTCGTAGCAGCGGCTATTTTAATACCCTAGCAGCGGCCATTCAAGTACCCATAACAGCGGCTATTCAAGTACCCATAACAGTGGCTACTCAAGTACCCTTTGCCAGTGGCTATTTAAGTACCCATAACAGCGGCTATTCAAGCACCCATGACAGTGGCTATTCAAGTACCCATAGCAGGGGCTATCAAGCACCCATAAAAGTGGCTATTCAAGTACCTATAACAGTGGCTATCCAAGCACTCATAACAGCAGCTATTCAAGTACCCATAACAGTGGCTATTCAAGTACCCATAACAGCGGCTATTCAAGTACCCATAACAGTGGCTATTCAAGTACCCATAACAGCGGCTATTCAAGTACCCATAACAACGGCTATTCAAGTACCCATAACAGTGGCTATTCAAGTACTCATAACAGTGGCTATTCAAGCACTCATAACAGCGGCTATTCAAATACCCATAACAGTGGCTATTTAAGTACCCATAACAGCGGCTATTCAAGCACTCATAACAGCGGCTATTCAAGTACCCATAACAGTGGCTATTCAAGTACCCATAACAGCGGCTATTCACGTACCCATAACAACGGCTATTCAAGTACCCATAACAGTGGCTATTCAAGTACCCATAACAATGGCTATTCAAGTACACATATCAGTGGCTATTCAAGTACTCATAACAGTGGCTATTCAAGCCCTCAAAACAGCGGCTATTCAAATACCCATAACAGTGGCTATTCAAGTACCCATAACAGCGGCTATTCAAGTACTCATAACAGTGGCTATTCAAGTCCCCATAGCAGTGGCTATTCAAGTACCCATAACAGCGGCTATTCAATTACCCGTGACAGTGGCTATTCAAGCACTCATAACAGCGGCTATTCAAGTACCCATAACAGCGCTTATCAAGTACCCATAACAGTGGCTACTCAAGCACTCATAGCAGCATCTATTCACGTACCTATAATAGAGGCTATTCATGTACCCATAACAGTGGCTATTCAAGCACTCATAACAGCGGTTATTCAAGTACCCATAACAGCGGCTATTCAAGCACTCATAACACTGGCTATTCAAGTACCCATAGCAGTGGCTATTCAAGTACCCATAACAGCGGCTATTGAATTACCTATGACAGTGGCTATTAAAGCACTCATAACAGCGGCTATTAAAGCACTCATAACAGCGGCTATTCAAGTACCCATAACAGCGGCTATTCAAGTACCCATAACAGTGGCTACTCAAGCACTCATAGCAGCATCTATTCAAGTACCCATAATAGAGGCTATTCATGTACCCATAATAACGGCTCTTCAAGTACCCATAACAGTGTCTATTCAAGTACCCATAACAACGGCTATTCAAGTACCCATAACAGTGGCTATTCAAGCACTCATAACAGCGGCTATTCAAATACCCATAACAGTGGCTATTCAAGTACCCATAACAGCGGCTATTCAAGCACTCATAACACTGGCTATTCAAGTACCCATAGCAGTGGCTATTCAATTACCCATGACAGCGGCTATTCAAGTACCCATAACAGTGGCTATTCAAGTACCCATAACAGTGGCTACTCAAGCACTCATAGCAGCGGGTATTCAAGTACCCATAATAGTGGCTATTCAAGCACACATAGCAGCGGCTATCCAAGCACTCATAGCAGCGGCTATTCAAGTCCCCATAACAGCGGCTATTCAAGCACTCATAACAGCGGCTATTCAAGTACCCATAGCAGTGGCTATTCAAGTACCCATAACAGCGGCTATTTAATTACCCATAACAGTGGCTATTCAAGCACTCATAACAGTGGCTATTCAAGCACTTATAATAGTGCCTATTCAAGCACACATAACTGCGGCTATTCAAGTACTCATAGCAGTGGCTATTCAAGTACCCATAACAGCAGCTATTCAAGTGCCCATAACAGCGGCTATTCATGTCCCCATAATAGCGGCTATTCAAGCACTCATAACAGCGGCTATTCAAGTACTCATAACAGTGGCTATTCAAGTCCCCATAATAGCGGCTATTCAAGTACCCATAACAGCGGCTATTCAAGCCCTCATGACAGTGGCTATTCAAGCACTCATAGCAGCGGCTATTCAAGCACCCATAACAGTGGCTATTCAGGCACTCATAACAGCGGCTATTCAAGCACCCATAACAGCGGCTATTCAAGCACTCATAACAGTGGCTATTCAAGCACTCATAACAGTGGCTATTCAAGCACCCATAGCAGCGGCTATCCAAGTACCCATAGCAGCGGATATTCAAGTACCCATAACAGCGGCTATTCAAGCACTCATAGCAACGGTTAATCAAGCTCTCATAAAAGTGGCTATTCAAGCACTCATAACAGGGGCTATTCAAGCAACCATAGCAGCGGCTATTCAAGCACCAATAACAGCGGCTATTCAGGTACCCATAACAGCGGCTATTTAAGTACCCATAGCAGCGGCTATTCAAGCACTCATAACAGTGGCTATGCAAGCACCCATAACAGTGGCTATTCAAGTACCCATAGCAGCGGCTATTCAAGCACTCATGACGGCGGCTATTCAAGCACCCATAGCAGCGGCTATTCAAGCACTCATGACAGCGGCTATTCGAGCACCCATAGCAGGGGCTATTCAAGCACCCATAGCAGCAGCTATTCAAGCACCCATAGCAGCGGCTATTCAAGCACTCATAACAGCGGCTATTCAAGCACCCATAGCAGCGGCTATTCAAGCACTCATAACAGTGGCTATTCAAGCACCTATAGCAGTGGCTATTCAAGTACCCGTTGCAGCTGAATATTTCTAGCTGTTCAGAAATTGTGTTGTTCATCTGTGAGATAGATTGGAAATAGCCGTGTAGTGCCACCTTTGAAATGCGGCATATTCATTCACTGTGAAAACCGCGTTAATGCTCTTTTAACCGTCTGACGGCTGCAAGCCACTAGACAATAATTTCAATGGGCAATAACTCTAGGCGTGCTAAATATTTTGAAAACAATTTGATTGAAAGTTGTTGGTGGCTTAGCCATCAACAACTTTCAAGCAATTTGTGTTCAGAATATTCAGCATATCCAGAGAAAATGCAGTCTGCAGAAATTCAACAATCTGACAGTTAACTGCAAATCATTTTTAGTTATTATTTTATAAATATTGTAAACGCAGGTTTGCTGAATAAATAATGTTAACGTGCTGTGAAATATTGTACGTGTACTAACGAACACATTGCTAACTATTTCTCCATATCCATTTAGTTATCCAAAACTGTTATATATCAGCATGACAGGCCGGTTTCGTGTGGATAATAAGTTGGGCAAGCGAGACAAGTGTGTCACGCTGTTGACTCTCCCCCGTAGCAGACCCAGTCGTTATTGACATCCGGAACAGAGAGGAGAGGTCGCTATAGCTGTTATTCACCACCAGGGTTGGGGCCAATGTACTCAGTACTCGTGTACTCGAGTAGAAATTTTCATGTACTCGTATGTACTCAGTACTCGTACCGTTTTCTGAGTGCATGTGCTTGTACTCATCACCAATACATTTCCAAAGTACTCGTACTTGTACTCGAGTACATACTCTGTATTTGTACTTTTGAGTACTTAAGAGGGCATGCCGAGTACTTAACCATTTTCTACATAAAAATCGAATGTGTCCTTATCATTTTCATTCAAAATTCCAAGTACTAGTTCTCAGGAGGTGATATTAAATCTAGTAAATATTTGACAACAATTTGACTAACTTGGTTCAACCTGTACACAATTTTGTAATTAATTTGCCTCGTAATATGTTTTCATAGTGATTTGTTTTTTAAAAGTTGTGTTAAAATTGAAATTCTGACTCTTTGCCTAGAAAGGGCAATTGCTGTAGTATGTATGCTTATGGGGAATAAGATAACAAGCGCTTAACACTTACAGTAATGAAATCTTTTTATCTAAATTTCAAGGCTGTTATACAGGAAACTGTTTAATATTTTTAACATAAATTGAGCTAGAAGCCATTGCAGCTTGAGCCAGCAACAGCTTCCAGCCACATTAATTTCAAAACATTTAAAGTCTTAACTGTTAATTTGGTTTGAAATCGACATTCTGGGTGTTTGTGGTGAAATGGGCAATTTCTGTAGGTATGCTAATAGGGAATAAGACTAAACGAGCAAAGCATTTTAACCTATGCACTATCTAAACCCTCTTTATCTACCTTTCAAAGCAGTCACACAGGTAAACTGCTATATATTTTGAAAATAATTTGTCTGGAAACCATAATTGTTGAAGCAGCAAGACGGTCGGTCAAGCCCTTCCAGCAAATAATTTTCAAAATGTTCAATAGAATCTTTCTCAGCAGCAACAAAATTGTCATTTCCGGTCATTTATCATTGAGTGTTGAGAAATGTATGAGGGAAGATTAGAACAGCTGTGCAAATGCATACGCCTTAGGTCAACAAATACCTGGCCGGGCCAATTCTACACTTATTGCTAAGATACTATTCACGCATAAATAATCCTGACAATGAAATTGGACAAAGCCCATTATTTCGGTTTACATAGACCTCCCACTTCTAAACCTTTTAACAATCAATCCAGTGAAAAAACCTTCTGCAGTGGTCTTGGAAAATGTAAATTCGCAGACAAAGAGAAAACTTGTTCTGAAAATTTAACACTGGAATAACTGGCTCGATAAGAAAGCCAGTTATTCCAGTCGTAAATTTCCAAAAATAATTTCTTAGTCTGCAAATTAACAATTTCTATGAGAAAATTTTCTTGCAATAGTTGGGGGTTAAAGGATTAATCAATGTTAATATCATATACACCATTTTAAGAATAAAGTTTAACGTTGAATATTTCGAAAATAGTTTGACTGGAAGATAATTCTGCCATAAGCGTTTACCAGTCAAATGTATTTGAAAATATTCAACATTAATACATGATTTATCTGAAATAAATTATTTCTAATGTAATTCTCTCACTGATGAAGCCTTATATATGTTACATTCATAGCAATCATGTCAGGAATTCTGCAAATTCTTTTATGAAGTAAGAAATGGTCTAGTAAATATTTTGAAAATAATTTGACTGGAAGTAATTCCTGCCTAGGGTAGGAACAACCTGCAATCAAATTATTTTTAAAATATTCAATTGGTTATGTCTTATTGTAATGAATTTGTCTTTTTGTCTGTATCGTTGAAAGCGTTAGTAAATATTCTGTGAAATGTCTTGACATTAATTTGGCCGAGAACTAATGCCCCTATGGTAACAACAGCATTCGGTCCAATTATATCTAAAATATTCAACAAGGTTGCTTTGTAAATATATAGAGGGAAATACCACTACAGAAGCCGTATTTTATATTTACATGTATATTTACAGAATTCACAGCAACTCCACACACACACACACACACACACACACACACCACCCCCCCCCCACCCCAACACACACACCCACACCACCACGCCCCCCCCCCCCACACTCATATAGCAATCACAGGGGAATATTATAGTATGGATATTCGCCGTCCACCCTATCCATAGCCACCATGGATGACAGATTGGTATTAATATGTACTTGTACTCGTACTCAAGTATGTTTACAATGTACTCGTACTCAGCCTCAGTACAATTGCTAAAAGGTACATGTACTTGTATTCAGCCTCGAGTACTGCGCCAAAGTACTCGTACTTAGCCTCAGTACAGCTGCCTGTACTCGACCCCAACCCTGTTCACCACTGGTACTGGAGATATACGGCCAAGCACTACATCTCCAAGACACCCATCTACCGAAGTGTCATCCTGGAACTGCTCTCCTAATGGACCTTTACATTGTTAGCTGTGCCCCGCCCATCTCTAGCTAAGTTCCACCCACACCTCGTTGGTGTTGGGATCGATCGATCTCTGAACACCCTGACGATCAATTTCCAAAAAACTACACAGATAAGCTGTTGAATATTTTGAAACTAATTTGACCGGGTGCTGTTGCTGCCTAAGGCAGCAACAGCGCCCAGTCAAATTAGTTTCAAAATATTCAACAGCATGTTTATTAAATAGCAAAGAATTACAAAGACATACAATTTATACAACGTGTCGGACTCTGAGATTTGATGACGGTCTATATGGAACGCTTTGTGACGTAATGATTGTGACGTCATTATATACACGCTGAGCTGATTCTGACGTCATACGAGGTCAGGTGATGGATGGATGGATGCTCTGGAAAGGTGAATTAGCGACGACGCGGTAGCTCATCCGACTTCACCTAGACTTCCACGTCACAGTGTTGGCTCACCCCAGTCGCAATCCTAGCAGAACAAAAGGGTATCAACTTATTATTTTAGTATGGCGCCCACCCTTAACTATTAAAATCACTACTTTTCCGTTAATGATATGTTTAACTTGATAAAACTTGAGCTATCGACATCATTAAGGAGCCCAATTTTCGATTTATCACCCTAGTGGGTTTTAAAATGGCGCCCCACTCTTAAATTTTAAAATCGGTACTCCTTCGCTATTAACGAGCGGATGTTGGCAACCCTTGAGAGGAATATTCTATGGGTAACACTTGACATCATAGCATAACCGGATTCTCGATTCACTGCACTGTGAAGTATTATTAGGGCGCCCACCCGTATATTTTTTAATTGCTACTCCTCCATTACTGATGAGCGGATCTCGATAAAACTTGAGAATGCTATGCTATGGGCCAAGCTCCACATCATAACAGAGCCCGATTTTCGATTTACCTCCCTACTGTCTTTTAGAATTGTGGTCCACACGTAAATTTTAAAATCGATATTCTTCCTTTATAGATGAGCGGATATTGATAAACCTTGAGAAATATATTCTATGAGTAACTCTCGATATCAATGCTGAGCCCAATTTTCTATTCAGTGCCCTGCTGTCTTTTAGAAGGATGGCCTACACTTAAATTTTAAAATCACTACTCCTCTGTTATTGAAAAACTGATCTTGATCAAACTTGAGGGTGTGTGATATTCTGGCTATAATTATTTACATCATAGCACGTTTAGAGGGTTTAGAAAAGTTAAAGAAGTTGTGGAACGTTCCGGATCTCATCTCGTATGACATTTTTCTTGTTATACTAGTATCCATTTTACACCTGGGTGGGGAGGGCAAGGAATGAAGGTGATTGCCAACGTTTCCAGCGAGGGCACAATATGCCACCAGACAGGTGTGATTTTTTTTCGATGATTGATTGGTTTGGATGAGGTATAGTTCGGTTCCCTGTTATAGGTAGGTCCCATTCACTCCAGGATCAAACACATATGTACTCATGCACCGCAAGCAGCTTTTTTCAATGGTGCGTGCGTGCGTGCGTGCGTGCATGTGAGTGTATTATATAGCCTCAACGATATAACAGCTAATTCAGGTGATTTACCGCCACCGCACCGTGACATCTGTGAATGCAGATTTCGTGCATTATCCTCCTGCTTTCTGTTACTTGACACGATAATAAAATCTGACTTCCAAAATTTATAGCCGTATATTATATTTGTCAAATTACAGTAGTCGTACTCGTTGTGATATAAAATAGAATGCAATCACATTTTCTACAAGAGATGCAATGAATGAAATGGCATATCATTTGAAAATGTTGCTTCTAAGGCAGTACAACGTGGCGAGAAATGGACCTTTCCAGCGTATTCATCCATCATATGACGTCATAATCAACTATGTGACGTTGAGGATGACGTCAAAATTATTGGCGTCATGAATGACGCACTTAAGTTCGGCATGAACTCATAATTGGTGGCGGGCAAAAGAGCTGTTGTACTAATTGTATTGGCAGCAACAACTCCCAGTCACATTAGTTTCAAAATATTCAACAGCTTACATGTATAGTTTTCTAACAATTGATAGTCAAGGAGTTCAGGGACCGATCAATCGGAACACGGGGTAAATGTGGGTAGAAATCAGCTAGAGATGGGTGTGTCATAGCTAAAACTGCATTCCGACATTGGCACTATGGTAGACTGGCTTTATACTTAGCCAGGAGCTGTAAATCCAAAATGGCGTCTGGTGACAACTAGATTCAAAATGACGGATGTCAATCTAATAATACGTTGGAATAGTCTAACTGCTTAAATGATGAGACTTCAGCTTTAATTTTATACTTTGAAGCTACCCTGTTTTATGACGTTTATGACGCAGACCCAGTAACGTGTGTTTTGAAGGTATATATCCTTGATGTTGTCTGTATTATCATCGATATATTTCTAGTGTTTTATGCAATATTGACATGTTCCATATTCGTAATGTACATCAGTGTTATTTGTTGACACAACAAAGAGTGACGTTTGTAGGTCAACTCTGTGCCTGTCACAGAGTCTCGTATTTAAGCTGCGTATTAATCTTCAACCGGGCGTGTCAGGTTCGTAGACCCAGTATAATGACTCTAAAGATTAAAAGTGAGTCATTATTTTTCCATCTATACAATACCGGTCAGAAATAAGTTAACATGTTTCTAAAAAAGAAACCATGTTAGTTAGTAAGATATGTACTGTTGAATATCTTGAACATGATAGACATTTTCAGTTTATTCATCCATCAAATGACGTCATGGTCAGCTACGTGACGTGTAAGATGACGTCATAATCAATGACGTCATAAATGGCGTAGATAAGTTCGTCATAAACGCATAATTTTGTGACGGGATAACCGTTGTTGTACGAATTGTATTGCTTTACTATTTAATAAACATGTTGAATAATTCGAAACCATTTTGACTGGGTGCTGTTGTTGCCATAGGAAGCAACAGCGCCCAGTCAAATTAGTTTCAAAAAATTCAACAGCATACCTGTATAGTTTTTCAGAAATTGATAGTCATGGAGTTCAGGGATCGATCAATCCCAACACGAGCAAAGGGTGATTGGGGTTTAGCTAGAGATGGGCGGGGCATAGCTACAACTGGAACGGTCGATTGGAATGGATGACATTGTTGCCAATTAAGCCTATGCAAAAATAATTTTAACTGTACGCTTTTTTTGTTTTCAAACCATTCTAAGTTATTTCGGAGCTCTACTGTAATTGTGTATCTTAATTATGGCTTAGACATTTACTGCGTCATCAGACATTTATTGTGTCATCAGACATTTACTGCGTCATCAGTGATTTAAAACGTCATCAGACATTTACTGCGTCATCAGACATTTACTGCGCCATCACACATTTACTGCATCATAATACATTTACTGCGTCATCAGACATTTCTGCACCATCAAACATTTCTGCACCATCAAACAATTCTGCACCATCAAACATTTCTGCACCATCAAACATTTAGTGCATCATCAGACATCTATTGCGTCATCAGACATTTACTGCATCATCACCGATTTAATGCGTCATGAGACATTTACTGCGTCATCAGATATTTACAGCATCATCAGACATTTACTGCGTCTTCAGACATTTACTGTGTCATCAGATATTTACTGCGTCATAAGACATTTACTGCATCATAAGACATTTACTGCGTCATCAGACGTTTACTGCATCATCAGCGATTTAAAGCGTCATCAGACATTTACTGCATCATCAGCGATTTAAAGCGTCATCAGACATTTACTGCATCATCAGCGATTTAAAGCGTCATCAGACATTTACTGCGTCATCAAACATTTACTGCATCCATCAGACATTTATTGCATGATCAGCGATTTAAAACATCATCAGATATTTACTGCATCATCAGACATTTACTGCGTCTTCAGACATTTACTGTGTCATCAGATATTTACTGCATCATAAGACATTTACTGCATCATAAGACATTTACTGCGTCATCAGACGTTTACTGCATCATCAGCGATTTAAAGCGTCATCAGACATTTACTGCATCATCAGCGATTTAAAGCGTCATCAGACATTTACTGCATCATCAGACATTTACTGCGTCATCAAATATTTACTGCACCATCAGACATTTACTGCACCATCAGACATTTACCGAGTCATCAGACATTTACTGCATAATCAGACATTTACTGCATAATCAGACATTTACTGTGTCATCAGACATTTACTCTTTCATCAGACATTTACTCTTTCATCAGACATTTACTGTCATCAGACATTTACTCTTTCATCAGACATTTACTCTTTCATCAGACATTTACTATGTCATCAGACATTTACTGCGTCATCAGATATTCACTGCCTTATCAGACATTTACTGCATAATCAGACATTTACTGCGTCATCAGATATTTACTATTTCATCAGACATTTACTCTTTCATCAGACATTTACTACGTCATCAGACATTTACTATGTCATGAGACATTTACTCTTTCGTCAGACATTTACTATGTCATCAGACATTTACTATGTCATCAGACATTACTGTACCACAGGAAACAATCAACAAATAAAGTCAAGACAATTAACCATTTTATTACAAAAAGCATTTCAAATATGTTTTAATAGAAAATTAGCAGAATCAGGTGAGTTGTTGAATATTTTAACACTAATTTGACTGGGAGCTGTTAATTCACGTAACTTGATTATGACGTCAGCTACCTGAGTGACAGATCGGATCCGTCCATTTGCAGAAATAATGATTACCTCCATACATGACATTAAGCATATATAAGCATGACAAAACTTAACTTGATTTAAATGCATTGAATGGCTCGCCTGTAAAGGCATGGATAGTGTGGATTGCCAAAGCAAACTTGGATTGGTTCGTAATACACATATTCAGTAAGGCACCAACAAACCAGTGTAACGAATCAAACATAGACAATTTTACCAAACTGTTGATCGTCTGATCTTGAAACCAGTAATGATGCAGATAGTACCCCAGCATAGTACATAACTATGCTCTAAAATTATGTTGATATCTGGTGAGCCATTGTTGAAAATCAGTGGTCCATAAAAAACTATCCCAAAAAAACATGAAAAAGTTCAAAATCCAAAACCGTGAAACAAGAGGTATCAGAAGATACCAATATCTCACATTTTTAAGGTACCGCAGGATCCGGCTGCCGCATGACCCTGTCTGGCCAGGACTAAATAATCTGCGAAAAAATAATATCCAAGCCATGTACATATATAGAATTTTATTGCCCATTTGACCCCTGGCCACTGCCATCAGATTGACTCAAGAACAAAATAATTTGTTGTACTGTAGTTTACTAACTACAGGCTTCAAAATGATATGTGACATGACCACATTTGATAAAATTTATTTTCTGCCCCTGGGGGTGATATTAAAATTCCAATGTGTCCTGCATATCGCTGGCCATATGTGTAATCATACCGAAAGTTTCAAGTATGGTCTAGGAGTTGCGTTACAATCGATTGGTGCCCAATTTTGACCCCGCCCCCTATGCTCAGTTTGACATAAGATCAAAATAATTCCTTGTACTCTACTCTACTCATTCTTGGCCTCAAAATGATGACATAAACACCTTTAGAAATTTTTTATTTTTACCCCACATATCCCACACCCAGGGCCGTACACCTGAGGCCATACCAAAATTCCACAAGAGCTATCAGAAGATCGCAAATAGCTTACCTGTACTGTATGTTAATTTCACATCACAGGAAATGATGGACCACCGGATAGTCTCATTTTGAAATTTGACAATCAGCATGCCGATTCAAAATACCCATGGTACTACCCACCGGACAAGCATAGCTTGGAGACTGAACCATAAACATTTCTGCCCAGGGGTAACCTGAAGTCATTGTAATGACAGCTGGCATCCTGAGGCTAACCGATAGGCAAATGGTCCAAACATAAGCAAAGTTCATAGTCTGAAAAAAGAAGAAACATTTTCAAAAGCAATCAGCATAATACATAATTGGATGTGAAATGGTCTAGGCTGAGTTGCTTTACAATCGACCCTGGGGGGGCATGCCAAAATTCCAAAAGTATCATGCACATCCCCGGCCATATGTGCAATCATCCCCAAAGTTTCAAGTTTCTATCTGACATGGTCTAGGAGGAGTTGCATTACAATCGATAATTACTGGCCAAAGCTGCATTTGCAAAACAGATTAAAAAAGTACAAGTCAATAACCGTGAAAAAAGTAGTTAAAATTCCCCAAAAATTAAATCTATTGTTATGTAGATCACATCCCTGTATAGTATAGATCACTTCTGTAAAGTTTCATTGAGATCGGATGAGCCAGTGTTGAAAAATAAGTTGATTAAAAAACCTTAACCAAAACTACACAAATGACGGATGACGACGCCGCCGCCGGAATTAGTGATCCCTATGTCTCGCTTTCTGCTTCGCAGGCGAGACAAAAATCATCTTCTCTTGGTCCGCAAATTAATATTTTCTATGAGGAAATTGAAATTTTCTTGAGCAAATTTGATGTTTAAAGGGCTAAGGACAACCATCTAATGGCTCTAAAGACGATTTACTATTCCTTGTATTAAGCAACCTCCTGTCTTCAGTAACCAGTCTTTGATGCTCCAGAAAGTGGCCATAATAGACAGGGCTAATGGTATATTACGAGGCCCCAACAATAGTTGAGTGGGAAGAAAGGGATATCGTCCACCACCCGGAAATCAACTTCTATTCAACATTTCTAGATCAGAGAAAATGTTTAGAAAACAATTAGCTATGTTAAAGAATCTTCCGGATGTCCCATGTACCCTTTTCAGGCTCCCGAATTCCCCCACATGGGTCCCTGGGGCCCCAAGAGAGGATCTGCATAGTTGAATGACACACTTTTAAAGGTTCTTTTAGGTCGCTGAGTCCGAAAATGGTTTTATTTTTGCCATTAGAGGTCATGGTCACGTGATAATGCTCAATTCAAAGTCATTTTAGTTTATTTTAGCCAAGAATTTATGTTTTGAGCCAAATTCGCCTATATTGTTGGATCATACTTTTTTTAGGAAATGATTTAAAAAAATTGTGTTATTCTTGTGATCACTGGTTTAGGTCACGTACTATGGGTCAAATCGAGGGTTTTTTGAATAGGACAATTTTCACTAAAATCATGTATTACATTATATATTGAAGTAGATAGTAACAGAATATAAGACGTCCTCACACATTGCAAGGGAAGGGTTCTCCACTATCAGATCCATCACTCATTATAACTTTCAATGAAACTGTCAAAGTCAACATCGTCCTCTTCTTACTGTTTCTCCTCCTCATCATCATCATCCTCATCCTCCTCTTCCTCTTCCTCCTCCTCTTCACGATCACCAGCGTCCAGTAGATCAATCAATGGGTTTGCTGGTATAGAATTTCAGGGCCACACCAGTTCCAGCACCTTCGTTAGTCATCATCCATTCCTGCCCATCATCATATGGCTTGGGCTTATTCAGAATAGATTCGTAAGATCGAGTGCAAAATGTGGTGTGGTGGTTCGCACGCTGGGCAGTTGGCTTCAGAGCAGTGACATGGACGGATGCGAGCCAGGTCGACACAAGTTTCTCATGCCACACACACCCCCCCCCACCCCCTGGCGGAGTAGATTGGCACGGACCACGTCCACCGAAGACTTGTAACTCTGTCCTTACATCAGGCAAGTGAACTGCAGACGGTTCCAACTGCTTCAGCACCTGGGGCTTGACGTTCCCGTCGTCACCGAGTTTCCTGAATGCCTTGTGAAACCCGGGTTTCTTCTCCAACTTCTTCATGGGGCACCTTTTCCTTCCATTTGAATGCTCTGAACACATAGAACCCAAGAAGAGTGGTACAATAGTCTCCCAGGGACTCTGCAAGCTTAGTGAGGTTGAGTATTTGTCGATGTTTCCCAGACCCCGGTTCCAGCTATACAGTCATCTGGATGGCATCAGCGTGCTGGAGAAGAATCACGAAGATATCTATTAGGCGGTCTGACAGCATTCTTGTATCAGCATGACGGAGACACAGCACCACACTCGTATCAGTATATGGTTGTTGTAGATTGTGGGGAGTTGACTCACCTCGACATGAAACACAAATACTCATAAATATTTTTATATATTTTTATATACATTTCCTCAGTAAATGCCAATTGCACTAACCTGGAGTAGTTGTGCCCATCGAATACAAAGAACAGTGCTACCATCTCTCCATTACATTTCTGGAACAGCTGAATGCTGTAGGTCTTACCAGAGTGGAGGAGCATGAAGACGAGATGATAGTGGTGAATGAAGGACATCCAAAAGGCAGACGTCTTCCTCAAATGGTCATTGTGCACCTTCTACTAATAGGTGCAATATTCCCGATGGAGATTAGAGTGGATGGATCATTCAGGGCTACATCGAGGTACTCTCGCTTGCGGGGTCAGTGGTAGGGATGTTCTACTCCTCAGCGAATCGCTCCATCAACAACCTCTCCATTGCTTCCACACAGGTTTGAGGCAAATGAGGGACTTTCCGCTAAGAACACCTTTGAGAGATTCACTTGCCACCAGTTGCGCCTCAAACAGTACCTCGTGTACACAGAACCACACATGTTGTGGCCTGTTAGGATACAGATACAGGTATAGTTCATGGATTGTGAAAGGGTCCAATCATAACCACATAACTGGCGAATTCATCTGTTCATGGCCAGATGATGGGTAACGCTTTCAAATCGCCTCCCCCCCCCAACCCGCCGCCAAATCAAATATTTTCAGAACCCACTTCTGATCCACGTCAGCTGTGGCTACCTACGAGCGCTTTAGTAGCTCATGAACGACTGCGGTGTGGGTGTGAAGTAGTCCATTGCTGAATTTCAAGGCGGAAACACTCAGTTTGCAGAAGTGGAGCTTCCCAGTCCGGACACAGACTGCTTGCTGCTGCTTCTGATATATCTGCTGAAGAGCCAGACGTATTACTCTTGCATCTGAGCCACATAGACAGTCTACGTTGTTGCGACTCATCGATGAGTGTTCGGAGGTTTGATCTCCCGATCTCCTGCACCATGATTCCACCTGCACTGTTAACAATGTTGCTGCCATGCACATTCGTAGTGGTTTTATTCAAGTTGTCCTACTCACAGTGGAATATGATGTTTCCATCTCATGTTACGATTTGGTGTCTCAGATACGTTGAAACTTTGTTCAGGTCATTGGCCAGAGCAAGTTACCATCTCTAAGCCAAAATCATAGTTCTCAGAGTGGCCAAACCTGTGCAGCATCATGGTGGGCTTCTTGCTTCGGAACAAGGGCCTGACAGTCGCAAAGCATATATTTAGGTAACTTACATTCTCCCTCTGACAGTGCACGGCACAGGTCTGGCATAATGGAGAATAATATACGCTTCATCTTTTCGCTCATCTCGACGTCCTCCTACTGGGTATGATCATGCCGAGGAACCGGATGAGGCCTGGAGGTAGTAGCTTTTCAGAACTAAGCCACATGTCGTCGGTTATAGGTGGCCATGGTAGCCCTTTTGAATCTCTGAAAACCCATAGAATAATACTGCGACGGAGTGGCGGCTTGGTACTTGTCTGCGCTTCTGAGAGTGTAAGCTCGTGCAAGAGCATGACAAAGCGTAATATACGAGCTGTACACGAGCCAGAATGATATGGCATCAGCATTGTCACGATTAACCCTCGTGAAGTAGACATGGTCGTTGATTGGGTTATTCTATAGGCGAAATTTCTTAGAACGATATTCCGAATTCTCATACCCATTTCATTTCAGTTCTTTGACATTATGCACATGCAAGAAAGATAGCCATAGAGTTTGAATGGGCTCCAATACCGAGACGAGTGCCTTCTCCTGGGCAGCTAGCTAACACATGAGAATGCTCTTTCAGCTCTGCGGTTCATAGTTGGCGAATACTGTGAGGAAAGATCTCAAGCATGATGGATGGTGCTCGGCTTTAACAGCAAAGAGGTCTATGTCTTTCACCAGTCGATGAAGTTGAACTAGGCCCATTTTCTTGGCCTATGATTCGATTTGCTCCCATGCCTTTTTTGTTCTACCAAGATGAGAAGTCTTCGGTTTGCACAGTTTTGCAGTCTCTACCTTCCCACATAAAATTCACTCTTGTGGGAAGATGGGTCCTTCGGAACCGTCAGAGGATGATTTATGAGGAGTGATGCCATTGGGAGGTTGATGCTTCTGGTCCTATATCATCTCCCAAAAAATGGAGGTTGCCAGTAAAGCACTGATAACACTGACAGTGATACACAGCACTTTCCAGGCGAGTGGGGAGAGTTTCGGCGGTCCGGTCGCATACTATTTGCATACGATATGGGGACTTAAGGAACTGACATAGTCGTCTGTCATGGATCTTATGAAGCTACTGGAGTTTTACAATTACAGTTCTTTGATTTTAATGAGGGGTGTAAAAGGACTATGATCAGACATGGATGCATGTAGGCAGAGAATGTTCTGGGGCTGCAAGATCAATGGTCCAGCCATGTTTTCTTTTGGGCATAGTGGCTTAATGCCCTGCCTTTACCACCACCATTTATCTGTAAATTAATAATAATAATTTTTAAAAACAAGAGCTCCGCAAACGGCGCATAATACACTGCCATGATGACAAACTAATAAATGACAGCTATCAGAAAATATTTATTTCTTCCTCAGACCAGTAATCCGTATTAAGTGTCAAAGCAAGGAGGTATGGTCCGGAAACCAATTTACAAGATGGCTGCCGCTGACTGGTGGCCATATTGGATTTCAGATTATCGTAAATTTCGATAGGTTTCTTCACCAGACATATTCCAACGACCCTAGGAAGTGATCCGATAAATGGTAACGAAGATATCTTCAAGAAACCAACTTTCAAGATGGCAGCCCGTGGCTGGCGGCCATCTTGGATTTATGATCAGTGTCGATTTCAATAAGTTTCTTCCTCAGACCTAGTCCAACCACTCTATGAAGTTTCAAAGCGATGCGATAAACGGTAACAGGGTTATCATCCGGAAACCAATTTTCAAGATGGACGCCGGTGGCTGGCGGCCATCTTGGATTTCAGGTCTTAGTCGATTTCGATAGGTTTCCTCCCCAGACCGAGTTCAACCACCCTATGAAGTTTCAATGCGATCCAACAAACGGTAACGGAGTTATCATCTGGAAACCAATTTTCAAGATGGCCACTGGTGGCTGGCGGCCATCTTTGATTTCGGATCATTGTCACTTTCGATAGGTTTCTTCCCTAGACCTAGTCTAACCACTCCATGAAGTTTCAAAGCGATCCGATAAACAGTAACGGAGTTATCATCTGGAAACCAATGTTCAAGATGGACGCCGGTGGCTGGCGGCCATCTTGGATTTCGGATCATCGTCGATTTCGATAGGTTTCTTCCCCAGACCTAGTCCAACTACCCTATGAAGTTTCAATGCGATCCAATAAACCGTAATGGAGTTATCATCCGGAAACCAATTTTCAAGATGGACGCCGGTGGCTGGCGGCCAGCTTGGATTTCGGATCATCGTCGATTTCAATAGGTTTCTTCCCAAGACCTAGTCCAACCACCCTATGAAGTTTCAATTAGATCTGACAAACGGTAACGGAGTTATCATCCGGAAACCAATTTTCAAGATGGCCACCGGTGGCTGGCGGCCATCTTGGATTTCGGATCATCGTCGATTACCCATCATTGAATGTGGTTTTGAAAACAAACAATCGTGTGTCAACAATGGCAGTAAAAATAATATAAATGAAATCGGCCCAGTTCTTCTTGAGAAGAAGACAATTCAATTCTCCAATTGCTTTAGCATTGGCAATTTTGTCCGACAGTATTAAAAATGGCAAATTTGGAATCAGAAGACCCAAAAACCTATGTGAAACCAATTACGTCTTAAAATTTCAACAAATAAAAAAAATTTAAATGGCCGCCAATCATGTTGAATTTTGATTGGTCGATGGCGGCCATGTTTTTTTGCATATCGATTTCTCTTGACCAAACTATAATGACCCTCAGTCACTAATCATATCAGCCAAATCTCGGCCCAATCCGTTCAGCGATTCTGGAGAAGTCGTTTTCACGAAAACTAGGTCATTCAAGATGGCCACCCAAGTTTTCGGCCAATCAAATATCCTTGAACAAACTTGGTTCAGCCGATGCCCTAGATAATATTTCATGAGTTTTGAATCAATCCGCCAAGTGGTTTCGGAGGACATGATTTTTAAATACATTTCCCGAAATACCACAAAATCCAAAATGGCCACCGGCATAATAGGCCGACCAGCGTTGTTTGAACAAAATTAGATCTCTATTACCTAATGATGCCCTCCACTCCACCCCCAACACACACACACGCACGCACGTACGTACGCACAAGCGCGCACACACGCCCACGCACCATACACAGCACTCATGCTACACGCACGCGCGCACGCACCACCCACCCACCAACGCACCCAACCCACACACTCTACCGCCACACCCACTCACGCATGCACCTACGAACGTGCGCTAGAGATAGGCCCGATTGCAATACCCTCTTCCACTTATGTGGCAAGGGCAATTATGTCTAATGTCATTTGACCATTGGCAAGCATCACTTAGGCTCATAAGAAATCGTTTTGGCGAACAATGTAATTCCGAAGAGTGAAATTCAATCGAATCCCATTCTTCGACTTGAGCACGAGAAATTGATACGGGATGACTTCGTTGTCCGGGTCGAGAGTGATCTTGAACCTGATAACATAAAAACACAAAAATCTATGTAGTATTTAATCATTATTAACACTTTCAACATAAAAGCTCAGAATTTCAATATAAGAACAATGTAAATGCGGGTAAGCTGCTGAGAATTTTGAAAGTGCTTTGACTGTATCCTGTTGATGCCATCAACAGCAACAACCCCAAGACAAATTACCTTCACCCATATCAGTACGCAAGTAGACATGGGTAGCCTACTGTACCCGCATCGCTACTCAATTTGACAATAAGGTATTTAACACATCTTCTTTTCAAGAAAATAATTTTTCAGGACCTTTTTGTGTAGCCTGGGTGTCTATAAAACTGGTAATGGTCAGGTTTTTGTTTAGCCAGTGTCCATTTGCATATAAAGAGAAGTATTTTTGAAAATTTACAACTGGAATGACTGGCTCGGTTAACTTCTCCCGTGATTATATCGAGTGGCCTCTGAACTCCCTGACTATCAATTTCCAGAAAACTATTCCTGAAAGCTGGTGAATATTTTGGAACTTATTTGACTGGGTCAAATTAGTTTCAAAATATTCAACATAATGTTAAATAGTAAAGACATACAATTCGTACAACAACGCTTTAGTCCCTCACCAATTATGTGTTCGTGACGAACTTAATTACTTCATTCATGGCG
Organism: Chaetoderma sp. LZ-2023a; assembly: GCA_034401795.1. Taxonomy (NCBI): domain Eukaryota; kingdom Metazoa; phylum Mollusca; class Caudofoveata; order Chaetodermatida; family Chaetodermatidae; genus Chaetoderma; species Chaetoderma sp. LZ-2023a. Next base: position 30,411,026 of record CM067364.1, read on the forward strand.
CCATTGATTATGACGTCATCCTAAACTTTGCGTAGTTGATTATGACGCCATATGGCGGATGGATAAACTGGAAAGGTTCATTCATTATGACGTCAGATGCTTGAGCGACAGATCGGTTCCCTATAATATCATCCCTATGCTCACCTTCTCACAATTCTCGGCACGACGACCTTCAGTTCATGCTGTGCAAATGACTGCCCGATGCAATTTCTATAAAACACGACATTAATTTATTAAAATGTCTAAAACATCAAAATGGCTACCTGGTTAAAGCCCTACCAGCAAAGCAAGACTTTTGTCTTGCGGAGTTGGTTTGGTGCTAGCGTTTGTGGGATATGATGATTAGCGCATTTGCCGGTTGTGGGTTCGATTCCCTGTCAATGTCAATATGCCGTAATGGCACGACTACTTGTATACCTGGTTAAAGTTATCATGTTGTAGTAAAGTTGTGTGATCTCGTGTTATAGTTTCTTGTGAGATTTGGAAACCATAGTATGCCTTCAAGGGCTTATATTACCCAAACTAACCATGCCATCCCTTACTCAGCCAACGAAAATAGTGTATGCAACAAAAAGTTACACTCGTACAAAAGGTTAGCGTTCATCTGATGTCCTAGGCCAACATATGTGCATAATGACCCAAAATAATTATGTCTGTCACCTCAGGATTTTGAGGTGACAGACAATTATTTTGGTGCAAATTGTTTTAGAATTCCTTATTACTAAGCTTCATTATGCACATATAATCACTGCACATAATGCCGGGTCCAAGGGGGGAACCTTCCCTTAGTAGAGGATTGGGGGTGGGGGGGGGGGGGGTGGGGGTGGATTTTTGAAATCTAGATACATCTCCTGGACTTCTTTGTAATTGTGGAAACATAGTTGGCTGCGATATTATTCTATTTTACCAACTTTCTACCCTGATATACAGATAAGTCGTTAATATTTTGAAATTAATTTCACTGGTGGCTGTCGCTGTCATTCTTCCAGTCCACTTAGTTTCAAAATATTTAACAGAATGATTATTAAATTATAAATTCATTGAAGGCACACAGTTCATATATCTTCATGCCAGAGCTATGCCACACTGATTGCGAACTCAATACAACAGAGAACCAGAGATACCATTTGGATGAAGTAATATTTTTGGACACGGTTTATCATTGCTTTAACAGTAATTTTTAAAGGTGCATATTCACACCAAACTGCTTGAAAAAATGGTTAAAATTGCGTAATTCTAGAGCCTTAAATTATATCCCTAGATGTAATGAAACGAAATAAATCCCAACATATGATGATTTGATTATGTATAAATTAAAGGTACATATTCACACTAAAATGACAATGACAATAAAATTGTCTAAATTGTATCCTTTTAGAGCCTTAAACTGTGGGTCTAGATGTAATGAAACGAAATAAATATTAACATATATGATGATTTCATTACGTTTAATTTAATATAATTTTTAAGTTGTGAATTTAAATTAGGGCCTCGTGCCTCTATTTTAATTTCATAACATAAAAAAATTATATTAATTTCATATCATCATATGCTAAGATTAATTTCCTTTCGCTAAATCGAGTCACACAATTTAAGCATCCAAAAGTATACAATTTTAACAATTTTATTTTCAAGCATTCTAATGTGAACATTCACCGTTAATACAATTATTTAATTTGTGAAATTTAGTTAGAGACACCAGTCCTTAATTCAACATCGCAATTAAAAAAATTTTAATAATTTATACGAATAAAATCATCCTAGATGCCAAGATTTATTGCGTTTCATTACATTGAGGTACATAACTTAAGCCCCAAAAAGTATACATTTCAAATAATTTTATTTTCACACATTCTGGTGTAAATGTGCACCACCTTTAACTGCACATAACGGATCTTTCCACGTTTATCCATCAATCATATGACGTCATAATAACCTACTTGACGTGTAGGATGGTGTCATAATCATGCCGTCATGAAAGATTCGAACTTGTCATTCTTTAGCGCTTAATAGTCCGACACGTTGTTCGAATTGTCTGTCTTTACCATTTAATAAACATTCTGTTGAATATTTTGAAACTAATTTGACTGGACGATGATGCTGCCATAGGCAGCAACATCGCCCAGTCAAATTAGTCTCAAAATATTTAACAGCTTACCTGTAGAGTTTTCTGGAAATTGATAGTCAGAGTTCAGGGATCGCTCGATCCCAACACGAGCGAGGTGTGGGTGGCGCTTAGCTAGAGATGGGCGGGGCATAGCTAAAACTGCAAAGCTCCATTAGCATAATGGCTGCACATATTGGATTGAACACGGTACATTTTGGGCACAATGCACGTTTATGTTATACCCTGTGTCACGTGGTTACTACACATCAGGGCCGTAGGAACAGGGGGGCTGGGATCCATGCCACCCCCACCCCACCCCACCCCCACCCACATTTTACCCATTGGCCAATCATTTTTACCCATTGACCAATCATTTTTACCCATTGACCAATCAGAAATGCAATATCTGTCTGTTTATTTGATCTTGAGCAACTACGTTTAAAAACATACACCAGTAGGTTTGACATTAATCTTGGTGTTTTGACTTTCGGTCACTGTGACAAGCTTTCTAAATCTCTTAGATTTGTTTGTAGCAGAAGGCCAGGAATTGGCTGCGAGGACAATCAAAACTCTGTAAAGCATGAGAAATTATGCCTCTTTTTCATTATTCTGCGCTGTAGTGAAGAAGAAACAAGATGACTCTAACATCGAGGAGCCAACACTTCCACGAAGAAAAAGACGACCAGCTGGCTATGACAGTGGATCAGCTGAGCCAAGCTTTCCTGATGACGTTCAGGCATTCTACCGGCAGATATTCTATGAAGCGCTGGACAACATAATCACAGGAATTCGGTCTCGATTTGATCAACTGGGATATAGAATATATTCACATCTACATAACCTACTTCTTGGTATGCGCTGTGCTCAAGTTGATGTACCTCATCTTCAGATGGAGTTAGATGCAAGGGAACTATGTATGTTTTATGGTAACGATCTCAGTGAGCAACACTTACGTGATCAACTAAGAACATTTGCTGCAAATGTGCCAGATGATATAGGGGGTACTTCGCGTATTGGTGATGTGAGTAATTACTTGATTTCACTATCCGAGTACAGAAAGATTTTTTTTGGATAATTGTGAAAGTTTGTCAGCTGCTGCTCGTAATGCCTGCAACCAATGCAGAGAGCGAACGTACCTTTAGTGCATTACGCGTATAAAGACATGGTTGCGTAGTACTATTACTCAAAAACGTTTAAATCATGTGATGGTTTCGCGGTGACTTGGCCAATGAATTTGTCTCTCACAACGAGCGTAGGCTCTCTGCGTTGGGCAAATTCTAAGTTTGATTCAAAATTTCACATTAGTTACCCTATAACTAATTTTATAACCACACTCTGTTTACAACCTTCATTGATTTTTGTATCTTTAAAATATTGTGAACAAAATTATTTTCTGACATGAGTTTAATTTCTTCAATCGTGATAGAACAAACATTTTTCAGTGAAATCCTTTTTCTCTCTCATAGTTAATGATATCTGAATGTTGAACGGTAATTAACTTCTTAAGCTTTCCCATAACAGTTACCCTAGTAATACTGTACTTTACGCAGCATTAAACATCTGGATGAACGCAATGTTTATTTCTACTTAGATTACAGGATTACTAGAGTAACTGTTAAACACATTTACCTAACCCATTTCATTCTGCATTCACATGAACCTGCCTTCTAAATAAAAAAGTTGATATTTTACCATAAAACCTTTCAAACAATAGCATATTTTCAAGCATCTGACACTTGAGAATTACGGTCTGAACCACCCTACCATGACCTCTGACATATAAAAATTGTGTTCTCTAGGCCTATAGATGAATATCATATGTGTAAAATAGGTTAATTTTACACCTGAGTGAAAACACATATTTACCTCGGGAAATGCAGGAAATGGCCTCTGAGAGCACCCAGAATTCAAAACTTTCCGGGGGAACGTGCTCCCGGACCCCCTAGTTGGCCACACACACCCACCCCACCCCACCCGACCCATTACTGAACTTGTTCCTACGGCCCTGCACATTGGGATATTCCATAATAAATCATTTCTTTGCTAATCTCGTGTTTATCTTGAAATTGAAGCAAACTTTCCGTAGTAATATAATAATGAATGAATCCGGTTTTAGCTATGCCCCGCCCATCTCTAGTTACACTGCCCCTCCACCTCCCCCCACACACACCCCACCCCACCCTCCACCCACCCACACACAACCACCACACCACCCCATCACCACCACCCCCAACCCACCTACCGTCCCACACTTTGCCGTGTTGGGATCGATCGATCCCTGAATCTTTATTTCCAGAAAACTATACAGGTAAGCTGATGAATATTTTGAAATTTATTTGACTGGGTGATAATGCTGCATATGGAGGCAACAACACCCGGCCATATTAGTTTCAAAATATTCAACAGCATGTTTATTAAATAGTAAAGATATACAATTCGTACAACCAACCTAACGGACTATTAAGCGCTTAAGACGGACTAAATCATAATTGATTATGACCTCAGCCTACACGTCGCGTAGTTGATTATGACGTCATATGATTGACTGAAAACTGGATCCCTCAATTAGTGGAAAGATTGGATAAGTGTTACCTTGGTCCAGCGGAAAACGGAACGTAGCAATAAGGATCACGTTTGGCAAAGCTTTCCTCCTCGTACCGCTTTGGTCGAAACTCCTTATGAAGTAAAAAATTAAGTTTGTATCTATTGTGTATTATATATAAGCATTCCAAAATAGAAGGTCACATGGACACTCTAAGATGGCATTTTGGCAACATAGAGAAATGTTGGCGAATATACCTGTTATATTATATATTACTCATATGCTATGTAAAACGGCCCGAGTGTGAATAAAGAATCTGAATAAATATGCTATTTTAGTAGTCCTACATTTATAGAGCTAGTTTATGACCAGTAGACAAGGAAAAGGACGTCAAAACGCCGTGGACACGGTTTGAAATTTGGGGAGGTGTGCGTATGCGAAAGCACAATCTAAATCACCCCGCCCATCACCTCAGTTCCTTTTATTGCCTATACATATACAGATATATATATTTAAAAAAAAAAAATATATATATATATATATATATATATATATATATATATATATATATATATATATATATATATATATATATATATATATATATATATATATATATATATAAATATATAAATATATTTAAAAAAAAAATATATATATATATATATATATATATATATATATATATATATATATATATATATATATATATAGAGAGAGAGAGAGAGAGAGAGAGAGAGAGAGAGAGAGAGAGAGAGAGAGAGAGAGAGAGAGAGAGAGAGAGAGAGAGAGAGAGAGAGAGGAGAGAGAGAGAGAGAGAGAGAGAGAGAGAGAGGGGGGTAGGGTGGGAAGGAGGGAGAGGGGGACGAAGGAAGGGAGGGAGAGGTGCACGACGGGGGAGGGGGGATCGAGGAAGGGGGGGGGGGTGGAGAGAGAGATAAAGGGAGAGAGAACGCGGGAGAGAGAAAGAGGATGTAGGGAGGGAGAGCGAGAGATAGATGGAGTGGGCGTGAGAGAGACGGGGGAGGGAGAAGGGAGTGAGAGAGGGAGGAGAGAGAGGGAAGGGAGAGAGGTAGACAGGGAGAGGGACAGAGGGAGAGGGAGTGAGATAGAGAGGGAGAGGGAGGGAGAAAGAGAGGGAGATAGAGAGAGTGGTAGGTGAAGAGTGAGAGAGGGAGAGAGAGATAAGAGAGAGAGAGAGAGAGAGAGAGAGAGAGAGAGAGAGAGAGAGAGAGAGAGCGAGAGAGAGAGAGAGAGAGAGAGAGAGAGAGAGAGAGAGAGAGAGGGGGGGAGATATAGAAAGGCAGAGGGAGAGGGGAGAGAGAGGGATTGGGAGAGGGAGAGGGGGAAAGTGTGAGGGGGAAAGTGTGTGAGTGAGTGTGTGTGCGCGTGCGTGCGTGCGTGTGATGTAGTAGCCAAAAGAATGTAGTTCATAGTTCTGTCTTAGCGACAACATTGAATGCATACCTCAGGTTTGTCCCAGTAATCTTCAGAGTGATGTAGACTATAAATGCCAATACCCACAGTGCTAGATGCTGGTATTGTCACGCCATCTACAGTCAGGGGTTCAATAAGCTCTCGGGCGATATAGGTTACAGGCGGGTACATACGTAATGACTCTTTCAACGCATCGGCGAAATAAGGCATATTTGGCAAGTCATCCCTGTAGAATAATAATTACAATATTTAACCCCTCTTGTGTAAATAGCGCCTCAAAGCGCTCAAAATACTACTTGATATATCAATTAAACATTTTCATGGTCAATATTTTTATTTTAGAAGACTTTTTTTTGTAAATTTACCATTGAGGGTTTTTTCGCCGGCTTGACTATTAAAGGGGTTACGGTGGCATACATCCGCGGTCCTGTTACCGACTTGTTATGACGACATAATGGTCTAGATGCCGACATAACTGTCTATCTGCAGGCCGAGAGAAGCGTATTTTTGAAAAGTTACCACCAGGGTACCGAGCCAGTCATTCTAGTGGTAAATATTCAAAAATGCTCTTCAAATTGCCATGTCTGAAGACCACTGCAAAGTGGTTTTGGTCAGTTTGACCATTAAATTGTTAAGTTGGCACAAGAGGTGTTAAGGTACATGCTGTTTTTATGTGCTATTTTTAGACAAGTAAAGTATTGAGACTTATTTATCACCTTCGATAATCAAGGTTTCTCAGTCAGTCATATGACGTCATAATCATCTACGTCACGTGTAGACTGGCATTATAATCAATTAAGCCATCAGTGACGCAATTTAGTCCGTCTTAAACAGTTAATAGTCCGTCAAATTGTATGAATTGTATATCTTTACTATTTAATAAACATGTTTGACTGGGCGCTGTTGCTGCTCATGGCAGTAACAGCTCTCAGCAAACATATTCAAAAGAATGTTTATTAAACCTTAGCACACTGATGTCAATATTCTATCTTTTATGGTGTCAATGGCAAGGAAACTAATGTACAATTTTCAACAATTTTGGTGGAAGATGTTGCTGTCTACGACAGCACCATCCTCCACCAAATTTGTTGGAAAAATAAACACCAATTCATCTTTTACTTTAATTTGAAGATTTAAAATTTTGACATCAGAGTGGTAAGAGTTAAGCTCTAGGTTCAATAAATTCATACAATTCGTTCACTTCATGGCGGACCTTTCGTTTTCGTGATGGAGCTATTCGCCATTATGATTGTGACGTCAGGTAACGAGTGTAGATTTAGCTAGCATCTCTAGCTATTCTCCACTCACGCTTTGCCCATGTTGGGATCCCTGGTCTCGCTGAATCTCAATTTCCAGACAGCTATACAGGTAATCTGTTGAATATTTTTAAAACTAATTTGACTGCGCCCAGTCAAATTTGTTTCAAAATATTCAACAGTGTTTATTACATAGTAAAGACATACAATTCTTACAACTTGACGGACTTTTAAGCGTTTATGACGGACTTAATTATGTCATTCATGACGTAATTGATTATGACGTGAGATTACATGTGGCATAGTTAATTATGTCGTCATATGATTGATTGATCGATAAACTGGATTCATCCATTAAAATATACATGTAGCTAACCCACCCACCCCACCCCTTACATCATGTGTGTAGCACTCACCATTCCACATTTTCCCGGTCACCGAGAACAGTTTCTATTTCCTCACAAATCCTTTCCTGTACATCCGGGTGTTTGGCTATTGCGTAAAGAAGCCATGTGCTGGCGCTCGCCGTTGTATCGTGACCTAAAGCAAAGGAGTGATGAGTTCATTCTTATTCTTATCTTTAACACTTAGAACCAGAAAGGCCAAAACGAACAACCATCTAGGATAAGAAGGATTGTACAAGTATTGCTTTAAGAGACCACGATCGATTATTTAAGAGTAATCGTGACTACTCGATTACTCAGCCTGGGTACAAATTACGCAGACGTAACAACAAAGGCGTGTCAGTGACGAAAGCTGTAATGGTGTTTAGAAATGTGTATTTGCAGGCAAAGATGCTCAAGCCAGTCATTCCACTTATACAGTTTCAAAAATACTCTTCTCTTGGCCTGCAAATGGACATATATTTGCTGAGCAATTTTCGTGACCGCGTTAAAGAATAATTAAAAGGTAGGTTCTGAAATCCTTAATGCGGTAGAAATTATTCACGCTTATTCGATTATTTAATCTTTAATCATATAAATTTACGATTTAAAAATAATCGCGATTTTCGATTTATTCACGGAATCGAGCAAGCCTACAAGCAACTCCAGTACAAGAACTATTCTGCTGAATATTTTGAAGCTGATTTGACAGTGAACTGTTGCAGTCTATGGCGATAACAGGTTCCTGTCAAATTGGCTTTTAAAATTCAACAGCTTACCTGTATCATTCATTTGAAATTGGGAATCTGAGAACTCATCATTCAAAAGGTTACATCAAGGATGGGTATGAAGAAGGCGCTGTTTAATGGTGTGAAACGGGGTGGGGTGGGAGGGGGGGGGGCAGTTTGTACCTGTTTGGCATTTTGTGTTGGCGACAGAAGTGCATTTTTATTTTTGCTTTCAGATGATAAGCGTTTTCATTTTAAATAATGACTATTCAAAATTAGTATAACAATTCCAGTTTATCCATCAATCGTATGACGTCATAATCAGCTACGTGGCGCAGAGGATGACGTCATAATCAATGACGTCATGAATGACGTAGCTAAGTTCGTCACAAACGCTAAATTGATGACGGACTGAGCATTGTTGTACGAATTGTATGTCTTTAATATTTAATAAACACGCTGTTGAATATTTTGAAACTAGTTTGAGTGGGCGCTGTTGCTGTATAGTTTTCTGGGAATTGAGGTTCATAGAGTGCATGGATCGATCGATCCTAACACGGGTGAAGTGTGGGTGGAGCTTAGCTAGAGATGGACGTGGCATAGCTAAAATGGATTTCTCCGTTGTCATTACATCACCACATTTTAAAGCGACAAACTGACACTAGGCTTGTTAGAATTGCATGGCCATCCATTCCCCTACCACTCTGGTCCAAGAATATAAACACACTTCGATACTAATCAACTAATTGTATAGCAACAATTCACCTTTGCAGAGAATCCATCCATCAACTGACATCGCATAACGTCATAATCATCTCAGCGCGTGGATGATGACGTCACAACCATTACGTCACAAAGGGTTCCATACAGACCGTCATCAAATCTCAAATAGTCCGACACGTTGTATGAATTGTATGTATTTGTAATTCTTTGCTATTTAATAAACATGGAGTTGTCACGAAGCGAGTCTCCCTGTAGTGCTCAATTAAGTGATTCAAATTGGAAAGTTGTTGTCTAGGGGTTAAATATCGGGAGGATCCACCATCAATCAATTCATTTGATCCGAATTGCTTAACTAAACCGAAGTTAAGTCAATGCAATTATGACTCAAATGAATTCAAGATGGTGGATTGACAGAATCAAGAGACCCAAGATGGCGGCCCCTTTTTCAAATTGACTCAATATGGTAACATCATCTTTCGAAGAACCAATATGATGACTTCTTGACCTTCAGAATGACCTTATAGGGCAATCTCATTATCCAAGAAGATACAGGGTTACGAAATGGAAAAGCCAATCTGACGTGTAAATCTATCGGAGACCCAAGATGGCCGCCAATGACAATTCTAGGATTTACCAGACGTCGACTGAAGTTAAGTTAATATGACATAATTTATGATTGGACCATCTCGATGAACTTGGAAATCGAATGACGTGTGAATATTATGACGTAATCATAAAGTGTGTCAAGATGGCGGACTGTCAATTCCTACTTGGATGACTCGTTGAACGACTCGTCAAGATTAAATTCTATGGTCCCATCTCAACGGTCGATGAATTGGTTGTTAATCAAGAATGTGGATTGGATATCCCAGACAAAGTTTCAAATTATTAATTCCTAAGAACGGACTTAAACTAACTGGATATCATTGTTGGAAATGAATGCGTCAGAGGGGGTTAATTAGACAAAGAAAAACAGATACCAATATCAGTTGTTAAAAATATTTAATATATGTATAGCATTTCAATTAAAAATATCATCAATTGCATAGTTGGATAAAACGGAATAAAATGGATGAGATAGATGGACAGTAATGGTAATTTGAATCAAGATTGAACGAATTCACGGTGCATGCTATTTCAGCGAAAGTTGAAGCATCAGACCTACTATAATTCAGTTTATAAATCAGTCGTTACCATAGAGTAATTTGGCATAATGATGTCATGCTTAGCAATTAAGTTATTAGACGTTTGGTCATAATCAGTTAATGTTTGGAGTAAAATGTTATCCCAACCATTAACCGCTTGAAACCGAAACGTATAAACAACACTAAACATAAAATTTTTTACCTTGTCTCGATAAGCGACGGGATATGATTCAGTTTAAATAATGAATCGATTCTGGTAATTCGTGTTGAGTCGAATTGTATAAAATCGTGTAACTCAAATCTTTACTGATTTTACCCGCTGGAAATAACTTCTAACATGGGTCTGAGAAATGTAAATTTTCGTAGGAATAGAAGATTATTATGAAAATTTACTACTGGATTGATTCATTCATCACCGACATTCATTATAAGTGGTAGTCAGTATACCATTAAGTAATTACTAACCTATACTAATTAAATAATTAAGATGTATAGTATATTATGTTTTGTGTTTGTTGGTGTAATGTCATGCCAAAATCTGCATATCTTTCGTAGAGACGTAAAGACTGTAGTCTGTCATAGTCGAGTTGCTCGACCCTGGAGAGGTGGTCCAAGAAGATGATCCGAAATAGGTCACGCGAATCCGGAATAATAATCGATATATATGTGTGATATAAACACAGGCACAGGAATATAAGGAGCGTGACGTCACTGGCGAAACATATTTGAGCAATGCCCAATGTGGGCGTTAAAGCACAATGACGTTAAACGAAATGGAGATCCAGAGGTGATTCGTTGAAGTCTATCCTCGGATGACTGCTGTTAAGAATCGAGTCCCGAAATGTAATTCGAAGAAGATAACTATATTCCATCAGTGTTCTGATAACTGATGCGTAGATGTAAAGAACGGGTTCGACACATCTCAATGGTGATTGAGAATGTTCGATGATGGATCTTTATGTTTGCAGCTTTTATGGGTGAAAAGCGATCCCAGAATAGACTGAAGATTATCGTAGAAGCGTTCGACGATGGGTCATAAGATTAGAAGACCCATGAGCAGATGAATGACTACTGAAGAAGGTTCAATGGCGGGTTCGGGAGGATAAGTGGTTTCCCATGGCTGATTTGAACCCGGAGCTGGCAGGCATGATGGTAGGTGAGCTAAGTTAGTTGTCCCTAGGGCGTGGAGAGGTGTTTGATAGCTGAGTGTTTATTGAAATTGATCGCTGATCAGGCGAAAATGATCGATCGATCGATTACCTCAGTTCTCTTGTAGATTTCACGCCTCCTCCATAGGAATCAATTACGGCACCTAGGACTATCACTACTAATTCAACTTAATATAAAACGTTGATATTCAACTACTTGGCATTATAACTTAGCTTGTTCCTCTTAAGGAAACCCTACCGCTCACATAAAATAATAAGAAAACTTTTTTAAAAACCTCACATTTCAAGAACCAGACACATCTCGCTGGTTTCACGCCTGCCCAGACACTAATCTTGATATTCACTGACACATGCTTTGGCGGCAATCTTTGCGCCGAGAAGCATGTATAGTGCCATATATGGAAGTTGACTGATCAATTATAGTATTGAGTGATCACTCAACCATATTGAAATCGGACAAAATAGTCCCAGATCAATTTACCCAATTTTGGATCATATTTTGAAAACATGGCATCTATTGTGTCAGATTAACATTCTTAGGCGCATAAGCAATTTATAAGCGGCCTTATTCAAATTTTAATTTTGTTTGTGACGTCATCAACTTAAAGTTGACATGTCTCTCCTTACAGTGTTGAATATTTTGAAACTAATTTGACTGGGCGCTGTTGCTGCCTTAGGCAGCAACAACGCCCAGTCAAATTAGTTTCAAAATATTCAACAGCTTACCTGTGTATTTTTTTTGGAAATTGATAGTCAGGGTGTTCAGAGATCGATCCCAACACGAGCGAGGTGTGGGTGGAGCTTAGCTAGAGATGGACGGGGCATAGCTAAAACTTGACAGGTCCATTGACATGAGTTGGCTATTATTTAATAATTTTGTAGGCCCAGATGTTTCTATGTCACAAAAAAGCTACTGATTTCAAACGGAATTTATTGGAATTTAATAAATCCTGTCTTAGCTTGATTGTACAATGCGGTATATCGTCTACAAACCTGCAAACATGAAAGTATCCACTTCATCACGTATTTCAGCCTTGGACAAGCCAAGCCCATCTTCATCTCTCGCCGCCAGTAGAATGTCCAAGAAGTCTAAATATCTCTTTTCGCCATTGTCAGGGTTGTCTTTCTACAAATGTAATTTAAAATGTAAATTCGGTTGCCTTTTGTTGCTATAAGGTGGCGAGTCATTAAGAAGCGTGGTCTGTCATATCGACCATCTGTCTAGTCTAAAGAACCACAATGGAAATGACACTTTCCAGTTTTATATATGCCCCGCCCATCGTTATCTAAGCTCCACCCACACTTCGCCGAGATAGGACCAATCGATCCTTTAACTACCTGACTAGAAATTTCCAGAAAACTATACAGGTAAACAGTCGAATATTTTGAAACTAATTTAACTGGATGCTGTTGCTGCCTATGGCAACAACAGCGCCTGGTCAAATTAGTTCTAAAATACTCAACAGCATGTTCATTAAAAAGTAAAGATAGAAAATGTGTACAACCCGACGGACTATTAAGCCTTTAAGACGGACTAACGCGAGTCGTTCATGGCGTAATTGATGATGACATCAGCCTACATGTGATTAGTTTATTATGACGCCATATCATTGACGAAAAAACTGGATTCGTCAATTGCCTAACTTTACCAAATTGTGAATTAAAAGCGCTCAGTTTATCAAGAGAGGTCTCCTATGGCGTTGGCCTATTTGATTTCAAATAAAATGTGGAATGTGTCGGAAGCGTGGAAATCTCGCCAAAGGCCATTACCGAGATGATACCAGGTGGACATATGCCTTTAGAACAGAACTAAACCCTGCACCAGCTTATCCCAATCTAGCAGAAATGTGTAAATTATAAATAGTAATGTGCCCACTAGTCCAAGTCGACTCTGACGCTTAAAGGTGCACATTCACACAAGAATGCTCTAAAATTAAATCATTTAAATTGTATACATGTAAAAGCTTAAATGGATATTCCACTGGGAAATTTTGTGCATCCGGTGTAAAGTACTAACTCTCCGTATTAATTTCAGACCAAGAGCACAATTTTATGCCAACAAATAAAAAAGATATACACAATTAAAATTGATAATGTAACCGAACCAGTAGATAGTGGCGCCATTTTGGCCAAACGGCTGACGTCACCGACACACCTACTCTCTTTGCACAATCTAGGATATCCATAACCATGGAAGGTAAATCTTGTATCTGGTGTTACAGCACTTACTTCTGGATAATTAGTGTACTAGTTAAACAACTTACACTTTGCCAGGGTTTGGAGGAAATTAAAATGCAATTAGTGTGTCCCGACTATCGCGCCAGCAATTGGAGTGCTAAATTGTCAAAAATTGCCTTCTTGGTCAGCAAATGGGCATATTCTATTAAAAGCCATTAAAGAGTTATGCCAGGATCATGTTTGCAATCAACCACTTACAACAAATTCTTGAAAACGTAAAAATATGTTAGTTGAATAAATTTTGAAACAATTTCTCTGAAAGCTGTTGCTGCATATCGCAACTTCTGCTTCCAGTCAAATTGCAGTTTCAAAATATTCAACAGGCAGTAAGTATGGGTCAACATTATAAAATTTGGGATCAATTAGTTAACTCTTTCAAGGCCAGAAAAGCAGAAAGCTTAAAATTTACCCTGCATCTTGTGTGAAAGTAATTTGTTTGGACGCTACTGCAACATAATTCCAGGCAAATTTAATTCAGAATATTCAACACGCTGTATAGTTTATAAGGTGATATTACAGACAAAAAATTGGGAGTAAACGTTGTAAACACTGGCCTTTGAATTTTCGTCCATCCATATCAGTACTAATATCAATTGGAAGTTTAGTTGTCAAACAAAGAGGGAAGCTTTAATCTCGGCGAAAGCTGTTCGAATAAATAACATTATAAGATGTAGCAAGATATACATACGGTGATGAAAAACATTTTGAGCTTCAGAAATCGTTAGATCAGAACAGCGAACTAACTGTTATATGTCACAAAACTTGCGTGTCTACATACACATCATCTAGACAAACTGATCATTACAAACGTCAAACTGATGGAGAAACTGATTCAAAAATTCCACGAAAGATCACAAGACGTTCATTGTCAAGAGATTCTGGTGAGACATTCGATTTCCGGCAACACTGCTTTTTCTGTCGTGATACGTGTGATATTCAATGGGACAAAAAGAACCCATCCAGGTGGTGAACTGCATACTTATGTAGGGAAATTGACAGAAAACAGTTTATCTTAGAACTCTGTGACAAGAGAAACGATGATGTCGCAGTGAGTGTTCGGCATCGTGTCGAGGGTGCTTTGAGTGATCTGCATGTGGCAGATGCTCGTTACCATGTTGACTGTCGACAAAGGTTTGCCTTTTTCAGGTCGCTAACTGCTGAAGGTGAAAATACTAAAAATGCAGATGACACTGACGAAGACATTCCTTTTCAGACTCTTGTTCAAATAGTTACAAATGACAGGTCGAGAATGTGGAATTCCGTAGAACTGTTTACAGCTTATGCAGAATGTGATGGAGACAAACCTTCCCGTAAGACACTTGTGCAAAAACTCAAGGACAAATTCGGAGACGATCTTCTAGTGCTGCCGTCACCTGGCATAGCAAATATAATTGCATTTCGCAGCATTGCATCAAGAACACTCCGCCTTGTGAATGATGAAGATGATCAATTAGAACTGATCGCAACAAAAGCCAGCAAACAGATTTTTAACGAAGTAAAAAACATTCGAATAGACAAGGATCATTATGATTTCAGCATCAATAAAGAACTGGCAAAAGAATCAGCCAGTGACTTTCTACTATGGCTGTTAGCAAAAGTGTCTCCTAAACTAGACAATACATTACCAGCGTTGCTCATAGCTTCAATTGTCACAAGCATTGTCACAGGTCAGGCTACTAGTTTGCAAATTGATCTCGCAGTTAAAATCGGTGAATCTAAAAAAACTCATAAATGACATGTATACATATGGCGTTACATGTTCGTATACTGAATTCCCACGTTTCAAGAGGTCTGCTGCAAGAGCGGCTGTTGCAGATGTCAAAATGTCTGGCATATCAAATCCTGATAATGGTTTAGTCCAGGTTATTGTGGACAATTTTGATGCAGATATCGCCTCACAGAATGGGAAGCAGTCTACCCATTCCTTGGCTTTCCTCCCAGAAGAAGAAGAAACTAGTGACATTAATAAAATAAAGCGAATCCATAAGGACAACATGTCTCAGGAGATTCCATATGATGTAAATATTCATAGGTACCATGGGTCCAAACAGCCGGCTTTGCCAGAAGGAGCTCCAAATCCAGTTTTGTCTCAAATCTCTAGCTCATCAGGCCATTGTAAAAAGGAGGGAATTGGAGATGGACTTTAGATTTTTGCAGGATGTTGTGAAGTAGGATTCTCCAGAGTTTCATGGCTACAACACCAGACTGAGCAGAGAGCAAGGTCATAAAGTACAGTTCAAGACAAAGGCCGTATACGAACCCCTTATTGACATGAAGCCATCTGGCCCTGACACTATGCTGACAGCCATGATTAGGGCACAGGAACTAACGTTTGATACTGGTCAGAAATTCTCCATTCTAACCTGTGACCAACAACTCTACCGGGTTGTAGTAGAAGTTCCATGAGCACATCCACAGAAATTCACAGAGATGTATTTACGACTTGGAGGAATGCATGCACTAATAAGTTTTGTGGGAGCTATAGGTTCACTGATGGCTGAAAGCGGACTGTCGGATATTCTGACAGCGGTCTTTGGAGGCGTGCCCAAGATGTTAAGTGGAAAAAAGTTCCCACAAAATATACGTGCACTACGGATGCTTGCTGAGGAGGTTGTTCAGAGTCTTATAAATAGTGATCAGTTTGAGCGTATTGATGATCTGATGGACGCCTTAGAGGAAAGAGCAAACCAAAGCAAGACAGGGAAACTCTGGGTTGATGTCCTAGTTAAGCCAGTGTTTCTAATGATGGCGTACATCAGGGCGGAATGTGAAGGAGAATGGCTCCTTCACCTTGTGACCTTCAGACAGATGCTGCCTTACTACATTGCCGCCGGCCATGTGAATTATGCGCGATACTGTCTATACTACATCTGGTCAATGGGGAAACTCTCTCCCCATGTTCTGAGCCACGTCATGAATGGTGAGCATGTGGGACGCCATATCCGTGGTATTTGGAATGGGATCTGGAGTGATCAATTTATAGAATTTACATTTATCTGATATGGACACAGTAGTGGTGGAATCATAGGCATAAGACTCAAAGTAGAAGATCTTACGGTTTGGGCACTGAGTCACCATTTGTGTTGCAAGAGTGAAGCATGCTTGAATGAGATGGAGGAGGAAGGGAGTGCCCGCGGTAATCAAATCTACCACAAGGAGGAAACCAAGGCACGGATTGTAGCGGACGCCAAGGACAAAGCTGGAATACGCCAGAAGTTGGACACTTGTATCCACCCATTGGATCCAAAGCAACACCCTGATGCAATAGTGAACATTAGCAGTGGCAAAACTGGTACAACCAACGTTAATGTGCATAAGGCAGTAAGCATTGGAGAAGCATTGCTGGTAGACTTTGAGAAAAGCTGGCCTGATGGTTTCTACAGCACCATATCGAAAAAGGTGACAACTCTGGCAGAGACAAAAGACTCAGTACAAGCCGCCGACTCAAAGGTGTGTGATCTGAATGCAATATATTCGAGGGTTATAGCTTTGTTGTCAAGTGATCGTGATATTGATAAAAAAAATAATATGTCATTTCTCATGAACTTGCTCCAGTACCGACTGCAATGTTCACAGAAGATGGGATGTGGATTGTTAAAGGCAAATCAGTGCTGAAAAGGTCATTACAAATGGAAGTGTCTAGCAGAAATTCTAGATTTGCAGATGTTACAGTTATTGATGGTTCAGCCCTTCTATGGACAATCCATTGGCCAACTGATGGTACAGTGGCAGATTATGTAGCACATGTCAAGAAACGTGTAACTACATACCTGGCGGACAGTGATACCTATCTGGTGTTTGATAGGTGCCATGACTTCAGTATAAAGTCTGTCACAAGGGACGGCAGGGAATACGGCGTTAGTCGACCGCATCACCTGAATTTAAACACAAGGCTACCTGCACAAAATATTGTCTTGTCTTCCGTAGATGGTTTCACACCCATAGCACTACGAAACACAAGCTGGTAGTCACAGGAGAAGACCCATGTCCTGTTGAAATAGCTAATGAGGACATACGGGTTAGATATGATCTAGAGAAACCCCATGAAGAAGTTGACATACTTATTGTGCAGCTGGTTTTAAAGTGTGCAAGTGAAGCTAGCAGACTATCAGTAATATCAGATGACACAGATGTGTTTGCGCTCCTTGTGTATTACTATCAGAAACAAAACCTTAAATTGCCACTAAGCATGGAATCACCCAGTAAGCAGAGGGAAATTATGGACATTAAACTGACAGTAGAAAAGCATGCTAACATTGAGAATGAACTCCTCACGGCCCATGCTCTGTCAGGATGTGACACAGTGGCATGCTACTTTGGAATAGGAAAGGGATCAGTTGTTAAATCTCTGAAATCTGAATATGATTTATCTGCAATCGGCAAGGTAGACGCACCTTTCACCGATATCATGGAACAAGCTACTATTTTCATTTCTGCTTGTTATGGCATAAAGAAAACCAAGGACATGTCAGAAATAAGATTATATGTGTGGGGTACAAAAAACGGCAAGGGACATACAACATCGCCAGAACTGTGTACCATACCACCCACAACAGAGGCATTCACAGAAAATGTGAAGAGGGCTCACTACCAGGCAATCTTGTGGCGAACTCTAGAATCAAATCGGCTGCCATTACTAGACCCAGATGACTTCGGATGGAAGAAAAACATTGGTAACAAATCACTAACACCAACTACCATTCCGGACGGTATCAATGTCACCCCAGATTATATCCTTGACATGTACAATACCGTGTAATTCTAGAAAGTGTAGTTGTCGGGTCAATGGTCTACCGTGCACTATGTTCTGTACTTGTTACACTGTAGGGTGCTCACGTGTTCAGTAGCATAAGTTTACATTACCGAGAGTAATAACAAGATTTTTTATTTCCAAGCATCCTAGTGTGATAGTGGGGCTTTGAGAGCACAGATTCAACAAATGCGTTAAAAGGCGTGGCCAGGAAAGGGTTAATATTTATAAAATCGTACCCAAATGAACTGCACAATACCTACCTTATGAGCAAACATTATCACAAGTAAATGTAATTCCTTCGGTATGAATACATTGCAAGAAATAGTATAAAATTAGAATTTCCTAGTATTATATGCAAAACGTGGAGAAAAGGGTTAATATCTTGAATTGTTCAGCCATTGAGAATACACAATAGAATGCACAATACCTAACCTATGAGTAAACATTACCACAAGTAAATGTAATGCCTTTGGTATGAATACAAGGAATAATGGAAAAATTAGCATTTTAGGGGTTTTTTCCGGAAAACGAGAATAAAAGTGTTAAAATCTGAAATTGCTCTAGGGCTGGGAATGGTCAACCACCCCCTCCCCTAAATTATGAAGAGATACCCCATACTACAAAATGCAGCAAAGAAAAAAACTTTATCCGGCAAATCCAGGTTCGACACCTTGGCTCCCGGACTATAGCGTGCACTTGTCATTATCTACTAACTGTCACATACTATCGTCTACTAAGGCCCGTTTTATAAGTCGAACTTTCTGTCGCGCCGCGCTAATGACGACTGGTTGATTTATATAGTGGACTCTGTCATTTTCAGGCAGATTTAGCTGGCACGGCACAAGAGAAGTTCGACTTATAAACCGGGCCTAAGTAAGCCGCTAAGTGATTGGCTATAATTTACCGACTGGCCAATCAGCGACATGGTTTTATTTTGGTTTTCAAATTCCATTTAACAATTGATGCAAGCAACTACTGACGTCTTTTGTTTGAAATGCATGACACATTATTTTAAAATTATACAGACTATATGTTCTAAACTTTTATGCGGATGCGTCTGTGGATCCGGTATCTGAAAATGTGAATTGCCGTACCCTTTCCATGATCGTTTCTATTACTACAAGCCCATGCGTGACATGCGGACATTTTTTTACTGGTGTGTCGTTGACGTCATAATCTCGCGGTTTCTCGCTCTGTTTGTGAGAAAATTGATGCGCCCGAGGAGTCACGTTTTCGACCGTTTTGGTCATATTCATTTTATTAATTCTCGGAAATGGAACAGTGTATTTCATATTTTTTTGCGGCAACTATTTCGGATTATAGTATATCCTTAGTTGACTTATTCCCGATTTTCACTGGAATTTCCCTTTAACTTAAATATCATAATCATAGTTCAAATATCGTTTTTGTGTTACTTTGTGTGTATTTTCTTTGGTTCGTGAAAGTTATGACGTCAGCAGCAACATAAACCAAATCAGACAATGGAAGGATCCGATCTGTCACTAAAGAATATGAACTCACACTCAATTACGTCACAATACGTAGTGAGATTAGTGACAGATCTATATTCGTCATGAACATTGAAAAGTCTGTCAAGTGTACGTATTTTTATGTCTTTGGTGGATCTATTTATTTAATAAACATTATGTTGACTATTTTGAAACTAATTTGACTGGATGCTGTTGTTGCCATATGCAACAACATCATCCAGTCGCATTAGTTTCAAAATAGTCAACAGTTTAGGGACAAACCTTAGTCCAAATGTGTGTGACTGTCTGACGGTACAAGATAAACTCACCCTATCTTGCATGCGTTTGTCTATGATCCGCTCGGCAAAGACGTGTACAAAATCCAACGTACTGTTATAGTCTCGTCCAACTTTACTCAAATTGAAAATGCTATCTGGGTAAAGAAAAGGGTTTCTGAAAATAAATCGACAGAGTGAAATAAGGATTGCCATCAACGCCGCCGCCGCCCCTGCCGTCGCCATCGTCAATTTGAGACTGGGCTTACTTGGATAATGATGGTGCTGATTGTGATAATGTTTGCATTAATGGTAGCATGTGTATTCATTATAGGTTCATTCTCTTCCTCTTCGTCGTCGTCCTCCTCCACCCACACACCCACCCCACCCCATCCTCCTCTCATCATCATCACCATCATATTATAGTTTCTATTGCTAATGCATACTATTGGTAACCATAGAAATTGTATATACGAAACCTATACTTACAGAAATCGTTTCTGCATGCCTACAGCAAGATCGGCGACTCCACGTACATAGGGATGTGACTTTCTGTGAATAATAATAATAATAATAATAATAAAAAAAATAAAAATAATAATAATAATAATAGCGATAACGGCGATAACGGCGCCGACGACGACGACGACAACAACAAAGTATTTCCGGAGTTTGACATACATGTATATGGTCTCTCAAAGCAAAAGTGGTAATACGTAATTATTTTTGAAGATCTAACCTACCCACGCACTTGACCTTAAACGTGAACTTAAAGCTGAACGGTTATGATTAATAGTGCATCTGCAATTTGTTATTTGTGATTATGCTTCTCTCACCCTTGTGTTTGAATGGCAGACTGATATGACAGAGCACATTGTAGCAGAATTTCAAATGTACACAATGCCATTGTGGGGAACATCTCCACGCTTTCGCTATCTTTAGTGAGCTTATCCTAAGAAATATAAAAAAACCTATAAGTAAACGTCACGGTCGTAGTGGTCATGATCGATGTCGCCGCCACCGCGCCACAGCAGCGGCGTCTTCGGTGATGGCGGCGGCTGCGGCTCAAGCTTCCACGCTGGCGGAACCGGCGGCGGTGGCGACGACGACGACGGCGATGGGGAGGATGATAGTGGCGAGAAAAGAGGGCCAGAGAGAGAGAGAGAGAGAGAGAGAGAGAGAGAGAGAGAGGAGGGAGGAGGGAGGGAGGGAGGGAGGGGGTGGGGTGGAGGGAGAAAAAGAACGACAATAACATCGACAAGGACCATCGAGATGATGACGATAATGACTAAGACGTCGAGCTTTGTAACACAATGTGACCAGTAACGCTTACCAGGAGTACGTCAGTAGATTTGTTATATATCTCCATGTACGGCTTAAGCACATTGAAGTGAAATCCGGGAGTCAGGAGTTTACGATTCCTCTCCCATTTTCTCCCAGTACCGAGTAACAATCCATCACCTATTGTTAAAACAAGTTGAAGCCAACGATTATCAATTAGCCGTTAAATTGCCAATGTTTGCAGGCCAAGGGAAAACTATTTTTGTAAATTTACCACTAAAAATTACAAAAATAGCTTTATGCCCTCAAGACAACTACAGACAACGTGTTTGACCAGGTTGACCGTCAAATGGGAAATTGTTAAGAAAAATCGATTTTTTGATTAACCAACCTCCATTTGCAGACCAAGAGAATCTTAGTTTTGAAGATTACCGATCCAGTCATTTCAGTGGTAAATTTCCAATAATACTATTCTATTGGTCTGCAACTGGACATTCTTAAGACCATTGCAGTGGGAGTTTCTTGCCGGCTTGGCCGTTAAAGGTTAAGGTGACACAAGAAGGGTTACGTCCTTAGCGCCAGGGCTTGGAATTTCGGTACTGACTTACAAACCAAGCGCACAACTAATAGACGATTCGCACTGAAAAGACACATTTTCGATATTTTTACATAGACTACAGTGCGTCGTCTTTCCGTTTTGTCGTCTTAAGCTGTCTTGACTGCCTTCATCAACTTCTTTATTCGAATTCTGTTCGTCTGTCATCAATCGTCATAGAAGCAATATAACACGCCCTCTACCCCGTAATCTGCATTGGCGTTACATTGGGAGACCCCTATGTAATGCAAACGCGATTGTGCAAGCAAAGTATGTCGCTTCATGTTGGATCATTGCCATTGATATACTATATATTGGCTAGATCACTCATACGCATACCCTTACTATGGGGATGGTTGTCGCGACCGGCGATGACTTGAGTTCAATAAATAGTCAATGCGCCTCTCCGGTATTTTCAGATTTTGACGCGTCATTACAGCCTGTCAATAACAGCTGTCAGCTGATGTTTCATTTCATTTTGGCAACTTGTCAACCAGTATGAGTCAATTGTGACATTTCTCAGTATTCTTCTCATTCTTCTGGCTACTTGGCCGGTGAAACCACCGCAGTCTATAAAACGCCATAATAATGCTGTGTCTCTAAGTTCTTTCAGTAATCAGAAGAGACCGAACAAAAATGTTTCTAACGTTAATGGAGGATAGATATAGTCCATATGTATCCTCCATGTAAGAAGCAGACACTCATGACCTGAATTTATATTTTTGTATCGCAAATACAACTTAGTTGGAGGTATTAATCTAACAGAGTATTCGACTGGGAAATGGAATTTACAACAGAAAAATACCGAGAGTTATCATTCGAAAGCGACAGAAGTATCTGCAGTACCTACCTAGCCACGAAGTTAGGAAGCCATAGTCCATGTTGAATCGCTTTGCCTTTGGATCTGCTGTCCGCAGTACCTTTCGTATCAAGTCCGGATGGAGGAGACGGAATTCAGGATCAAAGCGTGTTCGCCAGACCACACTCATTCGCTGCTCGGGATGGTCACGTTTGAAATCGAGAATTAGCTTAGTGAACCCATCACTACCAAGTCTTTGAATCTGTAAGGTTTAATTAAAGTATTGAATGATTCTATGCGACCATTCAGATTTAACTACCTATGGCCAAAACGGAGGATTCCAGTTTTAACTATTCCCCGCCCATCTCTAGCTCTGAATCTCAATTTCCAGAAAACTATACAGGTAAGCTGTTGAATATTTTGAAACTAATTTGACTAGATGATGCTGCTGCATATGGCAGCAACACTGCTCAGTTAAATTAGTTTCAAAATATTTAACAGCATGTTTTTTAATTAGTAAATACAATTCGTACAACCTGACGAACTATTAAGCGTTTTAGACGGACAAATCTAGTCTTTCATGACGTAAATTAATTTGACGTCATCCTTCACTTCACGTAGTTGATTATGACGTCATATAATTGATGGATAAACTGGAATCCGCCAACGTTTTGGTTTTAAACACTCTCCTGTCAGCGCACCAAAGTGCTCCGAAAATGCTCCGAATTGCTCCGTTAATGGCCAAGATTTTTCAAGAAAAATATTATATTGCAGGCCAAGAGAAGCCGTTTTTGCAAATTGACCTAAAATTTACAAACAAAATAATAGTTTCCTGTTTTCGTTTCAGTCTGCCTTGCCATCAAACAGGGAAATGGTCAAGGAAATGCACGGTTTTTGTTTATATTAGCCAGTGTCAATTTTCAGCCAAAGAGGATATTATTTTTTTAAACTTACCACTAAAATGGCTGTTTGGTACCCCATACATTCATTCATTCCAGTGGTAAGTTTTCAAAAATAGTGTTCTGCAAGTGGACATTCATTAAGACGTAGATACCGTTTTTGTCGGTTTGACCATTATACGGCTAACATGACACATGGGGTTAAATCAAGCAAATTGAGGATTTTAGTTTCTCAGTCAATCATATGACGTCATAATCAACCACGTGACATCTATGAGGTTACTATTTAAAAGATGCAGTTATTAGACTCCCCATATAAATGTTCAATCCTTACAAATCAGACACAGAAACCTCTTCATGATGTAAGCAATGTTCTGTATAATATTCTAAAACCTATTTGAGTGGGAGATGTTGTAACGGGTTCCACTCGCATTTAATTTAGTTTCAACCTATTTAACTTTGACACCGACACTGTAGGATGGAGCGAGTGCTTGGGGACAACAAACACACAAAGAAACTCCAGAGAGTTCAAAATCTAGGCATGGGGACAACTCTTAGTGCAACGAAACGGACATCAATTTCTGCATTGGAGAAAAAAATTGGTGTGAAACCTCTAGAAACCAGAGACATAAATCCGGCCATACATATTGGAATATGTTGCGCAACACACAGAGTGTGCAACGTGTTGCATGAGTGTATGGCGAAATGTATCATGTTGCGTGTGTGACGCAACAAGTTTCAAGAAATAAGACCAGTACTATTTCCAAACAACATGCTGCACGGTGTCTGCTTTGATACCTAGGTGTGGATCAATAGGGTTGTTGCGATCATATTAGAAATAATGGCGCTCCAACATGAGGGTAATATATGAATTCATATTTTAGTTAGGGGATATAAAAGATGGATTTCGAGTGGACAAAGCAAGCAACATAGGAACTATTGGACCTATACAAGTCACGCAGATGTCTTTATGACATTAAACCTGAACATTATAAGAACAGGGACCTGAAAAATCACAGTATTGAAGAACGTATTAACTCTCCTATGTCGACGTCTATGCTGTCGCCGTGTGATGATAACGGCAATCGAAGCAAGCGTACATAATCCTAGTGCCTCTACAGTTTCTTCTTGCTGCGGTCGGGGAAGCCATGTTTAGAAAAGACAATGGAAATAATCGTAGGATACCCACCTTGTTGCTGGCACATGTTGCATGATTGCGTGGGTATCATGTTTCTAGAAACATGTTGCGCAGCATCTTATTGTTATCATGTTGCGAAACAAGATTGCCATGTCTCTGGCCGGCTTAAGACAATACAGAAGACAGGCAATACTCACTGCGCATGCAGAGAAAATGCAAATGCTGCCGAAGCATCCGTAGCTCAAATAACCGTACAGTGGAATATCAAAAATACGTCAAAGCGAAAAATCTTGAATGCTTGATCAAGGAGGAACACAGAGAGCATGCCGGTATTTTGGAATCTAATTATCTAAAATTCTGTGAAAAATCAGGATATATAGCAGTTGGATTGCTGACGATCTCCGTACTTAATGTTCAAACCAGAACCTAATATTCGGACCACCGTCCCTGGTATATCACGATGATTTGTGATCAGAGCTTTGTTGAACTGAGAGCAGAGATCTTGGAATAGTAAGCAATCTGGTCACACAATTTCATAGACGTTTAACCGTCTATGTGCTTTATTTCTGCAGACTACATTCTCTAAGGGGTTTAACTGTGGATATGCTGATTATTTTGAAAGCAATTTGACTGAAAATTGTTGGTGGCAAAGCCACCAACAACTTTCAGTCAATTTGTTTTCGAAATATTCAGCTGGTCCAGAATTATTGCCCATTTACATCATTGTCTGGTGGCTTGCAGTGGGCATAGTTAACCAAAGAATCCAACCCCACTCCACCCACCCAAAAAGGTGTGTTACTGACCCCCTCTCAGCATTTCAAGCGATCACTGTTGATAATCCTGACTGCATATTTCAACAGTTTAAAGATCTTTCTCGTACAATGACCATTGTGTTTAATGGATAACACATTCGCATCTTCGAAAACGAGAGTGCAGACGACTTACCAAAGATGAGACGGTTATGCTTATTGAAACGCCATGAAGATTGTTGGTCATATTTTCAAAGACGCGATGAGTTGCGTTTAAGAGATTGCCTATATTTTATTCCTTGACTACGCATTAATATGTGACATGCGGTAACCAGTCCTCAACAAGTAATCCGCAAAATCGTCACAAATTATTCATACTTGGAATTCAGATGTGAAATCAAAATAACATTACCTCAGCTAGATTTCCCAGAAGCCAGTGACAGTTTGTTATCAGTGGTCGTATCTTACTTCCGGCCTTACATCGCGCTCTCATGCGTTGGATGCTTGGCCACCAATTCCATACACAGTACAACACCGTTACCAGTGGTATCACAATAAGCCACATCATTCGAGTCAGGTTGTCATGGTAGTATCAGAAAACTGAAAAGGAAGATATTTAATTAGATAATATTCAAGAGAGCTTAAATCGACAGAAAACAGAACATATTTAAGTTTGATATGATGTCCACCTGTATTGGTAGATCCGCTAAGCCCATCAAGTGGATTTCTTTCCTCAAACCTGATTTAATGCCCGATTTATTGTGTAAAGCGGATTAGCCGGTGAGCTTACCATGGCTAACCTCTCAATATAGCACAGCAGCTAAGGAAAAGAATTGTGCACTGTTTGACAAAAGTATGAAACTTTGTAAACAAGTAGTAGGCCTATATGATATGTTGATTTATTCATTCATCTTGGATTTCAAAATGGCCGCCATTGAAATCTACTATCTACCATATCTTGACCTCTAAACAACATAAATTCATGACTTTGATTTCTATACCAAGATTTTCTGGGTCAAGGAAGCCAGTTCTGTAATTACTGATGCCGACAGGTAAACAGTCTTGGCATCCATAATGGAATCAAAGATAGCCGCCATGCGGAAATCCGGATTCTTAATATCTCAACTCTTATATGTCATAGAAACATAATTTTGGTGTATATACCCATATTTTCAAGGTCAATCAATCTATTTCTGCAATTAAAGATTAGATGGTGGCCATATTCGAATCCAAGATTGTCACTATGTAGCAATTAAAGGGGCATTACCAACCCCCATTTTATGATGCTGGATCTGGCTGATACCTACATGGATTTTAATACCTTACATAGGTATATCATAACATATATTAAAAAGGTTTTAAGATGTTTGGTTTTGGTGAAATAAAGGTATGATAATAAAACTCACATCATATTACTATCAGATGCCAGACATATTTAAAATTGTTACAATCTAAGAGTCATCGCATGCTCCTCTACAATTACATAGTTCTGTACACTGCAAGTTTGATGCCTGACATTTACATTGTCGCCTACATCCCTTCTTACAACCATAGTGCGGAAGTTCATGACACGATAGTGAGACCTCTGAAAGTTCTGTCCAGTAGGGTGTCCATCCTGAGCCGGTAGCAGACCAACCCCAGTCGTCAGAGCTATGAAGTATTGGAGATGACATAAGCGCTGAGACCAAACATGGCCTGCCTGGTATACAGCCCTTTTGGTACCATTGATTTTGCGTGAAGGTCTGCTTAAGTCAGGAATCAGGCATTGCGGACTCTCGGCCTCACGTCGCATTGTCAAAAGTGCTCCGATTTTAGAGGTTTTCCGGATTTTTTTTCAAATCACATCCACAGTAGTGAAATGCTAGTGCGTGGTTACATCATTTATTGTGTTAAAAATTTAGACAAATCGGACCAGTAGTTTCTGAGATAACCATAGATCCCAAATTTAATCTGATCCGGATCCGACATAATCTTCTCCGGAGCACGGCCAAAGTAGGGAAATCCACTGGCACGGCAATTCGCTCCTTCATTGTGTCAAGATGTGGGCCAAATCTGGTCAGCAGTTTTTAAGATACAGAGACCGACTGGCCGACTGATAGACAGACAGACAGACAGACAGGCAGCCAGCTAGGCAGGCACGACTGCAAAACCATATTCCCCTTATATTACTGTGCGAGGATAAAAATACAATCAGACTTTTGATACAATTTACTCAGCCATTTCTATATTTACCTGCCTTGTTTTTAAAAAGATACAATGTAGGCCTACCTGAATATACCTTATCATACCTACTTGCCGTGTTTAAGATTCCAACTTCTGCCAGAAAACCATGGCTTTGGTTAAAGTGACCTGTAATGAACAACAGTCAGCGATGTCGTAAATCTACAGTACAACGCATAAATAAGTTTATCCGTTTCCAAAACAAAAACAGAAACATGTCACTTAGTATAATTTTGAACACAATGTAAGAAATGTTCTGTTGAATATTTTGAGCATAATTGGATTGGACGACATTGCTGCCTTCTTCCAATCCAATTATGTTCAGAATATTCAACAGTACCAGTAGGCCCTACGTTTTATTTTGTGTCCTAACAAGTTATTTCTGAGCTCTACTGTCCAGTTTACGTAAACGCGTACTTTTTTCAGCTATATTTAGAACGAATTCTCTCGGGTAATAAATTAGGACATCATACGTTCTACATTAAAACCCTTTGAAGGCAAAGGCCGAATTCGAATTTCGAAAACTCAAGCCGTGCAATTTAATAAATACTGTTCAATATTTGGAAACTAATTTGAGTGGGAGGATAGGCATTAGGCAGCATCAGATTCCTGTCAATTGTATTACAATATATTCAACAACTTACATATACAGACAGTACAGTAGGCCTAAGCTTAGTTTAAAATTGAGATTCTAGGAATGTCTTTTTCAAAGGGTTAACAAATCATCATATTCAATCTTCAGCTAACATCCCACAATGCATTGCGCTTACTACAGTTTAACGTTAACCGGAACCTATACCGGGGAACAGTGTTCCGGGTAACGTTAAGCAGTAGTAAGAGCGATGAATTGTAGGATGTTGGCTGGAGACCGAATGTAGAAACAGCTGGTGTTCATTTTAAACAGTACCGGTACTATAGTGTACCACTGTTTAAAAAAAAGAATGTCGTCATCACACGTTTTATGTTTTTTGTTGTTGTTGTTGGGGTTGTTTTTTTGAAGGGGTAGTGTGCGAGGTGCGTATTTAGTATAGGTGACAAGTGGTACGCAGTAAAATGTACACGCCATTTATATGGAACAAAACCTGCCAAGAAAGGACCCTTTATATATATGGACCATTTAGACGTCATCATTAAAAACGATGCCCACTATATACAAGTTAGCCTAAGTAATAGGTTTACATGTTACGATACGATGGTTCTTTACGACGGATGATCTTACGACCACCGTCTTAAAGAACCACCATCGTATGATCCCAAAAGCAATTGGTCCGCTATTGACAGGATCTATCATTTGTCAATAACACGCAGTCGCTGACAAAGCAGATACGCAAAACCTGTCTTAAGCGCGCACCTTATAGAGCACCAGCAATATTAATCACTATGGAGAGGTGGTCTCTTAATACAAATGACTTGATATATGGTATCCCTTTGGAGTCAAAAGATTGTTTAACTACCTGGCTTAAAGGACCTACCATCATTTTACAGTCGCTTAAAGTTTGCGCGTCCCATTAAATATAGACACTTGCACGCGATATGAGATGCCTGTTGATTTGTGTTCGATTTACCCCGCATGCAATGCTACTCAGTGCACAATGCTACCCACTCCATATCCGTGGTAAATATTGGACGCCATATTCGGTGAGTCTACTGCATGTACGGGCAAGGATTTCTCTTATCTGGTCAACTGGTCAATTGAGTCCACGCGTGGCGTGTGTCCTCCTACGGTTCTGGAGATTAATTGTGGTGAGATAATAGGTTTGGCTTCTGTTTTGTTAAAGATATATGAAATTTTTGATTTAGTGTGTGGTATTGTGTATACAAATTACGTCTAGTGTGTCCATTATATAGTGTTTGACAGTTGCGGGCCAAGCGACCTAGCTACTGAGGCAGTGGGTCTGACATCACATAGGTGTGTAGTCCGTGCATGTTCCCTGCTCGAGGTTTAAATCTGTTAATCTTTCATACTTTCATACTTTCATCAATGCCAGACAAAATGCTTTAACAGGAGTAATTCGGATGGAAATGCTCAAATGAGTCTGGAAAAAAATGAGACAGGAATAGTAAAGTTTGATATTAGGTGAAGAGGTCAGGATTAATTGGTATCAAAAGAAAATCGCAGATAAGACATGGAGGAAGATATCTTTGATACTCAAATTAATTCAAGAAAATTAAAGTTTTCTCATAGAGATTCCACTCTTGGTTTGTCCATTTGCAGATTAAGAGAAGAATATTTTGTAACATTTATCGCTTTTAGTGAAAAATAAACTTTACAAGATCAACAAAAATGCAGTCTAAGCCTGGAATTAGTTTGATGTGTTTATGTTTAAGTTGGTTTTAGTTATTTCTCGGTTCTATATTTCCACAGCTTCTATTTTGATTGCGTGTCTGTGGCCTTGCATAGGTTTGGGGTTTTTTTCATACCGTCTTTATGGAATGTGGTTATATAAGTAGACGATCGAATTTATGTTTGGCTGTGTATGGGCGTAAATGTACATACATTGTAGTTACATGTTCTTTTACTCTCTGTTATTGTTTAGATTTACAGACGAATATAGCCTCCGGGGGTATGCGCTGCTCTGAAAATCCCTCGTACTCCTCGGCACCACAGGTACATGGTGCATTGAATCGAGGACGCTGGTTAGCCGATCTCCGGGTTACGGATTGTGACTCGTGCCTCTCCGAATTGTACACAGACCGACCTCTAGAGTCGGTGGCGCATTCACATTCCAGTGGGGCCATGCGACCATCGTCGCGGAGGTTAAACCACAGCATATCATCCTGGCTGTTGGTGTTACCGGTATGTCGGCCCATATTAAATTTAGATTAGAGGCATTATTGAAAAATATTAGAGCTAGCAATGGTACTCGTTGGCTACTAATAGAGATTGATAAGTATGTAAGATCGTATGGTGTTTGTTTGATTGGATACTCGCCAGAGGTACCTCAGCGATCTCTGATCGGTATAATCTGTGAGGGATCCCTGCAAGGAAGGATCCTAGCGCAGCTACTCTAGCAGGTTTAATATAAACTAAATTAGTCTCAGGCTGGCCAAGCTTTGTGGCTGCGTGAGGAAAGTGCCTTGCGTGGGCCTCCATCACAGGAAAAAGCCTACAACGCCGAAGCAGAGGAGGAGAGATGGGGAAAAGGGCCACTCTCCTATTCAAACTATGCTAAAATGAGGAAGTAATTCAACCTAGTGTAATCAAAGGTTATTGGGATGCACACTGGTTTACTGAAGATGGGGTGGGTGATTTCCGTAGAATTCAACACCGTCACCTTATGTGTTTAAACATATTATATTAGTAGATGCCGTTTTATTTATGCGGGCCTTCTTGCTAGAACCTACCTTAACAGTTAGTTTTTAGGTCTACAAATATCAAGTTTAGGCCTCAAGTGGCTATTTGTTTTTCCTATCGTTAACATACAGGTCTGTCTGGTGAGATTGTTTGGTGTACGCTATAGCCAGCACCACGGAGCATCCCCCTCAGACCAACAGCGTGCAAACATGTCACCTGGTGGTAGTTTCAGAACCAGATAACGATCCTGTCATATACCGCATCAGGACCACAAATAACAACATGGGAACAAGTCATATTACATAAGCATTTTAGAAAGCACATATCTTTCTACGGTGGTGAGAAAGAAACAGATATCCAACTATGGTGACCTTCCTGTGAAGGTGTGGAGGGCTCGAAGGCTCTACCCAGTCAGAGTTAGATGGCGATCTGTGTCTTTATCCGTCACCTAGCGTGTCGAGAGTGGATCAGGTGAGATCTGGTCCTTGGAGCTAAAGTTTATCTGCATTAGGATTAAGGAAAATTACCCAAAGAATGCACTGCTGGGTCAAGCTAACATAATTATATTTTCGCAGTGATTCCTACTTTGGCATGAAGACTAATCTAACCAATATCCGAAGATACAGAGGGCAGTGTGTGCGGTCATCAACACATTGACTCTAAACGCTCAGAAACCCCAATAGTTACTAAAGTCAGTTCTAGCCAACGTGGTGGAGGGAATCCAGATAATTAATGGACCCTGAGGCTGGAGGGGCGTAGGAAGAGACAACTACTCATTGTACTATAAATTTAGGCCCTATGGTAGGTGGCCAATTTATACAAGCTTGCCAGTGCTCGGTGTATAGCTTATCAGCAGCTCCAGGAAATGAGGCTTTACACAAATGTCTCCTAAAGAGTAGTCATCCCTAGCTACTTTGAAAACCTATCCTACCGAGCTATCATAGTTATGTTTAGCGACCGCATGTTATCTTCACTCAGTGAGAACATGAACAGCGACCTTAGTAAAAAATTGATGCTGTAGGTGAACAAGGGGGTGTGTCTGTTGGTGCTGTATAGTGTAACCTAAGCGAAGTGCGGGCCAAGTATTTTTATGTAATAATGATAACTAATCAAAAAGATAGAAACTTGGATGGCTACCGCCATATTACTAACTAATACAGTACAGTCAAAATATAAGGTCACACGACCTTGCGGGCCTATTAGTCATCGGGACATAAATGAAAATAGATGTATACAATAAAATATATAACCTATAAAAAGAAGGTCTCAGATGACCTTGCGATACCTACATACAATCGGTACCTAATAAGAATTATACAATATTATGGTTATGGAGTAGCTATTAGTCATCGGTACAAAAATGTCGCAATTTCACTGTAGTTAAAGTGTCACATATTTGAGGCACGAGATGACGCGATACTGAAGTCGCTGCTTGGTGAATATCCACAGATGATCTATCTGATGCGGCTCATACTCATGACCGGTGAAGAAGAATTTATATGGATGGCTAGTAGATAGTCCCATACGAACACATCCTAGGAATTATGTGGTCATGAAGAATTTCAATACTATTGCAGATTTGAAGATGTTACTGAAGGGCTATGGTGGAAAGTTAGTTTGATGCATGAACATCTTTGCGAAGCACAAGACGATATTCACCACATAGCTCATGTGGTGCATAAAGTAATGCCCTTATCTGGACTGGGGTCAAAACGTTAATAATGTGCGGAGTGTGTCATATCAATATTTCAATGTGGTACGACAGATCTGGTGAGATATCGGAAAACACCACCGTCCTACATACTGTCTTTGGGTGTTACATTATGGCCAAAAGGTCACACGGCACGGAAGGTCCCTTTGAAGTGTTGATAGTGGGGGAACCTTCTTTTTGATTCAGATATCGTCCGGGAGCTTACAAAAACTTTAACTGTGGTGTGGTGCGTGTGCTCCAGAGACGAGAGCTCAAAACTGATAGGCACGGTTTGGGTTATATACTACCGGGAATATTACAGTAAGCTGTACTTTGTCGTCTCGGTATGCTCTAGCAGCCATGCCACCCAACGTCTCTCTGAGGAATTTTAGATTTCTGAGCTCCTTTTATACTAATTGGTGATGTCATGACTGGACGTCTTAACCAATCAGCGAACGCGTCATAACTAGGTAGGGTTACGCGACCACGTGATCTATTGGCCTTCGCCCTACCACGTGTATTCGCGATGGCGTCATTAATTTGGATGGGAGCTCAAAATATTGGATGTTAAATGCCCGATATCTCAGCCATTCAAAAACCGATTTTAATTCTGCAAAAGGTTTTAGAATCCTCATTCGATTCTGTTAATGATTCTTACCAAGAAAAGCGAAGATGGCCTGCGATCAAGAAATTGCGAACACAGACCCGGCTTATTCGTAAGATGCCATTCTCTCCACACGCTAACTCACGTACATTGGCTATCTCTTATGGCCGTACATGCGCAGCGGGCCATCTCACGGACTGTGTTATTCTGAACCTCTCTTATATGGCTTTATTACACTTATCGTTCTACCAAGGGGGCGAGTTTTGAACGTCCCGTGTACTATTATTCTGAGCCTCTCTTATATGGCTTTATTATGCTTATCGTTCTACCCAGGGGGCGAGTTTTGAACGTCCCGTGTCCGGCCGTTCCATACCCAGATGAACTGGGCCGGTTCGTACCTGACCGGTCGATCCACGCTACACGAACATTCACCAATTAGTGTAACTGTAAGAAATTTGTTTGCTAAAATGGATTGTTAAGTTTGAAACTGTATCTTTGTTTTTGGGTTGGGTTTATGAAATAATTAATTCACCTTTCCAGATTATCCATCGATCAACTGACGTCATATGATGTCATAAGTAACTAAGTGACATGTATGATGACGTCATAATCATTACGTCATAAATGATTCGATATAGTCCGTCTTTAACGCTTAATACTCCGACATTTTGGACGAATTGTATGTCTTTACTATTTAATAAACATTCTGTCGAGTAATTTAAAACTAATTTGACTCAAATTAGTTTTAAAATGTTCAACAGCTTCCATGGATAGTTTTCGGGAAATTGATTGTCAGGGAGTTCAGAGCTCGATCTATCCCAACATAGACGTGGTGTGGGTGGAGCTTAGATTGAGATGGGCGGGGAATAGCTAAAAGGGGAAATGTCCATTGTCGTCCTACCATGTCTCCTCACAAACGGAAAATAATGTGTATATTCCTCTTCTTGTATTCTCTGATTCCTCGTTGCCTGGGTTTTGCTATTATGTATTATGTCGTATGCGAATCATGAGCAGCTATTGCATTCCTAGAGCATTCACAGTTTCAGCTAATTTTTGAAGTTTTGAGATTTCTTTCCGGCGTTGGGGCATAGGACGAAATCATCTATGAATATTGTTTTACACCAAGTGAATATTAAGTAGGCCCTACGGTCATCAGGGCAAAGATCACACGAATAGTTGCAATGGATGAATCCAATCTGTCGGTCAAGTATATAACGTCATAATCAATTACGTCGCATGTAACCTGATGATACAATCAGAATTAAGAAATACTCCAGCATGATGCTGGAATAGTCCGTCAAGGGTACAAATTGTATGTCTTTGATGGATTTACTATTTAATAAACATTCTGTTGACAATTTTGAAACTAATTTGACTGGACGCTGTTGGTGCCATAAGCATCTACAGCTAACCAGTTGAATATGTTGTGCTTATTTTACTAGATGCTGCCTCTGCTTATAGCAGCAACAACGCCCAGTCCAATTAGATTCGAAATATTCGGCAGAATGTTTATTAAATAGTAAGGACATACAACTTATGGACTATTCAATGTCCATGACGACCATAGTTACGTCATTCATTACGCAGTTTTTATTGTGACGTCAGCCTACATATGACGTAATTAATTATGACATGATATGCTTCGTGGGGTAAACTTCCTAGCTTCATCAAGGAGATTATCCTAATCCTGCACCATACACTGTATTTTCCTTTTCACACCATCATTAGTATCCAGACTCTCCATATGCACTACTAGTACTTCATAATGGTGTGTCTTAAAGGGGAACACACACAGAGGACGGCCACAGCATGCCAAATGATTCTTTTGCACACTTTAAATAGAATGCAATATATTATTTGCATATTTTCGAATTCCATAATAATAAATTTCATGACAGAAAATTATTTTCTTAAATCTCTCATGAGCATCACGTCGTGGTGTCGTTGTGCGAATTGTTGTTGCGGTATGACGTCATCATGTGAATAGTTCTTTGTTGTTGACGATTTATAGTTCATTCAGACACCGCCATATTAATGAGATGCAAGAGAGATATTACTGGTTGTTACAGCAGAACTTGAATCAGAGCTGAGGTCCCGTTTCGTAAAATAAGAATCTATTTTCTTCTAATCTTGAATCATGTGTATACTGTAATTTGAATCCACGTGGTTGCCGAATCACGCAATGACATCATACCATATATTTTATGGCGTATCAAATTCATGACTTTAACTGAAATACCATATATTTTATGGCGTATCAAAATTCATGACATCAACTGAAATTTTAACAATAATAGAGTTTATGAAATTCTGTCAATTTCTGTTAAATTAAATTTATAAATATGATAAAAACTTCTTTTTTTTTGCCTCTTTTTACTGAAATCTAATTCTAGTTTGTAATCTCCTTAAACAGGGTCGGATTAAGAGTTTAGAAAAATTCGAAATCTAGCTGCCCTCTGACGACATCTCCCGCATTTATGCAAGTAAATATTGACCTATAATTGGGTGTAAAATTATTCAATTTTTTCCTATTTTCGCATGAAAACGTCTACAAGACATTATTATCAAGAACATACTTTGAAAAATGTATGCCAGAAAGGCGATTTCCTGCATTTGAAATATTAAGAATGCATCTGAATTTCGATCTAAAAATCTGAAATAATATAATTTGAAATATATTATTAGTTGTATGCTGTGTTCTATATTATTGCTGATACTGTCTCGCACCCTTTTCTTCCTTGCAAGCAGTTCCATTCCAGGCATGGTAAATTCTTTCCGATTTAACAAATATGATCATGGCCTAACTGGCATGTGCCTTAATCTGGCCCTGTCTTTAAAGGTCTCTCACCTCGCTAATGCATGCTCTTGTAGCTCGCGGGGTAGTGTCGGGCCGTTCCGGTGTCTGGTGTCGACTCGCCGCATTGCATGTGCACGGCGAGTGATGACGCTGGTTAGCTTCCGGTCTCGGGGTTATGGATCTTGTTCGATACTGCCCTATGGGTAACAAAGACCGGCTCCTAAGGTCGGTGGAACTCAATCGTTCCGGTGGGGCCGTGCGACCATCGTCGTGAACATTAAACACAACAGTCTCATCCCAAGAGTTTGTGTCACCAGTATGCCGGCCCATAGCAAGATCGTGATCTATGGGCTTACAATATTTGATTGGTGGCCTAAAAATTAAGTCTATACAATAGTTTTACCTAAACAGACCGTCAAGTATGCTAGGTAAAATGAGCATTCGAAAATACAAGACATAGAGACAGCCTGATGAACTTTTAAATGCGGGACTCCCGGAGGTACCACACAGACTCGCAGGTCCGCAGAGGTATCTCCGCAAGGGAGGCTCCCGTACACGAGATCACTAATTAACTTAATAAAAGCTATTATACCTCTAAGCTGAAAGGAAAGAAAATAATCTTTTATAGTGTCGAAAAGCTATGTGCCCCGCGCTGGCACTACTCCTGGTGCTCGTTTTGGGTGAGAAGTAATAGCCTCGCACGGGCCGTCATCATTGAATCCTTGCAAGAGGCAAGTGCCTCGCGCGGGCCTCCATCACAGGAAAATGTAGCCATCGCTTAAAGCGGGAGAAGAGCATTGGCCAAAAAGGGCCTACTCTAATATTCAACCAAAATGCTATAAAGAAAAGACCATACCTAGTGAAATTATGACTATAATGTTGCGTGCTGTTTTATGTGAAGACGGGACGAGCGATATCCGAGGGATTCCCACGCCATTGTCTTATGTAGTCTCAAGTATACTGAATTAGTAGTTGCCGCTTTTATTTATGCGGGCCTTCTTCCATGCCTAACCTAACATTTAGTTTTTAGAGACAAGAACTATTTTAGGCCGCAAATGGCGGGCGCCTACCTAGCTTTAGATACGGCTGTTATTGAGAACGGATGTCCTAAGACATCAATACTAGAGACGGCGTGCATACATGTTATTTCGCAAGATCTCCGAGCTGGGTGAGAATCGCGACATCTTGCTCCATAACCACATAAAGCGTCACAGGACATTGGTTACTTTTCACAAAAGCAAGTTTTAGGCAACTGATCAATCGTTACGGTGGGGTTAAGAGAGACGAATACCGACCGTGAATGTCTTTCCCGTGAGGGCGTGGCAGATCCTAACATCATGCCCAGACAATCTCACAGAATTCGGTGGGGATGCGCATCTCACCCGTCACCAGGTTCTATGGAGCTAACCTTTTTAACCTGATGTTAGGTTTAAATGCAAGTTGCCCAGTTATGCACTGCGGTGCGGGGGAATTGTCTAGCAGATGAACAAGAAAATAATAATTAAAATATGTTTTCACAGTGCTTCCTACATTGGCAAGGATAACTAACTACTAGGTATCCGAAGATACACGGGAAATGTATGTGACACCACACCCTGGCCATCACCGCTCGGAAACCCCAATGGTTTCCCATGGTCGGATCAGTCCATGGTGTGGATAGGGACATCCAAACAATTAAGAAGCCATAAGGCTTAGTGAAACATGAAGAGAGACAATAACTTATAAATATGAGGCCCAATAGGTATGTTGGCCAATTTTACACAACCTTGCCGGAGTGCCGGCTAAATTATTGCAACTACCGGAAAAGAGGCGTACACTACATGTTTCCTAATGAAGAAATTGTCTCTAATCATATTAAACTTATCCTATCGAGCTGAATAGAAAAGCTTTTTAGTCGGTAGCGTGCCGGGCTAAACAGAGTTATAGCACGGACAGCGACCTCCGTGAAAAATTGTTGGTGGGGGGAAAAAGTGATGCATATATACATGTTGCTGTATAGTGTTTCTTACGTGCACTGCAGTCCTACGTTTTCTACAAATAAACAAAACATATGAAGGGATGGCTGCTTGCCATATATAAAACTAACCAGAACAAGTAATACAATGTGAAATGATCAGAATAATATAGTACAGGTTGTTGGACATACTACGGTGCGGTTAGTAAAAACACCTTACAGTAAAATAACAATAAATATAAACAAATAAAGAAACTATAACCAGCGGTCCTAAGACCGTTACGGTTCCTTTTAGTCATCTGGACCATTTACACAAATAAAGTATAATAACTACAAATGTAACTAACGGAATAATTAAGATGTTATGTATAGTTACTTGAATAGTCGGTAGCGATTCTTAATGACGGGCTATCGTGTTACTGAAATTGATACATCATCCTTGGTGTGACGTGAGTTGATGCATTCTCTGGAAGCTGGAAAGTTCCCACATGTCGGTTCCCGCAAACATGATTCCCGTATGCAGTCCAGGATGGGAGCGGATCGAACTCAGGATGGTAATCACAATATAAGAATGTCTAACAAGCAGTCAGTAAGTGATACAATAACATTACTGCTAGGAAGAAAGTTCCCGTACACCGATAGTACGGATGGAAGTTAAGAACAACCCGTTCATAAGCAGGGTTTTTTTAATACGGATGAAGATACATAACTAAGCTTACGGTGCGGGGTACGTCAGTAAACTCTTAAGACGTACCGGGCAAAGTTTACTTGCTGTAGTCAAAAAGTTTTAATAAACCTACACGTCATCAGTGCGGGGTGGTTGAATAACCACTTTTTGGCGTGGCCGGCAGATCCGGTGAGTCATCCACCAAAGAACATCGCTGCCTCTACATCTGTAGACTCACATATTTAGGCCGCGAAAGGCCTAACCGCAAGTTTGTGTTCCGAGTTAGTTCTTGATTTAGTCGTGAACAATATTCAAAAGTTCCAAAAATTGTTCGGGAGATACAAAATTGCTTTAGGTGCGGTGGGTTGGGTTGCTGCTGTTGGCTACAGGAGAGAAACTGACGGAGACAGAGTGATCTATTTAATACCCGCTGATAGTAGCTGTGACAGATCCAACCTATTCGGCCCCTGGCCGAGGATGCTCTCGAGTTCTGGATTTCGTCTCCTTTTATACTACTCGTGACGTCATAGGTGCAGGCTTCAATCAATCATCGGGCGAGCAATAGCCAATCAGCACGTAGCAAATAATGACGCCGTCGAATGTTCTAGAACATTCTAGAATTTCTGCGTACACGTGGTTACGACGTCACGGCAATATTTTGAAGATAATCAAAGGGGTTTTCTGTGGATAACTCAACCATCTCTTAACCGATTTTGAAATGGTTTACAGATTCGGAGAGCCCGGCGAATTCTGGTCTTGAATAATGCAAGATTCGGCGGGAACAAGCAATTATAGAGAATTATAATGTACCATCTCGGTACACTAAAACCGTCATCCCATCTTGGTCGTAAACTACGTGCTCCATCAAAAATAGCATCTAAGCGTGAGCATGCGCACTAAGTTCGTTTTTACAACGCGATCTCTCCCATAGGCTCATTTACGCTTATAGCTCTACCCCGGGGGTGGGGGGGGGCGTGTTCAGGGAACGAATCCAGGACGGGCGGCGCGTACCCAGCTTAGCTGGTATGGCCGGCACCTGACCGGTCGATCCGAACTACACACCACTGAATGACAGTATTGTGATATCGAGATGACGCATAAGCGCATAATGTCCACTCAGTTTTCTTAACATAAAAATACTTACCAGGAAGTCACGAGAGAAAAGTGTAAGATAAGCAGTGAACGAAGATGTGAACAAAGAGACCATAAATGCCTCAGTCCATAATACCGTCCTAAGAAGTACTAAGAAGTAAGTTCAAGTTCAAGTTAAATATTATTTATTTCACAATTTGTGTACATATACACAGCTAATAAAGGCAATCCCTTCAGCGCAATGCCTATAAGGTGTTGGACACCACAATACAGTACAAAGAGGAAGAGATTCACACACAAAACTATTTAAAAAGCCTTCACATAACTTACAATACATAGAATACATACATAATGCAATTAATATGTACTGTTAGCGGAAATATATTGTTTGGGGAGGGAGGGGTTGGGATACGCTCGCCATGGCATATGATCATACCACATCAGTATCAATGATTATGATATTAATAACATTAGCATTAACGTGATCATTAACATAATCAATATCTAATTAAATTGATATTTGGATAATCGTCCTCTTGATGTGTTCACCAGTCATGTTTATATAGATGTAGAGTTTAGACATGATGAATGTTATATTTGGAGAGTAGGAGAACGAGAGGGAGGGAGGGAGGGAGGGATGGAGGGATGGAAGGAGGAAGAGAAAGAGAGAGAGCGAGAGAGAGAAGGAGGGAGGGAGGGAGGGAGGGGAGTGGGAAGGAAGGAGAAAGAACACGAGAGAGAGAGAGAGAGAGAGAGAGAGAGAGAGAGAGAGAGAGAGAGAGCACGAGAGAGAGAGAGAGAGAGAGAGAGAGAGAGAGAGAGAGAGAGAGAGAAAGAGAAAGAGAGAGAGAGTGAGAGAGAGAGAGAGAGCGCGAGCGAGCGAGCGAGAGCGAGAGAGAGAGAGAGAGAGAGAGAGAGAGAGAGAGAGAGAGTGCGCGGGAGAGAGAGAGAGAGAGAGGGAGAGAGAGATAGAGAGAGAGCGTGCGAGAGAGAGAGAGAGAGAGAGAGAGAGAGAGAGAGAGAGGAAGAGAGAGAGAGAGAGAGAGAGAGGGAGGATGGGGGAGGGAGGGGAGGGAGAGGGAAAGAGAGAGAGAGGGGAGGAGAGAAGAGATAGAGAGAGAGAGAGAGAGAGAGAGAGAGAGAGAGAGAGAGAGAAGAGAGAGAGGAGAGATTAGAGAGAGAGAGAGAGAGAGAGAGAGAGAGAGAGAGAGAGAGTAGAGAGGAGAGAGAGAGAGAGAGAGGAGGGAGGGAGGGAGAGGAGGGAGGGAGGGAGGGAGGGAGGGAGAGAGAGAGAGGGTAGAGCCATGAGCATATATGGGCCTATGAGAGAGATCGCATTATGGAAACGACTAAGGTCGTTAAAGCGCATAGTGTGCATGGCGCACGCTTAAATGCTATTTTTAACAGCGCGTGTAGTTTACGACCAAGATAGGATGACGCTTTTAGTGTACTGAGACGGTACAATGTAATCCTTTTTAATCACATGTTCCCGCCGAATCTAGACCAGAATTCGACGGGCTTTCCAAAATCTGTAAACCATTTCAAAATCGGTTAAGAAATGGCTGAGTTATCCACGGAAATATTGCCGTGACGTCATAACCATGTGTACGCAGAACTTCTAGAATGTTCTAGAACATTCGACTGCATTATTATTAGCTACGCGCTGATTGGCTGTTGCTCGACCCGATGATTGGTTGGAGCCTGCGCCTGTGACGTCACGAGTAGTATAAAAGGAGACGAGATCCAGAGCTCGAGAGCATCCTCGGCCAGGGGCTGAATAGGTTGGACCTGTGTCAACTACGATCAGCGCGACATTACGCAGATCACTTCGCTTTCTGTCGGTTTCTCCTCCTGTAGCCAGCAGTAATCCAGCCCACCGCACGAAAGCAATTTTGTAACTCTCGTTCCCTGCGGGAGAATTTTTGGAACTTTGTAGATATTGTTCACGAATATATCAAGAACTAATTCGGAACACAAACTTGCGGTGATGCCTTTCCCAGCCTGAAAATGTGATTCTACAGATGTAGAGGCAGCGATGATGTTCTTTGGTGGATGACTCGCCGGATCTGCCGGCCATGCCAAAAAGTGGTTATTTAACCATCCCCGCACTGATGTCGTGCAGGTTTATATAAACCTTTCGACCGCAGCAAGTAAACTTTGCCCGGTACGTCCTTCAGAGCTGGTTGATGTACCCCGCACCTTTAAGCTTAATTATGTATCTTCATCTGCATTAAACAACCCCCCGCTTATGACCGGGTTGTTGTCAACTTCCATCCGTACCATCGGTGTATGGGAACTTTCGTCACAGCAGTAATGTTATTGTATCTCTTGCTGACTACTCGTTAGACATTCTATATTGTGATTACAGTCCTGAGTTCGATCCGCTCCCATCATGAGCTGCTTGCAGGAATCCTGTTTGCGGGAACCAGCCTGCCGGAACTTTCCAGCTTCCAGGGAATGCATCAATTGACGTAAACCTAAGAGTGATGTATCAATTTCAGTAACACGATAGTCCAGACTTAAGAATGGCTACCGATTATTCAAGTAACTATACTTGA
The DNA here is from genome assembly GCA_034401795.1 of Chaetoderma sp. LZ-2023a. Lineage (NCBI taxonomy): Eukaryota > Metazoa > Mollusca > Caudofoveata > Chaetodermatida > Chaetodermatidae > Chaetoderma > Chaetoderma sp. LZ-2023a. The sequence continues at coordinate 30,453,589 of CM067364.1, forward strand.
CATTTTAATTATTCCGCCAATTATATCTTTGATAATTATATCGTATCTGTATAAACGGTCCCGATGACTAGACCACTAGTAATAATTTCTGTATTTGTTTATAGTTATTCTTATTTTCTGTAAGGTGTTTTCGCTAACCGCACCGTAGTAGGTTCCTTAACCTGTACTATAGATATATTATTCTGATCATTTTACACTATATTGATTTTCTGGTTAGTTTATATATATGGCCAGTGGCCATCAGTTCATATGTTTTGTTTATTTGTGGAAAATATAGGACTGCAGTGTACGTAGGAAACACTATACAGCAACATTTATATATGCAGCACTTTCTCCCGCCACCAACAATTTTTCACTGAGGTCGCTGTCCGTGCTATAACACTGTTTATACCGGCATGCTACCAACTAAAAAGCTTTTCTATTCAGCTCGATAGGATAGGTTTAATATGATTAGAGACAATTTCTTCATTAGGAAACATGTAGTGTATGCCTCTTTTCCGGTAGTTGCGATAATTTAGCCCCGCACCTTACGGCAAGGTTGTGTAAGATTGGCTAACATGCCTAAGGGCCTCATATTTCTAAGTAATTGTCTCTCCTCATGTTCCACTAGGCCTTATGGCTTCTTAATTGTTTGGATGGCCCTATCCGCACCATGGACTGATCCGACCCTGGGAAACTATTGGGGTTTCCGAGCGGTGATGGCCAGGGTGTGTGGTGTCACACACATTTCCCGGGTATCTTCGGATACTTAGTAGTTATCACCTTTGCCAATGTAGGAAAGCACTGCGAAAACATGTCTTAATTATTATTTTCTTTAATCTGCTGAACAATCCTCCTGTACCATCTGATGTACAGGAACTTTCGTCACAGCAGTAATGTTATTGTATCTCTTGCTGACTACTCGTTAGACATTCTGTATTGTGATTACAGTCCTGAGTTCGATCCACTCCCGTCATGAGCTGCTTGCGGGAATCCTGTTTGCGGGAACCAGCCTGCGGGAACTTTCCAGCTTCCAGGGAATGCATCAACTGACGTCACCCAAAGAGTGACGTATCAATTTCAGTAACACGATAGCCCAGACTTAATAATGGCCACCGATTATTCAAGTAACTATACTTGACATTTTAATAATTCCGTTGATTATATCTTTGATAATTATATCGTATCTGTATAAATGGTCCCGATGAATAAGAGGCACGGTAACGGTCTGAGGACGGCTAGTTATAATTTCTGTATCTGTTTATAGTTATTCTTATTTTCTGTAAGGTGTTTTCGCTAACTGCACCGTAGTAGGTTCCTTAACCTGTACTATAGATATATTATTCTGATCATTTCACACTGTATTGATTGGTCTGGTTAGTTTATATATATGGCCAGTGGCCATCAGTTCATATGTTTTGTTTATTTGTAGAAAATATAGGACTGCATTGCACGTAGGAAACACTATACAGCAACATTTATATATGCAGCACTGTCTCCCGCCACCAACAATTTTTCACTGAGGTCGCTGTCCGTGCTATAACACTGTTTATACCGGCATGCTACCAACTAAAAACCTTTTCTATTCAGCTTGATAGGTTATGTTTAATATGATTAGAGACAATTTCTTCATTATGAAACATGTAGTGTATGCCTCTTTTCCGGTAGTTGTGATAATTTAGCCCCGCACTCCGGCAAGGTTGTGTAAGATTGGCCAACATGCCTAAGGGCCTCATATTTCTAAGTTATTGTCTCTCCTCATGTTCCACTAAGCCTTGTAGCATCTTAATTGTTTGGATGTCCCTATCTACACCATGGACTGATCCGACCATGGGAAACTATTGGGCTTTCCGAGCAGTGATGACCAGGGTGTGGTGTCACACACATTTTTCCGGGTATCTTCGGATACTTAGTAGTTAGTACCTTTGCCAATGTAGGAAAGCACTGCGAAAACATGTCTTAATTATTATTTTCTTTAATCTGCTGAACAATCCTCCTGTACCATCTGATGTACAGGAACTTTCGTCACAGCAGTAATGTTATTGTATCTCTTGCTGACTACTCGTTAGACATTCTGTATTGTGATTACAGTCCTGAGTTCGATCCACTCCCGTCATGAGCTGCTTGCGGGAATCCTGTTTGCGGGAACCAGCCTGCGGGAACTTTCCAGCTTCCAGGGAATGCATCAACTGACGTCACCCAAAGAGTGACGTATCAATTTCAGTAACACGATAGCCCAGACTTAATAATGGCCACCGATTATTCAAGTAACTATACTTGACATTTTAATAATTCCGTTGATTATATCTTTGATAATTATATCGTATCTGTATAAATGGTCCCGATGAATAAGAGGCACGGTAATGGTCTGAGGACGGCTAGTTATAATTTCTGTATCTGTTTATAGTTATTCTTATTTTCTGTAAGGTGTTTTCGCTAACTGCACCGTAGTAGGTTCCTTAACCTGTACTATAGATATATTATTCTGATCATTTCACACTGTATTGATTGTTCTGGTTAGTTTATATATATGGCCAGTGGCCATCAGTTCATATGTTTTGTTTATTTGTAGAAAATATAGGACTGCATTGCACGTAGGAAACACTATACAGCAACATTTATATATGCAGCACTGTCTCCCGCCACCAACAATTTTTCACTGAGGTCGCTGTCCGTGCTGTAACACTGTTTATACCGGCATGCTACCAACTAAAAACCTTTTCTATTCAGCTTGATAGGTTATGTTTAATATGATTAGAGACAATTTCTTCATTAGGAAACATGTAGTGTATGCCTCTTTTCCAGTAGTTGTGATAATTTAGCCCCGCACTCCGGCAAGGTTGTGTAAGATTGGCCAACATGCCTAAGGGCCTCATATTTCTAAGTTATTGTCTCTCCTCATGTTCCACTAAGCCTTGTAGCTTCTTAATTGTTTGGATGTCCCTATCTACACCATGGACTGATCCGACCATGGGAAACTATTGGGCTTTCCGAGCAGTGATGACCAGGGTGTGGTGTCACACACATTTTTCCGGGTATCTTCGGATACTTAGTAGTTAGCACCTTTGCCAATGTAGGAAAGCACTGCGAAAACATGTCTTAATTATTATTTTCTTTAATCTGCTGAACAATCCTCCTGCACCGCAGTGCATAACTGGACAACTTGTGTTCAAACCTAACGACAGGTTAAAAAGTTAGTTCCATAGGACCTGGTGAGGGGCGAGATGCGCATCCCCACCGAATTCCATAACAATGTCTGAGCATGATATTCAGATCTGCCACGCCCTCACTGGAAGGACATTTACGGTGGGTATTCGTCTCTCTTACCCCCACCCCTAACAATAGATCAGTTGCCTAAAAAACCCATTGGAATGATTGAGTTCCACTGGCCTTTGGAGCCGGTCTTTGTTACCCATAGGGCAGTATCGTACAGGATCCGTCACCCCGAGACCAGAAGCTAACGAGCATCATCATTCGTCGTGCACTTGTGGCATGGCGAGTCGACATCAAACACCGGAACGGCCCGACACTATCCAGCGGGCTACATATATGAACAATTGCGACCCCGCGAAGACAATAGAAGCTAAAATAATGGCGCCAGCAAACAGCTATCTAACGTGGGGGCTATACTCCTAGTTGGTTAAAGTGTCCATAAAGTAACAAAGAGTCCTAAATTTAGCTAGGATATGTACATTATATGAATAGATGAGAACTTTAATACCTCCGTAATGAGTAATTGTCTCTGTCTACGTTCCACCAGCCTTCAGGCTTATTAATTGTCAGAATCTCCCTCCACCACATTATTTAGAGTTGACTTTGGAACTACCGGGGTTCCAGTGTGGCTAGAAATAAAGTGACGATCGCCGCATACACACACAGGCATGCTCGCAAGCACGCACGCATGCACGCACGCACGCATGCACGCACGCACACACGCACACAAACACAAACACCTCACCCATCCCTCTCCCCACCCCCACCCCTCGCCCCAAATGTTTGTAGAGGTTAATTTGGTTTATATTAAACTTGTTAAGTAGCTGCATTAGGACCCTCCTTTGCGGGGATGCCTCATGGATCTTACTCTGTGAGGTACCTCTGGCGAGGAATACCACAATGACGAGTCGTCAACTTGGCCCCATGTACAGACTTCTCTCAGGTAGCAGCAAATGAGTACGATTGTTTGACTGCTGCATATATTAATTATTGTACATATTTAATTATGTCCCGGCCCTAAATGGAGCTGTGGGACCACCACACTGGTGACACCAACAGCGAGGATGAAACCATGATGTTCAACTTTCGTGGCGATGGTTGCATAGCCCCACTATGGGGAACATTCCACAGGCTCTAGAAGTCAGTCTTTGTACAATCCAGCAATGCGCAACACTGGATCTGCAACCCCTAGATCCGCAGCTAACCAGCAGCCCTGACCCAATGCACCACAAACGTGCGGTATCGCGGAACAGGAGTATCAGGTGGACGAGCGTACACGCTCAGAGGCTACAAGTGTCGCCAGATGTGGGGCTCGAACACAAAGTGAACCCACGCCCACGCTCAGTACCCCGGTCTCCCTTCTACTACAAACAGTACTCCCCCGACACAGAGGTGGAGTATTACGATTTAAGGGCGGCCCGGGCACTCACTGGTGCTGCACTAAATTACTCTGAATTGGAGGAAACACCATTATTACGACAACAAGAGTACTCGCCGATCAGTGAGGAGGCTTTCCGTGATGCCTCACAGGCGGGTATATCTTATATCACTGTCTGACATCCGTGCTAGGCACTCTATACCTTTGCCACATCATGGACATCAGCAGAGAAGTCCCACATGGGGGTGGGGGGGGGGGGGGGCAACCTATACAACCTACACGCCCAATAAGTTCACTGTGTCAACCTTACAATAACCAATGGCCCGCCCCCCTCATGCGCCATGGCCCGCATCTCCACCAACAAGAACTTTGTCTCCCCACTACCCATCGATACCGTGGTATGAATATTAGAATGTGGATACACCACAGCTTACAAATCCCAGAAGTGGCACTAACACACACCACACACAGCGACCTCGTCATTCCTCTGGACCTCCACCGTACAGAGGAAGACCCACACAGTAACCTACGGATCCGCCACGACGAATGCATGACACTCTGCCTTCAATTCATCATCCTACACCAGTTAGCAAGCCTGCAGGGTCATCTTTACGGACTTATCACATGGAACACAGGAACCAGGATCCACGACATCGACCTACATCTGGATTCACTCCACTATCTCCCGCGTCGCCACCTGGATTTGCGCCCATAGTCCCTTATCATGGCACCGGCCGAGTTATCCTCCCACCTGAATTCAGTGGGGAGGGTGACTGGACCAATTATAAGTGCCAATTTGAAAATATAAGCCACACAAACAGATGGACGGATCAACAAATGGGAGAGTACCTGGCTGCAAAACTGTCAGGGAAAGCCCTGCAGGTACTGGCAGATATGGGGGTCAGACCTCACACCTACATACAAAGAATTGGAAGGCGCCCTATCAGAGAGATTCGGAGACACGACCTTGGGAGAGACCAGCCATCTTCAGTTAAAAAGCTTGAGGAGACAAGAGGAAGAAACTCTCCCGAAATTAGCCAGCCACATCCGACGTCTCGTCACGAGAGCGTACCCAAGCATGAATCATGGGGGAGTGACGCACCTTCATTTAAACACATTCATTGATGCCTTAAGAGGAGAACCAGCCCTTAAGAAAAAACTATTCCTTATGGAGCACGGAAATCGACAAACACTCACTGCAACAGCAGTGTGGATTGAGAACTTCCTCAAGACACAGAACAACGCTCGCTGCCAACTACACCCTATCAATGAGTTAAATGATGGCAAACTCCTGATTGCACCCGACAACTCACACACAGCCACTGCTACAGACACCAGCACCGCATCACAGCAAGAACTCACCCCCAGAGGAGATCACGTGCCTAGAGGAAGAGGGCATGGCCAGTCCCATTGTAGAGGCCACAGTAACACCCCAGGACACGGGAACCAGATCAACAACACCAATAGACAGACAACACATGACAGGTTAGAAGAGATCACAAAACAGATCTCCGTACTCACCAATCTAGTCACAACACTCAGCACCGCTGTTACAACCCAGAAGACTACACGACCACCACCAAGCAGCAACGCACCACACACACAGCCACCCAATACGTGTTTTGGATGTGGTCACATAGGCCATTGGAAGGAGAGGTGTCCAAACTGTCTCCCTCCACTACACCAGGACCTGATCGACGAACACCGCAGCCAGAGCATCCATTAAACTAGAATGCACACTGATTAGAGAGTCACTTCAGTGCCCCCTCCTGAAACCCGTCTCAACTATGGTCCATCAACATCAACGTCAGGTGGATACACCAAATACAACCGTAAAAACTACTTCATTATCATCAAGCACTATACAAACTTCGGCTTCACACCAGCCGGAGCCTACGATGCGCACTGCATCCGCACCTCTGACAAAATCCCCCTCTGCGAAAAGCTGTGACCCCACAATAACTGCCTCTACTAAACTGTCTTTCCTATGTAAAATGGCAGTGGTTGGTTGTAGCACCTCCACTGATACAAAGTTTATTCAAGCACCATGACCCACCACGGTGCCCTCTGGTTGTATGCAATACACACCTACCTCCATCATACTCTCCAACACCCAGCAGCAGTAGTAGTGACACGGATGGAAACCAGCGTCCCGCATCATGGGTACTAATTCCTGGATTCTTTAACCTACCTTACAATGAACGCCTACATACACTGAAACTTCTAATTCTTGGTTACAGACGCATACGTGGCGATGTGATCTAAATTTTAAAGATTTTGATGCACAATTACGAGAAAACAAAACCCTTTCACCATCAAACCTGAATTCCTCCTTCAAAAGATTATGAGAATGCTTTAATAGATTATATGAATGCAATGCATATCTTCAGGAAACCCTGTCACTAGTGACATCTGCATTTTAGAACTGGAAGGCAGTAGTTCTCTAGGACAGGGGGTCAGGGAATCATATGTCTTAGAGAGCTGCCATATTATGGACTCAACAGACACTAACTGCATAACTGACTATATTCAATGATCAAATTTCATTAATGCCAGTGGTGAATTTTCAGAAATGGTCTTCTCTTGGCCTGCTAATGAACATTAATCAAGACCACTGTAGCAGCCGGTTCTGGCCGGATTGACCATTAGAGGGTTAATCGTTGCATAAAGTAGCCACTGTAGACAGGTTTCACTGCAATATGATATAAATATATTAGTCCTATCATGCCTAACTAGGGTTTTTTATCTGCCCTGCAGCTCTATACCCACTCTATACCTAAATCATGTTCTCGGTTGATACATTTGATTTATCTCTCAGTATGGTCAATGATATTATGCACGTATAGATTTTAAAATTGTAATATTTTAGGTGTCTTGTAAATTGGTTTAACAATGTTACTCCTATCCAATGTTTCAGTTATCCTGCCATCCTGTTTCAAAATTTTGTGTTTTTTCCACTGACTTATTTTATTTACCTCTGCCTTTATACTTTCCCTGCTCACAATTTTCTCCTGCAATCAGCTTCACACATTTCATAGAACAAGACCAAATTATCTCTGTTCGACGCGATCTTTCAGATGCAGTAGTGAAGTATGTGAGCCCTCAATGCTTAGTCTATCACCAAGAGAAAAGACATGATACTGTTTGTGCATTGATAACTGGCCATTTAGGGTAAGCCTAAATATATTTATGACTATAGGTGTTTTAATTACTTTGTCGCACGCATGACATACAATGCAGAGTACATTAGAGATGACCAGTGAGGTCCTTGATAGCAATGGAATAATTATTTATCAATGTCCTTTACACATAGTCTTCATAGAATTAATGTCCATTCATGTAGCCTTCAAAATGGCATACAATTAAAATAATACACAGCCAATTGAGGAAATTATACCGCAGACATTTGTTTTCTGCTGACTTTATTTGTCAGTCTTATATTGCATCATTGACTGTAGCCAACTAACCATATCCCACCCTCCAACCCCACTCCCTTTCCATATGTCCACCAAATTCCGATCCTCATCTTGCAATAATCCAGTGAAAATAAATTAGCAAGCATTATTGTGTGATTTTTGTGGTGACTGGATGCATCGAACTTGCTCAAAGCTAACGGACACAAATTATGAATTCCTAGAAAATAACTAAGAGCCATGGTGGTGTATTAATTATTGAGAGCTACTAGAAGCCAGATTACTAATACATACACCCTTAACCCTTAATGACCAAAAAGGACTAATTTCTTATAATTTAACGAATGTTCAGGTGGCAAATTTGAAATACTGGAATCTTAAGGGTTAAAGGTTCAACCCACCACCATGGCAGCCATGTTCCAAGACACCTGAACCTGTCTATAACCTCCACTCGTTTTCTGGATCCAGGAGGTGGCGGTCCTTTAAAGCAGGTTGTCATAATACCACACGTCGTGGGAAGTCGTGCCACCCTCTGGTATTACAATCCACTACCTATATAACTGATTATATTTTTGTTGTTGTTGTTGTTTCGGGGATGACCGGAAGTTCATCCATAGGCCCCATGTCACATAGATCTAAATATTTTTTTTAATAAAATAAACAAAAACAAATCTGCTGCTTAGGATGGATGTGGCATTGTTGCTATCTCCTAATGTACTGTCGCAAGAAACTAAAGAAAATTACGATCCACTTCGTGGAGGCGAGCCATGGAAGAAAGGTAAAATCCTGGGCTCACTGCTTTGCTGTACTGCTGACATTGTTGTATGCTGCGTCATGGGGAACATAACTTTCCAGTCCTTCTGGAATCCTTGGATTCGTAGATCAAAGATACCCGTGATAAAAAAGGCCACGTTTATACAAATGCAACCTGCGTATCCTTGATGCTGTATAACTGTCATAGCTAGGCAGATCCAAAGGCAGCTCTAGACAGGATCGATGCCTGCCAAAATGCCTACGCACCATCACTGGGCGCGGATGCCCAGACAGCATAATTTCCATCAATGCACTATACAAGATGTGTAATATGTCGCCGCTGTCTGTAAGTCACCCAGGAAAGATGGTCCATGTTTGGCCATGTGCTAAGAATGTCAGAAGTGACACCAGCACAGAGAGCCTTGGAATTCTCCCTACTAGGCGCCAGCAAATACAAATCCAGGAGAGGACGTCATTGCATAAATTTGCTAAGTGTGCTACAAGGTGACCTCAAGAAAGCAGGGGTTGATACCCTCAAGTCAAGAATGGACATGAGGAAGCTAAGGATTTCGGCTGAGGACAAGACACAGTAGGAAAAAGCGAAGAAGGATTAATTGCAGCTGTAGGATGTTTCTACTACTACAGCCGCAGAGTACGGTAATCATACATACATATATACAGGAAGAGAGAAAATGAATGGAGTGTCATATTTAGCACGTGGAGCATTCTATGCTCCTTTAAACATGTAAGTTATCAAATATTAGAAATATAGACAATTTAAGCTAAAAATTAAATATCAATTTTTAGTTGAATTACCTCTCTTAAAAAATCGTCAGATATATGAGATGGTAGTCTGATTCACATATCTGTGGTAAATTTTGAAGACTCTGTTTGCTGGTAACATTTAATTTAATGTTAATGACAAGTCTATGAACGCATAGCTTGGATGCAAAATAAAATTGCTTGAATAGTAGCTCACCTATATTCACCAGCTTTAGCACTAGATTCAAGGCGTTAATTTATCCTCTCTACACTCGGATTTTAGGCATAGGTTGTTTCAAACACTTCTCAGCGACCTATGTAGGCATGGATCTTTATCTGATGCTTGTTTTTGCCGGACGGCATCATTTTACCACTCTTTTGGTTTTCATTATATTTTTGGAGCATGCGTTACCGGAATTAGTTCGGATTTTAACATTTTGTTCACATTTGTTCTGCTTACAACCGTAGACTAATTATATAGAGACGCGTCATGCTGTACTACGGCGCAATACCAAATTTACAAACAGCGCCATCTGAAGTTAGTCGCGGTAAATGGCTTGCGGCGTAATGCACTTAGTATAGAAGATGCTGGGTGTATGAGCGATAAAAGCATCGTATTGACGGAAATTGACTTTGATATTGTAATAAAAGGCTGTAATTATTGAAAAATATTTATAGGTACTCAGTACAATACAATTCACGCTCCGCTTTTATTTATTTATCATAGAATGTCGACTTTTTATCGGAGGGTGGCTGGAAAGGTGGGAAATTGACCGTTTTCACTAAAGGCCAGGGCCCGGTTTCACGAAACTTCTTAAGTTTTATAACTTAAGCAAAACAAATTTGCTGAGCTGAGCAAAAAATCTCAAGGTGTTTCTCGAAATGCGGTAAGCTCAAAACGTGATTTGCTTAGCTTAGCAAACTCTTAAGCAAGGAATCGCAAGTGAAAGAACGGGGAGTCGGGTACGAGCCTATATTTTGATGCAAATCCGTGTTCTACCACGGCTCTGATAAACAGGCGCTTTCAGTTAGGGGAAGCTTTTCTATATGATTTATACCCGTCATTACCAATTTTTCACTATAGCACATTTTTCGCATTTTGTGAGATTGTTGTAAAATCCCAGAGGTCAGTGTGACATCATAAATATGACATCATAGACTCACAGCGCTCACAGATATCGGATGACGTATGTCAATACGTTGTTTATTATCATCGAGTCATTCCGAACATTACGAAGTATCAATGCCGGTATAACTCACAATTGCAAATAGACAATATAATTCCCGTCCGTGTTTCAGAAAACTGTTTATCATAAATATATTATAATTTTTTTCACGCAGTTTTGGACCACTACTTAAAATAATAGTTCCTGTTAATTATATATTTATAGAGTATTTTAAATCTAATAGGTTAGATTTTGATGATGCACATTTGTGCTTTTATGCAAATATAAAAAAAGATTTAGTTTGAGTTTTACCTTTCAAAGAATTTCACAATAACGTCAATTCCTGCTCTCAAAAGTCGATTGTAACGCATCTCTTCCGAAGCCGTTGGACGGAATTCAACCAAATTTGGTATGTGTGTTACACATATAAGTGTGTAGTGCAAGTAGACATTTACATTTGGCTCTGTGGCCTGAAGAGGGGGGGGGGCGGAGGGGGGGGGGGCGGGGGGGGGGGGTGTTCCAAGTTTCAAAGCGGTGGTCATAGGGACTTATGATGACGCATCATCGACCAAACAATCTAGTTTATCTTCTGGTCAGAAATATATTTCGATAGCAACAGCTTTATAGAAACAATTTTTGGGGTGCGGGTGGTGAATCAGGGATGTGGCGTAGTACCAGTCGCTGGGTTGGGTCGGGTTGGGTGATGGGTCAGACACCGGGGTGGAGTGAGTTTCTTACACCCTCACCCTCCTCCAGTCCCGAAAATGTGTAATGTCTATGTGCTCTCAGAGAACATCTTCTGCTTTTCCGGGGGTAAATATTATCTTCAGCAGGCTATGAATATACATTATTAATATCTTATTGGCTGGCAACAAAGAAAAAAAAGAGGACCAAAGGGCCTGTGACCCTCACCTGGACCATTAGCATTTGAAACATTTGAATTTAAATATGCACGATTCGTTATATTAAACGAGATGGCCACCTGAAATCGGACCAATCAATGGAAGTTCTGGAGCCTACCACCATAGGGTCATTCCAACCAAGTTTGGTTGAAATATGTCAAGCAGATATGGAGGAGTAGCATATTGACTATTTCTGGTAAATTTTTCATAAAATCTAAGAACCCCAAAAAATTGACCTATCAAAATTCTGAAAAAAACGTTTAGAGGGTACCAGCATATGATCCTTCCCGCCAAATTTGGTTACGGAGAAGATGCGATTTGACGAACGGGTGGACGACAGACGGACGGTAAGATGGATGACAGATGGCCGCCAATGCCCATAGCATAAGCTCACTTGGCCTTTCTGGTCAGGTGAGCTAAAAAGAGACGGACACCAACAGCATAGGTATATGTCCATATAGGCCTAATATATGCGTGGCGTCTGCATTATTATCCTTACACGTTTTGGGAAAATGGTTTGAAGAGAAACCCTCCAGGGATATTAAAATCGCATCCACCCGTCCATCTGCCCATATGTCAGTCTGCCCATCTGACGATCTCCTCGACAACGATTTGCAGGAATTCAACAAAATTTGTTGTGGGTTACCCATATCATTAATGATTGCGAGGCGACATTTTTACTTGGCTCTGCTCTGTGGTTCTTTAGTGAAAAGTTTACCTGCGTAGGTAGTCGATCGAGTTCACTGACTCTGGCAATGAAAATTTTGACGTGATGGTCAGACTACCAGGTAAAAAAGTAGTATTATTCCCTTAGACCTACATGTATTACGGCTGATTCGATTGGTATAAGCGTATCTAGTGATTGCAGGGAATAATAGTGGATTATCTCGGTCACATATAATTGCAGATTGTGAGATGATACATGCATTTATTGTGGGCTGCATCCCATGATGGGTCCCCGGGGGTAAGGAACAGGTCAAAATGTCAAATATCATAAGCACTCATCTCCTCTGAAACCATTTGTTGAACTCCAATCAAATTGTTACATTATTATTATTATTATTATTATTATTATTATTATTATTATTATTAGAGCCTATAGTATTATTTGTTTATATCATATGCCACTATACAAGTGAAAAACATGAGTGAATGTGGATTTGTAGCATAGTTAGCTCGGGTTATGAGTGTCTATACGTGTGACGTTTCACTTTTATGACGTCATAATTAGATGGTCATTAATGCTAAAATAGCAATGATTACGTCGTTAAAAATGCCTTATTGGATCGCTTTGTTGGTCATTCTAAAAGCTGAAAGGAGGACAGTTAATGGCATGAACGATACTGGGATGGTATTTTATGCGCATAATACATGTCAAGCGGATTCTGCCGATCCCTGAATATTCTTTCATGGCGAATCATGCCTTCTATCGAATGTTGTTTCTCACGGCGGTCATATTTATCTGACTATTGTTGAACTTAAGACTGCTCTATGCCAGTCTTAAGAAGATTACGTTTTTTTCTTAAAGATTGTGTAGTTTTGAGCTTAAGAATTTTCGGGAAACGCATTTGTAGTGGTTTAAGAAAATAACTATGGGCTAAGCAAATTACTAGACTTAAGAAGTTTCGTGAAACCGGGCCATGCACGTGATCAACATCACGCTACTCTATAATGGCTGGTCCGAATACAATGATTTTTACATTAATATAGCCACCTATGAATGGTGCACTTCAACAGCAATGCCTTCATTCTGACACTTGCACGTTTCTCTAGATACTATTTCTTCAACGTTGCATAACACCCGGGAAAATCGTCCATTTAGTTATGGGATGGATATGTGGCCCTGGTCAGTGGACAACCTCTCATAACTTCTTTTTAATAAACTAATATTTTTTACATTATCATTTTGCTATAAATCTGACATCTGCAGTAAAAAAATACTGTAGTTTCTGGTTACCAACTTGATTTGAAGATATAGCATGCACACACATGCATGCACACACTTACGTGTGCACACACGTACGCGCGCACATATGCACGCAAGGAGAGAGAGAGAGAGAGAGAGAGAGAGAGAGAGAGAGAGAGAGAGAGAGTTCTTATGCAAGCTTTCTACTGGTTGTCACTTAATTCATGCCGACATGTGTAGAGTACCCATATCATGTTTTGCTATCAGTAATTAAAATGTATTAATGATTAAATACACCTAGTATGCCGGAATAGCTGATACCGTGATAACATTCCCATATGGGGTGGGGGGGGGGCACATGGGCCCCATATTGTTTCCCATATGGGCCCACATGGGTCCATGCCATTTTCACCCACGGCCCATTCGGTACCCATATGGGCAAGATTTAATTATCTTCATAGGACTTTTTATGATTGATCTGTGGACTCAGGCTATTACTTAGCATCTATATCCACGTCCACATATGTGGCACGCTTGGGTAAATCCTAAATTTAAATCTAGATTTTAATAGCCTATATGGGCCCCATCTGGGCATTCCCAGATCCCATATCCACCCCATATGGGTACATATGGGAATGTTATCAGGGTAGTTTAAGGAGTCTAGGGGAGGGGGTAGGTGAATTTGTTCAACATCTTCCCTCAATCATAATTGTTGCGTCTTCCAACCAGGTTGATTGAAATTATTTGGTTTGTTTTATTTGCACAACACGGTAACATCTGATATATGATCTTGTAAGGTGTATGAATTGTATAAGATTAAGTACGTAATGCATTATTGTTTGCTTTATATGCTTTTGTCTTAACTGTAAACTGTAGGCCTATTGTGGTGATTAGCCATAATGGCAGAAAAAGCAAAGAAAGTATTGTTGTAGGCTATAGGCTATGTTCAATATTTAGTAGCCACGAAATGAATTCCTCCATCCATCCATCCATCCATCCATCCAGCCATCCGCTCCCTCGCTCAAGAAAATTGGCTACAAGGGCGAAAATCGGAGCTATTTCAATATTTGCGCAAGAAAAATATGATTGTGTGCATTGATAGCCCAGGGGAAATTGTGAATGGATGAGATCTGGAAAAATGAAATTCAGAATTTTTGATATATTGAAAAGCTGCTTAGATTGTAGAACATTATAGCAAAAGAATTTCGAAAATCTTAAAACGGAAATTTTTTACACGATAGCGAAAATCTGAGATATTTCAGTATTACAGAATAGTGCTGTGTATGTCGACAGTACCGCGAAAATCGATAATGATTGCGGACTAGAAAAAAGAAATTACAAAATCTTTGATGTTCTTTAATGGTTCTTTGAATGAAGAACATTCTGGCAGAAAAAATTGTTTAAAAATTTTTAAATCAGAAATTCTGACACGAAGGCGAAACTCAGCAATTTTATGAAGATTAACACTTTGACATCGCGAGAATGTCCTGTCAAAAGCTTAAGACAGGGACAGAAGCAAATTATCTTTCAGATATCTTTTGGAAAAGAAACTCAGGGTTTCATTTTCCCGTGAGAACTAAAACAACCGATGGCAGAACACCAATTACGATCGGAGGAAACATAGCTAGTTTCCGCCATGATCGCCGGCCATGATTGCTAAATCAGTCAGCTATGCTTATGATGTTACATGAAACGTAGTTATCTCCTCTGAATACTGTCTGTTTATCGCGACTATCTCCAGGTGAAGAATTGCACAAATTCAACTTGGCATGTCTATATCTAAGTAGTCTATGTTACAACATAAAGTATCTTTGTTCACATGAGGAAATTCCTCACCAATTAAAAGTCGGTTTGTAAAATCTGCTTACTAGTGAGATGAGAAAATTTCTCAAATGAGAAATTTTCTCACTGGATTTGTGGTGAAGAAATTTCTCAGCTCAAAAAGCTTTATGAAATCCACCCCTGGCGTCAGAGGCTATTTAAATCCTATAACAAGTATGAGACCATGTGATCATACTTCGTGAGAATATACTCCTTATTTGGAGGTACTCCCTAGAGAATAATGAACATACTTTTGGTGTATTTCTGGACCTTTCCAAACCCTTCGAATCAATTGACCATTCGATTCTATTACAAAAGCTTGCATACTATGGAATACGGGGCACTGCATTGAATTGGATACAGAGCTACCTGTCAAACAGAAAACAATGTGTACAATGCAATGGAGTCATTTCAGAATATAAAGAGGTAATTTGTGGTGTACCCCAAGGTTCAGTCCTTGGGCCCCTGCTGTTTCTCTTGTATATGAATGACATACACAAAGTTTGTAACCATCTCTCTTTAATCCTCTTTGCAGATTATACTAATGCTTTCTGCAGCCATAAGGACATAGAAAGGCTTTGAAAACATGCTAATAATGAAATGGCAAAGTTAATAGGCTGGTTTAAAGTTAACAAACTGTCCTTAAATGTAAATAAAACCAACTATATATTATTTACAAAATCTAATAAATTAAAGGAAGTGTAGTAACTTAGCCAGGTATAAAAGGTTACTTACCCAACAGAGGTCTCGAATCGGCCTGTGGAACCAGCGGCAGATGTGCACAGTTCGGATTCAAAGGTACGACTGCCGGGCATCCATAGAAACGGCGGGAATCAGCTAGCTCGGCAGCCGCGAAACACGAACTACGGAATTGCGGGATACCGCCAGCACCACACTCTCCCCCGTTTATAAAAACATGGTTATTTAATTTAAAATTTTATCTAAAAATCTAATCCTTAAAAATTTACATACCATAAAAAACACACAGGCATTGACGCTCAACTGCTAAAGGTAGAATTTGAATTTACCAATTAAAAAAAAAATTCCCATAGGTGTCGATCCATCCAGAAAGAATGAGCTGTTAATAATAAAACAGATGGATAGATCAACAGCTGCCGGACGAGGGCCATCATTACAGATTTTAAAATAGCATAGTATCCTAACTAAAATTAAGGACAGTGGCTTCCCACCACAGCAAAAAACTGACAGAATTTACGGAATTGCCGAATTGATAAAGAAGTAACAAAAATAATCTCACATGAATTTAGTGGAAGTGTTATCTGAAATTAACATATGTAAGATTCGAGGAAAACATATGAATATTGCATATTTTTTAATTTAGTGAACATTTTTAACCTTAACATTTATGATATATCTCTTATATAATTGAAACGGATCTGAATCCACAAATTTAGGAAATCCGGAAATCCACTATCCATATCACAATAAAGATATCTGAATGAAGCTAAAATGGAACGGATAATACAGCAGAAGAAAGAAACATATGAATTTGCGCTATGACTAACGCGCCAATTACTTCGCGCATTATGAAATGGTAAGCACAAGAAATGCATCTGTACGATTTATGCAGTCTTTGCTAAATGCATATTATAAATAAGCTGTCATATGCAAGACTTCTACATTATAGAGTAATGCACATTATAAATATGCCTGAGTTATGCATTAAAGAGTAATAATGCATCATTGCATCATTTTAACATGTAATTGCTACACGTTTAATAAATGAAATACCTAGGTATGGCAGTATATAATATGTTGGCCTAATATAAAATATCTGAACTGACCTATGTAGAATTAATATACCTGGGCTATCCTATAAAATATCTGTGCTGACCTAATAAAACTATATATAATATATTTTAGCTACCCTATAAAATATCTGAGCTTACAAATGTAGAACTGGCATTAAATAGCTAACCTAAACTGAATCTCACTATACATAGATGAGTTTGCATCATAACATATGATGCATATACTTATAAAAGCGTATACATGGATTTAATCCATATACACATAAACAGAGAGCATTATTATGACCACACGTCATGACGGACAATAAATACAGTTAACAATACAATGCGTATGATTAATGCGTAACAATTTACACTTTACATTTGACAACGCATATTTGTAATGTGTGATCAAGAAATGCGTAAATATAACCACGCATTACTACGCGTAATTATTTCACGCGTCATTTGAAAAAACGCGTAATTATAATAACGCGTTCTGTGAGTCATACAGCGATGGACCCCTGTTGGTTTTTGGTATCTCAAGGAGTATTATTGCTGGGAAAAAAGCCACTATGTGCTTATGTGTCCAACTAATTTAGTTTCCCAAAAACTTACAAAGAATAGAACATCACGATTTTGCTGTTGCTGAAACTAATGCTAAGATGGAAACGGAACATAAGCCAATGATTATAAATGTTTTCCAGACAATTTGAATGTCTTCAGTGTCATGCAGAATGTTAAAATTTGAAGTCATAATTTCTTATCATCTGGATTACAGTAATTCTTTTAATGTTGAATTACTGTTACCATTGTACATTATCACATTACTATTGTAGTACTGTACTACGACCGAAAAGCTAACTGCAGTCCACAACAATACCATGACCAAATGAATCCGAAATAAAACGAAACCAGAGGAACATTTATTCAGGTGGACAAGTAGGGTCCATGAAGACTTACATAGTCTAATTCACGAATGCTTAAAGATCATTCTAATACATTTCATAATCTAGGAACCTGTTGGGAAGACGGCACTGCCTTCCTGTTCGACTCTGAATGGTGTGAGTTTGGAGTTGGTCATCTCCAGGGGATGTGTGATGTATTTCCCCTCGGACCTGACGCCTCATGCACCTAGGGGGAAAAGTGTGATGCGGTTCCCCTCGGACCTGACACCTCATGCGCCTAGGGGAAGTGTTATGCGTTTCTCCTCGGACCTGACACCTCCTGCACCCAGGAGAGTGATGCTGTGTTTGTGGGACGGGTAAAACAGAGTCGATATCCAGGTCATCTGTCAAAACAGCATCTAGATCATTATGCAGAATTGATGAGGATGGATCAATACCATATGGAATGGTTTCATCCAAATCCTCTTCAAAAATGGAAACACGGTTATCATCAGATAACCTACGGCCATTACCGGTAATAAGTCATGATCATCGCCATGATCTTCAGAGCTTATAGCACGTCTCATTCGCAATATCCAGAGAGGTAAATCACGATCTCTGCATAGCTTTAGTCTATCATGGTGAACAATTAGTTCCCGGCGTTGGTTTTTGATACCAAACAGTGCTTCTGACAACTTTTTATAAATAATAAATGGACCCCTCCAAGGAGCTTGTAGTTTACTGGACTGACCTACTTTAGTTGCAGAATTAGCAAGATAAACTACATGACCAACATAATGGGCACGCTCATGCAAACGTAGATCATATTCTTTTTTTCTGACACTTCTGAGCCATTTTAAGGTTATCCCGTGCTATCTCATGAGTTTCATGCAACGTTTGCTGTAACTGTTGGACGAAGTCACTGGCATCTAAAGGGGCATCCTCTGTAGTCGCAGATATGGGACATTTGCACTATATGTCAATAGGCTGTAGCACTTCTCGACCAAGCATCATCATGTTTGGAGTATACTCCGTCTGTCGGCTTACAGTAGATCGTATAGCTCCAGCGATGAAAGGAATACACTTGTCCTAATCTTTCTGTCTGTCATGCTCTTGCAGGTAACACTGTATACACTGCAAGACAGTATGGTTTATACGCTCAATCTGTCCATTTGAACATGGTCTATAAGCTGTGGTGCGTGTTTTTGAAATCTCCAGTAAATGGCACAGTTCCTTAAATAGGCTGCTCTCAAAGTTACGACCCTGGTCGGTGTGTAAGAAATATGAACAGCCAAATGTGGTGACAAAACGCTCCACATACGTTTTGGCTACCAGTTCTGCACCTTGTTCAGGGAGCGCATAGCACTCAACCCATTTAGTGAACTGATCTATGATCATCAACAGATATCTATTTCCTAGTGCAGATGTGATAAAGGGGCCCAAAATGTCCATATGTACCCGTTCCAAGGGAAAACCGGCATGGAACTCGCCCAGAGCAGCTCTAGGTCAGATGGAAGCTTTTTTGCTACAGCTACAAATCCGACAGGATTTCACATACGCCACCACATCACGAGAGTATCCGTGCCAGATATACTTAGCCTTCACTCTCTCTAATGTCTTCTGCTCACCCATGTGACTGGCAATCTTGGAATCATGACAATTTTCCAAAACCAGCTTCTGGAGAGACTTTGGGACTACCAGCAGATTATGTGTGGTATTTGCTTCTACCCAGAGATAGTGCAAAATGCTATCGACAAAAATCGATTGATCACAACGAGCCCACCAAAACTTGGCAGCTGGACTAGCTAAATATAGCTCCGCGTCAGAAGGTGTGTGTAACTGCTCAATCCATGATACAACTGTCTTCAGATCAGGATCCTCCAACTGACGCTCCCTTAGATCTTCTGAAGAGAATGCGTCTAACCAGTTTGACCTTCCGATAACCTGATCTGTTTGGGGGACACCATTCAGCAGTCCATCTAGATCGTCGCTGTCTGTGTCACTGTCTGATAGGTTATCATTACTCAGTTGAAGGGCCCTTATGGTTTGAAAAGCCAAAGGAATTGCATCAAGTTGAGACCATTGCTGCTGAAGCTTGGTACAATATTTGCACCCACCACATGGTAATGAACTAAGAGATTGGCCAGCTTTATAACAGTGGCAAGGTGAAGAATCACTTGGAACTCGTGATAGACCATCAGCATTAGAGTGCTGTTTACCGGGCCTGTACTGCATCGTCATATTATATTGGGACAGTTCTTCTAGCCATCTAGCTAGTTGTCCTTCGATGTGCTTGAAACTGAGCAGCCACGTGAGACTGTGATGGTCAGTTCGCACAATAAATGACCATCCTAGCAAGTACATACGGTACTGCCTAGTAAATGCTACCACGGCTAACACTCTTTGCATGTAACACAATATTTACCCTGAGCCGGTGTCAACGTTCGGCTCACAAAACCAATAAGCACCTCTTTCCCATTCTGAATTTGGGATAACTCTGCACCAATAGCAGCCTCTGAAGCATCAGTATCCAGTATGAAGGTACCATCCGGTGTTGGATAACCTAACACTGCAGGGTTGGCCATAGCACCCTGAAGTGTTTTGAAAGCTACCTGATGCTCTAGAGTCCATCATACTCTACTTTGGAACTGGTAAGTGCAGAGAGAGGAGCAGAAATACCAGCAAAACCCTGTATGTGCTCTTGGTGGTAATTCATGAACCCTAGGAAAGATTCTAGCTCTATCCTGGTCTTAGGAACAGGCCAATTAGCGATGCTTTCCATATTGTTTGGCTTAACAGCGATTCCCTTATCACTCACCAACTTACCTAAGAAACAGAGTTCTGTATGGAACAAATTACACTTCTTAGGTTTTAATTTAAGGTTGTGCAACAGGAATCGGGAAAGGACAGCTTTCAAGTTGGTCATATGACTGTCAAAGTCAGTCCCTGTCACTACCACATCATCTAAATATGCAAGACACTCGCACCAGTTAAGACCTTGCAACACCAGCTGAACAACCATCTGAAAGGTAGCCGGGCTGTTGCACATACCAAATGGCATCCGGACAAATTCAAAAAGCCCATATCTTGTGATAAATGCGAGCTTGTGGCGGTCCTCTGGGTCAACCTCGACCTGCCAATACCCGGCTGCCATATCAAGTGTGCTGATGAACTTAGCACCACCAAGTGCATCAAGACATGTCTCAATGTTTGGTAGGGGGGTAGAGGTCTTTGCGAGTTAGACTGTTCAGAGCTCGAAAATTGATGCAGTACCGCATGGTACCGTCTTTCTTCCGAACTAATACCGGGGCTGACGACCACTCAGATTTTTACGGAACTATGATACCTTTCTCTAACATTTCCGCAAGGTGTTTCTCTTCCTCATTCTCAAAACCAAGAGGAGCTTGTCTAAGTTTAGAACGAACAGGTTGTGCATTACCTGTGTCAACCTTATGTCTTATCCCCTTGAACAAATCCAAATCAAGATCATCTTTTGCAAATGCATCCTGATACTCGATTAGCATGGATTTATCTTGCAAAGACTGCGTCTCCGATAAACCCGATGTCGACCTCTCATACAGATCCTGTAAGAACACAGGGATGTCCACCTCAGTGGCTGTAGAAGTCTGTAAACCGTCCTGGTTTATGGGATTACCAGCAAGTTGAAATTCTGTTCTAGGGTCTAAAACCTCCTCAATTTCTGTGACAATACCAAGGTTGTGGTCTTGTTCCAGAGTAATATTTTGGGCCGACAGGTTCCTTAACAAAATAGGAATCGGCGAATCTTTGGCAGTGGCCACTGTATGAGGTGTTACCAGACCCTCCAGTTTAGATGTGGGCTGGAGCACAACATCATTCTGTACCTCCCGATCCAGAACGCCTGTGGTCTTCACGGCCTCAAAAGGACCAACTACCACTTTCTGCCTCAATGTTACCCGAGCTACTTGGGCTTCCTTCCCATGAGCTCTCATCATTGATGCTTGAACCGGTTCTCCATTAATTCTCAGACACAATCTAGTCAGATAAATGGTGGCCTTGTGTGCCTTCAAGAAATCTGGGCCTAATATAATCGGATCATTAATGGCAAGAAGGACTGGCCAGTTGAACATCATAGAGCCTAATGCAATTGTGACTGGCTCAACACTTTCCGCAGGGATAATATTGTCTCTACCTGCACCTTTCAATGAAATAGACTCCAACTTCTTTAAATGGTAAGGTAATTCATTTGCAAAGAAATTGCCAATTACTGTCACTTGTGCCGCAGTGTCCACCACTGCATCAACGGAAACACCATTTACTTTAATGGGAATGACTAGTGTCATAGAGTCACGATTAAACTCATACATATGAACATCATATGATCGCACAGGCGAAGATCTCGGTGAAGCAGAAGGTGATGGCGACCGTGTACGCCTCGGTTCTGGACACTCACGGGAAAAATGCCCCTCTAAATTGCAATTAAAGCACTTTCCCGATTTGAAAGGAGGAGAAGGGGAATGTGATGGAATGACATTCCCTCTTGGAGGAGGCCGACCTCGCCCGAATTGACCAGATATAAGATTCAAAATCTTAGCAACATCTACCTTCATCTCTGCCATATCCTTCCTAAGTCCTTCGACATCTTTCTCCAATTTATCTATCCTGCTTGGAGCCGTTATGCCTCTCAACTGCTCAGGATTATCTGCCTCCATCAAACCAGAAGCATCATCCGGAAAACAGACCTTTCGGACCTCAGGTCTTCTGGAACCCATGATCAATCTTTGATTATGGATAGCTGCATTGACCATTTGTACAGCCTCCTCCAGGGTGCTCGGATCTTTATCCATAGCTATCAGAGCGGCTCGTTTATGCTCAACACCCCGTAGGAATGCATCAATGGCAATTGTCTCGCCCAAACTCTCTGAGGCATCAGGGTAGCCGTCTAAAGTGACCTCCTGAATGATATCTGCAAATTCTTCTAAAGAGTTACCCTCTTGTCGAATATCTTGCATTTTTTCTCCTGATGATGTGGGGTAGATCTTTCTTCCCGAATCGCAACCGTAATTTGTCGCATAATCTAAAGTAATCATTCTGGATTTGCACAGAACAGATGCAGTAAAACTTTAAGGCCTTGTCCCTTAAAGCTGAGATGAGCATGTCTAATTTATATGTATCAGACCAACGGTACCTTCTAGAGTCATTGTACGAAGAGCCATCCAAGTAAGCTCTATGAACTGGTGATGATGTCCTAGTGTCATGGTGAGAAACTGATCGTGACTCCCTCTTAGGTTCTCTAGGGGTATATACCCCCCTAGGAGCCAGGTTATCAACTAGGGTCTGATCACCCCTTTGTTGACTAGTTGACTTAAGGAGTGCCTTGTATTTGATACCTTGAGCTAGCAGTTCCAAGTTCAGTCTAGCTACTTGCTCTTCCAGGGATTCTTCCCTTGGGTGCGAGTCGAGCCCACCAACAGCGCCTTCATCATTGATATCGAATACGACGTCCCCAGCATGGAGCAATCGTGCAAGGACTGTAGCTGTGGCAGGCAGATCAGGATCTGCCTTAATGTCGGCCAGAGATATGGAACCTCCTCTGGACTTACGAAAACTTACCATGCCAGCAGCTCTAACTTTACCAATATTATGGAGTGCACTAAGTTCCTCCACGGTTGCAGTGTTAATACACAAAGGTTTTGTCATTATGGGTCACCTGTTGATTTATACCAAGGAAGCGAAATTAATATTCGCTAAAAAAGTAATATCACTTACTGAAATAAGTTGTAAGCGTATGCTTACTGAAAAATATAACTCACTGAGTAGTGATGGTGGTGCAACTCCGGAGAACGTCTAAATGAATCTTCCAAAGCCAAACCAGATTCAGTAGCGTACCTGCATGCAAACCATCCTTCAGAAACTCGAAAGTATAATGATAACGGACGCATTTACGTGCACTAGATTTTTTACGGAGTATTAACTCTACACTGCATTTGATGGTGTGTACACCAATATCTGCATTAATTTTCTCGATTCTATCATTGAGAAGAGAGAGAGTTGGTCATGCAGTTGCAGCTCTTGGTCTTTGAAGGAACAGGGATTCAAATGGTGAAGTTGCTCATTATACAGGACCAGAGAATACACAGGGATATCGATAAATTTCACTGTTTGGCCGTAATGCCTTACTTTGTCTATCGCCCGTTGATAGTGTTGGCAAATGCTGTCTGCCGTGAGTTCATCATCGGCCGTCCTTAAATAGACAAAACCGTCGCCTCGTTTCTCGGTAAGGTCGCACGTTCCGGCCCAGATATAGAAAACGATACGGTGAAATTTCTGAACGGCGTTGGCTATTCTCGACTGCAAAATATTAACCAGGTCCTGTGTAGTAACACCGCTTTTACACCAATACTCAACAAACCCAGTTTGATCAGCCCTTTTCAAAATGAAACCTTCACTTGTACCCAACAAAATTGCTTTGTGGGTAAAGGATTGATCCAATGAAAACTGGGTCCGAGCCAAAAAATCCTCAGATTTAACTTGAAAAGAAGGCATAAGCTGAGTAGTGTTTTAACGGAGTAACTAGCAATGTGATAATGAACTTTTTGAATTAATAATAACAAGAAAAAAGATCAAAACAAATAGTGTTCAGCGTAATTAGTAAAACTAATATTACAATTGAAGCATATTTGTTGATTAGAAGGGAGATTACCCTCTAATGTTCAAAAAGTTAATAATAATGATAATAATAACAACAAGTGATTTATGTCACTTCTTTATTTCAAATAATTCTGAAATAAACAACGAAATTGAGCTGTAATTAAAGTATAAAGAAATATCCAAAAACCGACGGTTAAATTACAGCTCAGAATCGCGGTTTCCTACATATGACACTAAAGACAACTAACAATAACAATCCAGAAATTATAGGGTTGTCATTCCACAGAATACTGACACAGATGATAGAAACTTAGCACGAAAATATACCTCGATTCATTACAGTTCAAATAAATAACATTGAATCTTGAATTTATGACGTATATGACATATGTATGTAAGGTATATTAATCTATATACCCGACATTTGCATGCTATAGTATAAATAAATAATATATATTTAACTATAACTCACACATCATCTGTGACTGTTAAATCATACAAAAATAACTATAAAGTAATCAAAATGGCGGCCAGAGTCTGTAAAATTGACGTTCGGGCAGGACTAGAGTAGTCTTTATATTTCCGAGAATTCTACCTTTTTTAACAACAAAATCGTGAGTAGAATTTAGAAATAACTAATAACAATTTTTAATTTAGGACCCAAAGTACTCCTGACACCATTTGTAGTAACTTAGCTACGTATAAAAGGTTACTCACCCAACAGAGGCCTCGAATCGGCCCGTGGAACCAGCGGCAGATGTGCGCAGTTCGGATTCCAAGGTATGACTGCCGGGCGTCCGTAGAAATGGCGGGAATCAGCTAGCCCGGCAGCCACGAAACACGAACTATGGAATTGCGGGATACCGCCGGCACCACAGAAGCATCTCTCCCAAAACTTTATATTGACAACCAGATAATACATGAAGTCCAGTATGCCAAGTTTTTAGGAGTATATTTGGATAGGAATTTGACATGGGAGAAGCATATTGAAGTCGTAACATCCAAGGTAGCAAAGAGCATTGGCATCATACGCAGACTAAACCCCTATCTAACATGGAATATTATTAAAACTCTGTACTGCGCAATGATACTTCCTGACATCACTTACTATAATGCTATCTGGACTAACACATCTGAAGCTAAACTAAAAAAACTAAAATCACTACAAAAGCAATCTGTTAAATTATTTGCACAAACAGCAGGTGGCCACGATATCTTTAAAGTGGAAAAAATTCTAAAACTCGAGGACATTGGAAGGCTCCAATTACACACAATTTTAAGAGACTTCCACAATGGCAACTTACCATCTTC
Organism: Chaetoderma sp. LZ-2023a; assembly: GCA_034401795.1. NCBI lineage: Eukaryota > Metazoa > Mollusca > Caudofoveata > Chaetodermatida > Chaetodermatidae > Chaetoderma > Chaetoderma sp. LZ-2023a. The sequence continues at coordinate 30,479,461 of CM067364.1, forward strand.
TTTAACCAATATCTTTATGGTCAATACACAAATACACTCTCACAACACTAGAACACGAAACAACTTGCACACAAGACACCACTAAACAAAAGCAGCACAACAAAACCCCTCATATAAAGCAATACAATTATGGAATAACCCAGATACAAAGATACGCACAGACATTATTACTCTACAGTCATTTAAACAGAAGTTCAAAGATATGATTATAAACACCTACTAGGCCCTAAAACAACAACAAAAAAACTCCCTATAAACACAAAAAAACACACCACCATGGCATTATAATACTTGCACACAGTCACCAAAACAAATAATAATAATAATAATAATAATAATAATTTTAATTAGCAAGATAAGCACACCTCTCTATGTACCTGTAAATATGTTGTTTATCCGTCCCATGTCCCATGTCTCTTGTTTGTCTTTTAGGACTACGTTGAACCTGAGCTAATTATGTCTTTATAGTATCATCCTTCATGTATAGTATATATATATATATATATATATATATATATATATATATATATATATATATATATATATATATATATATATATATATATATATATATATATATATATATATATATATATATATATATATATATATATATATATATATTATATATATATATATATATTATATATATACATATACATTATATACTACTATATATATATATATATATATATATTATATATATATATATATATACTATATATATATATATATATATATATATATATATATATATATATATATATATATATATATATATATATATATATATATATATATATATATATATATATATATATATATATATATATATATATATATATATATATATATATATATATATATATATATATATATATATATATATATATATATATATATATATACATACATACATATACATACATATCCTCTTCTGCTGGTTAGGCTAAAAAGCCTGTAACAGATTTTCACTTTCTTCTTGAACCTGGGATTCATTAACCTGCTACTTACTTGTTACTTATCTTGTAGATACCGACTCTCTCCAATTCTAGGCGAACCATCAGCCCTGAACTGGACTGATGTGACGACTGTAAATTTACTAGTCAGAATTTTCGTAATCACCACATGTATGCCTCTTGTTGTTGGTTGTTTTTTGGGGTTTTCCTCGTCTTTGTACGGTGTATCGAGATATTCCGCTAAGTTTTAATGATCGAGTGTGGTGTAACTTGAAACAGAGGTCTAGTGATATTTGTTCCAGGAGAATTCTCAGTGGATTATTAAGTGGAATGAAATGTGAAGCGTCAAGTATCAGTCTAGTGGCATATTCCTCCGTCAGCTCGCACAGCCTCGGTACATCAGCAGTCTGAAGGATGTCATCTATTCTACGAAGATATGTGACATGAACACCTTCTAAGCTCGGGCACAGCAGGATAAAGTGAGTGATTGTTTCAGCTGCCGACTTGCACATTGGGCAGATAGTGCTTTGAGATTGGTCTCGCATAGATCCGCCAAACAGGTTATATCGCTGTGTGATTAATTTAACTTTCCCTGCTGCTTTTAGAACTGTTAGTGTGTCTGTATTAGTCAGTTCCCAAATAGGATGACATCTATTCATGGTGCAGGAGTTCAGGTTGATGAATGATAGTGTTACTTTAGAGGTAGCTTCACTAATTAGATGGTCTCTCCAATAAGCATTGACACTCTGCTTCAATAGATTTTTCCACATGTACTTTGATGGCTGGGTTTTCACAAGTTGAAACGCCGACGGGAGCTGATACTGATAGAGTAGTTGTCTAGCCATTATCACCCAACTGTGTGAACCGGAGTCCTTAACGGCAAGTTGACGCCGGATAACCTGAGCCTCGATGGAATCTCGTCTGCGGACCATGTTTATAAATAGAGTCAAGATTCTCTTGAGCAGTTGGCCTTCTATTGGGATGATACCGAGAAGAAGATATGTGGCAGCATTAGCAGTTGAAGCTGGAAGATGCTGTATCTGTTTCATGGATCCTCTATAGTAGTCTTCTAGAAGCTGGGTCTCTGTCTTGGAGAGTATCAGAGCTTCCAAACCATGCAGGAGAACTGGTATGACATATATGTCCCATATTTTCCTAGATGTCTTGGGGTTAATTCCGTTAAGGCCATGCATACCTGCTCCCATTAATGAGTATGCCGTACGTCGTGCTGTTTGTATGCGCGAACTGACTGTAAGCAGGCTTCTGGTATCTGTAGTTCTATGGACTCCAAGATGGATTTCATCATCTGATTGTTCCAGTGGATTCCCATTCAGCTTGAAGAAGAGCTCAGGGTATGGGTAACCAGGGGATGTTTTCGGAATCACTGCCTTAGTCTGCGTTGAGCTGAACAGATACCTTTCATTTGCAGCATCAATCTCAGTGATGGTGAGTAGCTGTTGCATAACACTTGAATTGCTGGTTATAACTGCCAGGTCATCGGCACACATCACTGCGCCTGCAGGAATGGATCCTATGTGGAACGCTCCTGGATGGGCAACCAGTTTGTTAAGTAATGTGTTGCTGCGCAGCTTAAACAGATCTGGTGAAGTATAGGCACCCTGTCTTATGCCCAGTTCCTCAATAATTGGTCTAGACACTCCGCCGAGCCACTTAATTTCTGAAGTAATCCCTGAGTGCATACTGTTGAATAGTTCCCATAGCTGCCCATCCACGCCTTGGAAGAAAGCAGAATTTAACAGCTTTTGATGCATCTAGGAAGGTTATGTATAATGGGGACTTCAAGTCCTTGGCTTCTGCAATGCATTCTGTGAGTAAAAATACTGCATACATGGAGGAGCATCTGCTGGTGAATCCGAACTGATGTTTACTTTGGAATGGATCAGTGATAGCTCTTGTTCTCTTTAGCAGTTCTTTTTCTAGGACTTCTCCCAATAGGGAGGTAACTGTAATTCGTCTATAGCTGTCTGGGTTACTAGCCGGTTTTCCTTTCTTTAATATGGGTGTCACCAGACCTTTCTTCATACTATCAGGAATTTTGCCCTGTTGGAATATATTATTGATGAGTAGTGTGACTATAGCAATGATTTCCTCTGAAGCATATATCACATGCTCTGCGTTCAATCCTTCCGGGTCTGCTGCTTTCCCCTTCCTCATTGAATTAATAAGCCTCTCGGTTTCTTGTTCAGTAATAGGGGGGAAAGCACCAGCTTTCACTGGTAAGGTGCTGAGTAGTGCATGGATAACTGTAGCAGAGTTTAACGCTTCCTGACTGAAACTAGGGTGATGTTTGAACGTGGCAAGATCTTCAAAATAATCTGCCCAGCCATCAATTTCTGATTGGTCTGATGGTGGCTTGAAGATAACTGTAGTGGCTTTTGTAGACTGGCTTCCAGCCCGCTGCTTGCGTATTAGTTTGAACATAGACTGCTGATTATGTTTTGACGCATGCATAATTTCACTATGTAATTGGTTCCGAGAATCCGCAGTTAACTGGCGCTGTGCACGTCGAAGGTTCAATCTAGCTGCCTTTCTAGCAACGAACAGTTTGTGGGATTTTTCCAGTGGACGTCCAGCTTTTTTCTATGCCCAATTAGCTGCCTTGACTTTTGCCACTAATGGCTTCAGGATGGATGCCCATCTTAGCCTTGTTTTACGTCTAGTATTTGTCCGGGATGTAGGATCACATTGAATTGCAACTTTCCGTAGCACACTATTGATATCTCTGAGTAACAGTTCATTATCTGTCTCCGAAGTGACATTTTCCAATATTTTCCTTAGCTCAATTCCAGTTAGATGTTTATATCTCTCCATATCCACTTTTGACCACTTTATTTTCGGAAAGAGTTTTTTATTTTTCTGTTCCGCCTTTCCAGGACCAGCTGTCAGACTCAGTGTTGCAACTATTGCATCATGGGAGCTGTGATTAAGGATATTCCTTGTGTCAACCGAAATGGCAGTAGTGATAGGGGACTGATCTTTCACCTCCATGAAATAGTCAATCTGAGAAGTAATATCCCCAACAAAGTGATAATATGTAGGGATGTCTGGTGTTTTTCCGCCACTCTGAAGCCTGCTGAGTCACAGAATTTACTAAAGGGGACATCGTTCCTAGAAGCCTTCTCTCTGGTCAATGAGGCGTTAATATCACCTGCCCATAGGATGTAATTATTCTCCTTGTACTTCTCAGTGATTTCAAACACCTCATCTAAGATGCTCTGATAGTCTGCAGTTTTGTCTAAGGTGCCTAGTGATGGCATGTATGTATTTATCAGGATGAGTGGGACTTCATTTGTAGAAATCTGCACTGCTAGGACACGATTGCTGCCATCCGGAAGTACTTCTATATGTTCTGACATATCTTTATGCCAGATTATTACCACTCCTGCACTCCCTCTAGGTCTAAACAGTGGAGGTAAGGGATTGTCATCATCAGAACATTTTATAGCAGCAGCATGTGCCGGAAAGGTAGTACTGATAAAATCTGCCTGATAATTATAAAGCCAGTGCTCTTGTAGACATAAGATTGTGTGTTTGTCTTGGAGTAGTTCATGCACGTAGATAAAATTACTGACCAGGTTTTCAATATTACATGAAGCGATTTTGAGAAAACCTTCGCTCAGAGAGGGGCTCATTGGCCTACTTTCATGCTGGGAGGAGGGTCCTCGGCCCTCAGAGGAAGCTCTAAAAAAGAGTCACTAGATTCTGTTTCAGGTACAGACACATGCCCTGATGTGCTGGTGACGGGCTGCTTGGTCTCGCTTGGAACAAACTGCTGGTTACCGCTGGAAGCCAGCTGATGGTTACCACTGGAGACAGGCTGCTTGTTAGTGCTGGGAACAGGCTCCTGGTTGTCGCTGAAAACAAGCTGCTGGCTACTGCTGGAAACAGGCTGCCGGCCACCGCTAAAAACAGGCTGCTGGTTGCCGCTCATAACTGGGTGTGGCTTATCGCACGAAACTGACTGAAGGTTACTGATGAAAACAGGTTGCGGGCCACCGCTGAAAACAGGCCGCTGGTTACTACTGAGAACAGGCTGCTGGCTACCGCTGAAACCAGGGCTGCTGGCTACCGCTAAAAACAGGCCGCTGGTTACTACTGAAAACAGGCTGCTGGCTACCGCTGAAAATAGGATGCTGGCTACCACTGAAAACAGGCTGCTGGTTACTACTTGAAACAGGCTGCTGGTTGCCGCTGAAAGCAGGCTGATGGTTATCACTGAGACCAGGCTGCTGGTTACTGCTGAAAACAGGTTGTTGGTTACCGTTAGAAAGCGTACTCAGTGGTACAGAGCGCTGATTTTGTGGGTCATATTTCCCAGATTTTTGCTGGTAATACCTACGTTTGTAACCGCTATTGTTGGGCCTATTTACATTGTTGTTGGTATTATTAGTAACATTTACTAGCAAGGCTGTTGTCAATGCAGTCATTGAAGTAAGTAAAGTGTCGAGATGCCTTGTGTCTGGTTGCGGATGATACTGATGCGATGGTGGTTGTCCATGGAAACCCATAGGAGGGTGACACGCATTCATATATGGGTTCCAGAATGGTGGTACCGATGGTGGTGGTGAGAATGGCCATGGTGCCTGTGGTGGATATGTCCACGGTAGATGCATCTGGCTTTGTGCAGACTGAGGCTGTGGCAATGAAGAGGAGGCGTTAGTCGTGGAGTTAGTATTGTCATGAGAGAGCATTTTAAGCTTCAGCAGTCTGTTTTCTTCAGACAGCATATTTACTTTTGACTCGAGGCTACTAACTAATTATGTTAGTTCTTCAATTCTGTGAGTTTGAACACCCAACTCGTCTTGCTGTCTGGTAAGCATGCTTTGCTTAGATTTCAGAGTTCTCTCCTTTGCTCTGAGCTGTTTCTCCTTTGCTTCAAGAGACAATGCCTTCTTTACTGTATCTGAGGTGTTATCACAGTTCATATGGTCATGAATATTAGCCCTGGGTGATGTACTTATCGATGTACTGTTGTCTACAGGTCCAGGGATAAACGCTATGTGGACACTTGTTCTATTTTGGTCTGGCTGGTAATATGTTTGAAGTGGAGAGGAGCTATGTACTTCATCCGACCTTGTCTCTTCAAGTAGCATAGAGCAAGATACACATGTATAAGCCGAATCATCTTGTTCCAGACCCTCTATGGCTTTTGTATTAAGCCCTTCACATGTATAATGTATCCATTTCTCACAGGTTTCACAGAGCACTGCATCAGCTTGAACATGTTGGTTACAGTGCAGGCAAATTGCAGGATCATTGCTGACAGTTTCGTGAGTGCTTTGATTCAAATAGCCATGAGCAGACAAACTGTGTCGAGATGAATTCATTGGAGGTGTTTCAACATCGGACTGTAATGAAGTCATTGTAGGCACTGTACCGAGCAAAGGAGTGGTCATTGCAGGAGCTGTGCCGGACCGAGTTTGAGACACAACAGAAGCTTTTGTTGCATCGGAACGAGATAAAGTCATCGTAGGAGCTGTTGTTGCATCTGACTGAGACCGAGTAATTACAGGAGCTGATGCTGCATCGGACCAAGATGAACTCATTGTGATCAATGCATGAGCTGTGCCAGGCCGAGATGAGGTCACTGTATGAGCTGTTGCTGCATCGGCCCGAGATGAGGTCATCGCAGGAGCTGTTGCTACGCCGGGACAAGATGAAATCATTACAGGAGCTGTTGCTGCATCAGACCAAGATGGAGTCACTGAAGGAGATGTAGCTACATCGAATCGAGATGAAATCATTGCAGGAGCTGTTGTTGCACTTGACCGAGATGAAGTCATTCCAGGAGCTACTATTGCACTGGACCGAGATAAGGTCATTTCAGGAGCTATTGCTGCATTGGGTCGAGATACGGTCATTTCAGGAGCTATTGCTGCATTAGGCCGAGATATATTTGCTAACATTTCTGACTGAGATGGGGAGCTCAAAGCGCGCCTCTGGTCATTTCTGGTAGGTGGACATCTTTTGAGCTGCTCTTTTGATTTTTGTGTTTTTCCACTTTGACCTGCATTATTCTTTAGGAATTCTTGGCAGAACTGTGAAATTGTCTCATTTACTCGATCAAGATGTGGAGCACTGGTGACCATTGCTACTATATGAGGAAGATCTAGAAAGATGAATTGGTCCAGGTTGGACCCGTTTACAGTGACTCTACTCGATGTGTGGTACAGATTAATCCTGAACAGCTGATGACCTCCCCATATAGGCTTCACTGAGATAGATTCTTCTACAGTCAGGCTGCTTCGGTCTTTCTTGAAAATTGATAAACAGGAGTATTTATTGTTACCATTGAAATAGTCACTTGTAACAGCTCTATATTCTTCTTACGCTGCTGCTGATAGATGGAGAACCAGGTTCTTAGGTGTATGCTCAATTTCAATGGGACATTCTCTTTTAGCTGCATCCAGTTTCTTATTCACTGCCCTGGATTTGCCAAGCGTATAGTCCACTATTAAGTTGGGTCTCCCATCCCCATTAGCTTTTGCTGGGGTGTATTGCTGCGGAGGGTGGTGTACCCTTTCTAGTCGGACATTTTGTATTGTACCTCCAGGATCTGTAGCAGTTTCCCCGGGGATTTCCATGGTAATAGTAACAGATTTGAGCTATATTAGATCAGATCCTACCTTGAGTCTTGTAGTTGATGTTGGACACTTCCCATTCCAGTAGAGCTTCATCCGTCGAGGTTACCTGCTGCTGGAAGGTGCTTTTCTTAGGATTGAGTTTTCTTGTACGCTCGCAACATTCCAATCCAGGGTTCTGATAAGATCAGGACTATGTCAGGAGAATTGGAAACGGATCGATTCTGAAGCCACCAGCTGTCGCGTTGGTTAAACTGTAGCTTATCTCAGACTATCAAGGTGTGGAGGTTGTAAATAGTATCACAGACAATATTCTGGTTTGATATGACAAGCTTAGAGGTATCAAAGGCGATGTTCAGTTTTAATATCACAGATTCAGTGTATCACAGATGCCCGAATGACAGGCTGGCTAGATGTTAATTAATTTCATTAAAATCAGGATAAGAATGATTGTTTGGTTTTAATTTCAGATTTGATATCACAGATTCAATATATCACAGATGCCTTCATGAGTATCAGGCTGGCTTATGGTTAATTTAATGTCATTAAAATCAGGATAAAAATGTTTGTTCAATTTATTATTTCAGACTTCATTTAAAAACAGGATCGGAAAGTTTGTTCAATTTCATTGAGGTCAGGATTAGATGTACATTCATTAAAATCATGCAGAATTAGACATTAAAATCAGGATTTAGGCATAATCTTCCAAATTCATTAAAACATCTTTGATGAGGATGCAGGTTAATTAAAACTGTTCAACAAACTGCTAAAAACTGTCAAGATTCGGTTAAATTTAAAAGGCTGGTTAGGAATGCTGCAATAGCTCTGTCGTGCTGGATTCTAGCCTATGATCGATTCTCTCCTAGCCAATGGTGGCAATGTTGTCGTTAAGAATCAGAAGGAAGAGTTCAGATGTGTGGACTCGCCATCACTTCTGTAGTCGTACTCACTCGTATGATATTAGACTTTTAATAAGTTCGAATGTTGATTTTCAATCTTCACAATGGCGTCGCACGTGAAGTCCATTTGATGGGTAAGGCATGTATGTAGATGATTAAAATACCGGAAATTATTGACAGCAACAATAAATAGATAAAACAAAAGTCTTCCGTAGTTATTAAATTGACATTTTAACACGTCAAAGACTGTGAAGTTTCAACAAATAAGGCGATTAACATAGATTTAACACAGATTTAATGGAGCTAGAAATTTTCCGCTTCCTCCTTCCACAGCCACCGGAAGTCATGCCTCCTGTTTAACTGATTGTGTGCGGATGGGTGAGATCGGGAACTGAATTGTGTAGAGGTTCTCTCGGTAGTGCTTATCAATCCTTCCTTTGAAGGCGTTGAGTGTTGGAGCTGTCACTATATTTGTTCTATATAAATGAATTTGAACTTGAACTTGAATTTGAGGGTTTCCCGAAGGGGAACTCTAGGCGGCTGGATTTACAGAAGAACAAGAAGAATTGCGGTTCACTTACTGTCGAAGAAGGGATTCCCAAAACGAAATGAAAACGGTTATAATTTTTCCTTTTTACTCGTTACTAATTATAACCATGCAATTTGTGTAAAGAGTTACTTTGGGGCGTCTCAAAATGGTTGTATATTGTGATATTTGTAATGTCACTGTCTCATCTGGTATGTTTATTTTCTTTGTCATCAATGTTGCCAGTTTTCGTATTCCTGTTGAAATTGTTTTCTTTGTAAAGTGTTGCTTTTGGATGGAGGATCCTCAAACCATGGTAGTTAGCTGCTAAAGTAACACAGAGCAACAATTTAGGCTATATCCTTATTCTGAATACCAGTCATCATCATCATTTTAGGAGGCATATGCCATTGGCTTGTTATTGCCACAGTGTTTTTGTTGTTGTATGGCTTGCTCAGTCCAATTTAAAAGTTTTTTCTTGGATATTTAGTTCATTCTGTGACCAAACCGTACCGGGGTCATTCCGTCTCAAATCACCCAAAAGATTTTCTGATTAACATACCACCATCACAGATTTCAACCAAATGTGTGTATGGTCATTTGAGGTTAAAAATCCGACAAACGGATCAAGAGTTAAGGCCCTTTAAAAATGTTTTTTTTTTAAATCGCAAAAATGAGCGTGACCACCATTATTGTTCAAGCTGTAACTCAAAAAGTATCTGCCTGATTTGGATGAAATAAATGCTGTCTTAAATGTAATGTCATACGGATTTCAAATCTGTTTTCACAATTGAAATCTGACAATTATGACCATGTGGGCTGTGTGGGAGTAGCAACCGATGGTTGTGACCCTTGTGCTCAGCACTCGTTTGTAGATGTCGAGAGGAATGTCCACAAGGTCATTCATGATACGGTATGTCATTGTTGATCTTGATTTGTACCGTCTTTCCTGTAGGCTGTCCCATCCTAACTCATGGAGCATGTTTGAGATGCTACTGTGTCTTTGGTAGTCACCATGGGAGAAGCGAGTTGCGTGGCGCTGGACACGTTCAAGTTTTTTTATGTTTTTCTGAGTGTGGGGAAACCGGACACTGGATGCATATTCTAGGATGGGTTGAATCATGGTTGTGAAGCATTGCGACTATGTTCTTTGGACAGTGTTTGATGTTGCCCTGGAGAAAGGTAATTGTACCAATCGGCTGTGATGTCAATGTGATAGTCCCATGATACTATGTCATCTGATATGTTTACTCCAAGGTACATGGTGTAGCTCACAATTTCCATTGTCTGGTTGTGGATATGATATACTGCAGGTACCTTGGATCGCTTTTTGGTGATCTGGAGGATTTGACACGTGGATGATGGGAACTCCATAAGCCATTTACTCTCCGACTCCTGATGTCTCTCAAGATCTTGCTGCAGAGCCTGTGCATCAGTAGCAGACTCTGTAATCTACATGTACTACATGGAACACGCCCAAATGAAATCGTTTGTGCGACAAGTCTAAATGACTTCAAAACAAAATTACACCAAACAGAATGGAACTTGACTAAATTTGTATCAACCTAAGATAAAACAACCAACAAATGACTCCCAGGTTTTCAAAAGCATTCATGCTTGAGTTGATATGTATATTATCATCTGACTTTTCTAATATTATATAGAGAATCTGGAACGAGGTCACAAATTGATAATTTTCAACGAGGTTCATAATAGTGATATGAAAAGTGACCGAGTTTGAGATTTTATTTATCATATAAACTGTAATTTTGAAATATTTGCCAATAGTTGCTGATGTGACTTTTATCTGATTTCTCATTGTTGATTTTCGTGAAATCGATACCGCCGCTGTGATGCACCACTACTTGATAACAGATACTGAATGCGCAGCAAAATATAGTGACAAACACAAAATCTGGCGATGTCAGCCGTAAACTACACTTTTCATCTAACACTATCGCAGAGCCACGGCCATCAATCGCTACTTCGCTGCTGACTGATAAACTGTCAAGCGATGACATTTTGCGATGCCGTTTCATGAATGACAAATCATAGTAAAACAGTACCACGTAGTAATCCCTACGCATCACGCTCACATCAATTGATGTTTTAATTGGTCAATTTAAATGAGTTGTGCACCCAACAGCCAATGAAAATCCACCATTAAATATGGCACATGTGCTCATATCGAAAAATATGGAATGGGCTAGAAGGCTTGTTTATATGATAAATAATTAATATAGCACTGGCACTAGAATAATTTTCCATATGTCAGTGGACGAAGGCGTTCTACCACAAGCCTGAAAAGAAGCCAATGTCACCCGATCTTCAAGAAGGGGAAGTAGAGTAGACCAGGAGATTACCGGCCAGTCAGCCTGACAAGCATTGTGTGTAAGATTCTAGAATCCATGGTTAGGGACAAGTGAATTTAAGGTCCCGTATGAATGATAATAACCTATTGACAGAGTTCCAACATGGCATTCTTAGTGATAGATAAACCAGCATAAATCTCCTAGCTGTACTTGATGACTTGGATTCAGGTGTACCTGTTGATACAATATATACCTTGGTTTCGTCAAACCTTTGGACTCTGTGCCCCTACAGAGACTACTGCTGAAACTCAATGGTTATTGCATTTCAGCCGAGTGTGTGGAGTGGATCGGAAATCCCACAGGGTAGTGTTCTCGGACCAGTAAATTGTTTGTCGTCTTTATCAATGATCTGTCAGACAGCATAATGTGCATGGCTCAGATGTTTGCCGATGATACATGTAGCAAGGTCTACACACAGATTCATTTGGTGAGTGACCAGCAAGATCTGCAAGATGACTTACATAATCTAACAGACTGGACCAGCACCTGGCAGCTTGGGTTCAATGGTTCTATCTTGAAGAAATAACCCAAATTACAGTTATGAAATGTCCGATAAAAGGGAAAAATAAATCTGGAGACGAGCTCAGTTAAGAAAGACATGGGTGTTAAATTGTTAATGTTGATGACGAACTGAAGTTCTCTATCCACAGCTAGATGCAGGTTAGCAAGGCCAACAGAATTCTGAGTTTGATAAGGAGGACATATGTATACTTGGGCGCACCCTCATTGAAGAGTCTCTTTATTGCACTGGTAAGACCCCACCGTGTGAAATCCATGCGGGAAATCTCCACAAGACCAAACCCCCCGGTGTCAATACTGGGCATGCCGCTAGAGATGGAATATGCCGACGATGTGGACTTTATAGATGAGGAAAAGAAACCCCTTGACGATCTTATCCCAATAGCTGCAAGCAAACTAAAAATTGAGAATCTCTATGAATGAATCCAAAACAGAGTTCACCCACATATACCTATCTACAACGCATGAAACTAAAGAAAATAACGATCCACTCCGTGGCGGCGAATCATGGAGGAAAAGTAAAATCCTGGGCTCACTGCTTTGCAGTACTGCTGACACGCTGCATCATGGGGAACATAGCTTTCCAGTCCTTCTGGAAGCTATGGATTCGTAGATCAAAGATGCCCTTGGTAAAAAGACTACGTTTATACAATGCAACCTGCGTATCCTTGATGATGTATAACTGTAACAGCTGGGCAGCTCCAAAGGCAGCTCTAGACAAATTTGACGCCTGCCACGGCAAACACCTACGCACCATTACTGGACACCGATGGCCAGAGAGCATAATTTCCAACGATGCACTGTACAAGATGTGTAATACGCCGCCGCTGTCTGTAAAAGTTGCCCAGCAGAGATGGTCCATGTTTGGCCATGTGCTAAGGATGCCAGAAGACACACCAGCACAGAGAGCCTTGGAATTCGCCCTACTTGGAGCCAGCAAATACAGAGCCAGGAGAGGACGTCATTGCATAAATCTGCTAAGCGTGCTACGAGGTGACCTCAAGAAAGCAGGATTAGGTACACTCAAGTCAAGAATGGACCTGAGGAAGCTAAGGATTTTGGCTGAGGACAAGACACAGTGGGAAAAAGCGAAGAAGGACTGATTGCAGCTGTAGGATGTTTCTACTACTACAGCCGCAGAATACAGTAATCATACATACATACATACATAAGGCCCCACCTGGAGTATTCCAACACAGTTGCAGCACCACGATATATCAAAGATGTGAAGTTGCTCGAGAGAGAGTTCAGTTGAGAGCGACCAAGCTAATACCATCATTGTCATCACTTCAGTACCATACCAAGATAGATTAACCCTTACCACTCTGATGTCAATAGTCTATCTTTTGCTGTGTCAATAGCAAAGAAACGGGTGTACATGTTTCAACAATTTTGGTAGACGATGTTGCTGTCTACGACAGCATTAGCTTCCATCAAATTTGTTGAAAAACGAACACCAGTTCCTCTTTTAATTTAATTTGAAAATTAAAAATTTTAACATCAGAGTGGTAAGGATTAAAAGCCATGCATCTCCCGAGTCTAAAATATAGAAGATCAATGGCCGATGTGATAGAGGTGTATAAGTACACCCATGATATCTACAAAGTGGACAGAAAACTTGTAGGTATTGACCAAAACATAGTTACACGGGGCAATCCTTACAGACTAAAGAAACAACCAGGGACAGATCTGCGAGTCTATCGATGCGTTTAATGTTTTAAGTGACATAAGTGATTATGACATTTATACTTGTATTTGAGTGACAGGGACTGTTTTACCCATTCACCAGTTAGCCAAATGTTAGTAAAATTTAGAACCGGCTAATAGAAAGCAGGATTGGCTAAATATTTGGCTAATGATTAAAGTCATATTATATATAATTTCAAAGTAGAGAATCATTAAAACTAACTTTGAAAACTCATGTTGAAATAAATATTTATGTAACTACTGTAGTACTTATATTATGTTTTATTGTGACCACATAACCCCTGGAAGCCTAATATTTCAGATAAAAATCAGCCATATAGGCCAGCGGTTGAGTCTGTTGAAACTAATTTGACAGGCAAATTGGTTTCAAAATATTCAACATAATCTTGTATGTGGCGTTGCCTGGTGGTCGTAAATCGTAGACATTGGAAAACATTGGTTGAAATAGTTCAGATTTGGCTAAAAAAAAGGGTAGTTGGAGAATCTATTGTCTAGTACATGTAACTTGTGAAAGCCAAGTCTGTCCCTGAGTGACAGATCTGATTTCTCCATTGAAATGTATGTACTGGGATCATTGACAGTGTTCAATTGATATATATTTTTACATCGCATTATATACATTGTACATGTGTAATTGTGTATATAGATCTGTCTTAGTGATTGGAACTTATTAATTTCAGAATCGGAGATGGGGATGCATATAGCTGGATGGAAGCACAAACAGAGCTTGAAATGTGTTGAATTACGGCGCAAAGAAGTTGATAGATGCTTATACGTTCGAGGTTTTCCGCCGACCATACCGGATGCAGCGCTTGTTGGATATTTTGAACAATTTGGCCACGTACACTCAGTCAGTTGCAATGGGACGGTAAGATTTTGTTAACATTATCTTTAAGCACATCATCCATTTTCAGACCAAAGATGACAAATTCTTTATGATGTAAGGACTATTCTGTTAAATATTTTGAAACTAATGTTACTGGGAGAAACATATGCAGCAATATGTTCCAGTTGAATTATTTTTGAGTTTGAGACTCTGGGATTTCAAGGGTTAAAATGTAAAGGGCATGTTTTAGATGCTGGAAAAATTTTTCAAGGGAGATTCTAACTCGCCCAATTCTCAGCAAGGTACCATATTTGACTCGGATTAAATTCAAAAGCTTCAACAGTTATTCCTATAAATTGCTTTGTGCTTGAGCTACTAGGATACTATTACTACGGATGAAAAAGTTAAGATATTCACTGAATTGCCTTTAGTCATTATTGTTTACCAGTTTTGCTGCACAAGAAACCAGTCAGTCATTCCAGTGATAAATTTTGAGTCTGCAAATGGACATTTTCTATGAGAAAATTTATATTTTTAAAAACAAATGTGTGTGTTGAAGGGTTAATTACATCCATATTATGTCAATATACACTGTCATGACTGTATATTACACGAAATAGGATTAATATCTAGACATGGGCTCTTTGACTGCTAAATACAAAGTTTGTACAACTTTTAAGAAATCTCACCTTATCTTATACTAACCATTCAGCCGATAGAATTTGCCACCAATAATCCATCCCTGACATTTTAGCTTTTTACCATGCCGCTAAAGAAAGATATTCAGGCTTTAGTCGCTAAATGTTGATACATTTCTACAGCCTACGATGGCTGTCATGATTTACTTTTCAACCAATCAGAAACAAACTAGTGTGTCTGCCTCGTTATATGCGCTCAAGCATAGAGGTGCCAGTTATAGCTTGGCAATGTGGTATAAAAGCAGTCATACAGGTAAGCATTTGAATATTTTGAAACTAATTTTACTGGCAGTTGTTGCTGCCATTGGCAGCAACAACTTCCAGTCAAATTAGTTTCAAAATATTCAACGAGGTGAGTATTACATAATAAAGAATGTAATGCATTGTCACTTACATGACATGGCACGCTTATTGCTTGAGGAGACAAAATGGTGGCGATCACTGTTCAACATTTACGCGATAGTACAAAGCGGATAATTGCGATACAGAAACGGGAATGTGACAGGATATGAATGATATGCTATCTATATACCATAATCTCTCAATGCAATATAACATTTGAGATGAGATTAGCATCCCTTTAAGCATGTAAAAGATATTTGAGTCCGGGATGGAAGAAACCTGGGCAAAAAAACCACCCTTCGGAGGAAACTGCCAACCCTGTGACAAATTATAACAATTAACCCTGTCAATGACAGATCGTTAATTACAATTTAAAACATATTTATCTTGTTAAATATTGTGAGATTAATATGGCTGGAAACCATTTCTGCTTCCAGTCATATTGATCACAAAATATTCAACAACTGTCAAGATGTATGTTAGGCTGGTAAATGGAATACATGGAATTTATCGGTGAAATGGTTAATATTATAATTGGTATATAGTCCATTCTTGCATAGTTGAAGCCATTGAGCTGTGTAATAGAATTACTACAGGAATGCTAACGCAATAAATTAGCCATAGAGAAAGCTCTTCATTTTGATGATTTGGCAGTTCGCGCACAACGTCCAGATCACTACACTGTGTGTCTGTCTGTCTGTCCATCTTTGGAAATTTTTTAAGCCATAGTTTTACTGTATTAAAGCTAATGAGAAAGAATGAGTAAAGATAATTATCATAGGACTTCACCTGTATATATTGCTAGTGATATCCCTAAAGCTATATTCATAGAGAAAGCCATTTCAATTTATGCCCTCCCTACTTCTAGCTAAGCTCTGCCCACTTTCTTTCTGCATGTTGGACTTGTTTTGAAACCTGAATTCACAGAGTCTAATACAGGTAAGTTGTTGAATATCTTGAAAGTAATTTGCCATAGGCGGCAACGTACAACACCCGGTGAAATTAGTTTCAAAATATGTGACATAATGTGTATTATGTTGTAAACTCATCAAACACACAGGGAGGTAAGTAACCCTTTAATCGTGAAATTTAGTTAAGAAAATTTGAATATCTGCCTATTGAATGTCCATTTACAGGCCAAGAGAAGACAATTTCTGACAATTTATCGCTGGAATGACTGGCGCGGTTATCAAGCCAGTCATTCCAGTGGTAAAATTAAAAAAATTGTATTCTCTTGGCCTGTAAATGGACATTTCAGAAGAGCATAACAGAGAGAGGGCAGTATGGGCCGCCATGACCAGTATGCGGTTAAATATGGCATCAAATGCAAAAGAAAAGATTACCTTTCATTATAGCTATTAATGGATCATTAGATTAAGGTTTTTGCTCTATTATTTGACAGAAGGTCAAAGATCATTGAGTGAATAAAACCTTTTAACAAGCCATCCATGACTGGCCACTGCAGTGGTCTTGGAAAATATCCATTTGCAAGCCAAGAGAAGACATTTTTGAGAATTTACTACTGGAATGACTACCGAGCCAGTCATTCCAGTGGTAAATTTTCAAAAATAGTCTTCTCTTGGCCTACAAATGGACATTTACTATGGGAAACCTGAAATTTAACCGCGAATGGATTAAACATTAATGCGTAGTAGAATGAAAGCCCATCCCTTAAACATGATAAAAGGACATCTTTTCATTGTGCCCTTTGAAAATTTACGTGTATTTGAAATGGTGGCTGGCCTATCTTGTTATTTTTCGACGGATTAGCACAAAATGTGGCGTAATAGTTAAGTTTTTTTAATGTTATCTAAACCTGTATTGTGAAACTGATTTCTTCGATGTCACCAGCAGAATTAGGCCCTCGGGCAGTCTTAGTTGCAACTCGCGACTAGTATATCACGGTCGATCTTTCTACATTTCAACTATAGTGTGCAGCATTTGTTCTCATGTACGGTAGTATGTAGGCTTGCGCGATTATTACTTTGTGTGATCGCGATCGATTATTTAAAAATAATCGTGATTACTCGATTAATCGGCCTGGTTACAAATTACACCGATATAACAACAATGGTATATCAATGGAGAAAACTGCAATGGTGTTTAGAAATGTCCATTTGCGGGCAAAGAGAAGACTGTTTCTGAAAATGCATCACTGGAATGCCTGGCTCGATGCATTCCAGTGATGCATTTTCAAAAATAGTCTTCTCTTGGCTCCCAATGGACATGCATTTGCTGAGCAAAATGTAAATGAAAAGGTTTTGAAATATTTTATGCAGTGGAATTATTCACGATTATTCGATTTTTTAAATTTTTAATCATATAAATTCAGGATTTAAAATATAATTGTGATTTTCGATTTACATGTAATAACATAATCGCACAAGCCTAATAAATAGTATGATAACTATTCAGGGTTTGTTACCGGTCATAGAAATCCTGGAAAGTCATTTAATTTGAAAATTTTAATTCCAAGTCATGGAAAATAAGCATTTTTTTATCATATGTTATGGAAATGTCATGTAAAATAAAAGAAATCTGTTGGTATAAATTTCTGCCATCTTCTCCATACAATAAAAATAGCAGTAACAGCTTATCAAAAGAAGGATGTGATTTGGTTATTGCAAGATGCAATATTCAGACATTTTCAGAATAACTCAGATCATAACTTATGTAGCTACATGTACATTATAAACGCAAATCTTGTAAATATTAACCTTATCACTCTGATGTCAATATTCTATCTTTTACCCTGCCAATAGCAAAGAAACTAGTTTACATTTTTCAACAATTTTGGTGGACGATGTTGCTGTCTACGACAGCAGCATATTCCACCAAATTTGTTGAAAAATGTACACTAGTTCATCTTTTAATTTAATTTGAAAATTTTGAATTCTGACATCACTGTTGTAAGGGTTAATTGTTATAGCTCATGGAATTTATTAATTTTGTTCATGGAAAAGTCATGGGATTTAAAACACAGAAAGGTGTATGAACTCTGGCTATCAGTGTAAGTTTGTCTGTTAGCTCATTGGTCTGTAAAACTTGTGAAATGTTTTACAAAATAGCATACTGTATTGCGCTTATTTTCTTAAATAAATGGTATTTGGATTTGATCACTTTAACACCGTCAGCTCAAAATTTGTCAAGAAAAACTGAATATTTGCTTATTGAATATATGTCCTTACAGACCAAGAGAAGGCTATTTTTTAAAGATTTACCATTGCAATGACTGGCCCGATTATTGAGCCATGGCTTCCAGTGGTAGATTTTTAAAAAATAGTCTTCAGGACAGTGAATCCTTATCACTCTGATAATAACATCTTATCTTTTTACTGTGTTCATATCAAAGACACTGGGGTGTATTTCAACAATTTTGTTGGACGATGTTGCTATCTACAACATCTTCCATCAAACGTGTTGAAAAATGAACACTAGTTCATGTTTTAATTTAATTTGAAAATATCAGATTTTGACATCATACTGGTATGTGTTAAAAGGATTAATGTTACAAAGTATGGTTGATGTTAAAACCTCTACTGGTCAAATTTGGTCAAGAAAATTTTAATAGTTTCTAATTGAATGTCCATTTACCGGGCAAAAGAATGTAATTTTTGAAAGTTTATCACTGGAATGACTGGCTCAGTTATCGAGCCAGTCATTCCAGTGGTAAATTTTCGAAAATTGTATCCTCTTGCCCGGTAAATGGACATTCCATAAGATCATAGCAGAGGCCGGTTTCGGCCGGTATGACCAGTAAAGGGTTCATTTGATTTGAAAATATAAGATTTTGACATCATGCTGGTATGTGTTAAAGGGGTAACCCTTTAATGGTCATACCGGCCAAAACCAGCCTCTGTAGTGGTCTTATGGAAATTTTTGAAATTTTACCACTGGAATGACTGGCTCAATAACCGAGCCAGTCATTCCAGGGGTAAATTTTCAAAAACAGTCTTCTCTTTTTCTGCAAATGGACATTCAATAAGCAAATATTTTGAATTTCTTGAGCAAATTTGACAACTAAAGGGTTAATATTACAAAGTATGTTTGACTTTATAACCATTTTCCAGCGACAGTTCGCTATCATACAATTGGTGAATCCTGATCATGCCGAGGAAGCCCTGGCTCAGAGCACGCACAACCTTGATGGCTGGAAGCTGACTGTAAAACGACGTGAAATGAAACAATCTCAACACCAACAAAAACAACATTGGCAGACGAACGTACCACTGTCAGAATCATTGGAACGTCTAGGATCTCAGAAACAACCGAGTCAAGGTCCGCGATCCATTCAACCACCAGATAATCTAGAAAAACAACAACAACCACTACAGGACAGCCATGAGAAGGCTTTTCATACGCATCAACGACGACAGAAACAACCCGCTTCAGCTCCAAATCAGATAAGACACTTAGCAGATAATGAAAAGCCAGGATGTTCAACATCCACTCCAACATCGCAGCCAACGGCAAAAAGGAAGGCTAAGAAAATGTCCATGCCTCAGACAGAAAATGTTGTATCCATTGATCATTCAGCTGTCATGGACATTCTTCTTAAAGCAGACAATGTGAGTGCTGGGTCTAATTATACATACAGCCTAGAAATAACTCGACATGTTTTCAAAATAAAATAAAACGTACTGTTGAATATTTGGAACATAATTGGATTGGAAGACACTGCCAGGTAAGGCAGCAATGTCTTCCAATCCAATGAACCTTTCCATTTTTAGTTATGCCCCGCCCATCACTAGCTAAGCTCCACCCACACCTCCCCATGTTGGGATTGATCAATCCCCGAATGCCCTAGCTATCAATTTCCTGAAAACTATACAGGGAAGCTGTTGAATATTTTGAAACTAATTTAACTGGGTGCTGTTGCTGCCATAGGGAGCAACAGCACCCAGTCAAATTAGTTTCAAAATATTCAACAGATTATTTATTAAATAGTAAAAGAAAACAATTTGTACAACAACGCATAGACCATCTTCAAATATGCGTCCGTGACGTACTTATCGACGTCATTCATTATGATGTCATTCTACATACCACGCAGTTCATTATGACATCATATGATAGGTGGTTACTCTGGAAAGGCGAATTACATGTATGTTCAAAATATTCAACAGTACATTCCTTACATCATGTTCAAAATTGTAATAATTAACACGTTTCTATTTTTGTCTAGAAAATTGTGATGAGTATGTCCATTGCAAGGCCAAATATGACTATTTATGAAAATTTCCCACTAAAATTTTAGAAAACTTAGCATTGGAATAACTGCCTCAGTGGTTACCGAGCCAGTCATTCCAGTGGACAGGTTTCTAAAATATTTTTCTCTTGGTCTGCAAATGGACTTTCATCTTGTTCACTGAGAACATTTCTATATATTCTTGGTCAAATTTAACCATTAATCCTTTAATGAAAAATGCGGCCAAGACAAGCCTCTGCCGTAGTCTTGATTGTTGTTGTTGGTTTTGTTTTATTGGCCGCTTACACCTAAATGTATTTGAGCCATGACTCACTCTGAGAGGTGCTTACCTGAAGGGTTGTTTTAAATAAAAGTCAAAACTGAAAAAATAAAAAATTAACATGTTGCTAGCGGGGTGTTGCCTGTTGCTGCCTAATGAACTGTTGTTGGTGGGTGTCAATGTTGTATGCCGTATAATGGAGGGGTGGGATGGGGAATTACTTTATTTCTCTCAGAGGTGGGATGGGGGTGGAGGACAGTCTGAAATTAAATCTAGAAATGGAAATCAAGAAAAAAATTTGAAATAAAAATATATTGAGAGACGAAGCTGAAAGATAATACTATTAAATAAACATAGATAACTTAAAATAATGGCATGTGATTAAATAATCAAGAAACATGGAAAAACTGAAATTAAAATCCAGGTTTAAACTTAAAATTATAACCTGTAGCTGTTAGAAATAATAAGTTGAATCCATTTGGCGATATTTGGGAATTTAAAAAAAAGGCTTAGTCATGTCATCAAGTCACTAAAAATCCTTTCATACTCATGATAAAATGTTGCTCCAGCGCTGTAGTCTTGAGGAATGTCCATCTAGAGGTAACGATATCGAACCAGTCATTCCAGTGGTAAATTTTCAAAAATACTCTTCTCTTGACCTATAGATGGCCATTCAATAAGGAAATATTTTGATTTTCTTCACCAAATTTGACAAGGGTTAAATCATTAACCCATAACACTCTGATGTCAAAGTTTTAAATTTCAAATTAAATTAATAGATGAACTGGTGTTCATTTTTCAACAAATTTGGTGGGAGATGGTGCTGTCTATGACAGCAACATCGTCCACCGAAATTGTTGAAAAATGTACACCAGTTTCTTTGCTATTGACATGGTAAAAGATAGAATATTGGCATCAGTGTGGTATGGGTTAAAAAGAGACTTACATTGTTGAAATCTTTTCGAAAAGTTGCTTAGAACACACCCACTTATTTATAAAATTATCATGACAGACAAAACTTCTTTTATTTCATTAGGTGGATGATCAGATGGGCAAGTTGATGGCTTGCATTAGTTTAAATGCAGAAGACTTACAGCTGAGAGAGGCGATCGTGAATAGCTTTCAGGCCGCACTCGAGCCATTCTTCCCACGTAAGCTGTATAAATATATGATCTGGATATTGACCTTTTGAACACAACAGGTCAAGTGCAAAAAGTCAACCATGACCAAGATGCTGAATATTTTGAAGCTAATTTAATTATCAAATTAGTTTCAAAATATTTAAAGGCTTATCTATATTGTTACTTTGAAATTGGGTTTCTGGCAAAGGGTTAAGAAAATACTATTTAACCCTTTAATGGTCATACGAGCCAAAACCGGCCTCTGCTATCATCTTGTGGAATGTGTATATACAGGCAAAAGAATACAATTTTTTAACTTTACCACTGGAATAACTGATTCGATCACTGAATTTTCAAAAATTGTATTCTCTCGCCCTGTAAATGGACATTAAATTAGAAATTTGTGTACTTTGCTTGACCAAATTTTACCATTAAGGAGTTAAATTTTTAGAAATTATTTGGTTTGAACATTTCTGAGAAAGCGGCCTAAGTCACAACTACAGCACATTTAGACTTGTTTTAGAATAGATAATACAATTCAGAATAATAAAAGATTTCACGTAATACACCCAATTCCTAATTTTATGATTTCAGACTGTAGGATGCAGCAGTTCGGTTCATCTGTGAATGGGTTTGGAATACGAGGCTGTGACATGGATCTTTTTTTGGAATTGTTTATTGAACGGCGATTGGAAGAGGAAAGATATAAACCTATTTCGTATTATGTGAGTGTAGTATTAGTCATTACAGCCTTGAATCCTGGCTCATATATCTTCATCTTATGCCCCCCCCCCCCCTGAAACTTTTTCATTCTGAATGATGCCCCTGTTTGACGGGTTGATATTATATATATGACAGTTAGCTAACTGGATAGTTAAATATTAAATATTATGTAATGCTTTAATGAATGATTTGCATTTGAATGTAAGCCTACTTTTAATGATAGGCATAATATCAAGTCCTATATAAATATGCGATTTTACCCAGTCCATAAGTCTACATGCTATGGCATACGGTCAAGCGGTGATGATGTCAATTTTGAAACTGGTCTGAACCGTATGCCACCTTTGTATGGGGGTGGGTGGGGTCTAAGGAGGAGCAGGTACAATTATTATACCTAATATTTACACATGCGTTTTCGGGGTCATATGACCCAAAATACACGCTCACGACTTTTGATTTCTTTATAGGCATCAGAAATAAATCAAATACTTGTTCTTGATGTTACATATGAAATCAGTATTTAGTTTATTACTGGTATTTATTAGAGAAATTCTAATATATATATATGACAGGACATTAGAACATTCATGATGATTACCTTGATACATGGAAGAGTAGGAAGTAAAATATTGCAGTGTGCATGTGGACTATGACTTTCAAAGATTTAGAAAATGAACTTTTATGGCCAAAAAGGTCCTACATGTATAAGGTCTATCCGTTCTTGGCTGATTATAACCTCGGCGCTAAGCCCACGCACTGTGTAAGTCTATTTTTCATGTCTTACATGTAGGTAAAAGACAAGGAAATACAATTTATGGTACAGTCATATGAAGATTAAACATTTGGTATGATAATAAATTGGCTGACCAGAAGTAGTTAATCGCCTTAGTCAGCAACATCGTTCAATCAAATTGCGCCTTCCGACATATCAGACTTCAGGTTTTTGGTTTACATGGACAGATTTTATTGAAATTGAAAAATCTGAAGAACCATCAGATTCACCTTCAGACTTCAGATTTTATTCGAATTTGACAAATCTAATCAGATTAATCTGAGTGAAAACCAGGCTTTAGTTCTTTATTCCCTGTGCTCCGCCCTCGAGCAGAAAAACAATTACAGTTATAATTGCCTATAATGGGCATCTACTTTTGCGGACAAAACTGTGTGGTTACTTACGAGCGGTGGTTGAAAAGAGCCATTGCCATAAAGAACTGGCACATTGAGGCCCCTAAAAGCTGTTTACACTGATTTGTAATTTAAATAACAGTTAACTTGTATTTAGCAACCACAACCACCTTTGAATCTTTCTTTTGGTGAATAGTTTATACAGCAATAATACAGCACTAAAATACATTTAACTACTCATGTGCCCTCAATAGGTAGAGCTCAGAGCAGCACAAAGAGAATATCACATCGGTTACTACCCTTTCAATGTATGTATGTATGTATAGATTTATATAGCGCCCTTTCCAGACTTAACTTCTCAAAGGCGCTTCACAATGATGACATATATGCTCTTCTAAATAAATGTGTTTTAAGTAAGGATTTAAATTGTTCAATTTTGTTACAATCCCTGATTTCTGATGGAAGACTGTTCCATAGTTTAGGCCCTGCCTTAGAAAAGGCACGGTCTCCCGCAGATGAGTTGGAAGGTGGTATGATGCATAGAAGGTGACGACTTGATCTGAGTGATCTAGGTGATGTCCTGCGTACAATGAATGATTGTAGATATGATGGTGCTAGGTCGTGTAGACATCTAAACGCTAGTAGAGCAACCTTGTAGCATATGCGTTCTTTGATAGGCAGCCAGTGCAGTTCCCGGAAGACAGGTGTAATATGTTCGTATAATTTGGTGCGTGTGATCAATCTAGCTGCTGTATTTTGGGCTCTTTGTAGGCGGTTTAGCTGGGATGATGTTATGCCTGTCAACAAAGAGTAACAATAGTCTAGCCATGATGTTATTGTGGTGTGGACGAGAGATTTGACTGCATTGTCATCAATGAGCTTTCTGATCTTACTAATGTTTCTTATATTGATAAATGCAGAGTGGGAGACAATCCAATCCTCATAATTGCTGCTTCAAACATCGGGATATTTTGAAAATAATTTAACTTACTAATGTTGCTGCCTATGACTATTTTCAATTTATTCATCGCATTAATGGGAAAGTATCTTAGCGTAATCAGCTTGTTGTGGCAGTTTGAGTTGTTCTTGATGCTGCAGCATTTTAACACTTTGACCTATTTAATGGACACATTTGGTCAATAAAATCTGAATTTTCTCAAGGAAAATTTTAATTTGCAGACTAGTGGAAGATTATCGGTAGTTTTGACAATTTACCACAGAAATGTCTGGCTGTGTTGTTGAGACTTTTCTTACGGTAATTTTTTTAAAATAGCTACGCCAAAAATTTTATTAAACTCAGTTTTTCGGTTTGGGTATGATAATATCGGTTTGCAAACCATCACCATATTGAACCGGTTTACGATGTGAGATCGGTATATCATGCAGCTCTACTAGTCCATGCAATAGAATGAGTGATAGCTAGCTTGTTGAGCTGTTAAGCTGCTATCTACATCACAGCACATGTGTCAGTGAAGCTAGTGCCTGAAACAAGATGTGTGTAGATGTAGTTATTGGACAAGTGATGCAGGTTTTGTCACAGGAATGTCTCAAGGCGCGATAAATGAGCCAGTCATTGTGTAACTCACCAAACTGCCAATCTTATACCCGCCCAGACTCCACTTCCGAACACGGCTGATCTCATCTAATCATTCCACTTCTTCACTCCTCTTGCATGATCTTACTTGAGTGCACATAAACTGATGACATCAGCGGAGTGAGTGCTTAAAGCTGATGGCAGATCTTAAATATCCCTAATAGATTAAACCGATCATAGTCTCTGCAATTCCAACTGTGTTACATTCCTCCCCCCTTTAATAATAGGGCCCCCCACCCTGGCACAAACAAATTAGTAATTAGAACTAAAGACTACATATATGTACACATTGTATAACGTTGTATATACATGAAACAAAGCTTTGAAGTCACCAATATGAAGTGACTGTTACACTTATATGCAAATGATAAATTCAGTTATTTTACTAGTTAACAGAATTTAACTATCTACACAATGATATTTACACATTCATCTTCACTTAGTCGACTATAAAAGCATCAAACCGTGCTGGCCTTGTTGTTGTTCTACCAGCACGGGTTGTGCGTGCCCGCCAATTGTCAGCCAGAGGTTCAGCAACAGCTTCCGGTTCCCTTTCCTGCACACAGGGAGCATCAGTGGCCACAGCCAGAGGCTCAGCAGCAACATCTGGTTCCCTTGCCTGCACACCTGGAGTACCAGTGGCCACATGCACATCATGGGGCTCATTCTCGCCAACTAACACTAAATGTTCTATGAATTCCCCAGAATTGTCTTCATATGCCTGCGTATCTAATGGCATTTTGGTATGTGTAGGCCCATCATTGAACACCTGCTCCATATGATTGCAAGCAGGTTCAGTACTCCTGAAATCCACACACTTCCTTAACCTATTGTAGTGAATGATGATCCTCTTGCGGTCTTCATCTCTTTTCAAACAGTAAATGACATCAGTAATTTTCTTCAACACAGTCCAGGGTCCAGACCAGCACTTATGCAATTTTTTCTTCAGACCTTTCTTATATGCTGGAGAATACACTCTCACTGTGTCACCAACCTGAATCAATGAGCCCTTAACTTTCATATCATAAAATTGCTTTTGTTTCTTCTACACCATTTTCATATTGCTCCTCACTAACTCATAGGCTTTTTCCAACATCTCCTTCATACTTTTTGCATATTGAGTAGATGATCTGAATCATTCTCCCACACCACCAAACATGAATTCTACTGGCAGTTGTACCTATCTAGCACACATAAGGAAATGGGGTGTAAATCCAGTGGTTGAATGAACAGTAGACCTATAAGCTAGAAAAACTTTTGGCAATCCGTAACATCCCAATTAAAGTTCAATTTAGACACACTAGTGAACCATCAGACATTGGGTGATATGGTACGCGTCTTTTCAATATTCATCTTATTGCTGATCTCCCGAATTGCAGTTGATTCAAAGTCTCTTCCCTGATCTGAATGAAGCCATGATGGCACACCAAACCTACAGAAAATCTCATCTACAAGGGTTTTAGCTACAGTGACTGCTTGATGACCCTTTAATGCGAATGCCTCTGGCCATTTAATGAAGTAATCTGATACCACTAGTATAAAATGGTTCCCATTGTTTTACACTGGCAAAGGTCCGATTATATCCATTGCTAGACGTTCAAAAGGATAACTGGGTTGTTCTTGAACCAGAGGCACTCTTGCTGGTTGCGGTGGTGACTTTGCAGCCAAACACTCATCACAACTCTTACACCATTTCTCAATATTATCTTTCATCCCAGGCCAGTAGTATTTCATGCGTGCTTTTGACAAGGTTTTATCGATCCCGACATGACCACCTACTGTTCCACCATGGATTTGTTCCAGAAGCTTTTTAACCTTATCTTTTTGTATAACAATCTGGCGTTGTTGTTTACCTAAACAGTTCTCATACTTGCGGTACAGAATATTATCTTTAACGATAAGATTGTGTCTTTGTTTCCACAGCTCTATTCCTCCAGAAGATTTGCTACGTTCCAGATTGGCAATACATTTAACATCTTTCAACGCCTGCTTTATAAGACGCAGCAATGTGTCATTATCCTGCTCACTCATCATGTCATAGAGTTCCATATCTTCTTCTCTAACGTCTTGCGCAACAGTGTTTCTAGCATCCACATCTACCTCAGGCATTCTAGATAAACAATCAGCATTTGTATTTTCATCACCTTTCTTATACAATATTTCAAAACAATAGCTACTCAGCTCTATAGACCAACGTGTATGACGACCTGTTGAGTCATTTTCCTGATTAATAGACTATATTCAGTAAAGGTTTATTATCTGTAAACACAGTAAACTTCTTTCCACAGAGATATGGCCGAAAGTGCCTCACAGCCCAGACAACAGCTAAAACTCTTTATCATATGCACCCCAATTTGTCTCTGATTTCTTCAATGTTGCGCTAAGCATATCCAATAACTCTTTCCTCCCCTTTCTGATTTTGTGATAAAATGGCTCCAACAGATGTATTCGACGCATCTGTAGTTAAAATAAAACTTTCACTGAAGTTTGGAATTGACAACACTGGATATTTCACAAGAGCGTCCCTTAACGTCAAGAAAGATGTATTACAGGCGCCTGTCCAATTAAATGATGCTGTCTCTTTCCTAGTTAATGCGTTCAAAGGTTCGGCAACTTCCGAGAATGATGGAACAAAACGTCGATAGTATGACACCAATGATAAAAAACTTTTGGCTTCTTTGACTGACATTGGGGTTGGAAAATTCTTCACCGTGTCAGTATTCCGTGGGTCAGGTGCTGTACCATTCTTTGACACTTGGTGACCGAGAAATGTTACCTCCCCTTGAAATAGTTGGCACTTGCTGGGCTTAAGCTTGAGCCCCGCTCTCCTCAGTCGCAATAATACTTCCTCTAACAGAGGTAAGTGCTCTTCCACTGTCTTTGTATACAGAATGATGTCATCAATGTAGACCAGACAAGACAAGATATCCAATGTAACCCAGTCAGAACTAAATCCATCAGCCTCTGAAACGTTGCAGGAGCATTCATAAGACCAAACGGCATAACTCTGAACTGACAAAGATTTGTTCCAGTAGAAAAAGCTGTTTTTCACAATCTGCTTCATCTACCTCAACTTGCCATTAGCCAGAAGCACAATCTAAAGTGCTAAACACATTGGCTCCGCATAATGCATCCAAACTGTCATCCACGCGAGGTAGAGGATAAACGTGTTTGTGAGTTAACAGATTTAATTTTCTATAATCCACACAAAATCGAAGACTTCCATCATGCTTTGTACTAATACTACAGGAGAACTCCATGGACTTTTGCTTTCCTCTATAATACCACACTGTAACATATCTTTAGTTTGTTTCTCAATTTCTTGTCTCAGATGGACAGGAACATGGCGACATTGTTGCTTAATGGGTCGACTATCACCAGTATCTATTGTATGCTTGGTTAGACCGGTTTTTCCCAAATCTGAAGACCGTTGAGAAAATACTTCCTTATACCTCCTGAGCAAATCCATAGCTTTCTGTTTCTCTTGTTGTGTTAGCAATGATCCTTGGGTACGGGCATTCTTCATTTAGCCTTACAGATTGTACTGAAATTTGCCTCCCCTACTTCCACAGCTGCTCGAAGAAATCCTAATGAAGTACCACCATGTAATTCTATTGGAGAATGAGTAACATTAGCAATGCAGACTAATGTCAATCCAGTTTGCACTGTGGCTGCCGTCCTCGCGATTAGTAATCCTCCATCTTGAAGGTAAACATTATCAGGTTCCAGAACCCCTGTAAAACCATCAGGTACTAAATCATATACTTTCTCAGCCTCTAACTTTGCCTTAGCTGTGATTTCCGTTCATGCAGGTATTATTTCTGTATCTTTAAGTAATGCTGAACACACGTGGAAATGCATGCCAAAGAAGAAGTAGTGAAATCTTTTCATTCTTGTTTTCCAGTACACCATTCTTGCTGTCTATCTTCAAACCTGTATGTTGTAGGAGGTCCCATCCAATAATTACAGGATTGGAAATCTGATCGGATACATAAAATGGATAGTTAATCATGACTGATCCAATCTTAATATCTAAATCCAGACACCCTTTCAAACTGATAGGTTCACTATTTACAGAGGATGCACTTAAGAGAATGTCTATATTTAATTTCATTTTCTTCAAGACGGAATTCATCAATCTGAAACAGTCGCTGATAAGGCAAATACCTGCACCATCAATTAAAGCCTTTGCATCACACCCTTCTACAGTAATTTCACAGATATTCGACATTTTTATTGGCCCAGTTGAACCTCTGGCTGACACCTCGGGCACAGTCTCAGCCATTACTCATTTAACTGCTCAGAACCGCACCCGTACAGCGCACCCCTCTGCCAACTTCCTTGAGACATTCTTCTACATCTAAAACAATCTCTAGAAAAATGACGCGGCAATCCACAGTTAAAACAAGTCAAACTTCCTCGACCAGCACATCCACACCAGTCTTGACCTATTGGCCCCCGATTCTTAGGACAGTTTCCAGCAAGGTGCTCAGGAGATCCACAATTAAAACAATTCCTATTAACTCTGCCTAATGATTGAGTAGACAAACTTACTACTAATGCCTCTAATTCTTCTGCTCTACACTTCATCTCGTTCATCTCAGTTTCACTCTGCTTCGCAGATGCAGTTTTACAGAACTACATTGTAATTGATACAGATTGTAATTTTTTTTCTGTTTCCAAATGACATTCCAATCTAGATGCGAATTCAAGTGCCTCTTCCACCGATATTGGATACTTATGCCGTACCTTAATACCTATTTCACCTGTACCAGCAAGAAACCTTGTTAGCACTACATCATCAAGAACTTCCTTACATGCTACATATTTAGGATAAGCTCGACATGCCAATCGCTTCACCTCACCTACATATACAGCTAAAAATTTGTTATCCTTCCTATTTCTTAATGTCATCTCCGCACGAAATGCTTCTACTAATGCAGGTGAGGAATATTCATCTGTAAAAACTCTCACGACTTCCGGATACCCATTCTCCTTCACATCTTTGTCCAACTCCCTATATATTGCAAATGCTGCATTACCCAGCAAAGTGGGAAAATACTGGAGCTTATCTTTATCTTCTGTAGCATGTATATTACACCACGCTTTGAACCGCTCCAACCATGTCTCAAAATCACCACCTTGGTTGCCCTCAAAACGAGGCGGAGGTGCAGCAAGTGAGAACAATTTTGATTCAGCCATACCTCTTTATATCTGATCAGCAAGTGATTGTTTCACCCACCATACAAATATAAATCTTTATGACTGAAAACTATACATATCACAACTAACACACTATATAATAATGAAAGTAAGTAGGCAATGAAAAACATAATAATGAATTGTAAGTAAAGTACCTTAATCACGTTTCTGCCTCTTCCAACAGACATATACTGGCTCTGGTTCAGACTCTATATCTGAATGATTGCTTTCAGATTGGCTAGTATATACTGCAGATAACTCTAATTCAACTTCTCTTTGAAACGCAGCTGTCAACGAACGAAACCATTTTCATTTAATGTGTGATTTAGCAGGGATTTCATCATAATAATGACTAAAATGATACGATGTGACAGTTTTTCTCATGCACCGCCACCCAATTCTTATCGAATGTGTGTGTACGATATCCTTATCCCACTGGACTGTCAATGGCCTAATATTAAGTGCATGTGTCGCAGAAGTATTCTCATTGATTAAATATACATTTAAATCATCCAATTTTTGGTTCAAAGGCTGTCGGTAGCTCTGATGTTCAGTGTCGTATATCTGCTGAGTTTCAATTGCATTAGTAAGTTTTCAAAAATGGTTTTCTCATTACCAGCAAATGGTCATTAACCCTTTAACAGTCAAATTTGTTCAAGAAAATGTAAGTTTCCTCATAGAAAATGTCTATTTGAAGACCAAGAGAAGACTGTTTTTGAAAATTTACCACTGGAATGACTGGCTCGGTTATCGAGCCAGTCATTCCAGTAGTACACTGCACTGCAGAAGCTGTTTTTGGCTGATATTAGTGTTAAAGGGTTATCTAGGAAAACATTTGATTTTCTTACCCCATCCTAACAATTACAGGATTAATCTTGACCTATATTTATCCGAATAATTCATTCCATCACTGTTTCAAGTTTTCAGTAATATATCATTTCAGATAAAATTAATTCCTAGATCCCAAGAAATAGTAGTATATTATTATTAGCTCGCCTGGCCTGAAAGGCCAAGTGAGCTTATGCCGTGGCGACCATCCATCATCCGTCCATCCGTCAACTTTTCCATTAAAACGACTTCTTCTCAAGAACCGCTTGGCCGATTTCAATTATATTTGACATCCTTAGGGCATAGAGATCCAAGTATGTTCAAACGAAGCCGATCGGCCAATTTGGCCAGCAACCATCTTGGATTTTGGCCGAGTTTTGGAAATGTCTTTAAAAATCTCCAAAACCGCTTGAGGGATTGAAGGAAACCTCATGAAATATGATCCAGGGCAAGAGCTCAACCAAGTTTGTTCAAGGGAACTTGATTGGTCAAATGGTTAGGCGGAGATTTAGGTTGACCTAGTTTTAGCAAAAATTACTTCTCCAGAACCGCTCACGGGATCAGGCTGAAATTTGGCAGATATGATTAGGGACTAAGGACCAGTAAAGTTTGTTCAAGAGAAGTTGATCCATCAAAATACATGGCGGCCATGGGCCAATCAAAATATAGCATGTTTGGCGGCCATGTTGGATTTTTTTATTTGATGGACTTTGATGCCGAAATTGTTTTTATATAGGATTTTGGGTATTCTGATTTCAAATCTGCAATTTTTGAAACTGTCCAATGAACGGTTTGGTGGCCATCTTGGATCGTTTCCCCGCCAAAAGCTCCGATACTAAAGCAATTGAAAATTTTAAATGTCTTCTCGAGAACTACAGGGCCGATTTCAATTATATTTGGCAGGAAGCATCCTTAAGGCATAGAGATTCAAGTTTGTTCAAACGAACCTGATCAGCCAATTTTGATTTCGGCCGATTTTTAGAAACCGTGTGAGGGAATTTGATTGACCAAATGGTTCAGCGGCCATCGTGGATGACCTAGTTTTCGCAAAAACAACTTCTTCCCCAGAACCTCTGAAGCGATCAGGCCGAAATTAGTGATATATGATTAGGGACTAAGGGCCATTAATGTTTGTTCAAGAGAAGTTAATCCATGAAAAAACATGGCCGCGGTGGGCAAATAAAAATATAGCGTGTTTGGTGGCCATATTGGATTTTTTTATTTGATGGATTTTGAGGCCGAAATGGTTTTATGTAGGTATTTGAGTATTCTGATCTCAAATTTGCGTTTTCGAAACTGTCGGATAAATAGTTTGGAGGCCATCTTGGATCATTTTCCCACCAAAGGCTCCCATACTAAAGCAATGGGAAATTTAAAATGGCTTCTCGAGAACTACTGGGCCGATTTCAATTATATTTGGCAGGAAGCATCCTTAGGGCATAGAGATTCCATTTTGTTCAAACAAAGCCGATCAGCCAATTTGGCCGGTGGCCATCTTGGATTTCGGCCGGTTTTTAGAAATGTCTTTAAAAATCTTCTCCAAAACCGTTTGAGGGATGAATTCAGACCTCATGAAATATGATTTCGTGTAAGAGTTGACTCATGTTTGTTCAAGGGAACCTGATTGACTAAATGATTCAGCGGCCATCTTGAATGACCTCATTTTCGCAAAAACGACTTCTTTCCCAGAACCGCTGAAGCGATCAAGCCGAAATTTGTGATATATGATTAGGGACTAAGGGACACTAAAGTTTGTTCAAGAGAAGTTGATCCGTCAAAAAAACTGCCCACTTAAAATGTCTAGAAATCTCCAAAACTGCTTGGGGGATCAATTCAAATGCGTGAAATATCAATTAGGGCTGCACCAAGTTTGTTTCAAGGGAATTTGATTGGCCAAATGGTTTGGTGGCCATCTTGGACAACCTAATTTGCCAAGATGACTTCAGAACCTCTGAGCGGATTGGGCCGAAATTTGGAAGATATGATTAGGCACCGAGTGCCATTAAATGTTTTTCAAGGGAAGGAGCTACGTCAGAAACATAGCCACAGTGGACCAATCAACATGTAGCATGTTTGGCGGCCATATTGGACTTGCAAAAATGTCCACAAACTCATTTAGAAGACTACTTACTAAACCACCCACAAACAATTTTGACAAAAATGCATAGTGCTCCAAGTGAGCGACACAGGCACCCTTGGGCCTCTTGTTTTATGGATTATTGTACTCTTGTTGTAAATTTACAGATGTACCGTCGTTGTCCACGGCTCTTCGTCCGCGATATAAAGTCCTTAAGTAATAAGAAGCTGCCACTGACAGCTCAGCAACTTGTGAATATTCCTGAATACGACTGTTTGAAGCTGATAGCAAGGTACTCACTCGCATATACAGTATAGCTCATACATAATGGAGGAATCCAGTTTTAGTTATTCCCCACCCATCTCTAGCTTAGCTCCACCCACGATGGGGATGGCAGCGGCAGCCAATTTACATTTAGCTGAAGTTAACAGTTCATATCTCATGTCCGGACCAAACCTTTGTCATAAGCGTCCTTATAATGCGACATGACATGAATGAGCAATAATCTGCCACATTTTATATGGGTGCACTGTCAATAGGAGGAATATACAGACACAAAACAAAATGGAATAGTAGCAGATTCATGGCCATTCTAAGGAGTATGGAGTATGTATGATTACTGTATTCTGCGGCTGTAGTAGTAGAAACATCCTACAGCTGCAATCAGTAGTATTCTAAGGAGTAGAACCCATTATATATTTGTTTCCCGAAAATTTTGGACTAACATATAGTTGCCGCTTTGTCCATCCGTTCGTCCATCCATCCTTTCACCCTCTACAAGTTGGTCAGGGCCAGTGTTTCAAGGTTTTTGTCTCGCCTGCGAAGCAGGATCGAGACATAGGTATCACTTTTCCGGCGGCGGCGGCGTAAACTTTTAAGTTAAGTTTATATCTCAGCAATGCTTGATCCAATTGGAACTAAACTTTGGTGCATGGTAACATACATCAAAAGGAAGCAGCCGCCGATAAAAAGGCCATGAGGTCACGGTTACAGCAGTCAAAGGTTACAGTATAAATCTTTGTTAATATTTTACGTTAAGTTTTTGCGTTAAACAAAAGTTATTGCCTTATATCTCAGCAATGCCTGATCCATTTGGAACCAAACTTGGGTACATGGTGATATACATCAAAAGGAAGCAGCATGCTGATGCAGACATCATGCGGTCTGGGTTATGGGGGGTCAAAGCTCACGGTATAATCTTTGTTAATATTTTACGTTAAGTTTTTGCATTAAACGAAAGTTATTGCCTTATATCTCAGCAATTGGAACCAAACTTCGGTACATGGTGATATACATTGAATGGAAGCAGCCCACCAATAAAGCAGTCATGACGTCAAGGTTATGGGGTCAAAGGTCACAGTATAATCTTTGTTAATATTTTGGGGTAAGTTTTTGCGTTAAACAAAAGTTATTGTCTTATATCTCAGCAATGCCTGATCCAATTGGAACCAAACTTGGATACACGGAGATATACATCGAAAGGAAGCAGCACGCTGATGCAGGCATCATGTGTTCAAGGTTATGGGGCCAAATGTCACGGTATAATCTTTGTTAATATTTTACGTTAAGTTTTTGCGTTAAACAAAAGTTATTGTCTTATATCTCAACAATGCCTGATCCAATTGGAACCAAACTTGGGTACATGGTTACCTATAATGTTAGGAAGCAGTATAATGATGTTGGTGTCACAAGGTCAAAGGTCAAGGTTACTGTGACCTTGATACAGAACTCTGCTTTTTCAACATTGTTTTTGCGTTTAGCAAAGCTTTTCAGCTTATATTTCAGGAGTGGTTAAGCCTATTGCAACTAAACTTGGATACATGGTAGGGTTGCACGATTATTCACTTTTCATAATCGCAATCATTTAAAAATAATAATCGCGATCATACGATTAATCATGAACTATATTAATTACGTCAATGCTGCTTAGAGGACGTTATTATGCTACTGCAGATTGTAAGATTATGGGTTAGGCACTTGGGCATACATACATGGACAGAATACGCCAGTTGCTGATTGCAAACAAAGGAATGTATCAGGATTTTTCTAGACGGAAGGTACCGTATTTCGCTTAATTGTAGGCTACATGTATGCTCTAATAGAAGCCCACCCCCTAACTTTGACATATGAGCTCCAATGATTTCTTACCAGTTTCAAAATGGCAAAACTCTGTATTAGAAGCCCACCACCTAACTCAGCAGATTGTATAGGACAATTTTTTTAAGAGCAAATTTGTAAGAATATCATGTACAATAATAACAATCGTGTCACTGATCTATGCCCTGGTACATTTCTGGCCCCTCTAGAAGTCAATACAGGCCTCGGATTTGTAAATCTCGACCACCTATTAGATTAATACTTATAGTAGGCCATGTATGTTCAAGATATAATAAAGTTTATTCCACACTTTTGTAGTCAAACTGCGCTTAAACCAGTCTTGTCGTGATTAAATACCTTCCATATAAATATATTTTAAGACCAAATTTATGTACCAAACAAGTACGGGAGAAAATGTGCATCAATTTTGTAACGCCGATCAACATTAAATGATCCAAATTGAATTATTACAAACGACAATATAGCCAGCTTCTTAAGTTGGCGAGCCAGCGGCTCGAGGTGGCGTGTTCTCATGAGATATTATACGCTAACGGGAGTTTATCAAACGGGTACCCATTATTCAGATCAGTATAATACTCAGTTCCTATCACGTAATGATAATATATAGAAATTCCTGAGTTCCGAGTCCCCGATTCCAGAATATTTATATCCGAGTACTCGCTCTAAAATAAACTCTTCAATTGGAGGTGAATCACGTGATTTGTATTTATTCGCGGCGCCATTTTATATCAAATTGTGGATTCATTTTGAGGTAATAAACGACCTTTATTAAAGGATACGCAATATTTAGGCGCTCAAATCAAATAATTTCACTTCCCTGATGATGCTTTGAGGAATTTTTACGGGAGAAAATGCGTTGAATTTCCGTGGTATCAGTTTTAGAACTTTTTTGAAAAAAATGTAAGCGCATAATTATTCAGAGAATGGGGAACGCGGGATAAGCATGTGTGATTACAACAATGACAAATCGCGACCAAGTGAACAATCTTTATTCATCTAAAACTAATCATGAGTCAATACAAACAAATCAGTTATTTATTTATTTTATTTAATCATTCACACATTCGGCTGATAGCCAGATGTTTGTTTCCATGATTGGTAACGCGAACAGAGTTTCACAAGCGTGTGTCTTGACAAGAGTTTGAACATGGCGATTACACGATTATATCATTTTATAATCGTCCACGATCATTTTGAATTATATAATCGCGATGAATCAAATAATCAAAAAATCGTGTAACCGTAATACATGGTTACCTATGCTGGTAGGAAACAGCATGATGATGTTGGGGTCACAAGGTCAAAGGTTACGGTCACTGTGACCTAATTACAGAATTATGTTTTTTCAACATTAAGTTTTTCCGTTTAGCAAAACTTCTCAGCTTATATTTAATGATTGGTTAAGCGTATTGCAACTAAACATGGCTATTTGGTTGCCTATACTGTTAGGAAGCAGCATGATGATACTGAGGTCAGAAGGTGAAAGGGCAAGGTCACTGTGACATTGATACAAACTGTTTTTTCAGTGTTAAGTTTTTGCATTTAGCAAAACTTCTTGTCTTATTTTTCAGGATTAGTTGATCCTATTGGAACTAAACTTAGATACATTGTTACCTATAATGTTAGAAAGCAGCATGCTGACACTGAAGTCACAACCTCGAAGGCCAAGGTCATTCTGACCTCTACAAATCTTTGTTATTTTTCCATGTTAAGTTTTTAGGCTTAGCAAATCTTATCATGTTATATCTCGGGATTGCTTAACCCTAATGGAACACAACTTG
Source organism: Chaetoderma sp. LZ-2023a (assembly GCA_034401795.1). Taxonomy (NCBI): domain Eukaryota; kingdom Metazoa; phylum Mollusca; class Caudofoveata; order Chaetodermatida; family Chaetodermatidae; genus Chaetoderma; species Chaetoderma sp. LZ-2023a. The sequence continues at coordinate 30,516,948 of CM067364.1, forward strand.
GGTACATGGTTGCTGAAACCAAGAAGATACAGGATGGTGACATGGAGGTCTCCAGGTCAAAGGTCAAGCCCATTCTAATATTGTTATTTGACCTCTGCATTTTCAACTTTAAGTTTTTCCATTCAGCAAATCATTTACATTTCAGGGTTGGTTAATCCTATTGGATCTAAACTTGAATTCATGGTTACCTATAATGTTAGGAAGCAGCATGATCACACGGAGGTCACTTGGTCAATGCCACTGTCACAAACAGGAGACAGGCGAGACATTTGATTCCGCGGAATTCTTGTTTCACATATATTCACTAAACTTGGTATGTGGATGCATCTTAGGGAGGTGTGCAGTATATGAAAAGTAGGTCACTGTGATCTACTTTTGACCGTTTCATTGAACATTGAGGAAAGTTTGTCCGGGCTGTAGTTTCAACAGTTTTTGGTATATGGGAACTAAGCTTGATATGTGGATGCATCTTATAGAGAAGGTGTGCAGTGTATGAAAAGTAGGTCAGCCTGACCTACTTTTCATGGGTAACTGAACATTACAGAAATTTTTTATCAGGGATGTGGTTTCAAGAGGTTTTGTATATGTGAACTAAACTATGGATGCATTATATACTGAAGGTGTGTTGCCTATGAAAAGTAGGGCAGCACGGCCTACTTTTTATGATTCACTGAAACATACTTTGACCTACTTTTCATGGTTCACTGAACATTAAAGAATTTTTGTCCAGGCCATACTTTGAAGCGTGTTCCTGCGGAGTATGCCTTCTGGGTGCATACATCAGTTTACTGATATGCCTTATTTATTATCTCTAAATAAGGTTGTATGTAGGCTGATTGTTTTTTATGTGTTTGTGTTTACAGAGTTTTATGTGGGTATTGTGCCGATGTAAAGGACACGATCACCATTCCGAGTGCACGGTGTCCGGTGGTGAAGTTCACACATATAAGTACAGGAATCAAGTGCGATATCTCTGTGAATAACAGGTGCGTAGTTATACTTAGCCAGTCAAATTATTTCTAGAATTTTCAACATAACTGTATTACAACATACAAATTCTCCATATCTAGACAAAAGAATAATGCTGGAATTTTAAGACATTGTTTTCAATATTATTTCCATCTAGCAATTTTTCGTAGCCAAATCCTTATCACTCAGAATTCCTCAGAATTTTCTGTAACTTTTTTGTTCTCTATAGCTTTGTTAACCTTATAATGGTCAAGCCTCTCAAAATGGCTTTGCAATCGTCATGAGAAAAGTCCATTTGCTGGCCAAGAGAAGACTATTTTTGAAATTTTACCACTGGAACGGCTGACTCATTAACGAGCCAGCCATTCCAGTGGTAGATTTTCAAAAATAGTCTTCTCTTGGCCTGTAAATGAACACTCATTGAGAAAATGTTTTGGATTTTCTAACTTCAATCTTGACAATTAACATCATGAAAAGATTAATGCTATAATAGTTTAAAACTTCTGAGCTGAAATTGTGCATTATTAAAATTTCTGTCTCCATCTCCGATCGTGTGTTTTGGATGGGAATTTTTTCGTAAAACAAAAGATTAAATTTGTCTGGCCTTAACTAATGTCAATTTCAAGTGAATTTGTCTCTATCAAAGTCCTACTTCTATCTAATATCATTCTAGTCTTGTTCTTTAAGCATTTTGTGAGGCCTGCAAAAGAAGGATCCGATCTGTTATTCGAGTATCTGATGTCATAATCAATTACATCACAACTTGGCTGATGTCACAGTCATAATGACATAGAGCTCTCTGGCTTGAATCGCAAAACTCTGTCAAATGTACAAATTTTGTCTTTGATGTATTTACTATTTAATAAACATTTTGTTAAAAATTTTGAAACTAATTTAACTAGTTACCTTGAAATTGGGATTCTGGTAATTCAGAGTTCAAAGTATATAAATTGATTTCAACACACGTCCAATGTTGGATGCGCTTAGCTAGAAATGGGCTGCGCTTAGCTAGAAATGGGCAGGACTTAGCTATAAATGGGCAGGGCATAGCTATAAATGGGCAGGGCATAGCTATAAATGGTTAGGGCATAGCTAGAAATGGGCAGGCATAGCTAGAAATGGGCGGGGCATAGCTAGAAAAGAGCAGGGCATAGCTAGAAACGGGTTGGTCTTGCTAGAAATGGGTGTGGGTGAGGCATAGCTAAAAATGGACAGGGCTTAGCTGGAAGGGCCGGGCATAGCTAGAAATGGACTGGGCAAAGCTAGAAATTGGGGGTGGTGGCCATAGCTAGGAACTGGGTAGTGGGTGTGTGTGGCATAGTTAGAAATGGATTCCTCTATTAATCCTTCAAGACAATTTTAATTTTCTCATAGAAAATGTCCATTTTCAGACCAAGAAAAGATTATTTTTAAAAATTTACCGCTGGAGTGACTGGCTTTCAAAAATATTCTTCTCTTAGTCTGCAAATGGACATTTCTCAAGACCACTGCAGAAGCTGTTTTTGCCTGCTATGAGTGTTTAATGTGTTTTGCTTATGACATCAGTTGACCCTCAATGTGATAATGACTGTATGCTTGATGGACAGTTAGAATCCATGATTAGCTCTTATTTATATCAGACCTTTATCTAAAGAAATTATGATTAATTTAATAATTCACATTTTGTTTCTAGAATAGCTTTGCGAAACACACAGCTGCTTCGCTTGTACAGCGAGACGAGTCCATGTGTCCAGCCTCTTGTTTATATGATCCGCTACTGGGCCAAATTACGGGAAGTCGCGGGCAATATCAATTCCGGTCCAAAACTGACGAACTATTCGCTGACATTTCTGGTGCTGTATTACTTGCAGAACGCAAGCAATGGTGTCATACCAACAGTAGAAGCAATGGAAAGGCTCTGTGGTATGGTAGTAAAACTTATATACGACTAAATCACTTGACCATTACAGCCCAAAACGACAAGGTCCATATGATTGAGAAGAATTCTGTTAAATGTTTTGAAACTAATATTGACTGGGAGTGGCTATGGCAGCAGCAGGTTCCAGTCAAATTGGTTTAGAAAAATTATATTGGCTTTCCTGTATAGTTGTCATTCAGGTCAGGTGTGCCGCGGTGACCGCCTGTCCGTGAACTTTCCTTTAAAGGACTTCTCAAGAAACACCGGTCCGATTTCAATTATGTTTGGCAGGGTGCATTCTTTTAAATCAACTTTTTTTTCAACAATGACTTTTCCGATCCCAATGAATCTTTACAAAAGTAATCTAATACTATACAGGGATGTGATCTGCTTAACAAGATTTCATTTTGGGCCATTTTAACTATTTTTTTCATGGTTTTGAACTTTTACTTTTTCATGTATTTTGCCAGTGCACTTTTGGTTATGATTTTTAAATCAACTTATTTTACAACAATGGCTCATCCGATTTCAATGAGACTACAGAAGTTTTCTATACTACCGGTATACAGGGATGCAATCTGTCTGACAACATATTTCATTTTGGGCCATTTTAACTATATTTTTCAAGGTTTTAAACTTTGAACCTTTTTCATGTTTTTCTGCTTACGGTTTTTAGCTCACCTGGCCAGATTGGCCAAGTGAGCTTATGCCATGGCGACCAATTTAGCAAAAAGGACCCTAAGGAGGTGGGCTTCAGAACTTGTATACAGAATTTTTATTGGCCAATTTTTCTGGCGACAATTTTGGATTTTCAGAAAATTTCAGGAAATAAGATAAAAGCCTACTCCTCATTAACTACGTGGTCGATTTCAAGCAAACTTGGCTGGAAGGACCTTAGACTCGTATGCTTCAGAACGTGTATACAGAATTTTGATTGGTCAATTTTCTCTGTGGCCATCTTGAATTTTCTGAAAAATGGATGAAAATCGTTTAAAACGCTACTCTTCATTAATTGTTTGGGCAATTTAAACCACATTTGGTGGCAAGAATGCTAGGCTAATAGGTTTCGGAACCTGTATACAGAAATTTGATTGGTCAATTTTTTTGACGGCCATTGACAGAAAATTTCTGGAAATCGTTTGAAAGCCTACAATGTACTCCTCATTAACCACTGGGACGATTTCAATCTAACTCAGTAGGAAGGACCTTAGAGTAGTGTTTCAGAACTTGTATATAGAATTTTGGTTGGACAATGTTTTCGACGGCCATCTGGGATTTTCCGGAAAATTGCGGGGAATTATCTAAAACACTACTCATTAACTTCTTGGGAAATTTCAGCTAGACTTTGCTGGAAGGATACTAGCGTGGGAGGTTCCAGATCTTGTATACAGAATTTTGATTGGTCAATTTTTCCGGCGGTCATCATGGATTTTCTGAAAATCAATTAAAAGCCTACTCATTAACCACTGGGCTGATTTCAATCAAACTCAGTGTGATGGACCCTAGCGTAGTATGCTTCAGAATAGAGCTGGGCGGTCTGAAGGTAGTACCGTGAGGATCGTGGTATACCGTGACCATTGACATTTCCAAATACCGTGAATACCGTCCATAATGTTTGAACAATATTTGAGAAATAGATCCATGAAATCCGACTTGACTAAGGGTAAATAGGTGCTAATAGTGCCAAAAATACAGGCATCCCTAACTATTAGCCGAGTTGAGGTGAAAGGGTTGTTGTAAAAACAAACATCAAGACATCAATTACAAAATAATGACAGCCAGAATTGTATGTCAAACGTACGTCTTAAAAAAGTCTCACAGTAAAATTGCTTTATTTAAAACATCTAAACTCATTCTCTGGCCATCCGCCGGTAGTAATTACACTATAATATATTCGCTATTCCCGTTTCTATTATTTGTAATTTATTACTCCAAGCATTTTGTCACCGAACAACAAAATAACATACAAACTGTGTGCTATTCAAACGCAACAGCAATCTCGCAAAGACGTATCTGATTGGTTGTTCATGAACTAGACCGTGGGAAAATACATTACTATGCTGAATTTATCAATGAAAATTTACTAAAACGTATTTGTTCGCGCTATTTTGATCACGTGCTAATTTATTAAGTTATTTTTAATTTTTCTGGCTTGTTTTAAGAGATTTCTTTAAGAATTAAATCCAGTTTAAGTAATGACACCTAAAAATTATAGTGTTTTAGTTTTTGTAATTCATTTTTTAACTGGCTACACGTCGGAAGTTCGCGAAAATAGCTTTTTACACGCATTGTTCACGTGAAGCATGGCGAGTAACGAGTCTGCACATCGGGTACTTGATAATTATCAGAAGCTTTGGAATCGGCTATATTCAATGTCGTGTTATATGCATGCGTATCATTCGGCATGTGTATAGGCCTGTTTTCGCGAGTAACCGAATATACGACTCCAACAGAAATAAAAGAGTACAACACTGGCCTAGTTTAAATACTCGCGGATTTTGTCTGGAATCTGTTTATCAACGCGCTCGACTGCCAAAATAAAATTTACGGTTTGCTGGTCGCACGCATTAATAGCAAGACCAATCCAGATTGAAAATAGCGCACTCCAATGTCTCAAACAGAGGGTTATATTTAGCGAGTCGACCACACACTTTGACCGATATTCCGGTGAATGATATTACGTCGATAAAAATAGTGACCTAATAAAATCATGAAATTAAACAGTCACAATAGCCATAATGTTTTTCTTCTCTAAATCAGGAAGCCGATTTATGTATTTTACCTATATTTACCGTTGATTGGAGATGGAAGTGAAAAGGAAATGAAAAAAATTGTTCTAATTTCATGGCATGCCTCAACCTCAGCTGATGGTATACCGTGGTTCCACGGTATTTTTTCATGGTACCGATACTGTCATGTAAATGTCAATACCGCCCAGCTCTACTTCAGAACTTGTATACAGAATTTTGATTGGACAATTTTTTTGGTTGCCATCTTGAATTTTCAGAAAATTTGCGCGAAATTGTTTGAAACGCTACTGCTCATTAACTGCATGGGAAATTCCAATCAGACTTGGCTGGAAGGATACTATGGTGGGAGGTTTCAGAACTTTTATACAGAATTTTGATTGGGCAATTTTTCCAGTGGCCATCTTGAATTTTCTGGAAATTTCTGGAAATCTCTTAAAAGTCTACTCCTCGATAACCACTGAGCCGATTTCAATCAAACTTGGATGGAAGAACCCTAGCATAGTACGTTTCGGAACTTATATACAGAATTTTGATTGGTCAATTTTTCCAGCGGCCATGGATTTTCTGAAAATTTTGGGAAATCATTTAAAAGGCTACTCCTCATTAACCGCTTGAACGAGTTCAAAACCGCTTGAACGAGTTCAAGCAAACTAGGCTGGAAGGACCTTAAAGTGCTATGCTTCAGAGCTTTTCTATAGAATTTTGATTGGTCAATTTATTCGGTGGCCATCTTGAATTTTCCAAAAAATGGCTGAAAATCATCTACTCATTTACTACTTGGTCGATTTCAACCAGACTGGCTGGAACGAGCCTAGGGTGGTAGGCTTTAGAAGTTGCATATAGAATTTTGATTGGTCAATTTTTCCGGCAGCCATTTTGGATTTTTTCTGAATATTTTGGGAAATCAGGTAAAAGGCTACTCCTCATTAACCGCTTGGCCGATTTCAACCAAACTTCAGAACGCTTCAGAACTTGTATATAGAATTTTTGATGGCTTGATTTTTATGGTGGCTGTCTTGGGTTTTCCGATAAATGGGCGTTCATATAAAATGCTACTTCTCATTAATCGCTTGGGCAATTTCAACCAATTTTGGCTGGAAGAATCCTATTGTCATAGCCTATTTAAATGCAAATGGTTTAAATGCCAATGGTCCAGGTGAGAACCATAGGCCTTAGGCCTCTTGTTTTCGTTGGCCATCTTGGATTTTTCGGGAAAATGGGAATTTGTTTAAGATACTATTCCTCATAACCCCATGGGCAATGGAAACCAAATTTAGCTGGAAGGATCCTATAGTGGTAGCCACTAAAAATTCTATTCCGAATTTTGATAGGTCAATGTTTTGGTGGCCATCTTTGATTTTCTGAAAATTTCAGGAAGCATTTAAAAATCGAGTCTGATTTCAACAAAATTTTGGTCGAACGATTCTATGATGGTAGGCTTCAAAATGTCAAACGAGATTCGTGATTGGTCTGTTTTTTTGGTGGCCATCTTGAATTTTCCGAAGATTACTGATGTCTATTTACATGCATATGGTTCAAATGTTAATGGTCAAGGTGAGCGTCACAGGCCCTTGGGCCTCTTGTTTATGGACCATTATTTTTCAGCAATGGCTCACTAGATATCAACAAAATTTTACAGCAGCGTTAATCTATGCAGGAGTACTATCCGCATCATTACTAATAAATTTCATTTTGGGAAATTTCTGCTTTTTCAGTTTTGGACTTGACATTTTTTCATGGTTTTTGGGTTAAGGTTATTTATTGACTACTGGACTATGGTCATTCCAATTTCAATGAAACTTTACAGAAGTGTGCTATACAATACAGGGATATGATCTCCATCATTACTGAGATGAGTTTGGGCAATTTTTATGACTTCACGTGTGTTTTTTGGTATAGTTTTCATGGTTCACTCGTATTCAACAATGACTCACTAGATATCAACAAAATCTTACAGCAGCATTATATACTATGCGGAGGTACTATCTTCATCATTAATAGTGTCATTTTGGACAAAGATTTCAAGATCAGACTATCCAGTTTGGTAAGATTTTCCGTGTTTGATTGGTTACACTTCATGTTTGTTTCTGCCTTAGTGAATATGTGTATTACGAACCATGCCAGGTTTGCTTTGCAATCCACACTATCCATGCCTTTACAGGCGAGACATTGTACGCTTCAGCGTTCTTGTAAATTTACCACTGAAATCACTTCGTCAGTCTTTCGCTAGCTTGAGTGCTGAAGAGTTAACCATTAATGTTGCTGTTTGGTCGGGAAAATTCCAATTTTCTCATAGAATATGTCCATTTGCAGACCAAGAGACTATTTTTTAAAATTGACCATTGGAATGACTGGCTTGATTACCGAGTCAGGCATTCTAGTGGTAAATTTTCCAAAATTATCTACTCTTGTCCTGTAAATATACATTCCTGAAGACCACTGCAAAGGCTGGCTGGTGTCACCTTGACCATTAAATGATTACAGTTATGGATTTCCTTTCCTAGGTGAGGAGGACCGAGTGTACATTGACAGATGGAACTGCAGCTTTCCACATTTTTACATGCCTGAACACAATATTGAGGAGTCACTGAGTAAGATAGCATGTTTTCTTGCATATAGGCACACTGCAGCATCCATGTAACATCAGTATTATGTTAGGATACATCAATTTAATGTTTTGTTTTACAAACATTTCAACCCAAAATAATATAAGAGATGGGGGTGGGGGAAATATAATGCACAGTTATTAAAGATGCATATTCACAGCAAAGTTATAGAAAATAAAATTGTTTAAATTATATACTTTTAGAGGCTTAAACTGTAAGCCTATATGTAATGAAACGAAATAAATCTTAACATATGATGATTTCATTCCATATAAATTAATATAATTTTTTAAGTTGTGAAATTGAAATAGAGGCACAGACTTTTTATGATCCTGCAAATGGATATTTCTCAAGATCACTGCAGAGCCTGTTTTGCTTGAACGTTAAAAGGTCAAGAAATTTCAAATTTGTTACTTAATCAGTATCCATTATCAGGCCAAGAGAAAGCGCTTTTTGAAAATTTACCACAATTATTCCAGTGGTAAGCTTTCAAAAATAGTTTTCTTTGGCTTGCAAATGGATATTCCTCAAGACTGCTGCAGATGCCATTTTGGCCAGCGTGAGCATTATTGGCATGATTGGGTTAAGTTGACCCGAGAGGCGTTGGAGTTTTGAGTTACTGAAAATGTACATTTATCGCTAACACTGTTTATTGTTTTCAGTTGATATTGACTCCTTTAGCATGACATTCAGCCTTAATGCTTTAGCACTCGTATCAGCTAAAAATGGCTTCTGCAATGGTCTTAAGAAATGTCCATTTGCAGACCAAGAGACGACTATCTTTGGAATTTTACCACTGGAATGCCTGGATCGATAACCGAGCCAGTCATTTATGGTAAATTTTCAGAAATAGTCTTCTCTTGGTCTGCAAATGGACATTTTCTATGAGAAAACTGAAATTTTCTTGAACAAATTCGAGAGTTAAAGGGTTAGAGGTTTAATCCCGAGACTGAGTTTGAATTATTTCGCTTTCTAGGTACACTATTATGCGGGTTCTTCCGCTTTTTCTCCAAGCTGGACTTTCGTGATGTTGTCATCTCGTTAAGAGAAGGAACTAACGTACCTATAGTGAACTTTCGAGCATCGGTTGCGACGGGTGATGAGAGAGTCAAAGACTTCAAGGTATCTATCAACTGGGCTTGGAATTTACCTGGTTGCTGTGGTCAGCAGCATGGCTAGTGAGCGATTATAGTGTGTGCGAGTTGTTAGGTATTAGCCCCTGCTCGGCAAATTCAACAACTACCATTAGTGTTTATTCTACAGAACATTGAGCTTCAAATTTTATATAGAGAAAATATGTCAGTTTGGTCATGACAATCCTGGCTTTCCTTAACCCTTATCACTCTGATGTCAATATAATATCTTTTTCTGTGTCATTACCAATGAAACTGGTGTACATTTTTCAACAATTTTGGTGGACGATTTTGCTGTCTACAACAGCAACATCTTCCACCAAATTTGTCGAAAAATGAACACCAGTTCATCTTTTAAATTTAATTTGAAAATGTTAAATTTTGACATCAGATTGATAAGGGTTACATATCCGGTTCATCCTTTAATTAATAGTCATGGCAGCCAAAAATGATTACTACAGGAGTTTTGAGAAATGTTTATTTGCAGGCTACGAAGACTTCTCGAAAATTTACCACTGGAATAACTGGGTAGATAACTGAGCCAGTCATTCCAGTGGTAAATTTTCAAAAATAGTCTTCTCTTGGTCTGCAAATAGATATTTTCTAAAAAAAAAAGTGAAATTTTTAAAAACAAATTCGACGGGTAAAGGGTTAACAGACTATTATCCTGAACCATTTGATTTGATCAAAAGTTTGGTCCAAGGATTCTTAGTTGACATATGATCTAATTTTGTCCTTGAGGCAACAATAACTCCTTGTCAAATTATTTTCAATATATTCAACAGCTTACCTGTACTATTACTCTGTGATCAGGATTCTGCAACTTGATGCTTTAGTAGGTTACCCCTTTAGCCCTTAAATTTGTTCAAGAAAATTTCAATTTTCTCATAGATAATGTCAATTTGCAGACTAGGAGAAGACTGTTTTTGAAAATCTGCCACTAGAATAACTGGCTCGGTTATCGAGCCAGTTATTCCAGTGGTAGATTTTCAAAAATAGTCTTCTTTTGGTCTGCAAATGGACATTTCTCAAGACGACTACAGAAGCCGTTTTTGGCTGACAAGTGTTAGAGGGTTAAGCATCCTGTCACTGCTCAAATACTGATGTTTCAGCCAAGTGTGCTCAGTCAAATTAGTTTCAAAATATTCAACAGCATGTTTATTAAATAGAAGACATACAATTCATACTACAATGCCTTCTTATGTCAACTCAACTCTTTAAAACCAATCCAGCCAAAAGTTCTTTGTAGGAAAAGAGAAGACTATTTTCGAAAAATTTACCATTGGAATGACTGGCTCTGTAACCGAGCCAGTCATTCCAGTGGTAGATTTTCGAAAATAATCATTCCTTGGCCTGCTAATGAACACTGACTAAGCAAAGACTTAAGTTTCTTTATCAGTAGTCCATTAACGGTCAAGCACTAATCTTAAGGAATGTCCATTTGCAGGACAACAGAAAACTATAATTGTAAATTTCATGGTAAATTTTCAAAAAATAGTTGTCCCTTGGCCTGGCTTGGAAAATTGACCATTAAAGGGTTAATTCATATGAATTGCATTTTCAGTGCTTTGAGGTGCTGTTGACATAAAAAGGCAAGGCATAAATTAGAATTTGTTATTTGCATAGCATGTATTGCTATGCAAATTATAAATTGTATAGTTGTCGGCAAAAATGTATAGCAATTATGTATTTCACCAATAAATTCCTTGTATGTCAATCTCAGAGCAAACAAACAGGGAAGCTGTTGAATATTTTGAAATTAATATGGCTGGAAGCCATTGCTGCCTAAGGCAGCAATGGCTTCCAGTTATATTAATTTCAAAATATTCAACAGAATATCTGCTATACATTGTAAAGGATTCACTTTTTCAGGGATTTGTCGTTGAAAGGGTTAACGATAGAACTTAAGAAAACCAATGATAAATTGCAATCGCGTACAAGTTTTGCAAAGCAGATATAGTTATGCATGTTGCAGAATGTATAGCCACTGCCTAAATATGTGTAGCAAATTAAGATGCGATACCAGATAAATTATTTCCTGGAAGGGTTAAGTCTCAATTACGCATTCATGACAAACTCAGTTACGTCATTCATGATTTACTTGATTATGATGTCATCCCACACATCACGTAGTTTGTTATGACATCATGTGATTGATGGATAAACTGGAATACTCCATTTTCGTAAAATTCGTAATACTCGGCGTGGGCACTGGATGCCATTTGGACCACTAAGTCGAGGTATCTTACACTTAGCAAGCTCGACCAAAAGTAATTCCAATGCTAAGTTTTCAAAAATATTCTTACCTTTGTCTGCAAATAGACCTTTACAGGGCCTATATCTCTGGACATGCAAAATATTTTGAAAACAATTTGACTGAGAGTTGTTGGTTTTCAAAATATTCAGTATGGCCGAAGTTTTTGCTCATTGAAATTATTGTATGGTGGCTTAAATGTTTCGCTGCCTGATGATTGTTGTGTTTGTTTTACAGTATTGTCCAATTTCTGTGCAAGATCCTTTTGTCCTCAACCACAACATAACTGCAAATGTAAATGAAAAAACACGAATTAAACTGGGACAAGAACTGTCATTGGCTGCTGAGATTTGTTATGCCTCATCTGATTGGACAGAATCCAAGCCACAAGACCTCTCAGAAAGTGCAGATTCCAAGGCCAAATTATGGGGATTAGGGCTGTTATTATCTGCTGAATCTCTTACACAAAGTCCTGCACTGTCTGCTGCAAATGTCAAGACACTTAGCGGCATCGAAGAGGCAAAAAAGTCGAGCAATTATACATTTAGCCACAGTTTGGTATCTTCTCAGCTTTCGAATAATTTCATGAAGGAGTTACAAGGTAGTGATAATTTTAAACTGGACTGGTGCTTCCGAGTGATCAGTTTTATTCGATCCGTCATGGAATCTGTCATAATGCTCGATTGTAAACTGTTAAGTGGAGGTTTAGAAAACTTGGTTGACATGGAAACAGACCCAAAAGGAGGCTCTGTACCAGACATGTCAAAATCACCTGAAAGCTCACCAGGAGCAAGTGTTGGTGCATCTAGAGGAAAAACGTTAAAACGTAGTTTTGAACTGGCGACGATATCAGGAAATAGAAACTTCAGTCCAAAACGTGGAATTTTAGAAGTAAAGTCTGATATTGAAGACGAATGCTCACCGTTCAAGAAAATGAGTTATGAAAATATTGACGCGGAAAAACTTATACCCATTAGAGGTAGTGATCAGGATCCATCGAAAAACATTGAGAAAAACCACGATCTAGAAATTCATCCGACTATTGTTTTAGCCTGCTCAGCGAATTTCCGTATTTGGTCTGGACACCAAACCGAGAGGCGGAAGTTAAAGTTAACATATCAGGAGGAAAATTTAGAATTTGAACAAAAAGTGTCTGAAGCAATAAAAAATAAACAATCTCTATCAAATGAAGTAGTGATATCATTTGCATGTGAGATGAAGGCGGTGAGTAATTCACTTAAGACAGAGGTCATCGTTAAATGTCTTCCACTACAAGGGTCGAAGGAGTTTTCGTGTTTCTTTCCATTCTTCAAAAAACAGATGAAGAAACTGTTAGAGAAATATTTGTTATAGTATACATATATTTATATACTGTAAACCCTTTAACCCTAAAATTTGTTCAAAGAAATTTAAATTTTCTCATAGAAAATGTCCATTTGCAGACCAAGAGAAGACTATTTTTGATAATTTACCACTAGAATGACTAACGAGCCAGTCATTCTAGTGTAAATTTTCTAAAATAGGCTTCTTTTGATCTGCAAATGGACATTTCTCAAGACCACTGCAGAAGCTGTTTTAACTGATAGACGTGTTGAATGGTTAACCCTTTTAACTTCTGAGATCAGATTTGAGAGGTTCATTTAGTGTAAGGCCAGAATAATCGAATCTTTAAATTAAATTTTTAGATATAGCAAAATGAAGCTATAGGCCAGGAAAACAAAAGTTTAATCATTTTAGCCAGTGTTTCCCATGGCATCAAAATTTTTGAGGTCCCGAACTGAAATCTGGGTATCTCATATTGTGTTTCTCATCCATGGTAAAATTAAAGTGTACCATGTACCCAAGACTATGAATTATGGGGTATTTTTGCATGCAAGAACCCACTGCCCCTACTTTTGGGTTTGCCAACGTGCATTTTGGGAGTATATGCCATCAATACTACCCTTATGTGATTCACAGGTTCCTCAGGAATATTTAGCATAATATTTTGAAACTAATTTAATCAACTACCGGTACGTAATGTGTAGACTGACGTCATTTAATCAATTACATCATGAATGACTCGATTTAGTTCATCTTAAACGCTTAATAGTCCTAGTCAGTCAGATTATATGAATTGTATTTCTGTACTATTTAATAAGCATGCTGTTGAATATTTTGAAACTAATTTGACTCGGCGCTGTTGCTGCCATAGTTTCTAAATATTCAACAGTACCTGTGTAGTTTTCTAGAAATTGAGATTCAGTGATTGCAGGGATTGATTGATCCCAACATGGGCAAAGTATGGGTGGAGATTAGCTAGAGAAGGGTGGGGCATAGCTAAAACTGGATTCCTCCATTTCAAAACAACTATTCGAAAAAGCTGTTGAATATTTTGAAAGTAATATGATTGAAATTATTTTCAAAATGTTCAACAGAATATTCCTTACATCACACAGAATTGGTCATGTCTGTCTTCTAAGCGTTAAAGGGTTAAATAGCATAGCTGTGGTATTAACCTTTACCACACTGATGTCGAAATTTCAAATTTACTAATTAAATTAAAAGATGAACTAGTGTTCATTTTTCAACAAATTTGGTGGGAGGTGGTGCTGTCATAGACAGCAACGTCTTCCGACAAAATTGTTTTTAAAAATGTACACCAGTTTTTTTTATATTGCCACAGTAAAAGATAGAATATTGGCATTGTAGTGATACGGGTTAAGGTACCGGGGATTTCAATGATGAACTTGCAATGACACATACACTCGCAACTAGTCTGTCTGTCTCTGTCTGTCTGTCTGTCTGTCACATTTGTGACCTTATCAGCAGTCGCATCTATATCGACTGTCTGTCTCTGTCTGTCACATTTGTGACCTTATCAGCAGTCGCATCTATATCGACTTTACACTTGTTATTAATAATAATAATAATAATAATCGTTATTTATTGAGGGTAGCACTTCAAGCACACGGCCTGATCTAGCAGAGGCCCTCATTAACATATATACAAATGTATTTTTTTTTTTTTTTTATATGTATATAATATGTACAAATTTATACATCTATGTACAGACAAGGAACTTAGGGAATCTATTTCTTATAATCATATAATATTCTGAATGTATTAAGAGTAATTTGAACAAAAGCTACTGATGCTTTCAACAGCAGCAAACTTCCAATCAATTTAGCATTGATATATTCAGCATTGTAAAGTAAATTCCTTTCTTTTCTGCTGAAATGCTTTGGAAACAATGCAAGAAATAGAAATAACGATATTTGTATTTGCTAAAATATAGAAACTAATTCTCAATTTTGTAGACAAATACAGCTAAGCACATTATAACATACAATTATACATACATACAGAAACAATAGATTTAGTAGAATTATTATCATTACCCACGCCGTCGAATGTCTTAACCCTTTAGTGACTAAATTTGACAGGAAAACCTCGATTAGGTCTATCTATTGTGAAATGTCCGTTTCCAGAACAAGACAATGCCATTCTTGGAAATTTACCACCGGAAAGACTGGCTCGATTATCACGCCTGTCATTCCTCTCATAAATTTTCAAAAATAGTCCTCTGGACTGCAAATGGTCATTTCTCTAGCTGATTTTATGGACTTGTTTCTAGGCTTGTGCATTTATGGGTCAAAGAGCGGAAGAATCACCAAATTTGACATAGCACTTCATAATGTAGGATAAAATCAGAAGGTTCAATCGAAGGTTTGTATCTTAAAGGTTAATTAGGCATATATAGTTTACTGAAATTAAGAACTCACCAAAGCACATGCACTCCCAATCACACACACTCACTTCCACACGCACATGAACTCATGTACATACACTCCCGTGGGTTTACATCCAATATAGTAGGTCTACGCCAACATCTAACCATTTCAACACTAGTATTAGAACTCAAGTCATGCTATTAAGCTGTTGCATATCTTAAGCATAATTTGAATGAAAGGTCTTGATACCTTCGGCAGCAACACTATCCAGTCAAATTAGTATCAAAATTATACAGCAAGGGAACCTATTTTGTGTCTACATTTCGTGCTCTAATGATAAAGGATCGGGAAAGTTGAAAAATATACGATAGATATATTCATCACAAAGTAAGCATTTGGCCCGTAAGTGTGCACAATCACATAATAATGTGACGGACAATAGTATAATACAATTTCACAATGCATACACAAAACTATTTACATTAGGAGAAGTATTTTCCATGCATGTACTATATGACTATCCTGAAACTCTAACCTTTGGATTGGCGATATGTGAAATGGTCATTTGCTGGTCCGGAGGAGTGTTTACGACAATTGGGCACAAGAATGATTGACTCTGTTACCGAGCCAGTCATTCCAGTGCTCCATTGTCGGAAACACTCCTCTCAATACTTATATTTATAATACGTGTAATTGATGGCGCTATGACTGGTGCCGATAATTTTAAGAAATGTGCATTCAATCCGTCATGGCCCGCAGATTTATTTGTTTTTAACCGACTAAGTTCCTCGTAAACATTATTAACAGTTATTCTCGGTATCGTAAATTCAATTTCGCTCGGGATTTTCGTTCTAACATGCATTTTAATGTCGTCTGAAATTATGTGAGATTGCGTCTATGGAATTTGCGAGATCTGCCGCGATTGTAGTGAAATACTGATTGAACATTTCGCAATGTTTTTCGACGTCTTTAATTTCATTACCGTCACTATCAAGCAAAGTCAATGGCATTTTGTTAGGTTTCGGATTAATACTCTTCATTATTGTCCATATATGTGAAGGATTCTTTTTATTGTCAACCAACGCTGTGCTAAAGTAGTTTTTCTTAGATCTTTCGATTAGCGACATTACCTTACGTTTCAACTCTTTATATTTAATCATATCTTTAGCTTTCTTATCATAATCCCTGTCCTTTATGGCCTTCAAAATTTCATCTGTTACCCATCCTGGCTGAGAGAATCGCTTTACTCTACGCTCAACAATAGGGGCGTGTTTATTTAGAATGCCTATAAATGCATACTGCCATATCTGCAGCGCTTCATCTGGGTCATTTAGCAAATCAATTATCTCCCAGTTGCAATCGGAAAGATTCTGAAGAAATTTCTGATTGTCAAACCTTTTTCTGCATCTATACTTTATAGTGTGATGACGATGTGATTTTTGTCTGGTGTTTTGTCGCGCACCAAAAACGGGATAGTGATCACTTGATCCTAAATCTCCTACGCTTACTGACGTAAATTTGTTTCTCTCTGTAACGGATATATGGTCTATTAGGGTAGCTGTTTTGTCCGTAATTCTAGTTGCGCTATTGACTAATTGTTCAAGATGAAATAACTCCATTACTGATAGCCATTTTGGCATGACTGCTTTTAGAAAATCAAAATTAAAGTCGCCGAGTAGAATTATATCCGTGTTTTCTGAGTATGCAGGTTCAAGTAGGGCTTCAAAATCGTCGATCCAGCTAACGGGAGAATTTGGAGGTCTATAAACGCAACATAATAAAAATGATTTCGATTTAAAGGGCGTAACCTTGATCCATAATGCCTCTGTATTCGGTGATTCTAAGTCAAGTCTCCTACGATGTGGCTGATTTTCGGCTATGTATATTACAATCCCACCTCCTACATTGTTCGGTCTATCTTTCCTCTCAACATTATAACCGTGAATATCTATTAAGTTGTCGGCGCCGCCGCCGCTTATATACGTTTCTGTTATACCAAATATTTCAATTTCTTGTGTAGTTTTCTCCATAATTGTTTTTAATTGACTTAATTTAGGCATTAAGTGTTCAATATTCCAATGTCCAATGCGTATACCTTTTTCCTTTAAGTTAAATGATGGGAAATCAAGGTGTTTTACTAGTTTTATAAACTTCTTGCTACATACCCATTGGTCCACATCAGAGAGGACGTTATTACTGGAATGTGTGTGTGTGAAAAATTATTATTGCTTGTTCCACCACAATACCGTATAATATTAATTATTATTTATTATTATCATCATCATCATCATCATCATCATCATCATCAGTAGCAGCAGCACATGCAATGCTATCAATATATTCATTATCTTTAGCACTATCGATTGCATTTATTATGCTAGCACTAACAGTAGCACGAGTAAATAATTTATCTTCTATTATATTGTTTGTGTTAGCACAAGGATGTTTCGCTTTAGGGTAAGCTGTAGCAGTAGTATCGGAGGCAGTAGCAGTAGTAATAGTGGTAGCTATATTAGAGACAGTAGAAGAAACATGCGTCATTGAGACTGTTGAATTGGATGCATAGACTGGTGCAGTAGTAAATGGTGTAATTACATTGTGAATGTTTGCGATGATAGTTAAGAGATCATATCTGTTGCTGACGACCACATTATAAACATTGTCAACAATACTATTATGATTATATTTATTATCATGTGAGTTTGTAGGCAAGGAATTTGATCTTACCTTAAAATACGTGTTGGCACTTCTTCTTGGCCAGACTCCTAGCGCCCTGGACACCTGTTGGACTTGTGGCCATGGGTGTGGCATGTGTAACATCTCACTGGTTGGCCGTGGCGACACATGAATGACTTATGGTTAGGTTCTCCACAGTTCTTGCAACTGGCCGAAACGATGATCTGTACATAGTCATTAATACAATGTACCAGTACTGAGGCTCCGGTCCTGTTTATGTGTAGTTTATCCGCGTAGTACAGCGAGTTTTCTATAGTTCCTGGTCGGTTCTTTGAGTGGAAATGTCCGGATGTTTCTGTAACGGTGAAGTCTAAAAATAGAGCCCGTACGTCCAGGTGGCGATTGAATCTGGCTACGAATTCCTGTCATCGTGGATTGTCCGCGCGTGGCACTAGTTCTCAAATATAGACTTGACAATGGGGCGCTAAACTGTGAATATCTCGCACTAATTCGTCTAATTCACTCATTGCCTCACACAGGTCACCGTCTGAGTTATTAGTCCCTGCCATCACTACCACATTTTATAGTTCATGAGTTCGATTGAATATAGGATGTCACGGATAGTTTGAATCTTCGCTCCCCTGATACACATAACCTGCACTGACGCATGTGCTAAAGTAAAACCACTATATAAATCTGATTCCAAAAATAATATCAGCAACTATAGACCCATTTCTATATTACCTACTATCTTTAAGGTTATTGAACGACATATACATGATCATATTTATAAGTTTATAACTAAGCATGATTTATTAATAGAATCACAATCTGGCTTCAGACCCAAGCATTCTTGCGAAATGGCATTGCTAAAACTAGTAGAACGATGGAGGTCTTCATTAGACAATGGAGATCTTGTTCGCTCAGTAATGATTGACTTTAAGAAGGCATTCGATCTTGTCAATCATGATATTTTACTGAGAAAACTAAGAATATACAGATTTGGAGAAGATGCTTTAAACTGGTTTTGTTCATATTTAAAGGACAGACAACAATATGTTTCAATTTCTGGAAAGGTTTCTAACCATTTGCCAATTGATATCGGAGTACCGCAGGGCTCTGTATTAGGACTGCTCCTGTTAATTTTATACATCAATGATCTCCCTATGTGTGTCAATAACCTTATGGATATGTATGCGGATGATACGACTATGCATACTGCTAGCTCCAATAGCTCTGAAATACGAAAAAACTTAACTAACAGTATGCAATCTGTAGAAAACTGGTGCGTAGATAATAAAATGTTGCTGAATA
Organism: Chaetoderma sp. LZ-2023a; assembly: GCA_034401795.1. Taxonomy (NCBI): domain Eukaryota; kingdom Metazoa; phylum Mollusca; class Caudofoveata; order Chaetodermatida; family Chaetodermatidae; genus Chaetoderma; species Chaetoderma sp. LZ-2023a. Next base: position 30,536,260 of record CM067364.1, read on the forward strand.
CAGATAAAACTAAATTGATGATGTTGGGAAGTAGGTATAAATTAAAACATATAAACACACATGATGTTATAATACCTACAAGCAATGGAAACCTAAACGTTGTTAAATCTGACAAACTTTTAGGCTTAAATATAGATAATGCACTTACATGGAATGAACATATAGGCAAATTGTGTAAAAAGATTTCTTCGTTGATCTATATGCTAAAGAAAAATAGGAATTATCTTAACACAGAACAAAGAAATCTGTTTTATAAATCTTATATTCTTTCACACATAGATTACCGGTACTGCAGTCTTGTATTTTGTCAATCTTCACCTACACTGTTGGATAGGCTAGAAAAGTTACAAAAGCGAGCTGCTAGAGTAATATTAGATATGCCTTATAGAACACCATCAGCGCCATTATATAAAACACTAAATTGGACAACTTTAACTAAAAGAATGATGATTAAAACAGGCATTATGACATACAAGGCGAGAAATGGGCTTGCTCCCAGCTACATAAAAGACATGTTCATTTCAATCGAGGATGCACACACTCGGAATTTGCGCTCAAAGACATTTAATCATCTACAAGTTCCCAAGATTAAAACAGATTATGGAAAGAAAAGCTTTACACATGCGGCCCCTGAACTGTGGAATTCTCTACCCTCAACTGTTACACAGTCTACCACTTTAATGTCTTTCAAGTCCAATCTTCAGGAATATATAAATCAAATGTAATGATAAAGTAATAAACTCAGAGCCATTACACTCTGAATTCCAAGGGCATAGGTATAAAGCCAGCTAAGTATGTTAATGATGACATGATTTAAAGTCTGTTTGGCAGTGACACCCACGCTGCTTTCAAAAAAATAATAATAATAATAATAAATAAATAAATAAATAGCTAGCATTCTAATAATTGTATGTCATTTGTACACAGGATATAATACATGTATGTAAACTTTTGACTAATAATTGACTATTTCTACTTGTAATATGTTGTATATATTTGTACATAGTATGATTTGTGTGTAAGTGTACTTGCAGCGTTTTTCTCTGTCAGTTTGTCTGTGTGCGTGCGTGTGTATGCATTCTTTCTGAGGGCCTTGGGAAGATCAGATTTTACTGTTTACCCTCATTAAATAAAGATTATTATTATTATTATTATTATTATTATTATTATGGAGCCCGCTCTCATTTATACCTTTGATAATTGACGATCCAATAATCAAAGTTTCCTTAGTAGGATCCGCAGTATAGTGGTTAATCGGCTTCTTGGCGTTGGTGACTACGGAGATGGACTTCTGTTCTTTCTGCTGATGAACTCGCACTTCCCGTTTATTATTGCACTGTGTCACGACTTCTTTAACCATGGTTTGCCTACGCGTGTCATTTTCAGTCATATTCACACACGGGACTGCTTTCTCTGAGTTCTCTTCATCTTTTCGCATTTTACTGAGAGGCTGTTCATCTTTCTCATGGCCTTTTAGTACATTATTTCCTTGTGTTGCAACAACATCACAGTCACTGTTGTTTAAAGTACGTCCTTCTGTTCCTACACACATATCCCGTGTTGTTTTTGCATATTCGGTCGATACCGCTAGTTTGTCTTCCAAACGCTGATTTTCCGTGGTTAGTTCGTGAATTCGTTCCTCCTTTTCGAGGAGCAGTTTGTTTAACTGCATCACCTGGGCAGCGAGTTCATTGTTCACCAGAGTCATGTTATACTTGCTAGCGCACATCATTCCGGGTGTACTAGTTACCTCAGGCGTGAAGAGTTCGGGTGTATTCTGCACTAAGACTGATAGTTCACCACCCGCTATGCCTACATCATCAACAACACACACATCATCCGCAACAACTCCTACAGTTTTCACATCAGTGGATACATCTACCGCATCTACTTTGTTCACATTTTCGGCTACATCTACCATGTTAACGCTTGGGTCCTCAACATTACTTACATCATCGGGTACCTCTGCAGCTCCATCAACTCTATCACTGTCTGAATAAATAATATTGGCTAACGGCATAAAATCCTTCAGGATCCAATCGTGGCAATCTGATCCTTGTACATGGATTACAAAAGTTGTTGCATATAATGTGACTGTTACATTGCACGCATTACCGCCTGAAATATGTTTATTTACGCGGAAAATTAATCCATTATTCCCTTTCTTTGTACCCTCACCATATATTTGCTCACATTTATTAATCCATTTATAAATTAAAAGTTATTGTTAATATTGATTTTGTTATTTGATACTATATGTACAGTCAAGCCTGTCTATAATGCCATATATGACGTAGTCTGGTGGGTAAATTATGCTGCTTTTTTTTATCCGATGCTCTGGTCTTGTCTTAAACATGTTAAATGAATACACAATTGAATGATATGGAATTAATTTACCATAATCCATCATCAGTACAATACAACATCTGACATGAGTTTACTATGTCTTTAACCCTTTATCACTCATAAAGCCAAAAACAGCTTCTGCAGTGCTCTTGAAAAAATGTCCATTTGGCGACCAGGTGAAGACTATTTTTGAAAATTTTACCACTGGTATGACTGGCTCGATAACCGAGCCAGTCATTCCAGTGGTAAATTTTCAAAAATAGTCTTCTCTTGGTCTGCAAATTGAGATTTCGTATGAGAAAATTGAAATTTTATCTTAGAAATTTGAGGGTTAAAGAACCATTCTTTTACATACAAAACAAAAGCAATCATTTGAGCCAAATTGGATGAGGATGGTATGTATCCACCGATCCAGAATTTGATCCGATCCGGGTCCAGCTTCTTTTATCCGGATTACTGCCAAAGGCTGGAAATCCTCTGACCGATAACCAAGCAAGTCATTCCAGTGGTAAATTTTCAAATTGCAAATGGGCATTGCTCAGGACTACTGCAAAGGCCGGCCGGCTGGAATCGGCTATCCTGAGCATTAAAGGATTAGCTGGGTAGGTTCTAATGCATAAGAACATGCCTTTCCGAGCAACAAATACATGTATTCTATTAAAAATAGGTAACAGGAATGATTTATAGAGGTTCAGGTGATATATAGATCTAATCTGAAGCAGTTACATGATCATTGGCATTACACACTCATTAAATCAGAAATAACCACATCTTGAAGTGTTATTTTTTACCGCAAAATGGTATATATCACTATGTCCGTCATGTCTGATCTTATTATACTTTTTATACCCTTTCAAAAAACTTGTGGCAGAATGGTTTCGCGGGGTATTATGTGGTCTGATTGGTTTCCGGATGATAACTCCATTACCGCTTATCAGATCGCTTTGAAACTCCATTGGGTGGTTGGACTAGGTCTAGGGAAGAAACGTATCAAAACTGACGAAGATCCTAAATCCAAGATGGCCACCAGCCGCCAACAGCCATCCTGAAAATTGTTTTCGGATGATAACTTCATCACCGTTTATCAGATCGCTTTGAAACTCCATAGGAGATTTGGACTGTCTGGGGAAGAAACCTATCAGGACAATAATCCCAAATCCAAGATGGCTGCCAGCCACCTGCAGCCATCTTGAAAATTGGTTTCCAGATGATAGCTCCATTACCGTTTATCAGATCGCTTTGAAACTTCATAGGCTGACTGGACCTGGTCTGTAGAAGAAAGATATCGCAATTGATGAGAATTCCACATTTGATCAAAGATGGCTGCCAGACAAGTGCAGCCATCTTGAAAATTGGTTTCCGGACATGCCGGATGATAAATCCATTACCGTTTATCAGAGATCACTTTGAAACTTCATAGGATGAATGGACCTGGTCTGAATAAGAAACTTATCGAAATCGACGATGATCTGAAATCCTAACTGCCTACCATCCATCGGCGGCTATCTTTAAAATTGTTTTCAAGATGATAGCGCCGTTATTGTTTATTAGATTGTTTGAAATTCATAGAATGGTTGGACTATGTATGGATAAGAAGCTTATCAAGATCGATGATGGTCCAAAATCCAAGATAACTGCCAGCCAGTGGCGGCCATCTTGAAAATTGATTTCCAGATGATAGCCCCATTACCGTTTATCGGATCGCTTTGAAACTTCATAGGCCGACTGGACCTGGTCTGGAGAAGAAAGATATCGCAATTGATGGAAATTCTACATCAAACATGGCTACTAGACAAGTGCAGCCATCTTGAAATTTGGTTTCTGGACATGCCGGATGATAAATCCATTACCGTTTATCAGAGATCACTTTGAAACTTCATAGGATGAATGGACCTGGTCTGAATAAGAAACAAGATCGATGATCTGAAATCCTAACTGCCCGCCATCCATCGACGGCCATCTTAAAATTTGGTATCCAGATGATAACTCCATGACTGTTTAGCTGATCACTTTGAAACTTCATAGGATGACTGGTCTGGGTGTGAGGAATAAATCGCTATTTTCTTAAATCTCATTCACTGGTTTGTCATCATGCCAGGGTATTATGCACCGTTTGCAGAGTTCAAGACGAGACTATATCCAGTGATCAATCATATTCTATGACAAATAATATATATATAGTTACGCTATTTGTTATCTTCTGATAGCTCTTGTTCTGTATATTTACACTGTTTGGATACATATATATTTTCTACTGAATGTTTAGAATACAATATCCTGCTACACTTTAGACAGGCTGCCTATCTGGTAAAATAAAAACTTATGTAACGAATATTCTGTTCAAAATATTCAACAGCTTTAATTTCCTGTACAGGAATTTCCCGTGTGTCTCTTGAAAATGAGACAATAGAATATCTTTCAGTGGTTAAACAAAGCCATACAGTATTTGTACCAGGTACATTAATTGTAAATTTGGCCAATAGTTTAAATTGTAGTTATTTATTAAAATTTAATAAAAACTTTAAAATATATTATATATATGGACATTGTGAGTCTTTTGTATGATGCTGCATTCCAAGTGTCCAAGAAGAAAGGTATTAAATAGCACTGAATACTTTTAGAGCAATTTTACGCAACGTTATTGGAGCAAGCCTCGATTTAATGGTTTTAAAATAATCGACTGAATCTGAATTATAGATTCTGGGCTAGAAGAGAGGGATCCAGTAAGACACGCAATCCATGTGGAGGGACAACCTAGTCATTTGATATCATTAGTTAGTCATGCCAGTAAATTAGCATATTTTGGGATTTTATTAGCCAAATATTAACTCTCTTATGACCGATTGCATATATCTAGCTGAAGCTGGACTCGACGTGATCCCGGCTTTAAGTTCGCTTTAACCCTTTAACCATCAAATTTATTTAAGAAAATTTCAATTTTCTCAGAAAATGTCCATTTGCAGACCAAGAGAAGTTTTTGAAAATTTACCACTGGAATGACTGGTTCGGTTATTGAGCCAGTCTTTCCAGCGGTAGATTTTAAAAAGTTTTCTCTTGGTTTACAAATGGGCATTTCTGAAGACGACTACAGAAGCCGTTTAAGGCTGATATGATGAATAAAGAGTTACGGGTATACTACATGTAATGTGGTCTCAAATGTTGTGTTGTACTGATAGATTAAAGTACATAGCTTCCGTATCATTGAGTTCCTGCCTAAAGTAGCAACAGCTTCCCGTGAAATTAATTTCAAAATATTTAACAACTTACATGTATGGTTTGTATGAGGTTACTTTTTCGTTAACTCAGTTAGCCAGTGAATTTGCGGGTTTGGTGGATTTTATTGCCCAACCATGAAAACGGACCTTTCCATGTCATCCATTCATCATATGATGTCATAATCAACTATGTGATGTGTAGGATGACAACATAATCATGACATCATGAATGACTCGATTTAGTCTGTCTTAAAAGTGTAATAGTCTGACACGTACAAATTGTATGTCTTTGCTATTTAATAAACATGCTGTTGAATATTTTGAAATTAATTTGACTGGGCGTATGGCAGCAACAGCACCCAGTCAAATTAGTTTCAAAATATTCGACAGCTTACCTGTATAGTTTTCTGTAAATTGATAGTCAGGGAGTTCAGGGATCAATCGATCTCATTGCGAGCGTGGTGTGTGTGGAGCTTAGCTAGAGATAGGCGGGGCATAGCTAAAACTGGAAAGGTCCATTATTCTAAAGAATGAATTGGGGGTTTGCTATGTCTGTCCCTGCATGTGCATATGCACAATCATGACAGTGCACGTTTCTTCCCGGCTTCATGGCAAAGATGCTGAGGAACTCTGATGATCCTGTGTTGTGTGCTTATATAATGATCTGATCCAATATAGAGATCCATTTACAGCTAAGCCCCGCCCATCTCCAGTTAAGCCCCGCCAATTTCTAGCTAAGCTCCGCCTACTTTTTACACATGTTTGAATCGATTTATAAACTTTGAACCCTGAATTTCCAGAATTCATTTTCAAGCTAACTATACAGGTAAGCGGTTGAATAGTTTGAAACTAATTTGACTGGGTAGCAACAGCACCCTGTCAAATAAGTTTCAAAATATTCAACAGAATGTTTACTAAATGGTAAATCCATCAAAGACATACAATTCATACACTTGACAGAGTTTTTGATGTTCACGACGGAGCTAGATACATCTGTCATTATGCTTTTTGATTGTGACATCAGGCTACATGTTACGTAATGGACCGTTCCAGTTTTAGCCATGCCCCGCCCATCTCTATCTAAGCTTCACCCACACCTCGCTCGTGTTGGGATCAATCGATCCCTAAATGCCCTGACTATAAATTTCCTGAAAACTATACAGGTAAGCTGTTAAATATTTTGAAACTAATTTGACTGGGTGCTGTTGCTGCCAACAGCACCCAGTCAAATTAGTCTCAAAATATTCAACAGAATGTTTATTAAATGGTAAAGACATACAAATCGTACAATGTGTCAGACTGTTAAGCGTTAAAGACAGACTATTTTGAATCATTCATGATGTCATGATTATGACATCAGCATACACATCACATAATTGATTATGACATCATATGATGGTGGATAATCTTGTAAAGGTCCATTGATTATGACATCATTATACTTGAGTGGCAGATTGAACCTCTCCATACTGCGTGGTTGTGTGATAATATGATTCGGGGCTACATGTGTGTGTGTGTGTGTGTGTGTGTGTGTGTGTATATGACGCTGGTATTTCCATGGTGTGTCGCCTATATCAGTTAGGGAAATCTCACAATTCAGATATATTTCTGATTTCAGATCCACCCCATTTCCGCGATTTGGCAACGTTGAATTTTTTTAATGTTTTTGATAGGTGGATAAAACTGATTCATCAAAGGAATTACAAATTTTCTTGCATATTTTTTTTCAGTAGTCATCTTAAAGGGAATGTTCTCGAATTCAGACATTAAGTTTCCAAATTCAGAAATTTAAATTTGTTTTCTCAACTGGGAGATCATTTCTTTATGTTTTGTATAGGTGGCAGCACTTATATATAACTAATTCATCAAAGGAAATTCAAATTTTTCCCATATTTGTTTTTCAGTTGTCATAAAGGTTATGACAGCCAGCTATTTCTCATGTCCATATTGGTTTTAGACAATTTCTCTTTAGGGTGGCCGGCCATTGGGACCTGAAGATGTGCTGTAAATTTGAGGTCACAGGTCAAAGATAAGTGCCACGGTGTCCCGATTAAAATGATTATTTTGAAACCCATGTGCATGAAAAACACATTTATCATCTTTTGTAGGCTTTAACCCTTTAATGGTCAAGACGGCCAAAACCGTCCTCTGCAGTGGTCTTGAAGAATGTCAATTTTCCGGCCGAAAGAGGACTATTTTTGAAAATTTACCACTGGAATGCCTGGATCGATAACCAAGCCAGTCATTCCGGTGGTAAAGTTTAAAAAATAATCCTCTGTTGGCCAGAAAATGAACATTCAATAAGCAAATAATTTGATTTTCTTGACAGAATCTGGCCATTAAAAGGTTAAGGTATGTAGCGTAGGAAATGTAGGTCATTATGACCTCACTGTGCCTTACTCTTCACGCTTCACCCGCAGCTACCCAGGTTCTATCAAACGTGTTAGAAAATTTGTGTTGAAATGCTTGTATTAATTAAACAAAATGGCATGTAGAAGTGTTAAAATTTATTACGTACATTCTAAATATAGATGATAACATGTTGTAAATAAATACTGAGATCTCTAACTGAAACAATATCTTAGTCACGATAGTATTACAATATGGCAGACATGATAGGGTGTGTATTGTTATATAGACAGTAAATAATAACCTCATCACATAAGCAAGGGTATATCCCATTATGTAGTATTCATTAATCTTTTGATATTCAAGCTGACCAAAACAGCTGCAGTGATCTGGAGAAATGTGCATTTGCAAACCAAGAGAAAACTATTTTTGTAAATCTACCACTGTAATTACTGGCTTGGTAAATTTTTTTAAAGAGAGATGTGGTTTTAATGCAACCATGAAGCTCAACAGTATGACTGCTATGAACTATGAAACTTGACTTCAAATATAAAATAAATATAGAAATCTGAATGTCATTGTGTCACCCCCCCCACCCCCTGTCATTGCAAGGAAGCATGTGTCCAAGGTTGTGTGAAGTACTATGAACCCAACATGAGATATGACCACTCTCAGCCTGAATCTTATTGATGAAAAAGCCTATTTATGGCATTATCATATTGACCTTGACCCTTTGATGCCAAGGTGAGTGCGTCATTATTAAAAAGCATGTCCAAAATATTGGCCCTGTATGCGTAACCAAAAATGACGTAAAAAATGCTAAGTTGGGCTAAATGCAAAATACTTAATGTTGAAAAAAGCTTAGATCTTACCAATGTTATAGTGATCTTGACCTTTTGACCTCAAAATCATAGTATGATACTCTATCATACGAAGGAAGTGTGTCCAAGTGTGTCCAAGTTTGGTTCCAGTATGATTAACTAAAGATGAGATATGATCTGCTAAGTTGAGCTAAATGCAAAATGTTAATGTCGAAAAAGCATTTTTACCAACGCCACAGTGACCTTGACCTTTGAGCTTTTGACCCCAATGTCATTGTATGATGCCCTCTCATTTTAAGTTAGCATGTGTCTAAGTTCGTGTCCAGTTTCATTAACCAAAGATGAGATATGAACTGATAAGTTGAGCTAAATGCAGATTGGATGACACTGACACCTCCGTCGGATGGCACAAACACTTTGTGTAAGACCAGGTTTATACAATACAGCTCAGAAATAACTTAGTTTCCAAAACAAAATAAAAAGTACGGGTGAATATGTTGGACTTAATTGAACAGAACATTTCTAAAATCGCGTTCAAAATTGTATTAACTAACATGTTTTACTGTAGGTATAGAATGATAGAAATGTAAATTAAAATCACATACCTTTCGACTTCTCAATGCACGTCTTAAATATAAATATAATGCGATAAAGAGCAATGTATGAATAATAAATAGTATAAACGCTACGATATAAGACGTGATATTACAAGAATAAACAGCAATAATACTATCACAGATCCATGGAAATGTACAATAATAAATAATGGTAAAAAATGGGACGGAAAATTCATTTTTCACAGTCATACTAGTACATCTATTGCATCTCATTAAATATGATGGTGGATGCATGAGCTGTTGTGAGCTATCAATGATCAACAAAATATTATTCACGCGACGACGTAATACCACAACAATCATTTACGCGATGACGTCACTCCGCAATCTCGTGGAAAAAGGAAGAAAGTGACTTTCCGTGGTGGAATTCACTATTTAGAAATTCAAAAATATGAAAATAATATATTTTAATTTATCTAAATTATACAAAAGCATCATTTGGCATGGTTTGACCCTTTTCTGTTTGTATTCTTTAATACGTTACTGGTCACGCTGGGCAAAACCAGACGCTCATGTAGTCTTGAGGAATGCCCATTTGCAGGACAAGAGAAGACTATTTTTGAAAATTCACCACTGGAATAACTGGCTCGGTAACCGAGCCAGTCATTCCAGTGGTGAATTTTCAAAAATAGTCTTCTCATGTCCTGCAAATGAACATTCGAAATGTAAATCTTTAGATTTTCTCGAGCAAATTTTACCATTAAAGGGTTAAAGTAATTTTAACCCAGAGTTTTTTTAGTCATTTGGAGAAATCTACATAATCAAACTGCTAGTAAAAGGTATAGCAACATAGCAAGAGAATTGGCTATTAATATTATTAATATTGTTATACATGTATAAGTATTCAATTAAAAGTTAGAAATTAGAAATAAATAAAGTATATTAAATTTTTTTAAATCATAATGACAGCTCTACTAAATAGAAACTATGACCATTATTTAAAGGAAATGACCAGGGAACTAACAAATGCTCTTGAATGGTAGATTTAGATATAGTCTAGTAGATTAAGTAAAAATTGTTCAAATTGTGAAACAATTACCAAATTTGGCATGTAAGAAGTTTTAGGTATACTCTTTCATATAAAAGCAGGAAACACGCTATTGGGCCCATCGGGAGCCGTCATCTTGCAATCTTGTAATAAAGTGCCCGGGGTAATATTATAGTCTCATTTAAAGTAAATTTGAATTTGAAAATTGGAAACGAAAATTTCTCGGGTTCAAGTATACACAGATAATTGATTCAAGCATCATTAAACATCTAAATAAATATGTATCTGTAAGATATATTGCAGATTTAGCGCAACTACTACTAATTATACTCTACAAGACGATCAACTCATTGCCATTTTCAAATAATTTGCCCCTTGCACTGCACATCGTCAGCACCTGCCCTAGCCATAGGTAACAGTCTTATGCTTTCTGAAACGTGTGTAAGATTGTAGATCCTAGTGCAAGTATCTCTCAGTGTTTAGAAAGTCTGGACTCATCAAGGCAGCTTTGTGTTCTCTGCCAGACAGAAACAGATGAGAGATTAGTTGATCCTGGACTATGTATATATAAGGGGAGTGATAAGGACTGTGGCTATAAATGTAAACCTGTATCAGTTCCACAATCTCAATTGCTTACCCATGACAATAGATATTTCCAGAATGTACACTGGTGAAGGTATTGAGACAACTCTTCGGACAAACAAAGCACGATGGCATAAAAGCTGTCGAAATAAAATTGATAAGCAAAAGCTTCTGCGTGCTCAGAAAAGAAAATCCAAAGAAGATGAAGAACCTGAACAAAGTCCAGTTAAAACCAGACATACTTCTGTAGCAAGTTCAATGAAAAGGACAGAAAATTGTTTCTTCTGTGATGAAGATGGCACTAATGAACACCACAGTGCATTGACATTAGCATTTGATCACCGTGTTCGAGACTAAGCCTACATATTACAGGACAGAAAACTTCTAGGCAAGCTTTCAGAAGGGGATATGCCTGCTTTAAATGCAACATACCATCTTAGTTGCCCGACTGCTCTGCACAATCATGTCAGACAGCACCAGACAGAAAGCGCCAATACTGACCTAAATATGAAGACTGATAGCCTAGTATTGACAGAATTAGTTTCATACATAGAAGAATTCCGGCAGGACAAAACACTTCCAATTTTTAAACTCTGTGATTTAGTAAAACTATATGAAACACGACTGAGTGAAATAGATCCTTGTTTTTCAGGGAAAGTGGACAGTACTAGACTGAAAGAAAGATTGCTATGTCTAATACCAGATTTGAGAGCTCCAAGCCATCAAAATCGCATGTTCATATAATTCTGATGATGCCGCAATTCACTTGGTACGCACTGCACAAATGTTGAGGCAAGAAATCCTACACAATGATTCCTTTAATGGTAACTTCGAAAAGGGACGTGAGGTTGAAGCTGTCCTGGAAAGTGTTCTCGCTCTTGTGAGAATGATTTTGCGAGGCACAAGTATTCAAGAGTAAAAGGAGTCACAAGATGCTGTAACTAAGGCAGCATTAGCACTCTTACAGTTGTTAATGTTTATTTAATACCAACAAAACGCCGAGCGAACAATATAGAAATCATATACATCATGCTAAGTCACGAGAGACACCCCTTGCTATATACACTGGACTGGTTATTCATGCCAAAACAAGACAGAGAGCTAATTGATAAGTTGACAAGCCATGGCTTATGTATATCATATGATAGAGCAAAGGAAATTTCTACAACTCTTGCAAATAGTGTCTGCACAGTTTGAAAGAGATGGTTGTGTCTGTCCCTCTACTCTGAAAAAGGAAGTCTTGGAGCAGTCGATAATATTGACCATAATCCACCTGCAAGGAATGCTATGGACTCATTTCATGGGACTGCTATATCCCTGATTCAGTTCCCATGTCAGGAAAATCCTGGAACTGAACAAGACCGAATAATGATAGATTCAAATGTTAGCCACCAGAAAACAGTATCTCCACTACCAGCTGAATATTCAGAAGTGATTCCTGTGGAACTATCAACAAAGGATCTTATTGCATCTGTAACAGAGGGACACGTTACAGCACAGACTACTGTATTAGCCACATCTAAAGAAGAGGAATATGGCTGGTTGGATTTCATGACTGAAAACTGACTTAAAAAGGAGACATTAAACCAAGGAGACCTTGTCATGGGCAGCATACCATGCTAAGAGTCAGCCAGATAACATTAGCTCTGTCTCACAAATTGCATTTATGCCTCTATTTGTAGAGCCAGCAAACATAGTAGCAATGATACTACATGCAATGAAGATTGTGGACAAAGTTACTCAGAATTTACACCCACGTCAAATTCCTGTAATAACTATGGATCAACCTTTGTTTTCCATTGCCAAGAAGATCCAATGGACATGGCCAGTTATCATTGGTGAGAACAAATTTGTGGTGCTACCGCAGTTTTGATCAGAACAGTAGACACAGATGTGGTGGTCTACATTTCATTCCCTACCACTTGATGAATTATGGATCGCTTTTGGTGTGAAGAAAAATTATAAAGTGATACCAGCCCATACCATTGCAATCACACTTGAGGAGCAGAAGGCTAGGGCATTGCCATTCTTCCATGCCTTCAGTGGCTGTGATGCCTCATCCTCCTTCAGCAGCATTGGGAAGAAAACGGCTTTGAACACATGGACATCATTTCCTGAAATCACGGAAGCATTTGTCAACCTGTCAGCCTCACCCGTTACAATCTCTAATGACATACAATGTAATTGACAAGCTTCAACGTTTTGTCATTCTACTCTATGACAGAACTAGTGAGTGCACCCAGGTAAATCAGGCAAGAAAACTTCTATTTGCAAAGGCAAGGCAGCTAGATCACACTCCCAACTAAGGCTGCGCTTACTGAGCATATCAGAAGAACGGCATATCAATGAGAACACTGTTGGGGACAGGCACTCAAGGCTCAACAGCAGTTACCAAACCCATGTGACTGAGGATGGACAAAGGATGCAAATGAACACTGGGTACCTTACTAGTCAGCCCTTCCTGAGGCTGCAAAGAATTAAGCAAATGTGGCTGCAAAAAAGCCACATTGTAAGCCCTCTTGTACATGCATTAATTCTTCCCTTTCATGCACTGAACTTTGCACTTGTAGTGGCTCATGCTATAGATAGAGTCACTCTGAGTGGTATTACTACACAACGAGTGCACAGATCAATTGAAATATGTGATCCCGCCAATGAAACTAAAAATATAACAATTTTGTTGTAAATCCTGCTTTTTGCTTGTGCTACATGGAATATTGATATAAGGAAATAAGCTATGTATTTGTAAACAATCCCATCAGCTTCTTTAGATAGTAAAACATAAAAAGTCACCTTATTCATCTATATATGTGTCCTAGAAGGTAGGGTATTATATAAATAAGTTTTGAAAGCAGCCATGATGAAATTCAAAATGGTGGCTAAAATATGTGTCTGATCATGTGTGTCCTGCTCTTATTGTATAGATGCTCTATACAATAAGAGCAGGACACACATGATCAGACAAACGGGTACAAAAATCTATAATTAAGCCAATTTTCATGTTTGTTTTACATTTTGAACGTTTTGGTCAGTTTTCGACTTAAGAAATAAATCGGAATAATTTGAAAAAAAGGAAATAAATACCATTTAGGTCACTCTGGTGGGAACACTTGTGTTGCTGTGCGCTCTGGTGTACACCGAGCAAATAAATAATACCCACTACAGCCGGTCATATAATCTCAGTTATACTCGCATTAAACTGATTACCGTAGTTTCTCGGAGAAACTAAAGGCTGCTCTCGAATATAGGTCGCATGCCCAAATTTGACCAAAATCCTCCCTTCTTGTATTCAAGTATAAGACGCTGTGAAATTTAGAAAAGCATACCTTTAAAAAATCGAAAATTGGTATGAAAATTACCATCACTCACCACTCTATTTAATGCATGCCTTAAAAATACCATGGTGGAAGAGAAATTATTAAATAGAACCATTTAAATATCGTGTATCCCTCAATAAAAATCGTTTATTATATCAAAATTAATCTAATTTTGATATAAAATGTTGCCTCGAAAATATAGAAAGGACATGACATTAGGAATGTGGTAAGATGGTCACCAGTTGTAATGCCAACCAACATAAAATGATCCAAAAAGGAATCACATACGACAAAATGGAAGTCTGAGAATTAAAATGAGATAGATCGCTTCTTATGTTGGCGAGTTGCTGGCTCTTTTGTGATTGGAGGTGCTGTGTGATCTTATGCGCTAACGGGAGTTGGTTATCTGGCGAGCTGCTGGCTCTTTTATGATTGGAGGTGCTGTGTATTTATCTTATATGCCAACGGGAGTTTGTTATCAAACGGGTACGGGAACATTCAGTTCCTATCGCGCTATGATAATATATAGCAAGTTCTGAGTCCAGAATATTTATATCCGAGTACCTGCTCCAAATAAAGATCTTTTGCGATTGGAGGTGAATCATATGATTTATATCTTTTCTCGACTTCTGGATTAATTTTGATGTAATGTGATATTTATTTTAAAATAAGCAATATTTAGGTGCCCCAATTGAATAATTTCACTTCCGTGTGATGATTTTAGAGTGTACATTAAACATAGTCGACAGGCGGCGAAAATTTTCTAGAACAAAATTTGGTTCAATTTCCGTGGTATAACTTTTAACAACTTTAGAAAAATTTTGTCCCAAAAAATGTGCTCAAAGAATGTGCTCGATTATAGGATGCACCCCTCTTCCTAGAACATGTAATTTGACAAAATTTTATGGTAGCCACTACTTCTTACAGGTAAAATACTGTTTAATCTTAATACAATTTGACTGAAAGACGTGGTTTCCAGAGACTGGATCTGTATTCAGTTACACAAATTTCAAAATGTTAAGTATGCATCATGTTGCGACCTTGGAAACCAGCAGTGTATTTTCAAATCATTTTGACCGAAACTCGTTGCTTCCACCAGAAACAGAGACTTTCAAATATAATGTTTGCAGGAGAATTGATAGTGAATTAACAGTAGCAAGTTAATTGATCTACATTGATGCCTATAGAGAATACTATTCATACCGCTTACAAAACTATATTCAGGTTTTCTTTTGTTATGTTCGAGTATGCATTATACCCGCACACACAGTTGACACATGGCGGAGTGCAAAACAACAGCTTCGTTCCTAATTGGTTCAAAGTTAAATGCTCCTCGATTTATTAAAGGCTTTTTCTCAAATAATCCCAATTCATTTGCATTTTTTACCCGTGGTAATTTAGTTATTATTGTATGGAATTACCAATAAACATCATCTGTTATTTCCCGTTTCCCTTCGTTTAAAGAAATTTTCTTTTACTAAATAAACGAAATCTAGGATTTCTTTTTTCACGAGAGAGTTGATACTTACCTCCCTAATACTTTTGATATTGCTAAATATTGGCTTTCACTCAATAAACACTCAGATTAAAACAGTTAGGTGCCCCTACTGGGCAGGGAGTCAGAGCGTAGTCTGGCGGATGCCAGCCCCACCACCGCGCATGCGCAGACTAGCACTTCCTCTGACTAGATTATTGGCTGACACACATGCAACTATTAAGAGCCTGAAGACCGAGCCTCTGTGGGGTGGAGAGGCCGGGTCCGTATCTAGGGAGGTAAGTATCAACTCTCTCGTGAAAAAAGAAATCCTAGATTTCGTTTATTTCACTTCAAGAGTATACTTACCTCCCTAATACTTTTGATATTGCCAGAATTCGAAAGTGAATCTGGCGGGAGGGAGGCGAGGTCAAAAGACCAGCTCATCCCTATACGCTTTTCTGCGTTTAAGGCACTTAAACTTCTGAAACTGTAAGAAAAAACAGTCAGGATTTGACTAACCATCGGATAACACCACCGATGTATGAGAGATGACCGAATGTCATATGCGCTCCCCCCCCCCCTCCTTCCTGGGAGGAAGAGTCGACTGACCTCAATGTCCTATACGCTCTCTACGTACAAGTGCCATGTACTACAGGACAGAGACGAAAAAGCTCCATTTTCGTAACTCTCAACAATGAACCACACAAATACACAAACCATCACCATATTAATAACGGGTAATCGTGACAATACAATCAACAACGGACAACACATGAACAAGACTGACCTTGTTGAAAATGGCTGCTGACATCATCTTCCCATCGGTAAAGACTGATGCAGGCCCAAAAAAGTGGGTGTTTCCATAAATTAATTGTGATATATATAAGTAATGAGGAAATCACCTCAAAAAATATAAACCGATTTATTTTTTCAAAACCGACAAGGCGAGAGGATTAGAGGTGTCACGGAGATAATGGTCTGTAAAACTTGACTCACAGTGCCACTGAGCCACCGACATAATATCATCCACAGGGACCCCATTAAATAGGGCCGTGGATGCCACTACGCCGCGGACACTGTGAGCCTTGGCCACGTCAACCTGCTTCCCGGTGGCGGATTTATGGCAAAACTGAATGCATTCCACAATCCACCTGGAAATGGTGTCCTTAGAAGCCCTCCCATGGGGTTCAATATATGACAACCATAACGCTGACTGGTCGGTGCGCCATGCCGCCGTACGTTGTTTGTACCGGCGCAGCGCCCGGACGGGACACCATGCTTTAGAATTAGGATCATATCTAGTTAAAGCAGGCAAAATAATAGGTTGACCTGGATATTTCAACGACTGATTTTTAGCCAAGAAATTAATCCTAGGTAGCAGCTTAAGGCCTTCCCCTGAAACCACAAAACGGTCATCCTCGGCTGATAAGGCATGAATCTCACTCCTACGCCTAGCCGAGGCCGCAGCAATTAAAAACACAGTCTTCAGTGTTAATAGTTTCATAGAAATGGAACTAAGTGGTTCAAAAGGCTTATCACCTAGTACTTGAAGCACTAGCGATAAACTCCAAGACGGAATCACAGGAGGATTCCTTGGTCTTAGATTGCCCATGCCTTTAATTAATACATTCAATGTATTTACTTCATCACTTCCCCTCTTAGCCAAGCAAGGAATAACAGACATTAATGCTGACTTATAACCAGCAATAGAGTTAGGCTTGAGGCTATAGGCATCATAGAGGTGACAGAGGAAATCAGCTACTACTTGAATAGATGAATCCATTGGATCAATACATCTTTTTGAGCACCATTCTGCAAATCTGTTGATTTTATAATTATATGCTCTGGAGGTTGACCCCCTCCTGGCTTTGGCCATAAACATGGCTGCTTGCTCAGAAAAGCCCTCCTTAATTCTAGATTCCTTGACAACATCCACGCAGTCAATCTGAACATTGACGGATTGTTGTGAAGGGCCTTGCCCTGGAAGATAATATCGTCCATCAGAGGCAGAGGAACCGGATTGCAGACCAGAAGGTCCAGCAGATCCGTATACCATGATCGGCTTGGCCAATCCGGGGCGATCAGAAGCACTTGGCATTCCTCGTCTGATTTTCTGAAGAATTTTTGGAATCAGGATTGCTGGAGGGAATGCGTATGCATACATTCTCCCCCAGCTGATAGCTAACGCATCTGTTGCGAAAGCGCTTGGATCCGGAATCGGAGAGACGTACGTCGTCATCTTCGCATTCTTCTTCGTTGCGAACAAATCGATGTTGGGTTTCCCCCAATGGTCGAACAGACGATCCGCCACACATTGATTTAGTTGCCATTCCGTGGGTAAAACACTCATCCTTCGGCTCAATGAGTCTGCTAGCAGGTTTAACCTTCCCGGAATATGAACTGCTTTCAAGGTAATCTGGTGATCCAGACACCAACAAAGCAGTTTCCATGTCATCATACAGAGACTGGGCGACTTCGTTCCGCCCTGGCGGTTTATGTAAGTCACAACTGTTGAGTTGTCTGAACGAATAAGAACAATCTTGCCCTGAACTTTCTGTAAGAAATGTTCCAGGCCCAGGACTACTGCTCTTAGCTCCAGTAGATTTATATGTTCCTGTGACTGTTCCAGATTCCAAAGCCCTGATATCGTGGATTCTTCCAGGCAAGCTCCCCAGCCCTCCATCGATGCATCTGTATACACAGTCACCTGAGGGTGGGGAGGGGTTAGCAAAACCCCCGGCAAGAGATTCTCTGTATTCAACCACCATTGCAGGTGGTGAATCAGAGGCGCCAACACTGACACATTCGAGTCCAGCGAACCTGTACTCTGGGTCCATTGTGTCATGAGAAACAACTGGATCGGCCGCCTGCGTAAGGCGGCCTGAGGAATGACTGGTTCCAACGAAACCATCAACCCCAGCATTCTCAAGTAAACCCGTGCCAGGACATGACGACTGTCGCACACTGACTGAATCAACGAGATGAGTATTTGAACTCTCTCCTGAGTAGGATAAACATATCCTGTCTCTAGATCGAAGAACATCCCCAGGTAAACAAACTTCTGGGATGGAGTCAGCTCTGATTTTGGGAAATTGATCATCCAGCCCAAGTCTGTGAGAATTTTCAAAACAATCTCCAGATTGGCGGACAAACTTTCCCGGGTGTGCGCTTTCAACAGCCAGTCGTCTATGTACGTGTGGACTGCTATGCTTCTCCTGCGGAGGTATGCTGTGATTGCAAGAACCACACGGGTGAAAACCCGAGGAGCCGTGGAAATTCCGAAGGGCAACACCCTGAATTCCCACTGTCTGCCCTGGAATGCAAATCTCAGGAAGCGACAGAAACTCCCGTGGATGGGGATGTGGAAATAAGCGTCCTTCAAATCTATTGACGCCGTCCACATCCCCCTCTCCAACCCCGCCAACACCGAGCGCACCGTTTCCATCTTGAAACTGGGCGTCTCGATGAACTTGTTCAATGGCTTGAGGTTGAGAATCGGTCTCCACCCTCCGGTGCGTTTTGTTACTAAGAACAGGGTTGAATAGAAGCCCGGACACCTCTGTGCCGGCTGAATAGCTCCTTTTTGTACGAGGGAATTTATCTCCTCCTCGAGACACAACCTTTGATCTGGATCTCTCGGAATGGGAGTCCAGACTGGCACCAGAGACAGTCGCGACGGCGGGCCTGTCATCCACTCTGGATGATACCCCACGGAAAGCCATCGCAAGACTAAACGGTCCTGAGTTAACCGTTCCCACTCTTGCATGTGGTCGGCTAGCCGGCCTCCCACCGGTCCACCTAGGGACCGCGGTGGACACAAGGCATGCAAGAGCGGCACTGTCTCCGTCACCATACACACCGGCGTGGTCCTTACCGCGGTAAGCGCCCTGTCAGGAACTATAACCACGCCCAGATCCTCGCGCGACCCGCCCCGCCCCGCGCGCACCTCGGTGCACGGGCGGCTGCCTGGCTGACGGCGGCTGAGGAGCCTGCGCCCCCCTCACTGCTGGCCGAATCGCACGCGGCCGAGGCCGGCGCTGCGACGGCGGCTGGCCTCTGACTTGGCCAGCACCACCTCGAGCCTGCAGGGGACGATACGCAGGGGCCGCGGCGCGAACGTTAGCACGACGCAGCACCTCAAACTGTTCGCGCAGCGCCCTCTGGTTATTCACCAGGGTGACCGTCTCCTGGAGGTGGCGACATCCCTCACCTCCAAAAAGACCAGGATCCGTCATAGGCGTACGGAGTAGCCTATTATACAGGTCCTGAGACGGGCACAGATTGTCCAGGGCAAATGTGCGTCTTGCCCGGACACTCCTGGTCACCGCCCGCGTCATACAGTCCAGCGCCAGGTTAATACCATCCTGGATGGTTCGCTGGACCGCGAGCGGGCCTGGCTGGCGCGATGCGGATGCCGTTACTACCCCCTGTAACAGCTGGGAGACGTGGGACAGAGCGGCAATCGAAGCCCTCCCACTCTCCTCCGCATCACGCAACGCGGTATTCGCCGAACGCAACGCGTTCGCGCACAAGACCCCCGCGTCAGAACGGGAGCCTGGCCGCGTATCCTCACCCAAAGCCGCGCGGTCATCCACGCTGGGCTTGGGTACCACACCGTACCGCTGGTAGTCCAGGGGCACGATGCGACAACGCCTGGCCACCTCGCGAGGGGCCTTCGCGAGACGTCCACTCGTGTTAATGGACGACTCCGCCGCCTTGAACATGTCAACGACATGCTCCGCCAGCGGCAGAGAAGGCATAGCGTTAGCAGTTGGTTTCCCAGCTAACCACGGCGTGTGAACACGGTGGCTAGCCGACTGCTCCACGGGCAGATCAGGCCTAACGCTCACCAACCACTGGCAAGCGTCATACCAATCCTCCTCCGTGGCTAACTGCGAGCGCTCTACAAGACGGGGTCCTTCGTCTTCCTCCTGAGCGCAAGCAGTAGAGCTTGACGGCGGGTACGCTGATACACCTGGCAAGCCAGGGAAAACATGCGGGCCTGACAGCACCGGCATGAGAATATCACTGGTTTGACCAGGAGCAGGCACCGCGGTAGAGCGCGGGGTATATATAGCCCCACCACGGGCCCGGCCAGCACCAGCTACACGCTCGGCAAGCCGAGGTATGCGGTACCGCTGGCCATCAGCAGCGCCCTGGGCCACCATCTGAACCGCGGACCTTACTCCAGGGTGAGTAATACCGTGGAAAAAAGCGCCTGTATTCCCCGCGAGGGGTGCACAAACGTCTTCATCCATGTCCACGTCGTCAGACGGCGACCCTAGCAGGTAATCCTCATCACCCTGGTCAGAAAGATTAGACCCCGGGTCAGCAAAGAGAGCTAACCCGGGCTGACCAGGAACGGTGCCATAGGAGGTACTGGCCACCGCGGCGTGCGGATACCCCTGGACTGATAAGCAGCCAGCGGGTTCCAGCGACAACCGTCCACGGTCCCCTATCGGCGCGGCAATAAGCCTGCTGCCAGGGTCGTGGAACGCCCCCTCTAATGGGGCCACCTCTGAATCGTCGGACAACGGAAGCGGACTAAGGAAAATCGATCCAGAGGCGGGGATTACCTGCTCCGAAGCCGATGACGAGGACAATAAAGGATCTGGTCCAGGAAGCATGCCACGAAGCAACCCTGGAACCAAATCTCTTATTGTCCTCTTCATCTCTCCCAACATCTCGGTCCGGAAGGTCTCCATATCCACCGCGGACGAGACCGTCCCCTTACCCTTCCTACTTACAACCTCTCGTTTCCGCTTCTTCTTCTTCTCCTCCTCTACCACCTTGTCCGTCGCCTGTAAGCAGCACAAGAATTCGGACATTAACTCGCCCCCCCAGTGCTTACATATGTCACAATTAATCAAGGGACCACAAGGGCTACATCGATAACACAGATGCGGCCAGAACTTTACATGCATAAAACGTCCACAGGACGCGCAACCCGGTCCCTGAAACAGGCCAAAGGACAAGGAGTATGAGCAACTAGTTAAGCTTAGAAACTGAATCCAACTCAAAGAGAAGGAAAACGATCATAAAGATCAATATACATCAGAAACCAGCATAGCGCTTGAATTGCTGATAAATACATAGCCAGGCTGATTATGACGTCATTAATCCCGTGACAGGAAAAAATCGATCCCAACAAAACATCCAAGTGCAAGGACGAATTGTATGCTGAATGGATAAGTTGACTACACAACCATCAGATACATATAGATAACTCTTTTCTGGCAAAAATGTTAATTATCTCCCTTTGTTTGTTTACAATAATTAACATCACCACATTATCAATAACTAGATACCTGACACTTTGTATAGACAAACCATCCAACGTGACGAACCGGAAACTCCACCATCTGCACACCTCTTAACTCTCTCCACCTCATGGGGAAGGAATTGGATCAAGAGGGCAAAGTGAGAAGACCTTTATACCAGGCCTCCAACTCACTGGACATAATTTTTCATTTGGTTAGATAACCTAACAGTGTTAGTAGGAAATGGAACCATGGTGGAGAGAAAAACTAATTCTCTGGTACTGTGACGTCACCACCTAGCGTCATACAGACCTGTGGACATAAACAGAAAGAGAAATTAGTCCTAGGTAGCACCAAGTTGATATAACCCAACCAACCAAGGCGCTTATCCCGGTAAACGCGAGTCCCGGAAACACAATACACCGGGAAGAAAACTCGCTAATTTTACTAGAAGTCACCTGATTTAAAGGTCCTCCGTCCTCCTGTGGCGACGTATTCCTATCCGCCATCCAAAAAAGTGACTAACACTCCAAACAAACACCACTTAAACAGTTTAAGAGAGCGAAAAAGCTATTGAACAAAAAAACATGTGTGATCTCTTTGCCAATAATCTAGCAAAGAGGAAGTGCTAGTCTGCGCATGCGCGGTGGTGGGGCTGGCATCCGCCAGACTACGCTCTGACTCCCTGCCCAGTAGGGGCACCTAACTGTTTTAATCTGAGTGTTTATTGAGTGAAAGCCAATATTTAGCAATATCAAAAGTATTAGGGAGGTAAGTATACTCTTGAAGTGAAATAAACAATTATTAACATATAGGTACAAGAGTTGAAGTCATTGATAACAAATACTGCAAATTATTTTTATCTTATTGACTTAGCATTCGTAAGCCTTGCACCATATTTCAAATTCTGCTAAATATTTTGAACACAATTTGATTGTAAGATAACAAGAACTTAAAATCCAATGATTTTCAAAATATTCAGCAGATTTATTCTAACACAACTCAATTCAGTCTTCCATCTGATTCTAGATCTTAGTTGTGATGATTTTCTGAATGGATAACCCAACATGGCCCTCGATACAACAGCGATATGACATCTATTCTTTACAAACGAAATGTGTGTTTGTGTAATAAATTTATGCTCTTTCGCAATTTTTATTTATCTCTAATGGTCAAGCCCACCCCCACCCCACCCCACCCCAAACCAGCTTTGTAGTTGTCTTGAGGAATATTCATATGCAAGCCAAGAGAAAACTATTTTTGAAATTTTACCACAGGAATAACTGGCTCAGTCATTTACCATATAGTTTGTTCATACGTGATTGATTACATACCATTTTTTAATTTGCCACTGCAGCAAACAAGGTATACTAGATTTTTTTAAGTAAGCAAGTAAAAAAATAGTCTTCTCTTGGTCTGCAAATTGAGATTCTCAAGACTACTGCAGAAGCCATTTTTTACCACGAAACAAAGTGTCTGGAACAGACAGATTTGGCAGAATTTAAGTCATTTCAGTTTTAAGTACGAATGTGCATGCCTGTGTAAATTGCACAGCAATCAACAAGTATCTCATATCTGGGGAAAATATTCTTAATGGGACATAAGAACTTTTAAGTAGGAATGTGCATGACTGTGTAAGTGACTGCGTGGAATATAGAAGCCATGGTTGCATACTGGAGTATCTGAATTTAGATAGTGTGCTTGTTGATGCTCGAGGTGCTACTTCCGAGGTCATACTTCCTTTCAAGAGAATAACCCGCCTTTCTCTGAAATACACAAACACAGATACAAATAACTCAATAATATTAGATGAATTCCGAGTCGCAAACCTCCCTTATTTTTTCGATGGCCAATATCCAAATGATTCTTCGGGACCTTAAAGACAATCAACCTCCCATCCAACTTTGCTAAAAATCTCTCTGAGTAGAACTTGCATTATTGTGCCAGACACGCGCATGCACGTGAGCGCACACACACGCACGCATGCACACAAACACAGAAATAGAGAGCGTGTGTTTAGCATGAGTTTGGCATGATTGATGTACATTCAACAAAACACAAGAATTATGAATCAATCTGTCAATCAAATATATAGCATCATAATCAATTGATGAATCCAGTTTTCGCTATGTCCTGTCCATCTCTAGCTAAGCTCCACCCACACTTTGGCAGTGTTGGGATCGATCAATCATTTAACTCCCTGACTATCAGTTTCCAGAAAACTATACAGGTAAGCTGTTGAATATTTCGAACATAATTTGACTGGGTGCTGCTACTGCCTATGACTGCAACAGTGCCCAGTCAATTACATTCAACATATTCAACAGCCTGTTTATTAAAGCGAAGACATAAAATTCGTACAGCAATGCTTATTCTGTCATTAATTATGCGTTCGTAATGAACTTATCTACGCCATTTATGATGTCATTTATTATGATGTCATATGATTGATGATTAAACTGGAAACATCAATTGTTAGCTGATGTCACAATGGGAATGACGTAGGTCCATACCAAAAGCCGAAAAGTGTGTCACAAAACTATGAATAGTATCTCTTTGATGTATTTAGAATTTAATAAACATCCTGTTGAATATTTTGAAACTAATTTCACTGGAATAGACCGCAGCCGCCACCCCCCCCCCCCACCCCCATCCCAGTCAAATTAGCTTCAAAACATTCAATAGCTTACCTGTATAGTTACTTTGAAATTTAGATTCTGGGAATTCAGGTTTCAGAGTTTCAAAATCGGTTTCAATATGCTTCTGCTGTGATTGCCAATAGACATTTCTCAGACCATTTAAGACACACTTTTTGGTCTCTTTGACCACTAAATAATTACACAAGCATGTACTATCTCGAGCATTTTTGATAGGATGCATACAGGGCTAGATTATGCACTACTTGTAATGTTAGACATCATGATGAGATTAAATTTACCAACATTAGTACACCTGGTGATCTTCATTACAAAACGATAAGTTAATTCTGTCACCAAAAACAAATTCAGATAGTTATTCACGTAACTTAACCATTTCAACATGTCAGAAACTGACACGATTTTGAAACTAATTTTACTGGAAGTTGTTGCTACCCAAGGCAGCAACAGCTTCCCGTTAAATCAGTTTCAAAACATTCAATAACTACAGACCTTAATGAATCCTTTTAAGTTCAGATAATGCGATTTCATCGTTCAGAGGCTTATTATAGAACTGATTATAGGACTGGTATTAATTGAGCATCATAAACCTTGACAATGGCCTTTCCAGTTTATCCATCAATCATATGACATCATAATCAACTAAATGTGATGTTGAGAATGACATCACGAATGACTCAATTAAGTTCGTCACGAACGTATAATTGGTGATGGACTATAGCATTGTTATACGAATTGTATGTCTATTTCATAAACATGCTGTTGAATATTTTTAAACTAATTTGACTGGGCGCTGTTGCTGTCATTCGCAGCAACAGCACCCAGTCAAATTAGTTTCAAAATATTCAACAGCTTACCTGTATAGTTTTCTGGAAGTTAATAGTCAGGAAGTTCAAGGATCGATCGATCCCAACATGGGCAAAGTGTGGGTGGAGCTTAGCTAGAGATGAGCAGGGCATAGCTAAAACTGGATTCATCCATTATATCTTATTAATTCACTCAGCATGAACTTATCATGCATATCTCCTGTATCAAACACACTCTAACGTCAGCCCCCAAACGCACACCCTAAAATAGAGTGTGCCGCTGTGCTAAGATTCAGTAAATCTCGTGTAATGGTAAATCCAAAGTGCTGATCTATCCTAGTAAAAACTTGTAAATCATTAATATCACCGATACTTACTTTTAGTCTTCTTTTTCAATACATCATCGTCTCTGATTAACCCTAGCAACATTGTACGGTAATCACCACTCGTATCATCCTGGAAACAGTAAATATATATATTTTATAGATCATTTTTTGCATCCACTTATATTTATTAACTGATCGGGCTGGAAGGACCAAATGAGCTTATGCTTATCCATCTCAACCCTTTTCTTTAAAATTCTACTCCACATACACCTGTTGGTGGATTTTAAGAAAATTTCCCTAGTGCTGTAGGCTTAACCCGTATCAAACTGATGTTAATATTCTATCTTTTACAGTGTCAATAGCCAACAAACTAGTGTACATTTTTCAACAATTTTGATGGAAGATGTTGCTGTCGTAGACAGCACCATCTTCTCCCAAATTTGTTGAAAAATAAACACCAGTTCATCTTTTACTTTAATTTGAAAATCTAAAATATTGACATCAGAGGGCTAAGAAAACTTATACAGAAATTTGATTGGTAAATTTTTCACTGGCTATCTTGGATTTTTCGAAAATCTTCAGAAATCTTTTAAAACGTGACTCCTCTTTAACCAATGACTGGATTTCAATGAAACTTGGGTGGCACGATCCTATTGAGGAATCTAGTTTCTCAGTCAATTGTGTAATATCATAATCAATTAAGTTCTGAATGACTCAATTTAGTCTGTCTTACACGCTTAATAGTGTGTCAGGTTGTACAAATTGCATGTCTACTATTTAACAGCACCCTGTCAAATTAGTTTCAAAATATTTAACAGCTTAATTGTAATCTGTATAAGTTTTCTGGAAATTGATATTCAGAGAGTTCAGGGATATCAACACAGACAAAGCATGGGTGGAGCTTAGCTAGAGATGGGCGGGGCGTAGCTAAAACTGGATTCCTCCATTAGAGAACAATCTTGGATTTTCTTGAAAATGTCCAGGGAATCAGTTAGATTGTTACTCCTCATTAACCTCATGTCAGATTTTAACCAAATTTGGCTGGAAGGATTCTAGTGGTACACTTTAAACAATGTGTACAGTAACTTGCCTGGTAAATATTTTGTGGTAGCCATCCTGGATTCTCCAAAAATTGTCAGAAAATCCTTGAAAATGCTACACCTCCTTATCCAATGGCCCAATATCAACCAAATTTGGCTGAATGATTCTATCGTGCTAGACTCCATAGTATGTATACATAGTGTACATAAATTAGATTGGCCCATTTTTTCCCACCAATCATCTTGGATATGTTGGATTTTTTTTAATTAGCAGGAAATCCTTTAAAACACCAAACTTCTCTTTACTAAACGAGTTAATTTCAGCCAAATTTGCTTGTAAGAACTCTTTGGCATTAGGCATCTGAACAATTTTAATTGGTAATTTTTCTTATAATTTATGGGAAATGATTTAAAAGGCTACAGTAAAACTTGGCTGAGTCAAAAATGAATACCGTACTCCAGGACCACAAAGGCAACCAGCAAAACAGGTTTGGTCAAAATCAATTCAGTAGAAATTGAGTAATCACGCCAAGTATATTTTTAGAGGTTTGATTACCCTGACATTGGCAATTTGACACCAAAATCAACACAATTCATTCAAACAGATAGATAGATGGAAGGACAGATGGGCGGACAGGTGGATGGATGGAGAGACAAACCAAATACATTACCCTCAATCCCCTATGGGTGATGGCAATTAGCTTTTTGAGTCATAAGCGAGAAGCGACAAATGATGTAGGGAATATTTTGTTGAATATTTTGAAACAAATTTGACTGGAATCTTATTTCTGCCTATTAGGTTCCTGTCAAATTAGTTGCAAGATATTCAACAGCTTTGCTGTATAGCTGTCTAAAAATTGAGAAACTGGAACTTCAGGTGTTAAGGAGTTAAACCCTTAACTTCATAAGTCTCAGTATTTCCATTCAACTCAAACCATATGCAGCAAATCTACTGAAGATATTTTGAAACTGTTCTTAGTGTAGCAACTTCTTCGAGTCAAATTAGTTTCAAAATTTTCAACATAATATTTCTAAAATTCTAACAAATTTCTCATGTCTTGATGGTCAAGTCAAAGATCTTAACCCTTTGAATCCTGAATTCCCAGAATCTCACTTTCAAGGTAACCGGTACACGGTTGAATATTTTGAAACTAAAACTTCCAGTCAATCTAGTTTCAAAATATTAAAATGGAATACTTATTAAAACGTAACGAATTTTGGCATTTTGATATTTTGTATATATGGTGTTAACACATACATTTATAAACATGCCGAGAGATTGTTTAAACATCTTCTGGAACTCCTCCTTTATCTGCACCATGTCAACCTCACAACGAGACACTATGATACGGACCACTGTATCATCGTCCGTTCCAAGACCTTTCATCGCTTTTTTCAGCTCCGTCGAAAAATGTGCTGACTTGTTCCGGATACAACGCACTGAAAGATAATGATTGTATTTAATTGTGTAAAATAAAGGTGGATTTAACACATTCATGGCGAAATTTTGTCAAGAAAATCTAAATATTTGCTTATTGAATGTCTAATTTGCATGCCACGAGAAGACTATTTTTGAAAATTTACCACTTAAATGACTGGCTTGGTTACCGAGCCAGTCATTCCAGTGGAAAGCTTTTTAAAATAGTCTTCTTGCCTGCAAATGTACATTCTTCATGCTCACTGTAGACGCCCGTTTTGGTCATCATCATGAAAGGGTTAACAGTTATATATTCAAACAGACTTATAAATGCTAATCATCGGGTTAATAATGGTTAACACACAATCACCATCGCGGGGTTAATGGAGGGATTAATTTCTATCCATGTCCCAGCCATTTCTCCCAAGTTCCAACCACTTTGTATGTGCGTTTGAATCGATTTTAACACTGAACTCTACTGTCCCAGAATGTCAATTTCAAGATATCTGCTCAAGGTATACAGGTAAGCTGTTGAATATTTTGAAACTAATTTGACTGGCCTGCAAATGGGCATTCAGTATTTAAGTTTTTGACAAAATTTAGTCATTAGAGTTAATTAGTGTTATGCAATGGAAAACAAGCTTGCTTAGAAGTGATAAAATCTCATACCTATAGCAAGCATTCCCTGCAGAATATCACCAGACATCTCCTTCTTTAGCACATCCTCAATATCATTGTTGGAAATCTTAGCGTACTCTTGAAACATCGCTCGAAGTTGAGCATAACTTCTCGATACTAAAATGGAATTAAATCGTGATTCATCGGTACCAAGTTTCTTCTCGCCGGCGTCATACAATGCCTGCGCATCCTGATGAGCTTTGCTTCGATCAAACGTAGTGCTCTCATCGCGATTCGACTGTAATAGTCCTATAAGGAGCCGCTTAAAATGTCCTGATGTATCTGATGCGACGTCGTCTTCAACATTCTTACTAAACACTGAGTGTATCAGAAAAGAAAGTATATATTTAATGTTATGTAAGATTTATACACATGTCAAACAGTTAAATAGTGTTGATAATCTTGAGAAGGAAAGTGTTAAATTCAGGCACGTTGAACCCTATATTGACCAAACTTGGTCAAGAAAATCAATATACTTCCTTATTGTATGTCCACTTGCAGGCCAAGAGAAGACTAGAGAAGACTAGTTTTGAAAATTTACCGCTTGAATGGCTGGCTCGGTTACCAAGCTAGTCATTCTACTGGTAAATTTTCAAAAATATTCCTATCTTGGCCTGGAAATGGACATTCATTCCTCATGATCACTGCAGAGGCCAGTTTTAGATGGCTTGACCAGTAAAAGGTTAAGGAATGTCAAATTGCCTATTTTTGAAGATTTAAAATTGTAATGACAGGCATAAGCGAGCCAGTGGAAAACTTTCAAAACCAGTCACCTGGCCTGTAAATGGATATTCACTAAGCAGAAATTTTAATTTTCTTTACAAATTTTGATCATTAAAGAGTTAATATTAGCTGCCAATGAACCTTTTCAGTTTATCCGTCAATGATATGCAATAATCCACTACGTGCCGTGTGGGATCACGTCATAATCAATGATGTCATGAATGATGTAGATAAGTTCATTACAAATGCATAATTGATGATGGACTAAGCGTTGTTGTACCAATTTTATGTCTTTACTATGCACCCAGTCAAATTAGTTTCAAAATATTCAACAGCTTACCTCTATAGTTTTCTAGAAATTGATAGTCAGGTAGTTCAGGGATCGATTGATCCAAACTTGGCAATGTGTGGGTGGAGCTTAGCTAGAGATAGGCGGGGCATGGCTAAAACTGGATTCCTCCATTGACCTCACTATATTCATTTTATCTATCATCAGTATTGCCTGAATATTCTAACAGTGTAAGCAAAAACTCCAGATTTTGCTGTGGAGTTAATGTCTCTACGATTAGCTTACATAGAAAGATATATATTTCAAAACTTTAAAGTACAAAAGATATGGGTTTTTATTTTTTTGATTTCTATATCATGTGATAGTTACATTTTGTATAGCTCTGTTTGAAGTCATTAATCTGTTGATTAGACCGCGTACAAATCATCTCCACCAGCACCTTCTCATCTGTACCTAGACCCTGAAAAATTAAACATCTGTCAATCAACACATGCTAAGATAGACTATAACCCTTTAACTGTCTGACTGCTGTAAGTCACCACACAATAATGTCAACGGGCAATAACTCTGGACCTGCTGTATATTTTGAAAACAATTGGACTGAAAGCTGTTAGTGGCTAAACCGTCAATACATTTCAGTCAAATTGTTTTCAAAATATTCAGTATGTCCAGAGTTAAACCCCATGTAAAATTTAACAGGCAGACAGTTAACCACTGTAATTCCACTGTCTCAATGGCACTCTCCAGTTTTAGCTATGCCCCACTCACCTCTAGCTAAGCTCCATCCACACTTCGCTCGTGTTAGGACTGATCGATCCCTGAACTCCCTGACAATCAATTTCCAGAAAACCATACAGGTTAGCTGTTGAATATTTAGAACAAATTTGACTGGGTGCTGTTGCAGCAACAGCGTCCAGTAAAATTAGTTTCAAAATATTCAACAGCAAGCTTATTAAATAGTAAAGGCATACAATTTGTACAACATCATTCATGATGTCATCCTACACGACATGTAGTTGATTATGACGTCATATGATTGATAGATAAATTGGAAAGGTCTGTTACAAGACAGTTATACAGGTAAACTGTTGAATATTTTGAAACAAATTTGACTGGAACGAGAAATAACTCAAAGTCAAATTAGTCTCAAAATATTCAACATGATATGCCTTACATCCAAAAATAATTTGTTGTTCCTTGTTAAAGTGTCAATTAATAACAAGATGTCTGCTGACCAAATCAACCAATCAGCTTCTTCTGAACAAGCCTAGATTCTCTGTTCCATGATCAATTGGGTGGAAATCTGCATGTGCATGAAAATAAGCTTAACGAAAGATTTGAGATGGGTTGCTTGGCATTTTCAGGAAAACATTTGGATAGATGGATGCAGTGTTTCCTATGGCATCTAAATTTTGGGTGATCCACAGACCCCACACCCTGAAATATGGGGTGTAAAGCTGAAATCTGGGGTCCCAAACTGTTTTGGTGGGCAGTCAGGAAGATGGAAGATTGATGGATGGATGGCCCGATGGACAGATATTACATTTGATGATCACGATCACCATCTTGGAACGCGACATATACTCATATGTTCCATGGTTCTTCCGTGGAAGAGAAACACAAGTACAGATAAAGTGTTCCATGAGTCTTCCAGAAAACAGAAACACAAGGGGACAAGGTACCCCAAGACTGTGATATCCCATGGTAGTCATTGTTTACAAGTCGCTATTTACGTCTCAATTACACAATTATGAATTTCTTTGTTTAAATTTAAATCTTTGTTCAATACCTCATTTACTTAAGCAAAAATTGAATAAATAGGTCATCGGTGAAATTTTTTACTGGCTGTTTTATTTAAGATACCAATTTTCGTTCTTCTACCACAGTTTTGGGGGTTCCCATCCTACAGATAACATGTTACATGTTTAATCCACTAACAACTTTCAGTCAAATTGTTTTCAAAATAGTCAGCCAGTCCAGAGTTATTGCCCATTGAAATTATTGTCTGGTGGCTTGCAGCAGTCAGACAGCTTAAACATATAATATGTAAGAAATATATATGTTGAATATTTTGAAACTATCTTGTCTGAAAGTTGGTGCTGCCAAATTGATTTCAAAATATTCACCAGAATCTTCTTATAATATAATTATACAAAGCAAGCAAATCAATGTCTTGGCTGCGTAGCATTTTATAGTAGCAAAGTAATATTTTATGCGATTGGTAATACAAGGCTACACCTAATTTCACCCCCTGCACGTGCCCATACCTTGACAGCATTCTTGATCATCGTGGCGTCAAAATCAGCGGCCGATAGACACAAACCTGTACAGATGTTCTTAAAGTTACCGCTCAATTCACTTTTCAATTCCTTGATTAAATCCTGAAAGCACAAGACAACTCTCTTTCTCAGATAGACAATTTTAACATATAAAACAGGATTTGTCACAGGGAGGTGAAGCTTGAAGCTGACAAACATACATTTATCTCTGTAGCTAAGATGTAATAGTTGAGCAGACATCCTGTGGTACATAGGAGTGGATGTGGGTATAGTGTCACAATGCACACATAGACCGACGCATGTTACATGTACTCATGAAAAAACATACACACATGCATGCACGCGCACACACATGCACAGTCAGACTCCTATACCTTACTCACACATGAACTTATGCATGAACGCACACGCACACCAGCAACATATGCAGATATTATTACTTGTTGTTATGGAGAAACATGGAGGATAACAGGGACAGCATTATCAAAGGCAGTCAACATGATAAATTGATGCACTGATACACGAGGATCCAGTCTACATAAATAGTCAGAATAACTCTCAGCCTTCTTATGCAGTAGCGTGAAATCATCCTATACTCATCATATTCTCCCACTCTCCCAATCTGCAGACTAAGAAAATTTACTAGTGGATCTTGTCAGGCCTAAGTTGTCTAAAGTACTCTCTTAATCTGAAAATGGACATTACCAAAAATCCCTAATACTAGACTGCAACACCCAATTAGCTAATGTAGGTTTAGATCATTGGCTGCGGTAATGGGATTTATAGCGAACGATGTGATGTAGATGCTCGGTAAAATCACTAATTTGCTGACTTCATACAAGGATTTACTGATGAATCATGGGAAAAAGTCCGCAATTAGGCTGGTACCAAAATTGCCATTCCTTCTATGGCTTAGGTCATTTCTTGTCATATTGAGTGTTAAATTGTACATGCTTGGACATTAACCATTTAATACCCAAATTTGTTCAAGAAAATTTAAATTTTCACTTAGAAAGTATCCAGTTGCAGACCAAGAGACAACTATTTTTTAAACTTTACCACTGGAATGACTGGCTCGGTTACCGAGCCAGTCATTCCAATGGTAAATTTTCAAAAATAGTCTTTTCTTGGTCTGCAAATGGACATTTCACAAGAACACTGCAGAAGATGTTTTTGGCTGAAATGATTGTTAAGGGGTTAATGGACAACAATGATGTATCAGTAGAACCAACAATGGTTGCAGTGTGGATGGCTGTGTTAGTATAGAATCCCATATATCTAGATTTTCAAACTGTTAACTTTTAAAAGTTAGTTTTACCTTGCCAAACATATTTTTGAAAGCATTGTATATTTCGAGTCGCTGTGCGATGGCACGATAACCCAGGATATTGATAATAGCTGCTTCATCAGTGCCTGAAATTATACAAAATTACATAAAATATGGCACAGAAACTGAGAAACCTGAAACAGCACTACAACATTTTTTAACTAACATGTCACTGAACCTCAGAAACATGAAACAGAATCAAACCTGAAATGTGGTAGCTATTCAACCATGAAGCTCGACTTTACAATGATCTATGAAGCTTGACTTCAAACATAAAATAGATATAGAACACTTAACAATACACTTATCAACAAGAGGCCCAATGGCCTATGACGCTCACATAGACCATTAGCATTTGAACCATTTGCTTTTAAATAGACATGATGGATAATTTCGAAGATGACTGCCAAAAAAATTGGCCAATCGAAATTCTCATTTGATTTCCTGAAGCTTATCGTCTTAGGATCATTTCACACAAGTTAGGTTGAAACCTAGTTGTTGATTAAGTAGTAGTAGTGATCTAAACTCAACTGGAAAATGTCTGGAAAATCAAAGATCCCTGCCAAAGAAATTGACTAATCAAAATTGTCATTAGAACTCTTGAAGTTGAGGATGATAGGAGCATTCCAACCCAAGTTTCATTGAAATCCGGCCATTGATTAAGGAAGAGTAGCATTTTAAAGGATATATGGAAAATCCAAGATGGCCACCAGGACAATTGACCAATCAAAATTCTGTATACAGTTCTGAAGCCTAGTCGCATAGGGTGCTTCCAGCCCCATTAAGTTGAAATCCGCCAAGCCATTAATCAGAGTATGGTTTTGACAATTTCTGGCAAATTTTTCATAAAATCTAAGGTTTTCACCACAAGAATTGAAAAATAAAATTATGTATACATGTTCTGAAGCCTACCCACATGAGGTTGGGTCATTCCTGTCAAATTAAGTTGAAATCTGCCAAGCGGTTAATGAAGAGCAGCGTTTTGACCATTTCCGGTAAATTTTCCATAAAATCTAAGATTTTCATCCAAAAGATTTATCAATCCAAATTCTGAATAGAATTTCTGGAGCCTAGCACTATAGAATATGTTCTAGTTGAAATCCGCCAAGCAGTTAATGAGGAGTAGCATTTTGATAATTTCCGGTAAATTGTTCATAAAATCTCAGATTTTCACCCAAAAAATGACCAATTAAAATTCTGAATAGCTATTCTGGAGGGTCGCAGCATAGGATTCTTCCAGCCAAATTTGGTTAAAATCGGTGAGCATTAAGAAGCGATTTGACGGATGGACGACGGACGGATGATGGATGAAAACCCGATAAAATTTACAATGTGATAAAAACAGGAGGGCGAGGCTCGGCGATCTCCGATTGTGCTTGTTAAAAATTATTTTATTCTTCAATCTCACCAAGTCCTTTCATGGCCTTCTTGAGTGCTTCAGCATCCGTTTCAGCATTGAAATTCTCATAAGGCGTCAGCGTTGGGTCAGCCTAGGTATAAATACAAAACATTCATAACAGGATATTTGTACAGCATCAAGCATGGAACAGTCCAAGATATCATGTCAGTGTACAATGCTCATAGAGATAGAATGCATAGCGTGATCAAAACAATTACATATGATAAATGGGATGCTTGCTCCCAAAATTATATAAACACCTTGCAATATAACCCATAAACTAATTGTAAATGTAAATGCTTATATTTTCTAAATACACTCATAACAATACATAAAAGCTGCCTGTGTTAACCCTTTAACAGTCGAATTTGTTCAAGAAAATTCTAATTTTCTCAGAAAATGTTCATTTGCAGACCAAGAGAAGACTATTTTTGAAATTTTACCAGTGGAATGACTGGCTCGGTTATCGAGCCAGTCATTCCAGTGGTAAAATTTTCAAAAATAGTTCTCTTGGTCTGCAAATGGACATTTCTCAAGACCACTGCAAAAGCCGTCTTTGGCTGATATGAGTGTTAATGGGTTAAGAGAATACTGGACATAATGTTAACTAAGAGACCACTCTTTCAATTATAGCTATGTCCCACCCCTCTCCAGCTAAGCTCCAGCTATGCCCCACCCCTCTCCAGCTAAGCTCCAGCTATGCCCGACCCCTCTCCAGCTAAACTCCACCCATGCTTTTTCCGTGCTGGGATAAATCGATCCCTGCACTCTCTGAATCTCAATTTCCAGAAAACTATACAGTTAAGCTGTTGAATATTTTGAAACTAATTTGACTGGGTGCTGTTGCTGCCTATGGTTTCAAAATATTGAACAGAATGGTTATTAAATAGTAAAGACATACAATTCATACAACAATGCTTAGTCTGTCATCAATTAAGCATTCGTGACAAACTTAGCTACGTCATTCATGGCATAATAGATTATGACATCAGCCTACATGTCATGTAGTTGATTATGACATCATGTGATTGACTGAGAAACTGGAATCCTCCATTAGCTATTTTGCTGGGCTTGAAAATTATGTGGTGAATGATCAAGACAATTAAAATTTTTGACTTTGTCCAATCGCTCACAAAGAGATTTTCTGAAAATCTACCCTTCATTCCAATGGTAAATTTTAAAAATATAATCTCTTGTACTGAGGGGACATTTATCTAGACCACTGAGAGTCTGTTTTCCAACTGCTTGAATATAAAATGATTAATTAGTTGACACAAGGAGTTAAACAAATATAATTTCCTGTTCTCCTCTATACCTTAATTGTTTCAGTCTCCATCCGGACTTCTTCATCCAATTGTTCATCTGTTTTTGCTCTCACTGCCTCCACAAAACCTTTACCAGCTGGTAAATAAAGAGAAGCAACACAACCCTTGAAATTCCAATGTTTGAATTTCAAAACAGCTATACAGAGATGTTAAATGTTTTGAAATTAATTTGACTGGAAGGTTCTACTGCCATAGGACAGAATATTCTTTATATCATAAACAAGAGGCCCAAGCGGCCGGTATCGCTCACCTGGAACATGTGCAATATAGACATTTCAACTAGAAAGGTCATCACCTTTATGTAGAACACTAAGCTTTGCCCAGAACCACAACAAGAACAAGGATATGTCCTACCAAATTTTGGCTAAAATCGGTCCAGTCATTCTCGAGGCAATATTCTCAAATTCTTTACTATAGGAGTTTTTTCCAGCAAAAAAAGCCAAAATGGCCAATCTGTTATTTCCGACAGTTTCGAAAGCGCCAAATTTGAAATCAGCATATTCAAAAATCTATATAAAACCAAATTCAGCTTCAAAATCCATCAAATACAAAATCCAATATGGCCACCAAACACTCCACATTTTGATTGATCTATGGTGGCTATGTCTTTTTCTGTATCAACATCCCTGAAACTAATTTTATTGGTTCTTAGTCCCTAATCATATCTCCCAAATTTCGGCCTGATCCAAAAAGCGGTTCTGGAGAAGTCATTTTTGCGAAAACTGCTTCCTCCAAGATAGCTGTCAAACCATTTGGCCAATCAAGTTCCCTTGAACAAACTTCGTTTGGCTCTTGCCCTGGGCCTAGATGATATTTCATGAGTCTTGAATCGATCGCCCAAGTGGTTTCGGAGCAGATCTTTAAAGACGTTTCTAAAAATTGGCCAAAATCGAAATTGGTCGATTGGCTTCCTTTCGTTCTTGAGACGTTGTTTAAATGAAAAGTTGACAAATGACGGATGGATAGACGGATGGCAAGACAGACAACGGATAGTCGCCATGGCATAAGTTCACTTGGCCCCTCAGACCAGGTGAGCTAATAATTTGTATTTTCTGGTATTTAAGCGATAAATTGTTTAATAGGTCAATGCTTCTTACAAATTAATGCTTCAGATTCAGAATTTTGTCATCAGAGAATATATAACCTCTCATCTGCGTAACCCTTTCACCGATGAATTCTCCATATCTCATTTTCAAGACAAACATACAAAATAACCATTGAACATTTTGAAATTAAATTAACTGGAAGCCACTGCTGCCTTAGTCAGCAATAGCTTCCAGTAAAATTAATTTCAAAATGTTCAACACAATAAGTTTTATATCGTAAAGAAAATAGTTTTTCTAGGATTTGTGGGTGAAAGGGTTAATATCATAAGAACTTATATATGTAATAAGGAGAAAGTAGTTACCTCTCCGGGATGTAGAAATTGTTTGAGGGTAGCTTTCGTGACCATCTTGATCACATCTTCAGCACTAACTGACGGTCGCTGGCAACATCACTCTGGTCAGTTCTTGTGGAGTCACGTGACAGCATGGACTGGTATACAGTAGCCCTTGTCTCGGTTCATGGTCGGTTGATGCTTGTAGATCTCTATGGTCTCTTTGACTTTCCATTTAAATAAGTTGGTCTCGATGTTGATGACCGAGGCATTGCTGGCAGGGATGACGTGGCCAGTGGATTCTGTGTGTTCTGCCACAGCTGAGTTGGAATTGATTTCGAGATGTTCTTTGACTCTGGTGCTGAGAGGCCTTTTGGTTTCGCCTATATATGTCCCCTCACATTGGTGACATTCGATCATGTAGATGACTCCAGAGCGTTCATCTGTGGTCAGTTTATCTTTGGGTCTTACTAATTGTGATCTTAAGGTGTTGACGGGCTAGTGGTAAGTTCTGATGTCGTGTTGTCTGAAGAGACCATCGAGACCAACGTATTTAAATGGAAAGTTAAAGAGACCATAGAAATCTAAAAGCATCAACCAACCATGAACCGAGATGAGGGCTACCATATACCAGCAGTCTACCAGTCCATGCTGTCATGTGACTCCACAAGAACTGACCAGAGTGACATTGCTAGCGACCATCAGTTAGTGCTTCAGAAGTGACCGAGATGGTCACGAAAGCTACACTCAAACACTTTCTACATCCTGGAGAGGTAACTAATTTCTCTTTATTATGAATCATCCTGGGATCGGGACCAACTTTTTCGGAAATAACTTATATATGGTCTGACACATGTTCTAGTAAATGGAACATATATACTAGTGCGCATACATGCTGTGCTACTTATTCACAATCAATAGTTTAAATAAGTTTTAGCGAGGGAGGGAGTGTTCAGGCAAAGCATATATATATGTAATGCCTCAAATTTGAATTAATTTATGTATTTGATTAGAAAAAATATGGCATTTAGTCATATTTATATCAGAAATGATCCAACATGCTACAAGTTATTTGCCTGAATGGACATCCATACTACACACCGCACCCTCTTCCACATAGGCAACATATGCAGTTTGACATGAGAGAGAGGGGGAGGGAGGGGAGGGAGGATGGGAGTACAGTATTGAAAAGGTTAAAATAGAATTTAGTACTTACATTTTGAGGCCATATCAGGTGGGGCACCTCCACCTACTAATGACAAAATGATCTCTCGATAATTGCCAGATATGTCATTCTACAACATAAATAACAAATGGAAGTATTATTATTTTAAAATTATTATTATCATTATTATTATTATTATTATAATTATTATTATTTTTATTTTTTAAATTATTATTATTATTATTATTATTATTATTATTGACGACGACGACGATGAAGATGGTTGGCAATCATAACTGAGTGAATATTGTAGCGCTACTTAGAATTCTCTAAGTATTCTACTCACAGATATGAACTGTTCTAATGTTTGTCCCGTCAGTTGCTGGAACTCCTCCTTGATCTGAACCAAGTCTGTTTCACATCGTGAGATAATAATACGAAGCAGAGAATCATCATCTGTTCCTCCACCTTTCATCGTCTTCATTAACTGGCGTGCAAAATGGCCAGCTTTGTTTCGAACACACCGAACTGGAAAACAGAGTCATGGTAACAGCATCACACAAACAACATCATGGTCAGAAACGATCAAGGATGATGACAATCAAAGCGGTTTCAAAGACTTTTAGCAAACATTTTCAAGGACTTTCAAAACACTTTCAACCACACAGTAACTGATTAGCGAAGGGAATGAAAATTAAAGCGAATTATTTTAAAAAGCTATCAAAAAGTGTCCATTGAAGACCAAATCGGTGTCGAGAATAAGCAACCAGTCTTGTCACACCTATTTTAACCATGTATTCTCTGCGTGTGCGTGCATGCATGTGTGTGTGCGCATGTGCATGTATGCACACCCATGCATGTGTGTGTGTGTGTGCATGCGTGTGCGTGCATGCATGTGTGTGCGTGTGTAAAAAACTCACTGAAACGGAAATCTGTTAACTATGAAGGTTACTTGTTACTAAGCTCTAATAATGATCTATTATTAGTTAGACCTCGACAACAGAGACACAATAGACGATAGTCAGACTAACTTATGTCTTGCCTGACTCATACTATTGTTTTAGTAGAGTCCGGATGCCAGTCTCAGTGTAGGGAGTAGATTATATACACTTCCAGGTGCAGTTAAGTGAGCTACCAATGATTACCCGTCAGCTAGTGGCAGTTAATAAGTTAACTGTGGTTACCCATAGAGTTAACCGGATTTGATTTGGTCGGCTAAATGTTAACCATTTCTGGTATATCCGGTTAACGGTAGTTAACCATCTTTGCCCATTGTTGTGGTGGTGTACCGTTATTACCCGTAGAGCTAACCAGATTTTTTATTATCGGTTAAGTGTTAACCATTTCCGGTATATTCAGTTAATTTGAATGAATCACCGTTGCCCATTTTTTAGGGTGTGTACCGCCGGTACCTGTAAAGTTAACCAAAATTTGTATTTGTCGGTTTGTGTTAACCGATGCTGGTTAGTTCCGATATATGGTGGTTAACCTGTACCTGTTATTTAACTGTTTGTTATGTGTTAACCATTGTCGGTATATCGATAGTCACACTACCCTGTTAGCGCTTGTTACTGGGCTCGCACTGGACCAATAAGGCCAGGTATTGGCCTAGTGCCAACCCAGAAATCTGCATTATCAGGGTAAGTATCTATGATGTAACATTGTATTACATTGCTAATCGAGGATCTTAGATGAGTTGACATTTCACACGATATGACATGTGAACAACTTTGAGATTACATCACATACGTTATTATTTTTCAACTTCTCGTTTATTCCCCTCATTTTCTTACAATGGAGGAATCTAGTTCTAGATTTGTCCCACCCATCTTTAGCTAAGCTCCATCCACACTTTGCCCATGTTGGGATCGATCTATCCCTGAACTCCCAGACTATCAATTACCAGCACACTGTACAGGTAAGCTGTTGAATATTTCAAAAGCTCCACCCACACTTTGCCATGTTGGGATCGATCTATCCCTGAACTCCCAGACTATCAATTACCAGCACACTGTACAGGTAAACTGTTGAATATTTCAAAACTAATTTGACTGGGTGGTGTTACCGCCTATGGAAATTGATAGTCAAGGAGTTCAGGGATCGATCAATCCCAAAACTGCCAAAGTGTGGGGAGATTAGCTAGAGATGGGTGGGGCATAGCTAATACTATGGCTAAAGTGGCTGTTTCGATCCAGTGTCATTACGTTTAAAATATTCAACAGTACATTTTATTTTGTTTTGGAAACATTTAACATTATTTCTGAGCTGTACTGTATGTGATGGAATATGTTTGCTTATGTGATAGCCACTGACACTGCAATACACCAAGATATAGATCTCACCGATAGTAAGCATGCCGCTCAGCAGATCACCAGAAAGCTCACTCTTCAATGCATCCTCAATATCCTTCTTCGAGATTTTCCCATACTCCTCAAATGTTGCACGAAGTTGTGGATAACTCCGCGAAATAAGAATTGTGTTAAATTTTGCCTCATCTGTGCCCCATTTTTTCTCTCCGGCTTCCAATAATGCCCGTGCATCTTGGCGTGCTTTGTTTCTATCCACTTCATTACTGTCACTGCGAGAAGCTTGTACTAACGACACCAACAAGCGCTTAAAATTTCCTGAAGTATCTGAGATTATATCCTTCTCCAGGTCACGGTTAAAAGCTGGAAAAGATAAACAAGGTCATTACTATTTTACAATGACTTTTCTGAAACAAAATCCCATAACATTGAATTTAAACATGTTTTCTCCCTGATTCTGTGCAATGGATGAATCTTCTTTTAGCTATGCCCCGTCTATCTCTAGTTAAGCTCCGCCCATGCTTTGCATGTGTTGGGATCGATTTATCTACTTTGAATCCTGAATTCCCAGAATCTCAATTTCATTATAACTATGTATCTAATCTGTTGAATATGTTGAAACTAATTTGACTGAGGGCTGTTGATGTACATGCTTATGGCAGCAAAAGCACCCACTCAAATTAGTTTCAAAATATTCAATAGAATGTTTACTAAATGGTAAAAACATACAATTTGTACAACTGACATACTTCAATGTTCATGACGGACCTAGTTACATCATTCATTATGCGTTTTGATTGTGACATCAGCCTACATATATATGACATAATTAATTGACATCATATACTTGACTGCCACATCACATTCATTCAGTGACACAGGAAATCGCAGTTTTGAAACCAAAATATAAAATAATAAAAATTGCAGACTTCACACATTACGTTCAAAATATCCAACAACTTACCCTCATGGTTGTTTATACACACTTCTAAACTAGATTGGTACCTATAAATTGTGCATGAACAGAGCTTCTTTCTGATTAGTTGAAAAGTAAATAACCAAGGCAGGCCCACATGCATTTAAAATCACACCAACATCCATGAACACACATACATGCACACATGCACTACATACCATAATTAGCAAACTAACAAAAATACAAAAACAAAGTGTCAAACAATGGTAAGAATTTTATTACAGGTCACTTACTCTGTTTATAAGTATTAATGACTTCCTTGATCTGAGCATTAGACCTAGTACACAGGATCTCAATCAATACTTCATCGTCTGTACCAAGTCCCTGTATAAAAACAACACAGCAACACATCAACAAGCAATATTACAATCAGATGTACCTTAAAAACTGTATATCTTTATAGGCCAGAGGATAATAGAGAAATCTAGTTTATCGATCAATCATATGATGTCATGATCAATGAGGTCACATGTAGGCTGACATCATAATCAATTACATTATGACTGACATGATTTGTGGAGCTTAGCTAGAAATGGGCAGGGCAGAGCTAAAACTGGATTCATCCATTTTTTCTTTAAACCATCAAAATCGACTTCAACTAAAGACCAAAACAACAATATTCACTGTTATGAAGCAACAATTCCAAAAGCAAATATCCTGATTTTCACTAAGCAGTCAATCCAATGACATATGCTGTCTTGATCAGTGTTAAGTATGAAAACTTGTACAT
Source organism: Chaetoderma sp. LZ-2023a (assembly GCA_034401795.1). NCBI lineage: Eukaryota > Metazoa > Mollusca > Caudofoveata > Chaetodermatida > Chaetodermatidae > Chaetoderma > Chaetoderma sp. LZ-2023a. The sequence continues at coordinate 30,579,053 of CM067364.1, forward strand.
GTCAGCTGTACATGAAGCCATATTCTCAAAATTACTGCTAGTGTATCAGCATTGGGTATGGGTATGACATCTGTAATGATGCTCTAGCATCTCTGGTTAATAAAAATGCCTATTTCATTTTCATTCTTATTAATATACCATATCTCGACAAATTTTGAACATTAAGCGAAAGGTATACTGTATTCATATAAGCCAACATTCCCATCCCACCAGTTAGATTCAAATTGGATAAATATGCTCGGCGTTGGTTGCTTAAACAGTGACTGATCCTTTAGCTCTCAATTTGTCAGCATATTGCAGTGGTAGATAAGCCCTTTAAGACAGGTAGTCAGATCTTAATCCTTTACCCCTTACTACTCTGATGTCAATATTCTATCTTTTACTGTGTCAGTAGCAAAGAGACGGGTGTACATTTTTCAACAATTTTGGTGGATGATGCCGTTGTCTACGACAGCATCATCTTCCACCAAATTTGTTGAAAAATTAACTCAAGTTCAACTTTTAATTTAATTTGAAATTTTTTCATTTTGACACCAGAGTGTTAAGGGTTAAACCCCGAACATTGCGATTGTAAACACATTCAGTAAAGATGAGGAATATTTTAAAATGAGGGTAGGGAAAACCTCTAAGCTAATTCATTTAACAATATTCAACAGCGTATTTGTTGAATCATAGTATTGTGTGTATTTGCTTTGTATGATTGAAGGCAGTAAAAACCAACTTATGGTCTCTAAAATTCATTTCATATAACAACAGACTTGTATTCAACATCAAATGATCAAAGAGACTCTGATTGCAAAAAAATGCAAAGACCATAAGGGACACAACACATAATTATAAAAATAAGCATGTTAAATTTAGGCAAGCACATAAAGGGACAGGCCCTGGCGCTGTGAGTAGGAGAAGCTGTTAACACAATATATTTGCTTAAGACAACAATCCAGAATGTACAACAGCTTTCTGTACCAATTATTATTTTGTGCAATAAATGTCAACCGATCCACCCCTGAAATTCACGCAGAACTAATGACAGCTGTGGAATATTGCAAACCTAGAATAAGTTGACGGAAAAACATTGGGAAATCAAGTTTGTTTTCAACAAAATGATTTTTAATCTTGGTCCTGAAAGAGACAATCCTTACCTTGATAGCATTCCTTAGTTCTTTAGCATCAAACTCTGCTGGCTTCAAACACAGACCTTTCAATGTGTCCAAAACGTTTCCACTCAACTCACCTTTAAACTCTGCTATTAAATCCTGAAAATCATGTGCAAATTTATTACAGTAATTTCTATATTCCATTGTTTAATTACTCATTATAATTTGTAAATAATTAATTTAAGAGGTTTATTTCTATTTGTTTAATTAACAAAATTAGGTTAAGTAAGAATTTACTCTAGAGCACAATGACACAAAAAACAACAACTAGATACAACCAGAGTTTCTAAACTAGAAGAGTTTCTAAAAATGATTAGTGTGTTCATTGAAACATGTGCTTCATGAAATGGCATTAATTAGATCACATGGACACGTCATCAAATAATTGGGGTCATTTTGAAATTATAGGAGTACTATGACCACCCATACTAGACTGAACTGGTTGTTCAAACTAACATGACACCCACTAGAATAGGGCCACCATCTGTAGCTGTCACTTCATAACTAGAGTGAATAGACACATTTTGCACCACTTGTGTGACCTGCTGCAGCAAAAGCTATATTGTATCCAATAGTCATTGGAGAGAAATATTGAAATAGCTTAATCATCATCTGCCACGGCCACCATAACTAGAACTTCCAGTATGAGAACCAACACTACAACAACAACAACAACCACCATTACACTTGCACACTTCACATTTCATGTGAATGCGCACAACACTTATCTGAGTAAAAAAAGCCGGACACTAACATTTTTAGCTGTATATACATTAAGATTTCTATACCTTGCCAAACAGTGTTTTGTAAGTTGAAGCAATTTCTTGTCGCTGTGGATTGGATCTGTATCCCATGACATTGATAATAGTCTCTTCATCCGTGCCTGACAACATAATATAAACAAAAACAACAATCAGAGACTGTTGAAATCCACATCTGCTTAAACCAACGTAATTGTCAAGTAGGCTACAGTACAGCTCAGAAATAATCTAACATGTTTCCAGAACAAAACAAGAGGCCCAAGGGGCCTGTATCACTCACCTGGACTATAGGCATTTCAACTAGAATGCTCTTTATCAACAAGATGGCCGCCGAACCATTTATCTGACAGTTTCAAAAATTGCAAATTTGAGATCAGAGTACCCAAAAACTCATATAAAACCAATTTCGGCCTCAAAATCCATCAAATAAAAAAAATCAAATATGGACACCAAACATTCTATATTTTGATTGGCCCACGGCGGCCATGTTTTTTGATGGATCAACTTCTCTTGAACAAACTTCAATGGCGCTTAGTCCCTAATCATATCTGCCAAATTTCGGCCCGATCCCTTCAGCGGTTCTGGAGAAGAAGTCGTTTTCGCTACAACTAGGTCAACCAAAATGGCCGCCAAACCATTTAACCAATCAAATTCCCTTGAACAAACTTGGTTCAGTTCTTGCCCTAAATCATATATCATCAGGTATGCATCAATCCCATAAGTGGCTTCGAAGAAGATTTTTATAGACGTTTCTAAAAATCGGCCAAAATCCAAGATGGCCACCGGCCCAATTGGCCGATCGGCTTCGTTTGAATAAACTTGAATCTCTACACTCTAAGGATGCTTCCTGCCAAATATAATTGAAATCGGCCAGGCAGTTCTCCAGAAGAAAACATTTAAATTTTCCCATTGCTTTAGTATGGGAGCTTTTGGTGGGAAAATGATCAAGCTGCCTGCCAAACCATTTATCTAACAGTTTCGAAAATTTCAAATCTGAGCTCAGAATACCACAAAACACATACAAAACCAATTTTGGCCTCAAAATCCATCAAATGAAAAATCAAATATGGCAGCCAAACTTGCTATATTTTGATTGGCCCATGGCGGCCATGTTTTTCTATGGATCAACTTCTCTTGAACAAACTTTAATGGCCCTTAGACAATACTCATATCTGCCAAATTTTGGCCCGATCCCTTCAGCGGTTCTGGAGAAGAAGTCATTTTCGCTACAACTAGGTCAACCAAGATGGCCACCGGCCAAATTGGCTGATCGGGTTCATTTGAACAAACTTGGATGCTTCCTGCCAAATATAATTGAAATTGGCCCAGTGGTTCTTGAGAAGTCATTTAAAGGAAAGGTTGATGGACGGACGACGGACGAACGATGGACGGTCGCCACAGCATAAGCTCACTTAGCCTTTCAGGCCAGGTGAGCTAACAAAAAACTGTTGAGTATTTTGGGCTTAATTTGATTTGAAGCCAATGGTTTCAAATCAAATTAAGTCGGAAATATTCAACAGATAATTCTTTGCATTGTTCTCAAAATTTTACTAACATGATTCTGTTTTTGCTTTGGAAACGTGTCAACTTATTTATAAGCTGTACTGTACAATCAGCTGCTACATTGGTCTTGATAAATATCAATAACCAAGCCATTCATTCCAGTCGTAAATTTTCAAACATAGCCTCCTCTTGTCCTGTAAATCGACATTCACTGAGTAAAGACTTCAATGTTTTTTACCAATCTTGACCATTAAATGGTTGATGTATGATGATCAGCAGTGCAGTAATTTCCTTACTTCAGGGTCATTATGACATGGGATTTGACAAAATAGAGTTCTTCGGATGTCCAAGCGACAAATTTGGTAACGATTCATTCAATTGACAGTGAGTTATATTTCAAACAAGAATTCCGCGGAATTAAATGTCTCGTCTGTCTCCCGTTTGTCACAGTTACCTTGACCTTTAACCTTCTGCCCTCAATATCATTTTGCTGCCTCCTAACATCATAGGCAACTATGTTTCCAAGTTCAGTTGCAATAGGCTTAACCAATCCTGAAATATAAGCTGAGACCTTTTGCTAAACGCAGACTTAATGTTGAAATAAGAGTTCTGTATCAAGATCACAGTGACCTTGATGTTTGACCATGTGACCCCAACATTATCATGCTGCTTCCTAACATTATAGGTAACCATGTATCCAAGTCTAGTTGCAATAGGCTTAACCAATCCTGAAATATTAGCTGAGAAATTTTGCTAAACACAGAACTTTAATGTTGCCGCCGCCGCTGTCGGAAAAGTAATACCTATGTCTTACTTTTTCTGCTTTGCAAACGAGACAAAAACGCAGCACAGTTTCATTAATTGGGTCACTATGACCTTGGCCTTTGCACCCGCAAATCAACGGTGTTATTCAAACAATCAAAGACAAAACTTTACAGCCAGGTTAATTCAAGATCTGTCCAGTCGACATGAAGATGGCAGCACAGATGGAGACAAGCACATGAACACACACACAAATACGCATGTACCAGATTTGCAACATGGACTTCCAGAATTCAGAAGGAAAAGTGTTTTGGCTTCTTGATAATTTCTTACCTAGTCCTTTCATGGACCTTTGGAGTACTTGCGCATCTATCTCAGCATTAAACTTATCATATGCCTTCACTGTGCCTTCATGCTGAAAATATTCAAGCAAACATCAAAGATTTATAGTTACCTTTTAATATCAGAGGACAGAGTTATCAACTAACTTAACCCTTTAATGGTCACGATTTTTTAAAGAAAATTAAAATTTTCGCTGTTTGAATGTCTATTTGCTGGCCTAGATAAGACAATTTTTGAAAATTTACCACTGGAATGACCGATTCGAGTGGTAAATTGTTAAAAATTGTTTTACATTGACCTGCAAATTGACATTCCTCAAGACTACAGTAGAGGCCAGTTTTAGCTGGCTTGACCACTAAAGGGTTAATAAATGTTATTTTGAATGAAGCTTAATGACTTCAAAATAATTACAGAAATTTGCCTGAAACAAATTAGAATTAAACTATTAATGGTAAAATTACTCGAAGAAAATTTAAATTTTCTCAGAGTAAATCTCTATTTATAAGCCAATAACATACTTTTTGAAAATTGATCACTGACTAAAATTATTGGCTAGGCGCTCTTGCCCTGTAAATGGACATTTCACAAGACAACTGTCAATGCTAATTTTGGTCAGCATGAGCCTAAAGTGCTAATATTAAATGGGCAGCAATGGAGGATTTTATCTATCAATCATAGGACATCATAATCAACTGCGTGATGTGTAGGATGACATCATAATCAATTACGTCATGAATGATGTAGCTAGGCGCAGTTGTTATACGAATTGTATGTCTTTACTATTTAAGAAACATGTTGTTGAATATTTCAATTTGACTGGGCGCTGTTACTAGGCACACAGCACCCAGTCAAATTAGTTTCAAAATATTCAACAGCTTACCTGTCATTTTCTGGAATTAATAGTCAGGGATTTCAGGGATTGATCGACCCCAACATGGGCGCAGTGTGGGTGGAGCTTAGATAAAGATGGGCAGGGCATAGCTAAAAATGGATTTCTCCATTCAATGGCTCTCTTTATTAAATAAAGCCTATTCAACGTTATATGACTATATCCATAAAAGATCAGCACAAACAAATATAAACACAAAACCCCTTTCCAAACTTTATGAAGTGTCAAATGTTATAATGTGATGCAATTACATTAAATTATGCATTTCAGTCATTTCACTTGCGAAACAAATGGACACAAAGCATTTCAAACATATACAAGTCTATCAAAACCTCGGTGATTTAGTGAGTTCCAAATGAGATCTTACTGAGTGAGTGTGATAAATGTGATATGAAATGGCAAGTTGGATGAGATTCTATTTACCCGAGACACATTTAGATGTTGCAAAACCATTCTGTTCATCCCAGGCAAAATGAATGCAGATTTGCATAAGAGCTAATTTCAAGGCGAAAAACCGAATATGTACAAAGGTATCTGGGAAATTTCAAGAATATTTCTCAATTGAATTAAATTTATCTCAGTCAGAGAATTTTATTTAATGGCAATAGTTATCTGATAATTCGTAGCAATGAATTGAACTGATTTGAAGAAGAATTTAACTGAATATAGTTGTAATTTAGTGTTTCATATCATGAAAATCATGATATTTTAAGAACTGATTGAGTATCGGTCTGAGAATGATGTTTATTGCTATGCAATGGGTATGTATAATTGCTTTTTGCTTCCTCATAAAAGAGGATAGTCATAAAAAACAGAAACTATGTAAAATTAGGCGCTTGAAAGAGAATGAAATTAGCCATATACCATATATTATAGGTAAGACCCAAAGCTGAGGAATATTTTGTGACATTCCATGCTGTTGTGCCAAAATTTTCATCATGATACATCATTCATTACCTTTGCTGATAAAGAATAAAATAGTGTTCAACTGTTAGATTTAAATTGTGTCAATACTTTCTGAAAGTGCATACAAATTCTACATTCTCAAAGGAAAGATTTATAATTGTGTGAGAAAATGTGATCATATTTTCCTGATATTTCCTTGTCAATTAATTTGTTAAAAATTGTAATTAAATAAAATATTAAGTAATTGAAAAATTAAACGATGAAAAAAATGTATTCATTATATTTATAAATCAATTTTATTTGCAAATTAATGCATTTTAAAAATTAAGCAAGCATGTAAACAAGCAAGCAAGTGAGCGGGCAAGCAAGCAATTAATTAACCAATTATTAGATTAAACTATTGGAATGACGTTCATACATTTTATATCACAGAATTCCTCTTTCATTCTCCACAATTGTGTGAGCCTTATATCTCCCTTTTTTTGTCAGATTATGGATAGTCAAAACAGAGGTATTTCACTGTCATGCGCCTAATAACAAATAAGTTAACCCTTGAAACCTAAAAGGCCAAACAACAATAAACAGTTACAATTTAATCATTATCGTTGAATACTTTGAAACTTATTTGACTGGAAACAGTTGCAGCAACAGGTTCCTGTCAAATTACATGACATTGTATGCTTAATTTTCTGGTAATTCAAGTTTCAAAGGGTTAATACATGCCTCATTAAGACATATAATTCTTGATGTTTCAATAAGTATAGTCACAAATTACTGTCTTTACCTTTCAGTTTCGGCCGTGAGAGAATGTGTTGTGTGATTAGTAGTGCTATGAGTTTTGTCATTCTACCATCAGTCATTGGTTATTGACATATTATTAGTAATTTTGTATTGTATCTCATATTTGAAAAAATATTTTGGGCTAAGATTTGTATTGATGATGTATCATGTGGTTTGAAACAATTTCTGTGCTGAAATCTTTTGCTTATATTTTTCAGGATGGAGTCCTGGCATCAGGATGGAGTCCGTCATACTGCCTGAGGTGTGATTGATATGTCACTGAAAGCTACGGACACAGGTTTCCAGAAATAGTCATCTAGTTTTTCCTGGGTGTCTAGTACATTTATGAAGGTTTACATACTTACATTTTCAAATGAAAATATTAAACTACAGTGTACGCAAAATAGTTGTTTCTTCATTTGCCTATAGGGCGAGAGGTTAGGAGCGACTCACATGTAAATTCTCTGTCTCCATTTCAAAATATGGGTCAGATTTTGGCTTAGGCTTGGGCTTTGGTTTTGGAACCTCTTTGTCTTTCGAAGGTCGTCGAGCAGCTTGAGACTGTGCAGTAAACGCCTTGACCGCTGTCTCTACCTTTAACGGCTTTCGCTTAATAGCGCCACCTGAAGGAATTAGAAAATAATTTCTAATAAAATCAGCAACATTATAATTTGTCCACTAACGTGACAGCATAATGGTTTATTGGCCATTATCAACAATTATAACCCGGTACCTCAATTTCCATGCAACCATACATGTTAGCTGTGGAATAGCTTGAAACCAATTTGACCTACTATACGCTATTCCATTTGGAGCCAAAAGATGGCGGGGTGACTCCCACCTGACAGACGATCCCACATTCTAATGGATAAATCCAGTTTTAACTATGCCTCGAACATCTCTAGCTAAGCTCCGCCTACAGTAATTTCCCATGTTGGAATTGTTCTGCCAATGGCAGTAACAGCGCCAAGTCAATTTAGTTTCAAAATATTCAACAGAACCCATTTCCTGCAGTTTGTATGATTAACTGCAAGCCTTATATTATATCCAATCTTTGCCTACATTGTAAAGCACATTTTCAAGTATTTTCAATTCCCTCCTGCAATTTTCAAGGCAAATTTCAGACTCCAGCACTTTCAAGGACTGATCTAAATATTCAAGTACATGTACTTTTCACTGCCTGCCAGCGGTCGGTCGGTCGGTCGGTAAGTGGGCCGGCCTTCCTGCCTCTCTGCCTGCCTGTAAAGTCATGTAAAATTATAGTGTATAGACATGTATTATATACATGTTTCCTTGCATACTTACGTGGAACCCCTGGTTTAGCCATAACGAGTGATACTCTGTATCCATCGCCTTCATCCACAAACTCTGCAGATAACATCTAATCAAAAAACATAACTTTGACGTTTAATAAACATATCATATACAGTGTATTAACACTTTAACACTCAAATTTGTTCAAGAAAATTTCCATTTTCTCATTAAAAAATTTCCATTTGCAGACCAAGAGGATATTTAAAAAAATTTACCACTGGAATGACTGGCTCAGTTATCGAGCCAGTCATTCCAGTGGTAAATTTAAAAAAATAGTCTACTCTTGGTTTGCAAATCGACATTTCTCAAGACTACTGCAGAAGCAGCAGCAACAGCTTCCAATCAAAGAAATTTCAAAATAATCAACAGCTTTCGTGTATGCTTGCTTTGAAAATGAGATATGGGGAATTCCATCGGCGAAATGGTTAAGCGAAAAAATAGTAAAATTAAGCAATACAAGCATCGAACAGTTCTCAATGTAATAATAGGCTAAGTTTCAAAGAAAACTGTTATCTACTAAAAGATGAGTTTTAAACAATAACTGTATAAATTGATCATAAACAATCAGGCACAGGTGGTCTCTTAATACAGGTGTGCTGCTATAATATTTCTTTCCGCAACTATCATTGGTTCCAGAAGATAGATGTTCTTGTGACCAGGTTTATATTGCATTACAGTACAGCTTATAAATATGTTAACATAATTCCAAAACAAAAACAGAAAGATTTTAGCTAGTACCATTTTGAATATGATGTAAGAAATGTTCTGGTGAATATTTAGAATATAATTGTATTGGAGGACATTGCTTCCTTAGGCAGCAAAGTTTTCCAATCTAATTATGTTCAAAATATTCAGTTCATTTTATTTTGTGTTTGTAAACTTTTAAAATTATTTCTGAGCTGGATTATTATTATTATTATTATTATTATTATTATTGTTTTTTTATTACATACCTTTCCGATCTTTGGCTCAGAAACACGTATTTTGAAATCAGTATTGCTTTTAGCATAGTCCAACATATGGGCATATATATGAAGGATTTGCTCTTTCCAATCACCTAAAACATATCACAAGTCCAAGGTTCATAGCCACCAGGATACTCTGACAATTCAACAATTTTTTTTAACATTTTAAGGTATTTTATCAATTTTAATGGCCCAGATTTGCTACGAAGATTAACATTTTTGCTTAATGAATACATTAGATGTTTGCAGGGTTAGAAATTTATTTTTGAAAATTTACCACTGGAATCGCTGGCTCGTTAATCATTAACCTAGCCAGTCATTCCAGTGTTAAATATTCAATATATAGTCTTTCCAAAGGGAGATTTATCAAGCCCATTGGAAAGGTTTGATTTGGTCGGATTGACCATAAAATGGTTCTCAATCGTCAAGCAAAGAACAACAAATTTCAGTAGTGAAAAGAATGAAAATCATAGCAACGTTTCTTAAATGTGCATATACAGTCAACTGTTTGAAATTATAATTGTTTAAATTGTATAATTTTAGAGGCTTATATTGTGGGCCTAGATGTAATGAAACAAAATAAATCTTAACATATGATGATTTTATTACATATAAATTAAAATAATTTTTTTAAGTTGTGGATTTGAATGCATGATTAACCAAACATGAGATATAAACAGAAATGTTGAGCTAAACAGAAAATGTTAAAGTTGAAAAAAATAATACGGTCATTGTGTGATTTGTGTGTCATTCTAAGGAAGCATGTGCCCAAGTTTGGGACCAGTATGATTAACCAAACATGAGATATAAACAGAGAAGTTGAGCTAAACGCAAAGTGGACGCCGCCGGAGGACGGGCAGGGTATTACAATAGCCCGTTTTACTTCGTAAAGTCGAGCTAAAGATGGAAGCCAGCAAGATCAAAATTAATACATATAGATGATACTTTGAAGAATCTAGAACACATACAAATACAAATTGTGCATCTACTTCGAGGTCTCTGATATCAAAAACAGGATTCTACACATTAGAATGTTGTCAGATGAGAAAATCTGATATTAAGGCACATGGCTATACGTATGCCAAAATTACCACCCATAATCTTGGTAATATGACATTTCCACAACCTTGCACAGAGAAAAATTGGTGCATCAATAAGTTTGTATTTATTTTGGAGTAGTTCATACATAGTGGTAGATAACTCCATCAATAAGTCAATAAGCTTCATATTCATATTACTGTTTACACTTAGCACTCCGATGTTAACATTTTATCTTTTACTGAGCTGGTAGCAAACGGTACGTATTTTGGAAACAATTTTGGGTCTAAGACAGCAACATCTTCATAAAGACTGTTTTCAAAATTTATACCAGTTTCTCTTTTAAAAGCTCAAAATAAAATTTTGACATTAGTGTGCTAAGAGTTAATATTAAATTGGTATAGAGCATGTTTCTAAGGAATGCATATAAATATTTATAAACATTTATTAACACAAACCATTTCCAGGACTGACTGTATTCAGAGGTGGATCCTTGTATACTGGATATTCAATGGCAGGTGGAGGAGGAGGTGGAGGTAGCGAAGCGGGTGGTGGATCCTTAGGCTGCGTTTCATCGAGGACCTTCCGGAGATCACCCACAGTTAAACACTTATTAGGTGGTTTGCAATTCTATAATACAAGAGAACGAAAACATGGCTTGATGTACAATGTATAGCCCACTAGCTGGAAATCAATATATACCAGGGCAAATCCCATTTCTGGATAGACGAGGCCAATGGAGGGACCAATAAACCTTTCCACTTTATCAACCCATCCTATGACATCATAATCGACTACGTTATGTGTAGAATGACATCATAATGAATGACGTCGATAAGTATGTCTCGAACGCATATTTGAAGACGGGCTATTCGTTCGTTGTTGTACAAATTGTGTCTTTGCTACTTAATAAATACGCTGTTGAATACTGGCAACTAATTTGGCTGGGCGCTGTTGCTGCCATAGGCAGCAACAGCAACAAGTTAAAATAGTTACAAAATATTCAACATCTTACCTGCATAAGCATGCACACAGGAGGTATTCACTGCAGAACCTTTGATTTCTGTTCAATTTACCCAGCATGCAATGTTGTTACCCAGCGGGAAATGCTACCTAGCATGCCATACCGACTCCATAATCGTTGTCACTATTGGACGCCATATTCATTTAGTTTATTGTCTGTAAAGGCCACGAGTTCTCAAACAAAAGGAACCTGTCTGTACATGCAAATCGTCATTTGTCCCCCAGCTCTGGAAGCGCAAGCATGCACGTAGGACATATTCAGGGCAGTATTTCAATACTGTTCAGCGCAACTGTCTCAATTTCCAAGAGAAAATATTAGAAATCTTTTATATACGCTGACAATAATTTGCGTGAAAGTTGTTGCTATCAATGACAGCAACAGCATTCAGTCAAATTATTGTCAAAATAATTAGTAGATAATACGATTACTATATGCTACAGATTTGACATATTTGAATAAAAATTGTTACTGCATCAAAAAAGCATCCGCTTTTGTTTCTACAAGAATTCTTAATACTTACCAGATGTACTATTATGATAATGTCTATTATCTAGTCTAGCTCAAAATAAACAATTAAAACTCCGCACTTTCCTGGTCCTGCCCATAGAAATACCATAGCCGCAGGTACCGAGTCAATTCCCAATCACAGTCAGATTCGTCTTATATTTGCCTAGACAAACAGCGAAAGCAGCTCAGCCTCACCTCAGCGGGGCGGCTGAGACAGGGCCATAGTACATCTGGTAAGTATTAAGAATTCTCGTAGAAACAAAAGCGGATGCGTTTTTTATTCTACTTCGAATAATACTTACCAGATGTACTACTATGATAAACTCCGGATTTCGACAGCCAGGAAATACCGGTGGGAGGAGGTGAGGCTCGAACTAGCACTCATCTACCATCCAACAGAGAAGGTTGTGAAGAGACTAGAACCATGGCATACGCCTGGGTTCTGCCATCTGACTCATAGAGTGCTAAACTTCCATGGTCTAGACCACGCTCCCCCCCTCTTTTGTCCGCACAAAATTCAGAGGGCTACCAATAGGGATGCAACACCCACCAGACCCGTGTCAGGCCCAAGTCTCAGCTAGGGCAGTCCAGTAGAGTGCAAAGAAGCTACTACAACTTCTAATTTAGAAAAAATATCAGTATATCGATTAGATTTTCAAATTGGAATGAGTCTAATGTCTGTTTGAGAGGATAAGTATACTCTTGTACCAGACTATTTACCTAAGCAGTCTGGTATTTCGACTGTAAGTAAATATATTTATAGTCACTTAATTAATGTAAACACTCACCATTTAGAGTGCTTGATCTTTTCTTGTTCATCACAGGAGCTCGGCCCAATCCACGGTCGTACTCAAGTCATGTGCATAGCCATTGTTCAGTGTAAGTGGAAGACTTTGTGATGTGTGCGAAGTAGTGGTCGGATGTGGCTTAGTTTAGATTCGATAAATTGGCGACGGCTACCCGATTAAGTGCGCTGGAGATGTCGCGAAGGTAGAAATCAGTGAATGATGACTCGGCATGCCATTGTGCTACAGACATCACCTCCTCTAATGAGACACCCTTATAAAGGGTCGATGATGCTGCTAGTGCTCGGACCTGATGGGCATTCCACGATCAATCTGCTTTCCTGTAGCGATTTTGTGCGACATCTGAATAGCGTCAACTATCCAACGAGAAATAGTATCTTTCGAGGCGCGTAAATGAGGAGCTTTGAGACATAACCACAGAGATTTCGGGTCGTCTCTCCACTCCTCAGTACGTTTCTTATACATTTTCAGACATCTGACAGGACACCAAGCAGAAGAGTTTGGGTCATGTCTAGTTAAACTTGGCAAATTGATCGGCTGTCCTGGATATTTAAGTGACTGATTCTTTGCCAGGAAACAAAGACGTGGAAGTAGTCTTAAACCTTCACCCGTGACGACAAAACGGTCTTGTTCGGCAGAAAGCGCATGTATTTCGCTTCCCCTTCTTGCCGACGCTGCTGCAACCAAGAAAACTGATTTAATAGTTAACAGTTTAATGTCTATAGATCTAATTGGCTCAAATTGGGGAGGTTGTAGAGGAACACCTCGCAGGAGATTCTGTTCTGATTTCCACCACTGAAGGTGGAATATCAATGGTTCTTTCACTGGTATCCTCAGAGATAACGGATCCGTTCTCTGAGACCAGAACGACATTAGATACATCTGGATTGGCCTGCGCCTGAGTGCCGCATATGGAACCACCTTCTCCAGAGATACTAGTAAACCCAGTATTCTGAGAAATTGGCGCGCCATCAGATAGGCTCCTAGAGAAACCGACTCCAAAACTGCAATCAGGCTCTTGACTCTGCTCCGCCGGAAAAGCTACGCCGTCCCTGAGATTGAAAAAGATTCCCAGATAAACAAACTCCTGGGATGGAGTCAATTCTGATTTCTCTAGATTCACAATCCATCCTAGATACTTTAATAAGGCTAGGACTACCTGCAGATTGTTGCGCAGAGTGACTGGGTTCCCCGCCTTTAGCAGCCAGTCGTCTATGTAAGCATGAACAGCTATGTTTCTCCTGCAAAGGAAAGAAGTCATGGCGAGAACCACTTTGGTGAAGACCCTCGGTGCTGTGGTTAGGCCGAACGGAAGCGCATTGAATTCCCAAACATTGTCTTGGAAAGCAAAGCGAAGGTATTTCTGAAAAGGAATTGACATTGGAATATGAAAATAAGCATCCTTCAGATCTATTGACACTGCCCACATGCCTTTTCTCAGCCCTGTCATTACCGCTGCCACAGTCCCCATCTGAAATTTGGGAGAAAGAATAAATTTGTTCAACGGTTTGAGGTTGAGAATAGGTCTCCAACCTCCGGTACGTTTCGGAATGAGGAACATCATCGAATAGAAGCCTAGAGATGACTGATTGTAGACTAGATGAATCGCATTCTTCTGATGAAGTGATTCTATTTCTGAGCAAATGGCATCTAGACGATCGGATTCCCTTGGAACAGGAGTCCATATTGGAGTCGATGTTAACGGAACTAACGATTGATGGATGAGCCAGTCCGGTTCATAGCCGTTTCTTATCCATTGACAGACTAAACAATCTCGCACAACCTGTTCCCATTGGCTTAAGAACAGTTGAAGTCTGCCTCCGACGGAAGGAATCTGCACACAGCTGGCGGTCAAGATTGCACGTGAAGACGCTAAATCGCTTGGGTGAAGATTCTCGACTCCCTTCGTTCCTGACGTCACCGGAACTGGTCCCGCTAGAAAAACCCGTCAGGACCGACCCCCACGGCTGCCCCGCAGCTTCTTGGAATATGACAGTCCGGAACCGCCGCCACGGTTATCCTTACGGTAACCGCCGCGGCCCGAACCGCCACCCTTCCTATCATCTTCATACGGCCTCTTATTAGAGAATTTGTATGAAGATGAACGGCCAGGTCCTTGAGAGCCGGATGGCCGATGGGCATCACGACCTGAAGGATGGAAGGGCGATCTTGGACGCTGTCTCTGCTGCTCCTGGCGATGTTGCCTGTAGGACTGCTGCGGCTGTGTCCTCTTAGTCGACTTCCACGACTTGCCGACTACCTCCTGCTCTGCAACCATTGACGCGACCTTGGAGAGAGCTTGTCGTGCCGAGCCGCCGAACAAGCCTGGACTGATGAAAGGCGCAGACGACAACGCAGCCCTCATCTGGTCCTGATTCTACACAATCGAGAACCATTCTCCGTCGCTCTGCCAACGTCCTGGTGATCACCCTGGCCAGGCAATCTTGAGACAGGCGCATGGTGTCCCGAATAACTCCGGGAACAGCCTCTGACACCTGCCCACCCTCCTCCGTGCAGGACAGCATTCCCTGCAGGAGGGTACATCCATGCGAGAGCACAGCCATGGCTGCCCTTGCCGCATCTTCAATGAGCGTCAGCTCATTAAACGGATCTTTATTGGTCTGGGAAACCAAAGGACGAGAACGCCCCTTAGACTTCCCAGCCAACAGCCTGTTCAGCGCCTCTCGCTCCCCAACGGAAAGCCGTGGAACCCGGGCATACTGATGGTAGGCCTGCTCCGGAAAATGGGCCCTACTCCTCACCCCCTTGGGGCTTTGGGCAGTGCATACTCCGGCTGAACCAGATGGTATGCCACAACTTCCAGCATGTCGGAAGTCTGCGTGTCCAACGGGAGTGTCGGCATGGCAGAAGAGCCACTTGACAGAGCGCTAGCCGCTCGCTCTGACATCCGTTCCATCGCCGGATCGCGCTGAGATCCAAGCTCAGATGCCAACCCGAGACGGTCGGACATCCAGCCAAGGACCTGCACCCATTCAGCCTCGGTGCAGAAAACGGATTCGTCCATTAAAGAACTACCGTTCTCATCTTCCCTCTCTCCCTTGGATGAGAAGGCCACCGACGATCCATGCTGTGAGCTATGGGACACACCTCTACCTACATACGGCGCATCCATAGCCCGACCACCAGCGGCACCGGTGTCCAGCGAATAACCAGACACGGATTCCCCGCAGTTCATCGGCTCCAACACGGGAGGCGGGACCACGACCGCTTTTCCTACGGCAGGCGACGGCAATCCGATAGGAGCCGCGTCTAACACCGCCGGGATACCGGTAGGAACCGCAAAACACGGCTCCACCGACACCATGGGTTGCACAAACCCCAGATGGAAAATGCCCGACGGAACGTCAACATCACCATCCACCTGGCAAAGCCGTACAAATCCAGAGGGAGACCCCTGGGAAGTACTGGGCATTGCCATCATCGAAATATCCGGCATGCCGGAATCTTCCATGAGAAGAAGATCTTCCTCCTCCACCGTCGGCTCTTGACCCATGGACAGAGAAGGGGCAGGTGCGTGTCCCTCCGCAGAACTAGCCGGACCACCTAAAGGTTGCCCTGCACCAGCCTGCATCGACGGGACCATGGACTGCAATGAGTCGAACATTGCCTTGAACTGGGCCGCCCATACGTCCAGTGCTGAATCCATACGCGTATTCAGACGACCTTCCAGTCCTCTCAATGACGCCTGATCCAGCTTGGCCGCCTTGTCCCTCGCGATCCTCTCCAAGCGCGCACGTCGATCCCGATCAAATTCTGCCACCATCTCCGACGACCACTTGGCGCACACATCACATGGGCTTCCCACTTTACACTTCGCGCAAGCTACACAGTGATGACCAGAGTATTTGCGCTTCATGAACCTGTTGCACTTCTGACATAGTGTCCTGGTTCTTGGCTTTCTGCGAACACAAAGAAGAATTAAAACGCTGCACATGACTGATGACGAGCAATACGCACAATAGACCTGATAGTAAAATTGAATTACTAGGAAAACATTAACTTTCTCTCAATTAATGATAATCAAGCCTCAGGCAGGAAATATTCGAAACTTTTTTGAGTGAAAATTTTTTAAAAACACAACCTAGACGTTAACTAACGTTAAAACGACCAGGAAATAACCGCCGATCGCTACAAACACCCTCGACAATGAAGCGAGGGCTAAAAATCGGCATAAATAGAGTGCATAGATACGCGAAGCCAAGCGGAATAAACATCATGGGCGCCGCCATATTGGCTAAGAACGCATCCATCTTAGAAAGAACCGAGTCGCAGAGAGAAAGAACCGAGTACCCGGATTAACACTAATAAGCTAACGGGTACCGGGCGACTCCAACAATGGCTACCATTTTAGAATAATGTGCCAATTTAAGGAAATTTCAAACAGTCATTATGGCACGAATGTATAAATTCTAGATTGATACAACCTGCCCCTGTGATGATTTCCCTTTGTCTTCCATGATGCCAACAGCAACGCACTCCAACAACGCTTGAAAATTTTAAGAGCTTTGACAAAAACGTGACTTTCTCAAGTCGCAAAATAGACGAATCTGACAGTGATTGGGAATTGACTCGGTACCTGCGGCTATGGTAAATCCCGGACACAGTATGGGCAGGACCAGGAGAGTGCGGAGTTTTAATTGTTTATTTTGAGCTAGACTAGATAATAGACATTATCATAATAGTACATCTGGTAAGTATTATTCGAAGTAGAAACAACTTTCAGTCTATATATTCTAAAATAATCATCATAATTTTCAGTCGACACTTGAAGAGCAACATATATATGTATAGGCAGTGAATATTTATCACTTGATGTGTATACTTGTTACTAACCTTTTCAATTGTAATCGAAAGTAACAGGATATCGATTTCACTGCAACATTTACTGGAATGCTATTAAATATTTTGAAAATAATTTGAATACAAATAGTTTGTGTCCAGTCAAGTTATTTTCAAAATATCTAAAGCAATATGTTTATAGAGTAGATTTTCAATTTCAAAGGAATTGTAAAGAAAGAATATCAGATATTTAAGTTATTATTATTATTATTATTATTATTATTATTATTATTATTATTATTATTTTCCACCTGTATCATCTGCTCAGTAATAAATCCATATTGTGTTGAATTTTGATTTCCGGGAGCACATCCATTCCCAAAGGTGACAGCCCCAGCTGGTGAGACATTCATCCCATTACCTGGCGAACCTCCCCATACATTAATCTGTGTGCCTGCATAATTAGTGGGGTTGAAAGGACCATCTGGTATACCTGCAAATGAAATGATGATAATTAGTGGTGGTGGTGGTCATGGTGGTGGTGGTGGGGGTGTGTGGTAGTGGTGATGGTGATGATGACGACGACGTCGATGATGATGACCATGGTGGTAGTGATGATGATAATGATGATGATTGTTGTTGATGCTGCTGGTGGTGGTGGTGGTGGTCATGATGATGATGACAAAATATTTCTTTCCATATATATACTCAAAACTATGTCTTTTTTGTTTTAACCTCAACTTCCTTGTAACACAGTACAGACGAAGTGTTGGATATTTTAAAATCAATTTGCATGGAAGTTGTTACTGACTTGGTAGATATGTAGGTATCAACTTAGTCCTCCTCAGTGGCAGCTTGTGACCATTGGACTTTCCCACCCATATTCACAACAGCCACCCACTCACCCCTACAAGGGCAGACAGCCATCACCAATCCATCAGAGTCTGTGTACATCTCCATATGGCTGTCACTACCAGGTGACGTCTGTGAGCTGAGCAGACAGCCTGGGCATGACTACTCCACCGGGTATTGACATCCTGCAGCTCTTCATGTCATGGGCATCCACTTCATCTGTGCTGTCCCACATGATATGCAAAGACCAGCCACCTCTTCCTTTTCGCTAAAGTCAGTATCGACGGAGGCAATGAACCAGGGAATAGTCCTGTACATGCACACACCCAGTGACTCAATTCATTCTACAGCAACCATGCATGCAAGATGTTGACTATTTTTAATTAATTTGAATGTAAATTGTTGCTGACTTTGGCCTGTAGAATCCAAGAATGTCTGGACTGGAATCCCCAGGGACAGAGAATAAACAAGGCAACAATACTGAAATCACTCTACATGTGAGGCAGAGGTCTGTAGTGACAGCCCCATATTTAGGGGGGAGCGAAGAGGACGAAGTACAAAGTACATATAAATAGCTACTCATAGTACAGATTG
Organism: Chaetoderma sp. LZ-2023a; assembly: GCA_034401795.1. Classification (NCBI taxonomy): domain Eukaryota; kingdom Metazoa; phylum Mollusca; class Caudofoveata; order Chaetodermatida; family Chaetodermatidae; genus Chaetoderma; species Chaetoderma sp. LZ-2023a. The sequence continues at coordinate 30,598,053 of CM067364.1, forward strand.
TGCAAGGAAAACTCACAACATTTATTGCATAAATGGAAACACAGACATATAAATTAATTCAAATGTAGCACCTGTGTTATCATAGAGCGGTGCTTCAGAAGACTGACTAAGCTGTGTTGTATCAGTGCCCCAGGCTTCTCGTACTGGACTGGTATTTAATGACTTCCGAAGTGGGGAACCATGCTACAAAATTAAGCAAAGTATCAAGTAAAGGACATTATATATTGGAGATATAATAAAAATGTCAACAAGCTTATTCTTCGGATAGTATAAGGATAAATGTCTACAATTTTAAACCTTACCACACTGACGTTAGAATTTTAAATTTTCAAATTAAATTAAAAGATGAACTTATGTACATTTTTCAACAAAATTGGTGGAAGATGGTGCTGCCAAAGACAGCAGCATCGTCCACCGAAATTGTTGAATAATGTACACTAGTTTCTTTGCTATTGACAGGGTAAAAGATAGACTATTGACATAAGAGTGGTTAGGGCTAAAAGCTAATTGGATACGGATGAGAAAGGTTTTTTTTAATGAGCGTGAGTGAGTGAGTGAATGAGTGAGTGAGTGAGTGAGTGAGTGAGTGAGTGAGTGAGTGAGTGAGTGAGTGAGTGAGTGAGTGAGTGAGTGAGTGAGTGAGTGAGTGAGTGAGTGAGTGAGTGAGTGAGTGAGTGAGCGAGCGAGCGAGCGAGCGAGCGAGTGGGTGACTGAGTGACTGTGTGAGTGACTGAGTGAGTGAATAATTAATGAATGAATAGTTAGGTTGGTGGATAGGTTAGTGGATGGGTTTGTGGATGGATGGATGGATGGATGGATATTTTCTTTACCATTTTTTTGTTAATTCTGTTCTTGTTTGATATTCGGTGTCTATCTGCTTCTGTAGCAAAACTGATGACGCTAGTTCCATCTTCAGTATCAGTGGTCAAGTTACCGCTCGTTGACACCATAGTCCCGATGTTATCAACTTGAAAGGAGCGAGTTATCGTATCACTCTCACGTACACCATCTCTGAGAACATTTTGCAAAAATAAAAACATTTAGTAAATTACAAAGATCTTGGGTCGGCCTTATCTTTACTTAACCCATGTTAATGGTCTATCCTGTTGCTTAGTGAATGTCCATTTACAGGCCAAAGGAAGAATATTTTTGGCAATTTACCACTGGAATAACTGGCTCTGTGACCGAGCCAGTTATTCCATTTGCAAATTTTCAAAAATTTGATATAGCAATCAGATAGACGGTAATGGCGCTACATTAGTGTAGTTACCTCCCCTTCTATAGTCACGCTGCAGAATCAAATCACCAGCCTTGCATTCCATAGGAAAACATTTCAAAACGTTTTGCTAATCCACAAACTATTGACAATCCGCTGTTTTGTGCAAGTAGATGTTGGTGATTTATGCAATAGTAGTAGACTTGGACTCTAAGCAATGAACACATCAAGAAGAAGAAGTAGCTGCTAGCGCACGCATGCCCGCCCACCCGCCTGCACGCACGCACACACACATATATATTAAGTCAGATAACAACAATTTCTTAAAAACATGACCAACCCATATTTATCATATAAACAAGCCTTCTAGCCTGTTCCATATTTTTTTATATAAGCGCACGTGCCATATTCAACGGAGTGTTTTCATTGGCTGTTGCGTGTGCAACCCATTTAAATCGACCAATTAAAACATCGATTGATGTGAGCGTGACGCGTAGGGATTATTACTATGCGGTTCTGTTTTACTACGATTTGTTTACTACGATTTGTCATTCATAAAACGTCATCGCAAAATGTCATCGCTTGACAGTTTATCAGTTGGCAGCGAAGTAACAATTGATGGCCGTGGCTCTGCGATAGTCTTAGAAGCAAAGTGTAGTTTATGGCTGACATCTCCAGATTTTGTGTTTGTCACTATATTTTGCTGCGCATTCAGTATCTGTTATCAAGTAGTGGTGCGTCACAGCAGCGGTATCGATTTCACGAAAATCAACAATGAGAAATCAGATAACAGTCACATCAGCAACTATTGGCTAATATTTCAAAATTACAGTTTATATGATGACTAAAATCTCAAACTCGGTCACTTTTCATATCACTATTATGAACCTCGTTGAAAATTATAAATTTTGCACTCACTAAACCTCGTGCAAATTGATAATTTTCAACTCGGTCCATAATAGTGATATGAAAAGTGACCTCGTTCCAGATTCTCTATATAGGAACTACTATGACCCTTACATATGAGTGGATAATATATGAGTATTAATGTAATATATTACTTTGACACAGCAATAACTTTAAGCGTCCTTTTGCCCGGCTTCATTGTGAATGGCGCCAAGTATTTAAACGTAATCTCTCTCCCCGCAACTCTACGCTGGAATGGACTTGGTTTCGTTCCATCGGTTGTGAAGAAAAAGTTGCAATTCGGACTCCCTGTAAGAGAAAACCAGGAGAAATCAAACACTTCAGCTTTTATTTAAATAAAAAATTAAACCACTTTCAGATTAACCACGTAACACTCATATCAGCCAAAAATGGCTTCTGCAGTCATCATGAGAAATTTCCATTTGCAGACCAAGAGAAGACTATTTTTTTTAATTTATCACTGGAATGACTGGCTCGATAACCGAATAACAAGTCATTCCAGTGTTAAATTTTCAAAAATAGCCTTCTCTTGGTCTGCAAATGGACATTTCCTATGAGTAAATTTAAATTTTCTTGAACAAATTCGAGGATTAAAGGGTTAACACTAATCCTCCAATGTAGGGTTCAGGAAATTTTCAAATTAGCTGATCTGAGAAAACATCTCCTACAGGGCAAATTACAAATTAACAAGTCTGTATCCAACCCTTTCCTCTAATTTACAAAATTAGTTTATGCAAATCTGAATCAGCACACAATGTTGGCATACGGTAAAGCATGATACATGTTACATGTAGCAAAGATAATATGGATTGAAATGTTCATTTTTAAGGGCCTTTCAAGGATGGTGGGCAAATTTCCAGTACAGTATTCATGTACTTTTCAGGATACAAGGACGTTAAGTACAAAGTAGATGTCAAAATTCAAGTACTTTTCAAGATCAGATAAAGATCCCTGTTCTGGAATGAGAAGCAACAGCTACCAGCAACATTGATTCCAAAATAAACAACACCAATGGGAGCTGCAGGCCGTGAACATTACACATTTCTGGGGTTCGGGGAAACCACTTTTTACTGCAGGGCAACCAAGGTAAAATTCGACTCCTGACCATAGAATACCAGTCAAACTTCAAATAGTTAACCAGGGACAGACCTACCCATTCGCCAATTCGCTTTTGAGAATAATTTTCATGGCTGGCTAATAAAATGTCAAAATAGGCTAATTCACTGGCTAATGATTTTACATGTATGTTGGTAGGACAGTTCCTCTTAAACCATGATGACATATCTAATTCTATCCAATAATTTATTTCTTGCATGATGTGCTGGTCATCTCTTACTTAGTTATTAGCCTGAAGATCTAGCATAAAGGATTAGATTGATAGGTTATTGGTCAGACTAAGAAAGTCCAGATTTGGCTAATGAAATCCCCAAATAGGCTAATTCACTGGCTAATGATTTCAATTGAGTAGGTCGGTCCCTGGTTAACTAACTAGTCAACTATAGTCGACCAAGCACCTGAGCTCGGTTCAGACGGTTACTGCAAAATTTGCGAAAATTTCAAAATGGTGGACACCGATCGCTTGCCATTAATAAATGCATATAAAAGTGTAAATATTTCATTAAATAACTTAGGTTTGATGAAATTATGCTTTCCCACTGTATGTCAATGTTCCCAAGCCCCTATTCCTTCCCACTTTATGTCATATGGATGCTTTTTGATGTACAAACAGACTCCATTTTCGTAGGTCATCAAAACAGACAACAGAAAGGGTTAATGAAGACTGGTACCCAGCTCCAAATTTTCAGCAATATTAATTCAATGGGGAACTGGGAACCAACAAACTATTGTTAACTATTCAGCATTCGGCTTGGCATAGCGACTGCACATGTTCAGTAAACCATAAAACTGACTATAGTTAGTGAGTCGAACTTGGCCCAGCTTTTAACACATTGGTTGCCCTGGGGGGACAGCCTAGACAATTTGTTATTTTCAGGACTTGTATATGTACTCATGGTGAGTATTTATTTAATTTAGTCTTAACTCTTTCACTCTCAAATTTCGGTTTTCTCATAAAAAATGTCCATTTGCCGAACAAGAGAACTGTTTTTGAAAATTTACCACTAGAATATCAAGCCAGTCATTCCAATGGTAAATTTTCAAAAATAGTCTTTTCTTGGTTTGCAAATGGGCATTTCTCAAGATCACTACAGAAGCCATTTTTGGCTGATATGAGGGATAAAGGGTTACTATAATGCTTGAGTTGGTATTTAGAATGATTCTGTTGTCTACATAGCTTACAACAATACATATTTTCAATAGAATTTACAGAAATGGGGCAACCTGGAAGTAGTGTCGGACAACCTAATTTAAATGGCAACACAATATATTTCTGATTTTCGAGCACTGAGCTGAATCTAGGAATTTAAAATTCTGTTCAGTGAAAGGTTAACACTAGAAAAACAAATATTACCTGATGAAATCTCTATGTAAGTAGTCGTGTCAATATGGTTTGATGGCAGACCTTGCATAGGTTTCCTCAGTGGTATGATCTGGGGTTGGCATAATGCCCCTGCACTCGGCATTGTTGATGAGATTGTAGATCAAAAGTCAAGGACAACTGAAGCACATAATATATTTTAACATGTTAAATGATCCAAATAATCAACTTCTGCAGTCGTCTTAAGAAATGTCTAACAAAGTAATATTTATATTTATATTATAGATAACCGAGCCAGACATTCCAGTGGTAAATTTTCAAAAACATTCTTCTCTTTATTTGTATGAGAAAATTGAAATCCGACCATTAAATGGTTGAAGATAGTCATCCTTTAATGGTCAAGATTGGTCAAGGAAAATAAATCATTGCTGAATAAATGTCCATCTGCAGACCAAGTTTGTTAAATTTTACAATGGAGGGTTCTGGTTTAATCATCAATCATATGATGCCATAATCAACTAGGTGATGTGTATGATGATGTCATAATCAATTACATCATGAATGATGTAGATAAGTTCGTCATGAATGCTTAATTGATGATGGACTAAGTATTGTACAAATTGTATGTCTTTACTATTTAATAAGCATAGGCAGCAACAGCACCCAGTCAAATTAGTTTCAAAATATTCAGCAGCTTACCTGTATAGTTTTCTGGAAATTGATAGTCAGTGAGTTCAGGGATTGATCGATCCCAACACTGGTAATACATCATTGCAAGCCGTGCAGATTTACACCGGTCATTGAAAATGGTTCAGCATGTTGCTTAAACTCAGTCTGTTGTGGAATCTGCTGAGTACATGTTGTTCGTATCGAACGGCTCATCTTTGGACCATATCTAGCCAGTGAATTTTGATTTGGTGGTAGGGGTCCCAAATGGTGCTTGCATATATGTTAGAGTGGGTCAGACTAGCATTTCTAGTCATTAGTTTTGATGCTTGTAGATGCTATGAAGAAGACTTTTTAGGAAACCAAGGGTCCTGTTGGCCATGTTGCTGATGTTTTTATTCTATTGTAGATCAGATGTTATAGTGAAACCAAGATACATGTATTTAGCAGATTTTACAGACTCTAACGGATAGATGTGTAATATGTATTGATATCTGAATGGATGGTGTTTTCTGCTAATGTTTAACACAAATGCATTTTTAGGATGTAATTACATCAGCCAGTTGTCTTCCGATTTTGCTATCGTGTCGAGATCTGCTTGAAGCTCTCGTGCATCTGAATCTGAGGATATTGCCAGGTATATGCAACTGACATATGTTGTCTACCGGCCGTTCGCTACGATCTGAAAATAAGCATCTGCTCAAAATTCCTAGTGCAAAAATGTCAATGTATGGGAAAAGACCTTTTTCTTTTACCGCTGCTACTGAATGGAACAATCTCCCTACAAGCCTTAAATTGTCGCCTACTTGCCCACTTTCAAATCTAGTCTAAAAACATTCCTATTCACTGAATCTTATTCACTAAATAAAATTTAATGTTTTCTCATATTGTACATGTATGCGCCTAGAGCATGCTAGTGCATGGAGTTTCGCCCGGTATAAATGTACTTATTATTATTATTACTATTATTATTATTATTATTATTATATAATGGGGTCATCGGCAAACAGTCACACTTTGGATTTTAGGCCTTCATTGATGTAGAAGAGGAAGAGACTCGGTTTTAGTACTGATCCTTGATTTATCCCCGTCAACAACAACTGACTGCGATCAGCCAGCAAGGAAGCTGTGTATCCACTTGTTTGTTTTACCCCGGATACCATAGTGTCCAAGCTTGTGGACTAGGAGGCTGTGGCTAACCTATCAAATGCTTTAAATAGTCCCTTATGATACAGTCTGTCTGTTTTCCCGTATCCATGTTTTTTGTGACACCAATGAATTCGATGAGTTGTGTATCACATGAGACTCCTGAGTGAAATCTATGTTGTAGTGGGTAAAGGATGTTATGTGAGTCTGCATGTTTCATTATATGGCGGGTTACAATATGTTCCATAAGCATGCAACACACAAAGTCAGAGATATTGGTCTGTAGTTTTCTGCTTTGTATCTTTGGCCCTTCTTGTAGATGGGGGCTCACATTTGCAGTACACCACTCATTTGGTAGCTCTCCAAGAGATAAAGGATTTTATGAAGATGACTCAATATTGGTGCTATCTCTTGGGCTAATTCCTTGTGGATGTGTGGCCTTATGTTGTCTGCCGCTGCTGCTTTGTTGACATTTAGGTTTCTGAGTAACTTCTGATTCCATTCCGAGTGATTTCCAATTCACTTATGGTTGGGTACATTCCCTTCATACTGCAGCGTGACTGGAATTCCTCTTTGCTGAAGTGATCTTTGCTTAAGAAGGCTGACTGGAACTGTCTGTTTAGGATATCAGCTTTGTCTATAGGTTCTTGATATAAAAAGCCATCATGGTTAAGGGGTGAAATGCCACTGCTGTCAGATTTTTTGTGTTTGATATGTATGACCAGAACCATTTCATACTGCTGTTCTGATGGTCCAATTCACCTACTTTCGGTGTGCCTGTATGTCATCTTCAATATGTTTCCAGTAGGCTCAGAGTCGGCAGAGTTCATTTTGGACTAGTCACTTTAGCTCTGTCTCTTGCGATATCTTTGTCATTGGCAGGTTTTTTTCTTGGTCTTGTAAGCTTGATCTCGTTTCTTGATCAGGTTCCTGAAATCTGGTGATACACATGGCAGACCATCTCTCTTTGTTGCCTCTTTATGTGGTATTATGGGTAGTTACACTCTTTTCTAGCATGGTCTTAAAGTGATTCCAGAGCTCATCTATGCTCTTACTGTCTTCATCACTCAAGCTATTCTGATCCTTGATCACTCCGTTTGCGAAAAAATGTGTTCAGATCTTTAGGTTTTAACCTCATCAATCTGCTTATTCTTTACTTTATAACAGTGCCCACACTAGGATCTAAGTATCAATGGGTAAGTATGGATTGAAGTAGAAACAGTATTAGTGAGCTGTAGTTTGGTACAATTAACAGGATTCCCATCATACTAATATACGCCCACTCACATAGCTCCACTGTAGGTGGCCGTACTTTCAGTCCTTTGATCTCCTGCTATGTGGCATAACATTCCTAGTGCTTTTCAGTCCGCCAATCAGATTTCAGCTTACTTCTCACAATAGGCGAGACTTCATTCAGTGACCTAATTTACAATCACAACAACAACAGTGATGGCGACGCTGTTGAACTGGAAATAGATGTATTTGCAAAAGTTTGCAATTGTTTTGCTTTAAACGAGTTATCCGAGGAACAGAAAACATGTAGACTAGTTTTCGGTAACCAAAAAATGCCAGTTTAGCTTACACGCATGCATAAATTTGTGTATCATTGGATAATTGGATTTTAAGGGTGTAAATGTAAGCACATTTTCACCGATTTAATATAAAAGTAGGAATTTTATTAACAAATGCTGTCAATTTCGTAACCAGCAAATATTCTAAAATAAAACATGCATTAAAATTTTTTTTTAAACTAGAATAAACTTACTGTTTATAAATATCCACAACCTGGTCTACTGACGCAATTTGCAGGAAATTTCGATTTCCCTTTCTCCGAGATCTAACAATACTCACCATTCTGTTACTTTCTGATACACAGCTGGCCTTGACAGCTGGCTCTAGGACTATAGACTTAGAAAGCTTTACCGACTCCTTGGAACCGGGTACTCGGCTCCCAACCGCCGAGTACCCGTCTACCATAGAGCTCATATTGTTTGCATAGCCACCAAACAAGAGAAAACCATGGCTTGCCTCCGTGGGGCTGGGAGGCTGGGTCCGTAACAGAATAGTGAGTATTGTTAGATCTCGGAGAAAGGGAAATTGAAATTTCCTGCATTCTCCTTCGATCAATACTCACCATTCTGTTACTTTCTGATATACACCAGATTTGTTCAGTAACCTGGTGGGAAGGGGCAAGCCATAAATGCCACTTTTGCCCCTTGGAGAAAGATTTTAGACTTAACAACTTGACTAACGGAGACCTAAAAGGACCGTCAAGTTTCGGAACCGAATCACATTCGCGTCAATGCCCACCCACCCTTTTTCTCCTAAGAAAAGGGAGAGAACTCACGAACATGTATCTCGCCTGAAACACTAATATGCCAAGAGGGTTAACTGCTCCTCACATGTATTAGCCTGGGAATGAGCATGAATATATAAAATGAATGAACATGATATATAGACATAATACAAAAAACTCTCACTAATGAATTACCTTATGATAACTGGACTTACCGCCTCCAACCATTCACTGGTCCGGCCATCAGTGACACAATCTGGTTGTCATCCTCACGCTCGACCATGCCTGCTTTAGGTTCTTTTCTAACCATAGTGAAAAAAGGGTGAAGAGCAGTGTGGCCACTTAACTATCGTCTCAAAACAGCTAAAGCGAGTGGATTGGCTGAGTCTGACACATCCCTCATATAGTAATCCGTAAATGAGGACTCACAGTGCCATTGTGCAATGGCCATGATGTCCTCTAACGGAACACCACTGTAAAGGGCAGTCGAGGCGGCTATTCCTCGAACATCGTGTGCCCTTACGCCTTGCACCTGGTGCCCAGTCGCCATCTCATGAGTAGTCTGAATGCATTCGACTACCCAACGAGAGATAGAATCCATGGATGCGGCGCCATAAGGCTTCTTATGACAGATCCATAGATGTCTATCGTTCGACCGTAATGAGTCAGTCCGTTTCTTGTACTTAGTCAAAGCACGGACCGGGCACCAGACACTGGCATCACGATCAAACCTAGTTAACTTCGGTATTATGATCGATTTGCCGGGATATCTCAAAGATTGATTCTTTGACATAAACTCTGCTCTTGGCAGAAGACGCAGACCCTCTCCAGAGACAATAAATTGGTCCCTCTCTGCCGAAAGCGCATGGATCTCACTGCGCCTTCTAGCTGAGGAAGCTGCCAATAGAAAGACCGCCTTTAGAGTCAAATGCTTTAGACTAGCCGAACGCAACGGTTCGAAAGGGTGCTTGGCCAGTACATTAAGCACTAAAGATAGACTCCAGGCAGGAATGACTACCAGTTGTCTCGGTCGGAGATTGCTCATTCCCTTCACCATCACATTTAACTGGGCCACCTCTGAACTATCCCTGTTGGCTAGACAAGGGATAACTGATGCCAAAGCTGACTTGTATACAGCAATTGTGACGGGAGCTAGTCCTGAAAAGAACAGCTCACAGAGAAAGTCTGCTATTTGCTGAATAGTGGATTGAAAGGTATCAATACCCTTTTCTCCACACCAGTTTGCAAATCTGTTAACCTTGTTGTTATATGACTTGAAGGTTGACCTCCTTCTCGCAGCCGCGATGAAATCAGCAGCTTGTCGAGAAAAGCCTTCCGACGTGGAACGTTTTCCACCAGCAGATCTAGAAGATCCGTGAACCACGCCCTGCTAAGCCAATACGGCGCTATTAGCAGGACCAGACACGGTTCCTCCCTGACCTTCACCAATACCTTCGGTAGAAGAATGGTGGGCGGGTACGCGTAAGCGTGCATCCCTCTCCAGCTTATCGCCAGAGCGTCTGTATTGACGGCATTTGGATCTGGAATCGGCGAGACATAAGTCATGATTTGAGCATTTTCCTTTGTGGCGAACAAGTCCACGTTGGGTTTGCCCCAATGCTCGAAGATCCGTCGCAGAACTGGAGGGTTGAGGGACCATTCTGTTGGCAGAATTCTCTGTCTGCGAGACAAAGCATCCGCCAGAATGTTCAATCTGCCAGGAATGTGAGCTGCTTTCAAAACAACCGAGTAATTCCTGCACCATTGAATCAAGTGCCACACTCTGATACACAGAGTGGGCGACCTGGTCCCGCCTTGGCGATTTATATATGATACTACTGTCGAATTGTCCGACCGTATCAATATCACCTTGCCCCTGATCATCGGAAGGAACTCTTCCAACGCCAGTTCCACTGCCATTATTTCCAACAGATTGATATGCAGCTGACTCTCCGGGAGAGTCCATGTGCCCGAGACCTGGTGTTCTCCTAGGCAGGCACCCCACCCCTCCAGCGATGCATCCATGTACACGGACAGCTGGGGGCGAGGTAGGTGCAGCGAAACCCCTACTAGGAGATTCTGATGCTGTTTCCACCATAGCAGATGCGATATTATCGGCTCCAAAACTGGCACCAGTTTTGACAGGGGTTCTGTTCTCTGTTTCCACAGAGACATCAGATACAACTGGATAGGTCTCCTCATTAGAGCAGCGAACGGGATCACTTGCTCCATGGAGACCATCATGCCCAGCATCTGAAGAAACCGCCTCGCCTGAATGTGGTTTCCCACTCGAAAACTCTCGAGGATGACTAACAGAGACACCACTCTGGGCTCTGACGGGTAAACCCTGCCCTCCTCGAGATCGAATCGCATCCCCAAATAAACGAAATGTTGAGTGGGCGTCAACTCGGATTTCTCCTTGTTGACTATCCTTCAGAGTCAGAGCAGTATCCACGTTCAACCTGGCTGCCGAGTCTGCCTTGAGCAGCCAGTCGTCTATGTAGGTGTGTAGCGCCACGTTCTCTTTTCTGAGAAACGCTGTCACCGCAAGGACCACTCTTGTGAAAACCCTCGGAGCTGTCGACAGGCCAAACGGGAGAACAGTAAACTCCCATACTTGATTCTGAAACGCAAATCTCAGAAACCTGTGCCAACTCCGGTTCATTGGAATGTGGAAATATGCATCTTTCAGATCAATCGACACACACCACATTCCCTTCCTCAATCCTGCCATTACCGATCTCGGCGTTTCCATCTGGAACCGAGGCGTATGGATAAACCAATTTAATGGCCTGAGATTGAGTATGGGTCTCCATCCCCCCGTGCTCTTGGGGACAAGGAACATGTTTGAATAGAAGCCTGGAGTGTTCCGGTTCGCTGGTTTTATTGCTCCCTTCAGAAGCAAACCCGACACCTCCTTTTGCACGGCTTCTAACTTGTCTGGCTCCCTTGGTACGGGTGTCCAGACAGGTGCCAAAGACAGATTTTGTGGCGGAAAGTCCCACCACTCCGGCATGTAACCCTGGGATAACCATCCCAGGACCAGACCGTCTGACGTCACACCTCGCCAAGCCTCGACGAAACGCATGAGCCTTCAACGGGGTTGTCCGGCTCGCGGTCTGCCCCCCCCCCCCCTCTCTTAACGAGAGAGAGTGAGAACCATTTCGTTCTAGGCACGACGGGTATAACTGGCACCGCTGTTCCTGTCGCACAGGTGCGGTCCAGGCGGATATGAAGGGAGCTTGCGTACCCTCAGATACGCTTCGGCCCCTTCTGTCCGCCCTTTGAGGCCTTACCCTTACCCTTCCCCTTCCCACCTCTAGGGCGGTCAGGAGCAACATTGGGGAGGGTAGGCGCCTCTACAACCTTCCTGGGTTTCTTCGCCGCCGGCGGCTCCGAGAACCCAGCCGAAACAGAAGTCGCAACAGGCCTGGCTTTCGCCTTGCTCTTATGCTTCTTCTGTTTCTTTGAAGGCTGTCCCGTTAGCGGTTTGCCCACAGCCCCTAGTGCGTGCGCTTGCCGCACTAGCTCTAGCTGTAGATTTACCGCTAACCGATTCTGCGCAATACTGGCGGTGTCCTCTAAGATGGCCCGCGCTTGGCCACCAAAGATGCTAGGCCCTGTCAGGGGCGTCCAAAGAAGACGTTCCCTGACTGCCGTAGCCGGACGCATATGGTCAATGACCATTTGTCTCCTGGACTTCGTCACTCGCGCTTGCACCCTTGCCAATGCGTCCATTGACAGCACCAAGCCGTCATTAACACACGATAGCGCCACAGGTGGCACAGGGTGGCCTACCCCCGCTTCAGCCCACACCGACTGAAGTAGACGATAAGAGTGATTGACAGCGCTCATCGCTGCCCTCACACCCTCATCGCATAGGGCCAGGACTTCTTCCTGGTGTACCTGGGACTTATCCACTAGTGCCGGACCGGGACCACCCGACCCGGCACTCTGGACGCCCAGTACCCATCGGTCATCCTCCGTGACCGACGGGACTACACCATACCTGTCGTATTCACCCCGCGGAATACGACATCTTGCCCGCACCTCCCTGGAGGCCGCAGGGAGCTGACCCTTGGTCATTAGTTGTTTGCTATAAATAGCATCCAACAAATCAATGAACCGTGGATCCAGTCCCACTGACTGGATCCGGGCCGCGGGCAAAATCCCCGTCCTAATCGACGCAACCGACGGACGGGGCGCATCTTCATCGGCCGTGGCCGAAACCACAGACGGGTCCACTCTGGCTAGCCACGCCAGAGCATCAGACCAATCTACCTCCGAAGAAGATACCCCCGCAAACACGTCACCCGTTGACGTGCTCACGGGTCTGCCAGCCACGGCCTCCCGGCAAGGAGCCACGGCTGACACGCCAGGCACTCCGCTACCACACGGTTCCGCCGCCACCCCATGAAACACTCCGGTCCATGGGGTAGGTCCGCACGGAAAACCGTACGGACCCGTAACAGTCGCGGAACCATAGCCGGACACGGGCGCCAACGGCACCCCACGTCCGGCTGCCGGACCAGGCGAGATAGGTGAGTACCACGCCTGGCCCGGCACACCCGTTCCCCTGACGGCTGGTGACAAACCAAGCCGCGCGGAACCGGTGCAAGGTAACAGATTGGCCTCAGCCGCAGGTGGAGCCGCTGACCTGGCTTGCGCCAAACCAGACAAATGGAGGCCAGGACGGAATCAACCTCAATATTCTCCACCTGCGGCTTCACGGGCCACAGCAACCTCTCCTCCTCGGCCTCCTCGTCTTCAGACTCCGAAGAGCCGTCACCAGACGAGTCAACCGTGGAGCTGTCCTGGCGGACGGCTCCCACACCTGACGGACCGGCCACCGCTACTGGACCACCCAGAGGTGGCCGCAGAGAGACAGAACCCGTCTGGCCGAAGCCAGACGGGACCGCTAGAGGGCCGTACGAGACGGCCCCCTCGGTAACCAGTCCAGAATCCTGTCCGAGGACAGGATCCGTACCAGGCATGGGGAGAAACTGGCCCCCAACCTTTGGTAGCAGGGACGACACCAGCGTGGGCAGAACGCTATGCAGAAAACCCTGCATAGCCGGACCAAACCACGCTGGCGGTGCCATCTCCGCCACCTCCAGCTGGGGACGTGGAGCACCTCCACTGGCCGAACCGGGCGCTCCACGATTTCCTCTCGGACCGCCTGACCCCGCGTCAGACCCAGCCAAGTCCTTCTGGGCAAGGAACTTAACCATCGTTTCGACGGACCACACTGCACAAACATTACACCTATGATCTATATTACACAGGGCACACCTAAAACAGACATGGTCCTTGAACATTACACGGACAAACTTATGGCAGTCGTCACATGATGGCGGGGCTGGCGTGGCCTATAAAATAAGCACAAACCTACAATAAACAAGCGGAACCAGACCCGGATGGAAGGCAGACAATTAATTTTCAAATATTTTGACTCATAAATTAACCGTAACCTCCCCGCACCCCACCCCGCCACGTTACAACAACGATCGCATTGATTATGACGACAAGTACGCGGCGGGCACAACACACCCATAATAGATCCTCCAGGATGTGTAACGGCTCCAGGAATCATATCGCATAGCATTCAGGGTATATTTACTAATCAATATAAATTATACTCCTAACGAAAGCAGCACGATATGTGAAGAAAACAACAAAATGTATAACAAACTGCTGTCTCACACGGTAAAACCGCAGACCACACATCTACTCAAGAATTTTGAAACCACCGATCATTGCAAACCGATCGTGATCGCACGTAAACTTGATCATTCTAAAGTTTCCGGTACCATTTTTAGTACGCAGCACCCAGAATAAGATGCGCGAATTAATGAAAAAAATTTTCTTCACATAAACATCCGAGCGACCGGGTGTGACATCACCCGCTCGGATTCTACGGAGAACAACGTCAGCCGATATTCGTGTTAGAAATACCGTAGCAAACACCTATTTTCATATCTGCCGATCGCCTGTTGGGGTTAAAGAAGGCGATCGTCTGGCATATATCGTTGTTAGCACACGTCCCAGATTCTATGGGGTCAGAAATTGGAACATGCGACACAACGAAATTTAGAGACCTAAGTCTTTTAACTATGGATAATAAGGAATTATACGACCTGGTCTTCATTGGTGGTATTCTCCATTTTATCCAGTTATTCCTTTTACGAACGCACTAACTATCAATCACAGACTAAAAAAACCAAAATCTTTCCTGTAAAGAAAAAACGTGGCCAGCTCTTGTTGCTATGCAAACAAGAATGAGCTCTATGGAAGACGGGTACTCGGCGGTTGGGAGCCGAGTACCCAGTTCCAAGGAGTCGGTAAAGCTTTCTAAGTCTATAGTCCTAGAGCCAGCTGTCAAGGCCAGCTGTGTATCAGAAAGTAACAGAATGGTGAGTATTGATCGAAGGAGAATGAGTATTGCGTCATATGTTTTCGAGGGTGAGGTAATATTATAATTTCAATGCTAGTAGTGAGGCGGTGAACTGATGGCAATGTTTATGATTTAAAAGGAGTCTGTCACCAACAGCAATGGCATAAATTGGTCTGATACAAACACAGAACGTAATTTATCGCTGTAAATCCAGATCAGGTCAAATTTTGCTTTTATTGACAACCGGGTAGGTCCGCAAATTGCAGCTTTTTATTTTTAAACAATTAAACTCTTTCGGATTCCTTTTGTAGATTGATAAAAGGATTGAAAAAGAATATAATTGTTTTGCCCATCGGAAAAAAGAATACTGAAATTTATGTCAAATGTGGTAACTAGGGTCTGTTTAAATCAGCATTGCCGGTAAAGAAAACTCAATCTAGATCAGAAAACCTACATAAGCACCCAGATGGCAGCTTAACGCGTCTGCAGAAATAAATTATTGCTATGGCAACGTATCTGCTATGCTACTCGAGAGAGAGCAACTGGCAGATTTCGTCCGACACGAAAAATAAGTTGGTTTATATCATTTCCGTATCAGAGTTATCAGCATTTTTATCACAGGCCAACAATGAATAGTGGAAATAGGCTACATGTTTTCCACTACACTGACATAAAAATGCATAAAACAATCACTTGTTCTATGCGTATCTTTTAAAAATTTGCATATAAGGATTAAAAATAGTGTATCTATTTAAAAACACATGATTTGTTGACATCAGCTAAGTGACGCGCATGTGAGAATGTCAAAAGTACGTACCCTTGAAACCCCATGACCCTCGAAAACACTTTACTGGATGATATTTATTTCTTATCCAACAATTTCATTGGCAGAAGTTGACTGACACCAGCTCATTAAAAGTTTCGTTAACGTAGCGCAGGCATCAAAAGCAGTACTCGATAGAGGAGCAGAGTGGGAGGGCGAGGATGGTTATATCCTTATGCATTCAACAATGCATGCAATAGCCGAAATGACAGAAAAAACCCCAAAGTATAATAGGCATCTTCTTGGACCTTTCAAAGGCTTTCGACACTATCAACCACCAGATCTTACTAGAAAAGCTTGCCTATTATGGTATAAGAGGCAGTGCACTCACCTGGTATCAGAACTACCTAAGTAAAAGAACACAATGCGTACAATATAATGAGATATGCTCTGAAAACAGGCAATTAACTTGTGGTGTTCCTCAGGGATCTATTCTTGGCCCTCTGCTGTTTGCTCTTTACATGAATGATCTACTTAACATATGCAAGCACATGTCATTAATACTGTTCGCAGATGACACAAATGCTTTTTGCTGCGATGACAACATAGACACCTTATACAAAAAAGCAAATAAGGAAATGGAAGAAATTACTAACTGGTTTTCAATAAACAAAATATCGTTGAATGTTGACAAAACAAATTATATGTTATTTACAAATCTCAAACTAAAAAAAGATGAAATTCCAAAAATCTACATAAACAAAAAAGTAACTGAGGATTTGCCAAATTTTTGGGAGTATATTTGGATAAACATTTGACCTGGGCCAAACAAAGTGAGAAGGTAACAGAAAAGATGGCAAGAGGCATAGGTGTCATACAAAGACTTAAACCGTACATGACACCAGCTACAATTAAAACTCTATACTGCACCCTTGTTCTTCCGCATCTCACCTACTGTAACGCTATCTGGACGAATACACACAAAAGCAACCTAACAAAACTACAAAGCCTACAGGAAAAGGCACTAAAACTCTTTTCTAAACCAGCAAAGGGCCAGAATATATTCAAGTCAGAAAAGTTATTCTGCCCTGTAGGTGGGGCTTAGAATACACCTTCCGTATCCTCTGCGTGTCGTAAGAGGCGACTAAAGGAGGTACGGGTGAGGTAACCCTGACAGAAACCTCGAGTGCTGAAGACGGAGGTTCCAGGCCGCACGGCGCACTCTAATAAACCATAGATCCACGCACTTAACGCTTATGATCATGTCGATAGTCACTTACAGGACTGGCGGTATGATCAGCGAACGAAAAGAAGAAAGAAGAAGAAAAGCTATTAAAACTAATGGACATAGGCAAACTACAGATGTATACCATTGTAAAAGAGTTTCACCAGAATACATTACCACAATCTATTAGCCTCCAATTTCACACTAAGCACCAACATGCACAAACACAACACTATGACAAAACACAATTTACACACTCAATTTACACGAACAGAAATAGGAAAACGACAAATTACAATAACAGCCACAAAACTATGGAACAGCACCAGTACAAAAATATGCGATAGTTTATTAAACCAGAAATCCTCCAAGAAGATTGACAGGGAATCTATGATCAACAAATACTAAATTAATATACTTAGACCTGATGGTCACAGATTCTCTGCTAATTAATGATAATACAAACCTAAGACATTCCACCATCACCACCACCACCACCGTCACCATTATGGATAAATCAACCTAACCTAATACTTGAAGTAATAAGTCTAAACATAAACAGACTTTACAGTTTACTTCCACTATTACTACATTTAAATAGCCCACACAGGATCAACGTATCTGTCAATTCTTAACAACTCCAACTATCTCAACTTTATATTACAGTGATGAGCTCTTCCCTGCCCCCCACCCCACCGTCAGTAGCATACAAAAGTCCCATATAATAATAAACCACTCAACTAAATTTAAATAAAATGAGATAATGATGTAATTAGGGAGTATATGTACAATATATGTTTATTTAAGTCAGTAACTATGTATGTGTGTATGTAAATATGAATGCCATAAATATGTGTTCGAATGTTGTATGTTTTATGTTTGTGCACATAGTGGCATATATCTATGTAAACATCAAAGCAGGGACAGCCCTACCCACCCACCGCTTAATGAAAGACATATATATCAAAGACATGTATATATGACATATATACTGAACCAAAAAAGTTTAGCACAACTGAGAATATTACTGTATAAATGTTATTTAACAAAAACAATAAATCGATTCAAATATATTATTTAATTGATAGGTCATTTTCCAATTTGAACAACGGTCTCTTGTTACTGTAATGCTAGCATCGCGCCTTTAACACGGCATCATTCAACGGAAGGGTCCAATTTAAATAATGACACTGAGCTGTCAATACCGGTTGTGACCTCCGCGCGCATTAACCACCGCCGTACATCGCTTTCTCATGCTTCGAATTAAGCACCTGATGTCATGAAGAGGAATCGCATCCCATTCCTGGGGCAGTGCAGCTTCCAGCTCCCGCACGTTGTGAAGATGTGGATGGTTCTCGCGCACCATACGCCCAAGAATGTCCCACACGTGTTCGATAGGAGACAGGTCCGGTGATCGCACTGGCCAGTCCAACACCAGAACATTGTTAGCCTCAAGGAAATCACTGGTGACCCGAGCTGAATGAGGACGGGCGTTGTCTTGCTGGAACATAAAGTCTGCATGATGCTGCATGACAACAGGGGCGACAACTTCTTCACAGTAACGTTGAGCCATTAAATTTCCGCGAATCACAATAAGATCTGTTTTGCCATTTTCATGGATTCCAGCCCACACCATGACACTGCCGCCACCGAATCTGTTGTGCTGAATGATGTTGGCTGCATCATACCGTTCTCCTAAACGTCGCCAAACCCGTTGCCTACCATCCGCCACATCCACACAAAACTTCGACTCATCACTGAACAAAACGTGGCTCCATTGTTGAGCACGCCATCGCTGATGAGTTCTTGCCCATGCAAACTGATTCTCGATGTGATGCTCTGTAAGCGGAACAGCAACAAGTGGACGACGGGCATACAGTCCAGCATCATGGAGTCTGTTTCGTACAGTTTGTGCATGCACTGTAGTGCCGGTAGCGGTGTGCAAATTACGGGACAGCCGCGGCGCAGTCTCAAACCTGTGACATTGTGATGACATCACTAAGTAGCGGTCTTCTCGTGGTGTTGTTGCTCTCAGTCTGCCAGGTCGTGGTCGGTCATTAATATGTCCAGTTTCCTGCTCGCATTGGTGGAGACGGGAAATGGTTGAGACGTGAACATTAAAATGTCGAGCAACAGCGGGACCGCTCTGCCCAGCAGCAAGTCTTCACATTGCTTCATGGCGCTGATTTTCGGGTAGCTCTGGGCGGCAGCCCATGTTTGGTAGGGTAAACTTTTAAGCGTTTTCTGTTAACGTTCGTTATCTGCTTTTGCAATATGGTGAATTTTTGCCTTTGCTACCCGCCAATGTGGGCCAGTGCATGAAAAATGCATTTTCACATGTAGTAAGCGTGCAGCCGAGAAATGCAAGAAATGATTTGCATTTCTTCATGATCAGCGAGACATTACATTGACGAAACATGCCTGCAAATTTGGTTATAAATGGACGCATAGTTTTAATACAACTAATCAAACTTCACTGTTGCTAAACTTTTTTGGCTCAGTATATATATCAAAGTTCATGTCTAGACTCCACAAAACATACCAAGAAAGTCCTGGACTTCCTATTTTTGGCCCTGATATCTCTAAATCTCTATAAACAATGATTTTAACCAAATTATATGTATCTGAACCATTTTAGACCTTCGTGTTTCTAGCTGGGACTGCCAATAGGATTACACAGAAAGTCCCAGACTTCCTGTATTTAGAAGTTAGTTGAAGCCCTGGTATGTGTATTTGTATATTAGGGGTGTAACGATACTGAAAAATTATATTGCGATACCCAGAATATATCATGATATGTATCACGATACATTTTGCAGAGCTTAGATGTACACCAAATGCATATATACTTATATATATATATATATATATATATATATATGGTAATTTTATTGCATACTCCATTTTGTCTTGTACATATATGGTAATTTTTGTCTGTATGTTAAGCTATGTCTATTCGTTTATAGATTTTGTGCCAATAAAATATTCTGATTCTGATTCTATATGTTAATGTACAAATGTTTTGTAATGTGTGTAACGAGTCCATCGCTCCATAGGCCATGCCTTTGATGGACTACCTGTTTAGAGTCTATTTATATGTATAGAAAAACCATGAAATAAAACAACTTTGAATATTGAAAATCTTAAATCTTACTCTTACCCCTCATGAAAACTGGTAACTCGCATTCATTTGTGTTATTTAATTTTGACGCTTTCTTCGTATAGTGAAAAAAACATCATAGAAGTATTGCCTTACTTATTAAAATGCTGTAGACATTGAAAACATTATAGATAATTTTATTTATAGCGTTTTAACCAGATTTTGTGGCAAACCGAAATCCTATAGTAAACCTATGGGAGAGGTTAGAATCAAGATATAGCCAGCAAGGACCATGCAATAGGGTGACAATGAAGAAAACACTGAATTGTTAAATGATCTTACATGTACTCTGTGTAAAGTTATGGAGTCCTTCATACGAGACGCAATTATGACTGACCTAGAATCACTCAATCTTTTATCACAGTGCCAGCATAGCTTTAAACCAAACCGATCATGCAAAACTCAATTATTGGAATTCCTTGACACCATAACATCAATGTAAGACAAAAACGAACCTGTAGACGTAATCTACCTAGACTTTAAAAAGGCTTTTGAGAGCGTTCCGCATAGAAGATTACTTTCAAAACTTAAATCATATTGTATAGGTGAGAACATTATAAAATGGATTGAAAGCTTCTTAATCAATCAAACTCAGAGGGTCAAAATAAACTAAGTTAAATCAGACTGGCAATCAGCGGAGTACCACAGGGCAGTGTTCTTGGCCCTGTTCTGTTCCTGGTCTATATAAATGATCTACCAGACAACCTAACCAATGATTGTAAGATGTTCGCCGATGATACAAATGTGTTTGGCAATCCTTTCTTATCAGATCTGCAACAGGATATTGACAACGCTTACAAATGGACAGAAGATTGGCAGCTTACTTTTAACCAAGAGAAAATACATGTTCTACCATTAGGTACAAACAATCCAGGCCGACGATACAATACATTAGGAAATAGCTTAAGCTCCACAATTATGTCCACTGATTGTGAAAAGGATTTGGGGGTTTACATCGATAGCAAACTATCATTTGATACACATATAAATACTATAGTTAAAAAAGCAAATTCTCTTTTGGGTTAAATCAAACGAACTATAACACACATACAACCAGCCACATTCAACATACTGTATAGATCACTTGTGAGAACTGTCTTGGAATATTGCAATGCTGTATGGTCTCCCAAATACAAAAGACAGTCCATAACTCTGGAAAATGTACAGCGAAGGGCTACGAAACTCATACCAAAACTGAGAAATCAAAGCTACGAAATGAGATTAAGATCACTAAAACTAATGTCATTAAAGTATTGCAGGTTGTGCGGGGACCTAATTGAAGTCTTCAAGATCGTTAAAAACAAATACAACATTAATAGTGCAGATTTTTTCAAGAACCGTAAACAAATGTAACATGAGGCCACCCATACAAGTTAAGAGTAGAACGGTGCAACAAGATCATTAGAAGAAGCTTTTTTACCAAACGAATAGTGAATCTCTGGAATTATCTTTCCACCCACACCATTGAAGCAAAAGATTGTGAGGATTTCAAACAGACACAGACAAAATGTCTATATCGCCAATCTCTCCCCCTTCTATTTGTAACGCCATACGCAAAAAGCCTGGTAGGGGGAGAGATTGACGATAATGACCAAACGGACAATACAACAGGACATAAGAAGCCTAAGGCTTAAGTCCTGAAAACATGATGATGATGATGATGATGATGATGAACGTGAAAAATTGTCAAATACGAAAACTGGTAACTATAATATATTCACATTTATGGGTTATATAGTAAATAAATTTAGTTAGACAATATATTTGTTAGATTACACACAGGTTAAACAATCACATGACGCCACGCATGTTATTGTCTATGCGCTTCATTTTTTATTTAAAGCGAATGAAATCAATATTTGTGTATGTTGTCATGAGGATTGATGCTGGAATGCTAGGCTTCCATAGTCGATAATGCAAAATGTGACAGGTGCGCGGAGATAAATTTATCAAGTATTCACTCCTATTTTGAATTGGTTTATTTATAAATTTTGACTTCGATCAAAAGTTGTTTCCAACTTAAAGGTAACTGTATCTATTCTCTAAACCGTCAGTGTCATAATATACCAGTTCAGGAATCTACCTCACTCCTCTTTTTAATGTTATGGCGTTTACTATTCATATGCTAACATTGTAACTGATCGTTACCAGTTTTCGTATTCTTGCAGAGTATCTGCAGTACGCTGGTCCAGACAGAGTTCCAAGGCTAGCTACTCTGCTAAATATCATAATTCAAACAGCATGCATCTCATCTTTTTTCAAAGAAGGTATTTTAATTCTACACCCTATTCTGAAGAAAAAGAAGAACGAACGCGATATCACTGATACGGGCGGCCAACTACATGTATAGACTATAGAGACATTACAATCATCACCTCCATATGTCGCCTTTGTCAATCAGCAGAAGAGGACTACTCACATTTTATGATGCACTGTGGCGCCTTACATTCACATAGACGACATTATCTGTCAGAACTGAAGGCACTGCTTATAGATCTATAGATGCATTGGGTCCTGCGGTATGGATACACCTCTGTCACACTGTGGAGACGACAACCTCCTACTACAACTCATCATTGACTGTACTGCTCTGACCACTACAGACGCCCTGCCAAATTGCCCTGACCTGCTTCTCAACATTGAGCACCTCACGAGAAGACTGCTATAATCTACACTGTGGTAGGTGCTTCCTTATCAACCTACTAGTACTACCATAACAGCATTGTGTGAAATACATCATATACCAGCTATATAGGACTTGTACATTGGACCGTTATGCTCGGACTTGCATGTAGGTAACATAGATGAATGGAACACTATTAACCTTACGTGTGCCTTAACTAACTAATAAATTAGACCTTTGTGTGAATAGACTTATACGGACCACTGTACGTGGGTGCTCCTATCAAGAGGAGGATGATCCAAACAACATCATGATCAGCGTCCTTGGCATTTTATTAGAGCATCCTGTTATGGACAGGACATATCATTCAGTCAAATCAGCACTATCTCCAAAGAGGTTTTGATAGAGAAGGCGGTCCAATAGTCACTGCTCTTCTATTCCTTGAAAAAAAATCTATATAAACAAAAAGGAAATTGAGGAAGCCCCATTTGCAAAAAATTTGGGAGTCTACTTAGACAAACATCTGACCTGGGCTAAACAAATTGAGATAGTAACAGCAAAAGTAGCAAGGGGCATAGGTGTCATACAAAGACTAAAACCATATATGACACCAAATACTATTAAAACTCTATACTGCACCCTTGTTCTCCCACACCTCACTTACTACAACGCTATCTGGACCAATACGTACAAGAGCAATCTAGCAAAGCTTAACAGCCTTAAATAAAAGGGAGTACAATATTTTTCAAAACCAGCAGGGGCCCAAAATATATTCAAATCTGAAATTTTTTTAAACCTCGCTGACATAGGCAAACTACAGATGTGTACACCATTGTTAAAGATTATCACCACAAAACATTGCCACAATCCATGGCCTGCAACTTTACACTCAACACTGATATTCATGAACACAACACTAGGACCAAACATAATCTACACACCCAACTTATGAGAACAGAAACGGGAAAACGACGAATCACAGTAGCAGCCACAAAACTATGGAACAGCACCAGAAACAAAAATACGCGAAAAAATCCTAAATCTGAAATCCTTTAAAAAAATTGCCAGAGAATCTATATTGGACAGGTATTAAAGCAATACAAATTTTGTATCTGATTGATATAGATTATCTGTTAATTTATAATATTTAATACAAACATGAGACAATTCTCCTTCGATCAATACTCACCATTCTATTACTTCTGATATACAGCTGACTCTGACAGCTGACACTAGGACTATAGACTTAGAAAACCGTACCGACTCCTGGAACCGGGTACTCGGCTCCCAACTGCCGGGTACCCGTCTGCCATGAAGCTCATTCTTGTTTGCATAGCGACAAGAGAATACATGCTTTTTGCAGTTGGAAAGTCTTAATATTGTTTAAGCCTAAGTCTTTTTACCGTGATTAATTGTGATAGCTTGTGCGTTCTAAAAAGGATATTTGGATTAATATGGATGCTTCCGATG
Organism: Chaetoderma sp. LZ-2023a; assembly: GCA_034401795.1. NCBI lineage: Eukaryota > Metazoa > Mollusca > Caudofoveata > Chaetodermatida > Chaetodermatidae > Chaetoderma > Chaetoderma sp. LZ-2023a. The sequence goes on from CM067364.1 coordinate 30,622,376, forward strand.
ATAACCAGGTCGTATATTTCCATGTTATTCCATAGTTAAAAGACTTAGGTCTCTAAAATTTCGTCTGTGTCGCATGTTCCAGTTTCTAACCCCAAAGAATCTGGGACGTGTGTTAACAACGAAATATGCCAGATGATCGCCTTCCTTTAAACCCCAACAGGCGATCGGCAGATATGAAATTAGGTGTTGGCTTATCGGTGTTTTAACACGTTTATCGGCTGATGTCGTTCTCCGTAAGATCCGAGCGGGTGACGTCACACCCGTGTTTCTCGGATGTTTATGTGAAGAAAATGTTTCATTAATTCGCGCATCTGATTCTGGGTGCTGCGTACTTTAATTGGTACCAGAAAAACTTTGGAATTTTCAAGTTTTGCGTGTTATCACGATCTGTTTGCAATGATCAGTGGTTTCAAAATTCTTGATTTAGATGTGTGGTCTGCGGTTTTACCGTGTGCTACAGCAGTTTGTTTACATTTTGTTGTTTCTTCACATATCGTTTTGGCCTTCGTTAGGAGTATAATTTATATTTATTAGTAAATATACCCCGAATGCTATGCGATATGATTCCTGGTTCCGTTATACATCCTTGAGGATCAGTGTATGGGTGTATTATTGCCCGCTTCGTTCTTGTCATCATAATCAATGCGATCTTTGCTGTAATGTTGCGGGGTGGGGTGCGGGAGGGTTACAGTTAATTTATGGTCAAAATATTTGAAAATTAATTGTCTGCCTTCCATTTCTGTTCTGTTCCGCTGGCTTATTGTAGGTTTGGCTTTTTATAGGCCAAGCCAGCCCCGCCATCATGTGACGAGTGCCACATTTCGTACGGGTTCTATGCAAGGACCATTTCTCCTTCGATCAATACTCACCATTCTGTTACTTCTGATATACAGCTGGCCTTGACAGCGGCTCTAGGATTATAGACTTAGAAAGCTTTACCGACTCCTGGGAACCGGGTACCCGGCTCCCCACTGCCGAGTACCCGTTTACCATAGAGCTCATTCTTGTTTGCATAGCAACAAGTGCAATACATGCTTTTCGCATTAGGGATTTTAGTGTTTTTTAAAAAGATTCTAAGTCTTTAATCGGTGATAGTTTGTGCGCTAAAGGAATAACTAAGGACTATGGAGAATACCGCCCAAGACAACCAGGTTGTATTGTTCTTTATATCCATAGTTAAAAGACTTAGGTCTCTAAATTTCGTTGTGTCGCATGTTCCAATTTCTAACCCCATAGAATCTGGGACGTGTGCTAGCAACGATATATGCCAGACGATCGCCTTCTTTAAACCCCAACAGGCGATCGGCAGATATGAAAATAGGTGTTTGCTACGGTATTTCTAACACGAATATCGGCTGACGTCGTTCTCCGTAGAATCCGAGCGGGTGACGTCACACCCGGTCGCTCGGATGTTTATGTGAAGAAAAATTTTTTCATTAATTCGCGCATCTTGTTCTGGGTGCTGCGTACTAAAAAATGGTACCGGAAACTTTAGAATGATCAAGTTTTTCGTGTGATCACGATCGGTTTGCAATGATCGGTGGTTTCAAAATTCTTGAGTAGATGCGTGGTCTGCGGTTTTACCGTGTGAGACAGCAGTTGTTATACATTTTGTTGTTTTCTTCACATATCGTGCTGCGTTCGTTAGGAGTATAATTTATATTGATTAGTAAATATACCCTGAATGCTATGCGATATGATTCCTGGAGCCGTTACACATCCTGTAGGATCTATTATGGGTGTGTTGTGCCCGCCGCGTTCTTGTCGTCATAATCAATGCGATCGTTGTTGTAACGTGGCGGGGTGGGGTGCGGGAGGTTACGGTTAATTTATGAGTCAAAATATTTGAAAATTAATTGTCTGCCTTCCATCCGTGTCTCGTTCCGCTTGTTTATTGTAGGTTTGTGCTTATTTTATAGGCCAAGCCAGCCCCGCCATCATGTGACGACTGCCATAAGTTTGTCCGTGTTATGTTCAAGGACCATGTCTGTTTTAGGTGTGCCCTGTGTAATATAGATCATAGGTGTAATGTTTGTGCAGTGTGGTCCGTCGAAACGATGGTTAAGTTCCTTGCCCAGAAGGACTTGGCTGGGTCTGACGCGGGGTCAGGCGGTCCGAGAGGAAATCGTGGAGCGCCCGGTTCGGCCGGTGGGGGTGCTCCACGTCCCCAGCTGGAGGTGGCGGAGATGGCACCGCCGGCGTGGTTTGGTCCGGCTATGCAGGGTTTTCTGCATAGCGTTCTGCCCACGCTGGTGTCGTCCCTGCTACCAAAGGTTGGGGGGCAGTTTCTCCCCATGCCTGGTACGGATCCTGTCTTCGGACAGGATTCTGGACTGGTTACCGAGGGGGCCGTCTCGTACGGCCCCCTGGCGGGTCCGTCTGGCTTCGGCCAGACGGGTTCTGTCTCTCTGCGGCCACCTCCGGGTGGTCCAGTAGCGGTGGCCGGTCCGTCAGGTGTGGGAGCCGTCCGCCAGGACGGCTCCACGGTTTATTCGTCTAGTGACGGCTCTTCGGAGTCTGAAGACGATGAGGCCGAGGAGGAGAAGTTGCTGCGGCCCGTGAAGCCGCAGGTGGAGAATATGGAGGTTGATTCCGTCCTGGACGGAACCGGCCTCCATTTGTCTGGTTTGGCGCAAGCCAGGTCAGCGGCTCCGCCTGCGGCTGAGGCCAATCCGTTACCGTGCACCGGTTCCACGCGGCTTGGTTTGTCACCAGCCGTCAGGGGAACCGGTGTGCCGGGCCAGGCGTGGTACTCACCTATCTCGCCTGGTCTGGCAGCCGGACATGGGGTGCCGTTGGCGCCCGTGGCTGGCTATGGTTCCGCGACGGTTACGGGTCCGTACGGTTTTCCGTGCGGACCTACCCCATGGACCGGAGTGTTTCATGGGGTGGCGGCGGAACCATGTGGTAGCGGAGTGCCTGGCGTGTCAGCCGTGGCTCCTGGCCGGGAGGCCATGGCTGGCAGACCCGTAAGCATGTCAACGGGTGACGTGTTTGCGGGGGTATCTTCTTCGGAGATAGACTGGTCTGATGCTCTGGCGTGGCTAGCCAGAGTTGACCCGTCTGTGGTTTCGGCCACGGCCGATGAAGATGCGCCCCGTCCGTCGGTTGCGTCGATTAGGACGGGGATTTTGCCCGCGGCCCGGATCCAGTCAGTGGGACTGGATCCACGGTTCATTGATTTGTTGGATGCTATTTATAGTAAACAACTGATGACCAAGGGTCAGCTCCCTGCGGCCTCCAGGGAGGTGCGGGCAAGGTGCCGTATTCCGAGGGGTGAATACGACAGGTATGGTGTAGTCCCGTCGGTCACTGAGGATGACCGATGGGTACTGGGCGTCCAGAGTGCGGGGTCGGGTGGTCCCGGTCCGGCACTAGTGGATAAAGCCCAGGTACACCAGGAAGAAGTCCTGGCCCTATGCGATGAGGGTGTGAGGGCAGCCATGAGCGCTGTCAATCACTCCTATCGTCTACTTCAGTCGGTGTGGGCTGAAGCGGGGGCAGGCCACCCTGTGCCACCTGTGGCGCTATCGTGCGTTAATGACGGCTTGGTGCTGTCAATGGACGCATTGGCAAGGGTGCAAGCGCGTGTGACGAAGTCCAGGAGGCAAATGGTCATTGACCATATGCGTCCGGCTACGGCAGTCAGGGAGCGTCTTCTTGGGACGCCCCTGACAGGGCCTAGCATCTTTGGTGGCCAGGCGCGGGCCATCTTAGAGGACACCGCCAGTATTGCGCAGAATCGGTTAGCGGTGAATCTCCAGCTAGAGCTGGTGCGGCAAGCGCACGCACTAGGGGCTGTGGGCAAGCCGCTAACCGGACAGCCTTCGAAGAAACAGAAGAAGCATAAGGGCAAGGCGAAAGCCAGGCCTATTGCGACTTCTGTTTCGGCTGGGTTTTCTGAGCCGCCGCCGGCAAAGAAACCCAGGAAGGCTGTAGAGGCGCCTACCCTCCCCAATGTTGCTCCTGACCGCCCTAGAGGTGGTAAGGGCAAGGGGAAGGGTAAGGGTAAGGCCTCAAAGGGCGGACAGAAGGGGCCGAAGCGTACCTGAGGGTACGCAAGCTCCCTTCATATCCGCCTGGACCGCACCTGTGCGACAGGAACAGCGGTGCCAGTTATACCCGTCGTACCTAGAACGAAATGGTTCTCACTCTCTCTCGTTAAGAAAGGGGGGGGGGCGGACTGCGAGCCGGACAACCCCGTTAGACGTCGAGGCGTCTATGGTGGGTGGAAGGCTCATGCGTTTCGTCGAGGTTTGGCGAGGTGTGACGTCAGACAGTCTGGTCCTGGGATGGTTATCCCAGGGTTACATGCCGGAGTGGTGGGACTTTCCGCCACAAAATCTGTCTTTGGCACCAGTCTGGACACCCGTACCAAGGGAGCCAGACAAGTTAGAAGCCGTTCAAAAGGAAGTGTCGGGTTTGCTTCTGAAGGGAGCAATAAAACCAGCAAACCGGAACACTCCAGGCTTCTATTCAAACATGTTCCTTGTCCCCAAGAGCACGGGGGGATGGAGACCCATACTCAATCTCAGGCCATTAAATTGGTTTATCCATACGCCTCGGTTCCAGATGGAAACACCGAGGTCGGTAATGGCGGGATTGAGGAAAGGAATGTGGTGTGTATCGATCGATCTGAAAGATGCATATTTCCACATTCCGATCAATCGGAGTTGGCACAGGTTTCTGAGATTTGCGTTTCAGAATCAAGTATGGGAGTTTACAGTTCTCCCGTTTGGCCTGTCGACAGCTCCGAGGGTTTTCACAAGAGTGGTCCTTGCGGTGACAGCGTTTCTCAGAAAAGAGAACGTGGCGCTACACACCTACATAGACGACTGGCTGCTCAAGGCAGACTCGGCAGCCAGGTTGAACGTGGATACTGCTCTGACTCTGAAGTTACTTTCAGATCTAGGCTGGATAGTCAACAAGGAGAAATCCGAGTTGACACCCACTCAACATTTCGTTTATTTGGGAATGCGATTCGACCTCGAGGAGGGCAGGGTTTACCCGTCAGAGCCCAGAGTGGTGTCTCTGTTAGCCATCCTCGGGAGTTTTCGAGTGGGAAACCACATTCAGGCGAGGCGGTTCCTTCAGATGCTGGGCATGATGGTCTCCATGGAGCAGGTTATCCCGTACGCTGCTCTAATGCGAAGACCTATCCAGTTGTATCTGATGTCTCTGTGGAAACAGAGAACAGAACCCCTGTCAAAACTGGTGCCAGTTTTGGAGCCGATAATATCGCATCTTCTATGGTGGAAACAGCGTCAGAATCTCCTAATAGGGGTTTCGCTGCACCTACCCCACCCCCAGCTGTCCGTCTACACGGACGCATCGCTGGAAGGGTGGGGTGCCTGCTTGGGAGAACACCAAGTCTCGGGCACATGGACTCTCCCGGAGAGTCAGCTGCATATCAATCTGTTGGAAATGATGGCAGTGGAACTGGCGTTGGAAGAATTCCTTCCGATGATCAGGGGCAAGGTGATATTGATACGGTCGGACAATTCGACAGTAGTATCATATATAAATCGCCAAGGAGGGACCAGGTCGCCCACCCTGTGCATCAGGGTGTGGCACTTGATTCAATGGTGCAGGAATTACTCGGTTGTTTTGAAAGCAGCTCATATTCCTGGCCGATTGAACATTCTGGCGGATGCTTTGTCTCGCAGACAGAGAATTCTGCCAACAGAATGGTCCCTCAACCCTCCAGTTCTACGACGGATCTTCGAGCATTGGGGCAAACCCAACGTGGACTTGTTCGCCACAAAGGAAAATGCTCAAATCATGACATATGTCTCGCCGATTCCAGATCCAAATGCCGTCGATACAGACGCTCTGGCGATAAGCTGGAGAGGGATGCACGCTTACGCGTATCCACCCACCATTCTTCTACCGAAGGTATTGGTGAAGGTCAGGGAGGAACCGTGTCTGGTCCTGTTAATAGCGCCGTATTGGCCAAGCAGGGCGTGGTTCACGGATCTTCTAGATCTGCTGGTGGAAAATCCTGTGCAGTTGCCCGAGATTCCGAACATAATCTCCCAGGCGAAGGGACGCTTCCTACACGAGCGTCCCGAAATGTTCAAATTGACTGCGTGGATGTTGTCAAACAACGTTCCACGTCGGAAGGCTTTTCTCGACAGGCTGCTGATTTCATCGCAGCTGCGAGAAGGAGGTCAACCTTCAAGTCATATAACAACAAGGTTAACAGATTTGCAGACTGGTGTGAAGAAAAGGGTATTGATACCTTTCAATCCACTATTCAGCAAATAGCAGATTTTCTCTGTGAGCTGTTCTTTACAGGACTAGCTCCCGTCACAATTGCTGGATACAAGTCAGCTCTGGCATCAGTTATCCCTTGTCTAGCCAACAGGGATAGTCCAGAGGTGGCCCAGTTAAACGTGATGTTGAAGGGAATGAGCAATCTCCGACCGAGACAACCGGTAGTCATTCCAGCCTGGAGTCTATCTTTAGTGCTTAATGTACTGGCCAAGCACCCATTCGAACCGTTGCGTTCGGCTAGTCTAAAGCATTTGACTCTAAAGGCGGTCTTTCTATTGGCAGCTTCCTCAGCTAGAAGGCGCAGTGAGATCCATGCGCTTTCGGCAGAGAGGAACCGATTTATTGTTTCTGGAGAAGGTCTGCGTCTTCTGCCAAGAGCAGAATTTATGTCAAAGAACCAATCTTTGAGATATCCCGGCAAACCGATCATTATACCGAAGTTAACCAGGTTTGATCGTGATGCCAGTGTCTGGTGCCCGGTCCGTGCTTTGACTAAGTACAAGAAACGGACTGACTCGTTACGGTCGAACGATAGACATTTGTGGATCTGCCATAAAAAGCCTTATGGCGCCGCATCCATGGATACTATCTCTCGTTGGGTGGTCGAATGCATTCAGACTACTCATGAGATGGCGACTGGGCACCAGGTGCAGGGCGTAAGGGCACACGATGTTAGAGGAATAGCCGCCTCGACCGCCCTTTACAATGGTGTTCCGTTAGAGGACATCATGGCCGTTGCACAATGGCACTGTGAGTCCTCATTTACGGATTACTATATGAGGGATGTGTCAGACTCAGCCAATCCACTCGCTTTAGCTGTTTTGAAACGATAGTTAGTGACCACACTGCTTTTCCCCTTTTTTCACTTTGGTAAGAAAAGAACCTAAAGCAGACATGGTCAAGCGAGAGGATGTCAACCAGATTGTGTCACTGATGGCCGAACCGGTGTATGGTTGTAGGCGGTACGTCTGAAGTCCTGTTATCATAAGGTAATTCAACAAGTGAGAGTTTTTTGTATTATGTATATGTATCATGTTCATTCATCTTATATATTCATGCTCATTCTCAGGCTAATACAAGCGATATGCAGGGAGTAGTTAGCCCTCTTGGCATATTGGTGTTTTCAGGCGAGATACATGTTCGTTAGTTCTCTCCCTTTTCTTAGGAGGAAAAAGGGGGGGGGGCTGTGACGCGAATGTGATTCGGTTCCGTAAACTTGACGGTCCTTTTAGGTCTCCGTTAGTCAAGTTTGAAGTCTAAAATCTTTCTCCAAGGGGCAAAATTAGCATGTATGGCTTGCCCCTTCCCACCAGGTTACTGATCAAATCTGGTGTATATCAGAAGTAACAGAATGGTGAGTATTGATCGAAGGAGAATGCAGGAAATGTCAATTTCCCTTTCTCCGAGATCTAACAATACTCACCATTCTGTTACGGACCCAGCCTCCCAGCCCCACGGAGGCAAGCCATAGTTTTCTCTTGTTTGGTGGCTATGCAAACAATATGAGCTCTATGGTAAACGGGTACTCGGCAGTGGGGAGCCGGGTACCCGGTTCCCAGGAGTCGGTAAAGCTTTCTAAGTCTATAATCCTAGAGCCGCTGTCAAGGCCAGCTGTATATCAGAAGTAACAGAATGGTGAGTATTGTTAGATCTCGGAGAAAGGGAAATTGACATTTCCTGCATTCTCCTTCGATCAATACTCACCATTCTGTTACTTCTGATATACAGCTGGCCCTGACAGCGGCTCTAGGATTATAGACTTAGAAAGCTTTACCGACTCCTGGGAACCGGGTACTCGGCTCCCAACTGCCGAGTACCCGTTTACCATAGAGCTCATTCTTGTTTGCATAGCAACAAGAGCAATACATGCTTTCTGCATTGAGGATTTTAGTGTTTTTTGTGAAAGAAAATCTAAGTCTTTAATCTGTGATAGTTTGTGTGTTCGTGAAAGGATTAACTAAAGGATACTATGGAGAATACCGCCGAAGATAACCAGGTTGTATCGTTCTTTATTATCCATAGTTAAAAGACTTAGGTCTCTAAATTTCGCTGTGTCGCATGTTCCAATTTCTGACCCCATAGAATCTGGGACGTGTGCTAACAACGATATATGCCAGACGATCGCCTTCTTTAACCCCCAACAGGCGATCGGCAGATATGAAAATAGGTGTTATGCTACGGTATTTCTAACACGAATATCGGCTGACGTCGTTCTCCGTAGGATCCGAGCGGGTGACGTCACACCCGGTCGCTCGGATGTTTATGTGAAGAAAAATTTCTCATTAATTCGCGCATCTTGTTCTGGGTGCTGCGTACTAAAAATGGTACCGGAAACTTTAGAATGATCAAGTTTACGTGCGATCACGATCGGTTTGCAATGATCGGTGGTTTCAAAATTCTTGAGTAGATGCGTGGTCTGCGGTTTTACCGTGTGATACAGCAGTTTGTTATACATTTTGTTGTTTTCTTCACATATCGTGCTGCTTTCGTTAGGAGTATAATTTATATTGATTAGTAAATATACCCCGAATGCTATGCGATATGATTCCTGGAGCCGTTACACATCCTGGAGGATCTATTATGGGTGTGTTTAATGCCCGCCTCGTTCTTGTCGTCATAATCAATGCGATCGTTGTTGTAACGTGGCGGGGTGGGGTGCGGGAGGGTTACAGTTAATTTATGAGTCAAATTATTTGAAAATTAATTGTCTGCCTTCCATCCGGGTCTCGTTCCGCTTGTTTATTGTAGGTTTGTGCTTATGTTATAGGCCAAGCCAGCCCCGCCATCATGTGACGAATGCCATAAGTTTGTCCGTGTCGTGTTCAAGGACCATGTCTGTTTTAGGTCTTCCCTGTGTAATATTGATCATAGGTGTAATGTTTGTGCAGTGTGGTCCGTTGAGATGATGGTTAAGTTCCTTGCCCAGAAGGACTTGGCTGGGTCTGACGCGGGGTCAGGCGGTCCGAGAGTAAATCGTGGAGCGCCCGGTTCGGCCGGTGGGGGTGCTCCACGTCCCCAGCTGGAGGTGGCGGAGATGGCACCGCCGGCGTGGTTTGGTCCGGCTATGCAGGGTTTTTCTGCATAGCGTTCTGCCCATGCTGGTGTCGTCCCTGCTACCAAAGGTTGGGGGGCAGTTTCTCCCCATGCCTGGTACGGATCCTGTCCTCGGACAGGATTCTGGACTGGTTACCGAGGGGACCGTCTCAAACGGCCCCCTGGCAGTCCCGTCTGGCTTCGGCCAGACAGGTTTTCTGTTTCTCTGCGGCCACCTCCGGGTGGTCCAGTAGCGGTGGCCGGTCCGTCAGGTGTGGGAGCCGTCCGCCAGGACGGTTCCACGGTTGACTCGTCTAGTGACGACTCGTCGGAGTCTGAAGACGAGGAGGCCGAGGAGGAGAGGTTGCTGCGGCCCGTGAAGCCGCAGGTGGAGAATATGGAGGTTGATTCCGTCCCGGACGGAACCGGCCTCCATTTGTCTGGTTTGGCGCAAGCCAGGTCAGCGGCTCCGCCTGTGGCTGAGCCAAATCCGTTACCGTGCACCGGTTCCGTGCGGCTTGGTTTGGCACCAGCCGTCACGGGAACGGGTGTGCCGGGCCGGGCGTGGTACTCACCTATCTCGCCTGGTCCGGCAGTCGGATGTGGGGTGCCGTTGGCGCCCGTGTCCGGCTATGGTTCCGCGACTGCTACGGGTCCATACGGTTTTCCGTGCGGACCTACCCCATGGACCGGAGTGTTTCATGGGGTGGCGGCGGAACCGTGTGGTACCAGAGTGCCTGGCGTGTCAGCCGTGGCTCCTTGCCGGGAGGCCGTGGCTGGCAGACCCGTGAGCACGTCAACGGGTGACGTGTTTGAGGGGGTGTCTTCATCGGAGGTAGATTGGTCAGATGCTCTGGCGTGGCTAGCTAGCCAGGGTTGACCCGTCTGTGGTTTCGGCCACGGCCGATGAAGATGCGCCCCGTCCGCCGGTAGCGTCGATCAGGACGGGGATTTTGCCCGCGGCCCGGATCCAGTCAGTGGGACTGGATCCACGGTTCATAGAATTGTTGGATGCTATTTATAGCAAACAACTGATGACCAAGGGTCAGCTCCCTGCGGCCTCCAGGGAGGTGCGGGCAAGATGTCGTATTCCGCGGGGGGAATACGACAGGTATGGTGTAGTCCCGTCGGTCACGGAGGATGACCGATGGGTACTGGGCGTCCAGAGTGCCGTGGCGGGTCGCCCTGGTCCGGCACTTGTGGACAAGTCTCAGGTACACCAGGAAGAAGTCTTGTCCCTATGCGATGAGGGTGTGAGGGCAGCGATGAGCGCTGTCAACCACTCTTATCGTCTCCTTCAGTCGGTGTGTGCTGAAGCGGGGGCAGGCCACCCTGTGCCACCTGTGGCGCTTTCATGTGTCAATGACGGCCTGGTGCTGTCGATGGACGCATTGGCAAGGGTGCAAGCGCGTGTGACGAAATCCAGGAGGCAACTGGTCATTGACCATATGCGTCCGGCTACGGCAGTCAGGGAGCGTCTTCTTGGGACGCCCCTGACAGGGCCTAGCATCTTCGGTGGCCAAGCGCGGGCCATCTTAGAGGATACCGCCAGTATCGCGCAGAATCGGTTAGCGGTAAACCTACAGCTAGAGCTAGTGCGGCAAGCGCACGCACTAGGGGCTGTGGGGAAACCGCTAACGGGACAACCTTCAAAGAAGCAGAAGAAGCATAAGGGCAAGGCGAAAGCTAGGCCTGTTGCGACTTCTGCTTCGGAGCCGCCGCCGGCGAAGAAGCCCAGGAAGGTTGTAGAGGCGCCTACCCTCCCCAATGTTTCTCCTGGCCGCCCTAGAGGCGGGAAGGGCAAGGGGAAGGGTAAGGCCTCAAAGGGCGGACAGAAGGGGCCGAAGCGTACCTGAGGGTACGAAAGCTCCCTTCATATCCGCCTGGACCGCGCCTGTGCGACAGGAACAGCGGTGCCAGTTATACCCGTCGTGCCTAGAACGAAATGGTTCTCTCTCTCTCTCTCGTAAGAAAGAGGGGGGGGGGGGGGGGTGGACTGCGAGCCGGACAACCCCGTTAGACGTCGAGGCTACTATGCTGGGTGGAAGGCTCATGCTTTTTCGTCGAGGCCTGGCAAGGTGTGACGTCAGACAGTCTGGTCCTGGGATGGTTATCCCAGGGTTACATGCCGGAGTGGTGGGACTTTCCACCACAAAATCTGTCTTTGGCACCTGTCTGGACACCCGTACCAAGGGAGCCAGACAAGTTAGAAGCCGTTCAAAAGGAAGTGTCGGGTTTGCTTCTGAAGGGAGCAATAAACCAGCAAACCGGAACACTCCAGGCTTCTATTCAAACATGTTCCTTGTCCCCAAGAGCACAGGGGGATGGAGACCCGTACTCAGTCTCAGGCCATTGGAGTGGTTTATCCATACGCCTCGGTTTCAGATGGAAACTCCGAGGTCGGTAATGGCAGGATTGAGGAAGGGGGTGTGGTGTGTATCGATCGATTTGAGAGATGCATGTTTCCACATTCCAATGAAAAGGGGTTGTCACAGGTTTCTGAGAGTTGCGTTTCAGAATCAAGTATGGGAGTTTATATCCTCCCATTCGGCCTGTCGACAGCTCCAAGGGTTTTCACAAGAGTGGTCCTTGTGGTGACAGCGTTTCTCAGAAAAGAGAATGTGGCGCTTCACACCTACATAGACGATTGGCTGATCATCAGCCAGGTTAGAGGTGGATACTGCTCTGACTCTGAAGTTGCTTTCAGATCTAGGCTGGATAGTCAACAAGGAGAAATCTGAGTTGACACCCACTCAACATTTCGTTTATTTAGGGATGCGATTCGATCTCGAGGAGGGCAGGGTTTACCCGTCAGAGCCCAGAGTGGTGTCTCTGTTAGCCATCCTCAAGAGTTTTCGATTGGGAAACCACATTCAGGCGAGGCGGTTTCTTCAGATGCTGGGCATGATGGTCTCCATGGAGCAGGTAATCCTGTACGCTGCTCTGATGCGAAACCTATCCAGTTGTATCTGATGTCTCTGTAGAAACAGAGAACAGAACCCCTGTCAAAGCTGGTGCCAGTTTTGGAGCCAATAATGTCGCATCTTGTATGGTGGAAAAAGCATCAGAATCTCCTAGTAGGAGTTTCGCTGCACCTACCCCACCCCCAGTTGTCCGTGTACACGGATGCATCGCTGGAGGGATGGGGGGCCTGCCTGGGAGAACACCAGGTCTCGGGCACATGGACTCTCCAGGAGAGCCAGCTGCATATCAATCTGTTGGAAATGATGGCAGTGGAACTGGCATTGGAAAAGTTTCTTCCAAAGGTCAGGGGCAAGGCGATATTGATACGGTCGGACAACTCGACAGTAGTATCATACATAAATCGCCAAGGCGGGACCAAGTCACCCACACTGTGTATCAAAGTGTGGCACTTGATTCAATGGTGCAGGAATTACTCGGTTGTTTTGAAAGCAGCTCACATTCCTGGGCGATTGAACATTCTGCCGGATGCTTTGTCTCGCAGACAGAGAATTCTGCCAACAGAATGGTCTCTCAACCCTCCCGTTCTACAAAGGATCTTCGAGCATTGGGGCAAACCCAACGTGGACTTGTTCGCCATACGGGAAAATGCTCAAATCATGACTTATGTCTCGCCGATTCCAGATCCAAATGCCGTCGATTCAGACGCTCTGGCGATAAGCTGGAGAGGGATGCACACTTACGCGTACCCACCCACCATTTATCTACCGAAGATATTGGTGAAGATCAGGGAGGAACCATGCCTGGTCCTGCTAATAGCGCCGTTTTGGCCCAGCAGGGCGTGGTTCACGGATCTTCTAGATCTGCTGGTGGAGAACCCAGTGCAGTTACCCGAGATTCCGAACAATCTCCCAGGCCAAGGGACGCTTCCTACACGAGCGTCCCGAAATGTTCAAATTGACTGCGTGGATGTTATCAAACAACGTTCCACGTCGGAAGGCTTTTCTCGACAAGCTGCAGATTTCATCGCAGCTGCGAGAAGGAGGTCAACCTTCAAGTCATATAACAACAAGGTTAACAGATTTGCAGACTGTTGTGAAGAAAAGGTTATTGATACCTTTCAATCCACTATTCAGCAAATAGCAGACTTTCTCTGTGAGCTGTTCTTTTCAGGACTAGCTCCTGTCACAATTGCTGGATACAAGTCAGCTTTGGCATCAGTTATCCCTTGTCTAGCCAACAGGGATAGTCCAGAGGTGGCCCAGTTGAATGTGATGGTGAAGGGAATGAGCAATCTCCGACCGAGACAACCGGTAGTCATTCCAGTCTGGAGTCTATCTTTAGTGCTTCATGTACTGGCCAAGCACCCTTTCGAACCGTTGCGTTCGGCTAGTCTAAAGCATTTGACCCTAAAGGCAGTTTTTCTATTGGCAGCTTCCTCATCTAGAAGGCGCAGTAATATCCATGCACTTTCAGCAGAGAGGGACCGATTTATTGTCTCCGGAGAGGGTCTGCGTCTACTGCCAAGAGCAGAATTTATGTCAAAGATTCAATCTTTGAGATATCCCGGCAAACCGGTCATTATACCGAAACTAACAAGGTTTGATCGTTATGCCAGTGTCTGGTGCCCAGTCCGTGCTTTGACTAAGTACAGAAAACGGACAGACTCGTTACGGTCGAATGATAGACATCTGTGGATCTGCCATAAGAAGCCATATGGCGCCGCATCCATGGATTCTATCTCTCGTTAGGTAGTCGAATGCATTCAGACTACCCATGAGATTGCGACTGGGCACCAGGTGCAATGCGCAAGGGCACACGATGTTAGAGGAATAGCCGCCTCGACCACCCTTTACAATGGTGTTCCATTAGAGGACATCATGGCTGTTGCACAATGGCACTGTGAGTCCTCTTTCACGGATTACTATATGAGGGATGTGTCAGACTCCGCTAATCCACTCGCTTTAGCTGTTTTGAAACGATAGTTATACGACCACACTGCTCTTCTCCCTTTTTGGCATTTGTAAGAAAGAATTAAGAAGCAGACATGGTCGAGCGAGAGGATGACAACCAGATTGTGTCACTGATGGCCGGACAAGTGAATGGTTGGAGGCGCCACGTCTGGAATCCAAATATCATGAGGTAATTCAAGATTGAGTTTTGTATTATGTCTATATATCATGTTCATTCAATCGCTTATGATCATGTCGATAGTCACTTACAGGACTGGCGGTATGATCAGCGAACAAAAAGAAGAAGAAGATATATATATGCAAAGAGCAGTTAACCCTCTTGGCATATTTGTGTTTTCAGGCGAGATGCATGTTCGTGAGTTCTCTCCCTTTTCTTAGGAGAAAAAAGGGGGTTGGGCAGTGATGCGAATGTGATTCGGTTCCGTTAACTTGATGGTCCTTTTAGGTCTCCTTTAATCAAGTTTAAGTCTAGCTCTTTCTCCAAGGGGCAAAAGTAGCAGTTATGGCTTGCCCCTTCCCACCAGGTTACTGACAAAATCTGGTGTATATCAGAAGTAATAGAATGGTGAGTATTGATCGAAGGAGAATGAAGGAAATTTCAATTTCCCTTTCTCCGAGATCTAACAATACTCACCATTCTATTACGGACCCAGCCTCCCAGCCCCACGGAGGCAAGCCATGGGTTTCTCTTGTTTGGTGGCTATGCAAACAATATGAGCTTCATGGCAGACGGGTACTCGGCAGTTGGGGGCCGAGTACCCGGTTCCAGGAGTCGGTAAAGCTTACTAAGTCTATAGTCCTAGAGCCAGCTGTCAGGGCCAGCTGTATATCAGAAGTAATAGGATGGTGAGTATTGTTAGATCTCAGAGAAAGGGAAATTGAAATTACCTTCATTCTGAGGAAGTTCTGTCCCTGTGCGATGAGGGTGTGACGCCAGCGATGAATGCTGTCAACCATTCCTATCGCTTGCTTCAGTCGGTGTGGGCTGAAGCAGGGGCAGGCTACCCTGTGCCACCTGCAGCGCTTTCGTGCATTAACGACGGCCTTGTCCTGTCGATGGACACACTGGCCAGGGTGCAGGCGCGAGTAACCAACGTCTTCGGCTGTCAGGGAGCGTTTGCTTGGAACAGCCATGAATGGTCCTAGCATCTTTGGTGGCCAAGCGCGGGCCATGCTAGAGGACACGGTGAACATCACGCAAAGTCGGTTAGCAGTTAACATGCAGCTGAAGCTGGTGCGTCAAGCGCACACACTAGGGGCTGCATCAAAATCGTTAGCCACCCAGCCTGCCTCCAAGAAGCATAAGTGCAAGGCGAAAGCCAAACCAGTTTCTAATGCTCTTGCTGGGCCTTCTCAGCCGCCTGCAGCGAGGAAGGCTGTGGAGGGCCCTGCCCACCCTAGTGATGGCCCTGATCAGGCGGTAAGGGCAAGGGAAATCATCCAAGGGCGGAAAGAAGGGAGCGGATCGTACCTGAGCATATGGTAGCTCCCTTCACATCCGTCAATGCGCCTATAGTGGGTGGAAGGCTCACGCGTTTCGTCGAGGCTTGGCGAAGTGTGACATCAGAGAGTCTGATCCTGGGTTGAATATCTCAGGGATACATGCCAGAGTGGTGAGATTTACCACCACAAAATCTGTCTTTGGCATCTGTCTGGACTCCCGTACCAAGGGAGCCAGACAAGTTAGAAGCCATTCAAAACAGGCTGGCTTCTGAAGGGAGCAATAAAGCCAGCAAACCAGAACACTCCAGGCTTTTATTCAAATATGTTCCTTGTCCTCAAGAGCACAGGTGGGTGGAGACCCATACTCAATCTCAGGCCATTGAATTGGTTTATCCATATGCCTCGGTTCAAGATGGAAACTCTGAAGACGGTAATGGCAGGATTGAGGAAAGGCGTGTGGTGTGTGTCAATTGATCTGAAAGACCTGTCGACAGCTCCAAGGGTTTTCACAAGAGTGGTCCTAGCGGTGACAGCGTTTCTCAGAAGAGAGAACGTGGCGCTTCACACCTACATAGACGATTGGGTAATCAAGGCTGACACGCCAGCCAGGTTAGAAGTGGATATTGCTCTGACTCTGAAATTACTTTCAGATCTAGGCTGGATAGTCAACAAGGAGAAATCCGAGTTGACACCCACTCAACACTTCGTTTATTTGGGGATGCGATTTGATCTCAAGGAAGGCAGGGTTTACCCATCAGAGTGGAGTCTCTGATAGCCATCCTCAAGAGCTTTAGATTGGGAAACAACATTCAGGCGAGGAGGTTTCTTCAGATGCTGGGCATGATGGTCTCCATGGAGCAGGTAATCCTGTATGCTGCTCTAATGCGAAGACCTATCCAGTTGTATCTGATGTCTCTGTGGAAACAGAGAACAGAACGCCTGTCAAAGCTAGTACCAGTTTTGGAGCCAATAATGTCACATCTTGTATGGTGGAAGGAGCTTCAGAATCTCCTAATAGGAATTTCGCTTCACCTACACCACCCCCAGCTGTCTGTATACACAGATGCATCGCTGGAGGTGTGGGGGGGGGGGCCTGTCTGGGAGAACACCAGGTTTCGGGCACATGGACTTTCCTAGAGAGTCAGCTGCATATCAGTCTGTTAGAAATGATGGCAGTGGAACTGGCGCTGGAGAGATGTCTTCCGGAGGTCAGGGGAAAGGTGATATTGATACGGTCGGACAATTCGACAGTAGTATCATACATAAATCACCAAGGAGGGACCAAGCCTCCTACACTGTATGAAGGTGTGGCACTTCAATGGTGCAGGAATTACTCAGTTGATTTGAAAGCAGCTCACATTCCTGGGCAATTGAACATTCTGACTGATGCTTTGTCTCGCAGACAGAGAATGCTGCCAACAGAATGGTCACTCAATCCTCCAGATCTATTAAGGATCTTCGAGCATTGGGGCAAACCGAACGTGGACTTGGTTGCCACAAAGGAAAATGCTCAAATCATGACTTATGTCTCGCCAATTCCAGATCCAAATGCCATCGATACAGATGCTCTGGCGATAAGCTTGAGAGGGATGCATGCATACATGTACCCACCCACCATCCTTCTACCGAAGATCTTGATGATGATCAGGGAGGAGCCGTGCCTGGTCCTGCTAATAGCGCCATACTGGCCCAGCAGGGCGTGGTTCACGGATCTTCTAGATCTGCTGGTGGTCAATCCAGTGCAGCTGCCCGAGATTCCGAACATAATCTCCCAGGCCAAGGGCCGCTTCCTACACGAGTGACCTGAAATGTTCAAATTGACTGCGTGGATGTTATCAAACAATGTTCCACGTTGGAAGGCTTTGCTCAACAGGCTGTGAGGTTCATTACAACTGCAAGAAGGAGGTCAACCTTCAAGTTCTATAACCACAAGGTTAACAAATTTGCAGAATGGTGTGAAGGAAAGGATATCGATCCCTTTCAATCCACTATTCAGCAAATAGTAGACTTTATCTGTAAGCTATTCTTTACAGGATTAGCTCCTGTCACGATTGCTGGATACAAGTCAGCTTTGGCATCAGTAATCCTTTGTGCAGCCAACAGGGATAGTCCAGTGGTGGCCCAGCTGAACGTGATGGTGAAGCGAATGAGCAATCTCCGACCGAGACAACCGGTAGGCATTCCTGCCTGGAGTCTATCTTTGGTGCTTAATGTACTAGCCAAGCACCTTTTCGAACCTTTGGGTTCGGCTAGTTTAAAGTATCTGACTCTTAAGGCGGTCTTTCTATTGGTAGCTTCCTCAACAAGAAGGCACAGTGAGATCCATGTCCTTTCAGCAAAGAGGGACCGATTTATTGTCTGTGGAGAGGGTCTGCGACTGCTGCCAAGAGCAGAATTTATGTCAAAGAATCATTCTTTGAAATCTCCCGGCAAACCGATCATTATACCAAAGCTAACTAGGTTTGATTGTGATGCCAGTGCCTGGTGTCCAGTCTGTGCTTTGACCAAGTACAAAAAACGGAGGAACTCCCTACGGTCAAATGATAGATATCTGTGGATCTGCCCTAAGAAGCCATATGGCGCCGCACCCATGGATTTTATCTCTCGTTGGGTAGTCAAATGCATTCAGACCTCCCACGAGATTGCGACTGGGCACCAGTCTCACGATATTAGAGGAATAGCTTCCTCGACCGCCCTATTCAATGGTGTCCTGTTAGAGGACATCATGGCCTTTGCACAATGGCACTGTGAGTCCTCTTTCACAGATTGCTATATGAGGGACATGTCAGACTCTGCCAATCCACTCGCTTTAGCTGTTTTGAAACATTAGTCTAGTGGCCACACTGTTCATCTCCTTTTGGTAACTTTGAAAATGCAAAAGTAGTGAGAACAGACATGGTCAGGCGAAAGGAATTCAACCTGAAATGTCACGTTTGGTCGAAAGTGTGTTGGTTTGTGGAGTTTTATCTGGAATCCAAAATTCATGAGGTAATTCAAGTTCGGCTGTTTTTTATATTATGTTTATATATCATGTTCATTCAACTTATGTATTCATGCTCATTCCAAGGCTTATGTGTGTCAAGAGCAGTTAACCCTCTTGGTATACTTGTGTTTTCAGGCGAGATGCATGTTCATAGTTCTCTTCCCTTTTTTGGAGAAGGGTGGGGGTGGGGGTCGGTGATGCGAATGTGAATCGATCCCAAACTTGTCAGTCCTTCTAGGTCTCCATGTGACAAATTTAAGTCTAGATCTTTCTGTAGGGGCGAAAGAGGCTTTGTATGGCTAGGCCCTTCCCACCAGGTTACTGACCAAATCTGGTGTTATCAATAAGTAATGTAATGGTAAGTATTGATTGAAGGAAATTTCAATTTCCCTTTCTCTGAGATCTAACAATACTTACCATTACATTACGGACCCTGCCTCCCAGCCCCACGGAGGCAAGCCATGAGTTAGTTCTTGTTTGGTAACTATGCAAACAATATGGCTGGCTCATGGTGGCGGGTACCCGTTAGTTGGGGGTGGGTACCCGGTTCCAGGAGCCAGTTAGAGCTTAATAAATCTGAAAATTCTTAGGGCACACCAGTGCTTAGGGCACATCCATGGATTCTATCTCTCTATCTTAATGAGCGCCCTGATGCAAAGGCACTTGAAAATCACCAAGGACATGTGGATCTCAACAGTCAGATGCCCTCGTGAGCATGCAAATTTGTCGAAAAATATCAGTGCCTTGAATATTTATAAATCTATAATTTGTTTATTTCTATCTCATATCATTGTGTAATACAAATACAAGTTTAGAATGATGGCCACTAAATCTTGATAAATGGCGTCTTCATACAATATTTTATAATAATGCAAGTATGTGTAGCGATTTATTATATGACATAGAATGCGGGCTGCCTAAGTTCAATGAGGGCACTCTGTTTTAATTTTGAGCATGCCCTGATGGCATTCATCTCTAAATGTTAAGTTACAGCACTGCACGCCAACTGTAGGTGCTGTTATTCAATAAGTGATGTAATGGTAAGTATTGTTAGATCTCTGAGAAAGGGAAATTGAAATTTCCTTCATTCCCAGTTATTCATAAATAGAAAGGGTTGGACCATTTTGTGCAACCTAAATTGCGAATTCATTGGTGACCATAAAAAGGATTTTACAAATATCATTTGCCGTTAAAATTTGTATTCATATATCACAAATACATTCCCGTTGTAGCCGCAAGTGTTGCATTGCCTAGGACTCGACCTGCACCATCCACCACACACACGCACTCACGCATTGCTCTCTCACACACACGCATGCACGGGCTTAGGTACATAAGCATACATGCTCTCACATGTACGTACGCACACATGCAGAGAGAGGGAGCGGCGTGAGAGAGTAGGGAAGGGGGTTGGGGATTAGGCTTTGTATGATGATAACAATCAAGCTTTCAATGATTTAGTAGGATGATTATTCTGAATATTTCTGCAATTTTCTCCCACAGACAGGGAGGGGATATGTGAAAGCGTCAAAACTAAAAAATTGCTCACGGTTGACATCCCCGATAGTTTCTGACACTGTATGCAACAACATCCTAAAACAGCAATAAACAAAACTCTAGGTAACAATTCCACATCCCATCCAACTTAACTGCCAGACTATTTCATATGAAATGGATTAAAAACAACATAAAACTTAGCAAGGAAAGTGGAATCAGAGTATAAGCCTGAGGACTAATTAGCCTGTCAGGCACGCTGGCAGTACCTGTTAACAACAACAACAACAACAACAACAACAAGTTTTCTTTGTAAGCTAATTATTGGCAAGTCTGGCTCATCTTAATGCATCACTGCACAGCAATGGACTTTTCCGGTTTTATCTATGCCCCGCCCATCTCTAGCTAAGCTCCACCCACACCTCGCTCGTGTTGGGATCGATCAATCTCTGAACACCCTGACTATCAATTTCCAAAAAACTACACAGGTAAGCTGTTGAATATTTTGAAACTAAATTGACTTGGTGCTGTTGCTGCCTAATAGCATGTTTATTAAATAGCAAAGAATTACAAAGACATACAATTCATACAACGTGTCGGACTATTTGAGATTTGATTGACGGTCTATATGGAACCCTTTGTGACATAATGATTATGGCGTCATCATACACGCTGAGCTGATTATGACATCATACGAGGAAAGGTGAATTACATGTATACCTAGAGGAGGTAAATTCACATGTATACATTTGTAAGTGAGCTGGTAAAGGACAATGTAATGATCAATGATTGACTCAATTTCAATCATTAACCATTTTGCTTTAGCAGATAAATTAAAATATTTACTAGAGATAGTTAAGTACTGTTGTGCAGGAATGCCATTAAAACTTTTGAAAGTAGTTTTATTCAAAGTTGTTGATGTCAGCGGCAGCAACAACTTTCAGTAAAATTAATCACAAGATACACAAAGGTTATCTTATTGAAATGAATTTGTTATTGCTATATTTGTTTGAAAGTAATAAATCTCAGTAAAATTGTTTTCAAAATATTTCAAAACCTAAATTTTAATTTAGGCATACAGGAAAGATTTTGAACATCGAGCACAGACTGGCCCTCAATACGCTCAGTATGGGGGGGGGGGGGGGGGGCCTTCCATACAAAAATTGTCAACTTAATTTGACTGTAGGCTGTTGCTGCCATAGTTTCCAAATATTTAACAGTTTACCTGTATAGTTTTCTGGAAATTGATAGTTAGGGAGTTCAAGGATCAAGTGATCCCAACACGAGCGAGGTGTGTGATGAGCTTAGCTAGTGATGGGTGGGGCATAGCTAAAACTGGAATGGTCGATTGTGGTTATCTCTGCACTATATATCGTATCATCTAGAACAATATCGTGCATTCTGATGCTTCGATATAATTTTGATTGACAATTCTGTATATTTCAGCTTGACCATGGTGATGTCACTCGGTATCGCCAAGAGGAAGTTCTCGTCCATCATCGAGGAGCTGAAGGCTAATCAGTTTGTCCTCTCTCAGTTTGCTATATGGCTCGACATTCGACTTGCTGAGTATAAACTTCAAGGATTTATGGCGTTAGGTAAGGCAAATTATATTATTCTTAGACAATGTGTTTCCATTTCAAAGTTTGCTCAAGGGAAGTTGATACATCAAAAAACATGGCCGCCATGGGCCAATCAAAATATAGCGTTTGGTGGCCATATTGGATTTTTTTATTTTAGATTTTGAAGCCAAAATTGGTTTTATATATAGGTTTTTTCGGTATTCTGATTTCAAATTTGTCATTTTCGAAACTGTCAGATAAACGGTTTGGCGTCCATCTTGAATCTTCCCTGCAAAAAACCCTCATAATAATGCAATAGGTAATTTTTTATGTCTACTCGAGAACTACCAGGCCAATTTCAAGTATATTTGGCAGGAAACATCTTTAGGCGGCCCATTGAGATCCAGCTTCGTTCAAGTGAAGCTGATCAGCCTATTTGCCCGGCACCCATCTTGGATTTTGGCAGACTTTTAAACGATTTTAAAATCTGCTTTTCTGAATCTGCTTGGGGGATCGATTGAGAACTTATGAAAAGTTATCTAGGGCAACAGCTGAACCAAGTTTGTTCAAGGGAACTTGATTAGGCTAATGCTTTAGCAGCCATCTAGGATGGCCTAGGTTTCATGAAAACAACTTCTACAGAACTGCTGAACAGATCATGCTGAAATGTGCTTTAATACATGTATCATTAGGGACTAAGGGCCATTACAGTTTGTTCAAGCATGGCAAGCCTCTGAGTGATTTGTTACAATTCTGGTCAACTCCTTAAGGTTCTAGTTATAGTTGATGGCCTTTCTAGGTGAAATGCCTATGTTCCAGGTGAGCAATACAGGGCCTCTTGTTCAATGCCCATTTGCAAGCCAAGAAAAGACTATTTTTTTTAATCTACCACTGGAATGCCTGGCGCAGTTACTGTGCTTCAGTCATAACGAGCCTGTCATTGCATTCGTAAATTTTCAAAACCAATCTTCTAGATCTGCAAATGGGAATTTTTTGTGAGAAAATTTTCTTGAATAAATTTTGGGTTACAGGATTGGAGTGGTTGGAAGGGTTGCTCAACAAGGTAAGCCACAACAATTTTCAAAAATAGTCCTCGTCTGGCCTGGAAATGGACATTCCTCATGTCCACTACAGACATGGCAGAGGCCAGTTTTGGCTGACTTGGCCATTAATTGGTTAATGGTCAGTTGTCATGCCCATGGTATAGTGCTAGTAACACAGGTTGCTGTTAATTTTTGTAATTCTATCAAACATGTCAAAAGAAATTTCTTTAAATTCTGTTGCAGATTGTAATAATTTCATGACGGCACCAGATTGGCTTCAAGGAGCTAAAAATGGCGAGAACAAACCTACGAATGTGTCATCTGAGAAGATGCCAGATGACGACTCGGACGATCATTCAGATACCAAGTCAGTCGGAGAATCAGGTGGTGCCGGATATGCTGCTGCAATAGAAAATGAGGAACATCCTTCAAAGAAAATAAAATTGGAACAGAGTGAGAGTGACCAGGAAACACACATAACTGCTCCGGCTCATATAGATACAAGCTGCCATTTTCCACTGCCATCGTTTCAGTATTTCCCTAACATTGACGCTACAACATCTGCTGGATCTAATATGGAATACACCTGTGCTAGTCAACAAAATAAAAGTTTGGAAGATACGCTGAAATCATTAATCGCCCTCCAATCTCAGGTGACACAGGCCTATCCCGATCCCAATATTACTGCTGCGTATCAGAAAATGATTTCTCGAATGAATCCATTATTGGACGTACATTCTGACTTGAGTTATGCTAAGGGGTCAAGTGTATGGGGTGCAAAGCTTGATTCAAATGGAGGGAATGAGGAGTTGACCAGTGAACTCGCTCGGGAACAGTCTTCTAGTACATACCAGGATGGACAAAGCGCTTCTTTTTGTTATAATAGTGAAACTCAGAACGAAAGTACTATACCATTTTCGCAAAAAAATTCTGTTGCGATTTCTCACGAACATTCACTATCCACTTCAGATGGTAATGTTTCCCCTAAAGCTATAACATCATCGCTTGACAATTCCGTAGTTCAGTCAAATTCTCAAGCGATGCATTTGGATAATGAGTGTAACGTTAACGTAGGTTATTCTGAGAATGCGGCAACCGGGGCTTTAGCACAGAGTACGGAAGGATGTGATCCATTAGACGCAATAGCTTTCAGCAATAGTCTATATTCGCAAATACGTGATGAGATAAGTCGTACGTGTAAGAACGTCTCTGAGACGGGAATTTTCGTGAAAAAGCCAGGTATGTATTTCGTAATCAACGGAAGTAACCTTAGTAACCATTCAATATCAGAATTACAGTATAGCTAAGAAATAACTTTAAATGTTTCCAAAACAAAATAAAATGTGTTGAATATTTTGGACTTAATTTGATTGGAAGCCATTGGTGCCTTAAAGCTGTCGTGTGTCCCATTAAATATAGACACTTTTTCACGAGATATGAGATGCATGTTCAATTTACCCAGCATGCAATGCTACCCGGCATGCAATGTTACCCAGCAAGCAATGCCCTTACTCCATAATCCTTGTAAATATTGGACGCCATATTCGTTTAGTCTGTTGTCTGCACAAGCCAGGATTTCTCAAACAAAACCAACCTGCTTGCACGTGCAAATAGTCATTTGTCCGCCAGCTCTGGAAACGTAAGCATGCACATAGGGCGTATTCGCGGCAGTACATTCGACAGTCTGTATTTCATTACTGTTCAGAGTGTGTCACTGTCCAGGAGAAAATAGGAGACAGCATTTATATACATTGACAGTAATTTGCATGAAAGTTGTTGCTATCAATGACAGCACCAACATTCAGTCAAATTGTTGTCAAAATAATTAGTATGTAATGCAATTACTACCTGCTATATATTTGATAAAATGTTATCTATGTATTGTAAAATAATCATCATAAATTTCAGTCAACACTTGCTATGGATTTGAAGAGCAATTTGACTGTAAGTTGTTGCTGACTAAGGCACCAACAACGTTATCAAATTGTTGTCCATACAATCACACAGTGATCAGTATTACTGTCTAAGTAGAGTGAATTATATGGCCAAAATACGCTTTGCCTGCACGAAGGAAATATTTCGCCGAGCTACCGTGTGCATGTTTCTGTTCGATCAATGCATTTCAAACAAATGCACAAATCTGTCAACGAAACATACATGCCATTTGCTAAGCATTCTTTCTTGGCAAGCGGGTATATAGGCCTACGCTCGCTTTACCTAAATAGTAATGTATTGATTGCACGTGTGTGGATAATAATTCGACAATGTTGTTGGTGCCTTAGAAACAGCAGCTTACAGTCAAATTGCTATTCAAATCCGTAGCGAGAGTCGACTAAAACTATGATGATTATTTTAGAATATAGAGACTGAAAGCGGTTGTAGCAACAGTTTTCATTCCAATTAGTATCAAATCTGTACCAGGTAGTAATCGCATTACCTAATAATTATTTTGGCAATACTTTTACTGAATGTTGTTGCTGTCATTGATAGCAATAACTTTCACGCAAATTATTGTCAAAATATGTATAAAAGCTTTCTCTAATTTTCTTATGGAAATTGACACACTTGCGCTGAACAGTATTAAAATGCAGGCTGTCGAATGTACTGTCGTGAATACGTCCTATGTGCATGCTTACGCTTCCAGAGTTGGAGGACAAATGACCATTTGCACGTGCAGGCGGGTTGGTTTTGTTTGAGAAATCCTGGCCTATACAGACAATAGACTAAACGAATATGGCGTCCAATAGTTACAATGATTATGGAGTCAGGAAATTGCATGCTGGGTAGAGTTGCATGCTGGATAGCATAGCATGCTGGGTAAATTGAACAGAAATCAGCAGGCATCTCATATCTCGTGCAAACGGGTCTATATTTAATGGTACACGAGAGCTTTAAGCAGCAATGGCTTCCAATCAAATTAAGTCCAAAATATTCAGGACATTTCTTGCATCATGTTTGAAATTGTGCTATCTATCATGTTTATGTTTTTAGCTCACCTGGCCCTTAAGTCACCTTGTGCCGTGACAACCGTCCATCGTCCGTCCATCCGTCATCTGTCCATCAATCTTTGCTTTAAAACACTACTCCTCATTAACCACTTGGCCGATTTCAACCAAATTTGGCTGGAAGTACCCTATGGTCTTAGGGACCAGAACTTCCATTCGGAATTTTGATTCATCCTCAGTTATCGAGCCAGTCATTTCAGTGGTAAATTTTCAAAAATAGTCTTCTCTTGGTCTGCAAATGGACATTTCCCAAGACCACTGCAGAAGCTGCTTTGGCTGATATGAGTGTTAACTAGGGTTAACAGAGGTGGTCTATGCAATGTAGAGATCCAATCTATATGATTCACGATATTCACAGACTTCCTGATAAATTTTGGGAATTTTCCTATTTTTTCACTGAACATTTTGGACTTAGAATATTTTTAAGATTTTTGTGGCCAACTGGCATGACTGGTTTGGGAACAAAGAATTGTGGTCAAAAGCCTAGCATAAATTGTATTTCAAATGATAACTATGTGTAATCACTTAGATATGTGAACATGTACCTTCACTAGTTAATTAAAATTAATAATAGATCCATTTGAGTGAGGCATATCATTTATTAAATTAATGAAAATGTACTACTACGATCACCGAATTGATAACCGATCCAGTTATTGTAGTTTTAGATTTTCAGAAATATTAGTTTGTCCTGCAAATGGGCATTAACTAAGGTTGAATTTTGACTTTCTTGACCAATCTTAATCAGTAATGTCAATACAGAATAGCTTGCGTTTATATATATATCAATATGTATCTGTTTCTACTTGTAGTATCAAGGGTGAATTATAAACTACCAAAGTGGTCGCAGATAAACACTGAGGAGGCTGTCTCTACATTTGAGGTACGTACACCTATAGTACACTTCCTAAATAATAAGTTAAAATGTTTCCTAAACAAATCTTAGTTAATTAGGCCAGACCAATTTAATGTTTTGTTTTGCGAAAATCCCCCCCCCCCCCCCCCCCCCCCCAAAACCCACAAGATCGGAGATGGGAAAAAAAGAAAAAAATAGAAAATAATACACAATTTCAAGCTCAGAAGTTTTAAGCTGTTACTGTATTAATTAACCATTTCATCATGTTAATTGTCAAGATTGGTCAAGAGAGTCCAAAATGTTTTCTCAGCGATCAGGTGATTGTGCATTTGCAGGCCATGGCCAAGAGAAGACTAAATTTTCAAAAATATTCTTCTCTTGGCCAGCAAATGGGCTTTTCTAATGACCGTTGCAAAGCCATTTTGAGCGGCTTGACCATTAAAGGGTTAACAAAGCTACAGAGAACAAAAAGAGTTACGGAAAATTCTGAGGAATTCCGAGTGATAAAGATTTGGCTGCGAGCAATTGCTAGATGGAAAGAATGTTGAAAATAATGTCTTAAAATTCCAACGTTATTTCTCTCTAGATATGGAAGAATTAAGTTTGTTTGGTTGTAAAATAAAAACATAAATTGGTATGGCCTTAGTTATATTTTGAACACAATGTAAGAACTTCTGTTAACAATTTTGAACACAATGTAAGAACTGTTCTGTTGACAATTTTGAACACAATGTAAGAACTGTTCTGTTGACAATTTTGAACACAATGTAAGAACTTTTGTTGACAATTTTAAACACAATGTAAGAACTGTTCTGCTAACAATTTTGAACACAATGTAAGAACTGTTCTGTTGACAATTTTGAACACAATGTAAGAACTTCTGTTGACAATTTTAAACACAATGTAAGAACTGTTCTGCTAACAATTTTGAACACAATGTAAGAACTGTTCTGTTGACAATTTTGAACACAATGTAAGAACTGTTCTGTTGACAATTTTGAACACAATGTAAGAACTGTTCTGTTGACAATTTTGAACACAATGTAAGAACTTCTGTTGACAATTTTAAACACAATGTAAGAACTGTTCTGCTAACAATTTTGAACACAATGTAAGAACTGTTCTGTTGACAATTTTGAACACAATGTAAGAACTTCTGTTGACAATTTTAAACACAATGTAAGAACTGTTCTGCTAACAATTTTGAACACAATGTAAGAACTGTTCTGTTGACAATTTTGAACACAATGTAAGAACTGTTCTGTTGACAATTTTGAACACAATGTAAGAACTGTTCTGTTGACAATTTTGAACACAATGTAAGAACTTCTGTTGACAATTTTAAACACAATGTAAGAACTGTTCTGCTAACAATTTTGAACACAATGTAAGAACTGTTCTGCTAACAATTTTGAACACAATGTAAGAACTGTTCTGTTGACAATTTTGAACACAATGTAAGAACTGTTCTGTTGACAATTTTGAACACAATGTAAGAACTGTTCTGTTGACAATTTGAACACAATGTAAGAACTTCTGTTGACAATTTTGAACACAATGTAAGAACTGTTCTGTTGACATTTTTGAACACAATGTAAGAACTGTTCTGCTAACAATTTTGAACACAATGTAAGAACTGTTCTGTTGACAATTTTGAACACAATGTAAGAACTGTTCTGTTGACAATTTTGAACACAATGTAAGAACTGTTCTGTTGACAATTTTGAACATGATGTAAGAACTGTCTGTTGAATATTTTAGGCTTAATATGATTGAAAGCCTTAGGCAGCAATGGCGTCTAATCAAAGTAAGGTTAAAATATTCCACAGTATGATTTATTTTGTCTTGTAAACCTGTTACGTTATTTCTAATCTGTACCACCATGACTTTTGAAAATTTACCACTGGGAATAATTGGCTCAGTTATCGAGCCAGGCATTCCAGTGGTAAATCTTCCAAAATAGTCTTCTCTTGGCCTGCAACTGGACATTCATTCACCAAAACCACTGCAGAGGCCGGTTTTAACTTGACCATTAAAGGGTTAATTAGGCTTGCACAATTATGTGATTAAATCGAAAAATCGCGATTATTTTTTAAATCGTGAATTTATATAATTAAAAATTAAATAGTCGAATAAGCATGAATAGTTTCTACTGCATATAATATTTCAATTCCAACTTTTGCAATGCTTTTTAATGAGATCGGTCATGAAAATTGACATTTGGCTCAGTGAATATATACATGTCCATTCGCAGGCAAATAGAAGATAATATTAGACAAATTAGCACTGACATGTCTGGCATGACTAGCTCGATTACTAATTATCAATCGCTTGGTATTTTTTTTTAAATTTGGCTTCTATTTCTGCAAATGGACATTTTTTATGAGAAAATAAAAAATTTCTTGACCGTTATTGATAAATGGTTAACACTTTCACCAATAAATTCTCAAAAATATCTCAATCTCAGAGCAAACCAACAGGAAAGCTGTTGAATATTTAAAAAATAATATGCCTGGAAGCTATTACTACTTTAGGAAGCAACGGCCTTAAGTTATATTAATTTCAAAACAATACAACAGAATATGCTCTCCATCTCAAAGTATTTACTTTTTCAGGGATTTGCCATTGAAAAGGTTAATATTCTAGGATCCCTGTATTGCTATAAGTCTTTTAAAAATTTAACGCTTTAACCCTCAAATTTGTTCAATAAAATTTTAACTTACTCATAGAAAATGTCCACTTGCTGACTAAGAGAAGACTATGTTTGAAAATTTTCAAAAACTAATCTCTTGGTCTGCAAATAGACCACTGCAGAAGCCGTTTTGGCCGGCTTGCATGTTAACCAGTTTACGTAAGATATGGTTGCCATCATTGTTGACCTCATTTCCTTCAGATGACGGAGTTAGTCCAGAATAGCGGCGTATTCATCCATGTAAATCAATATGACGAGGCTGTGGGTAAAACACGGACCCTGCAGCAGGGCTGGAGCAAGAAGAGCTGCCCGGACGGTGCCGGTATGGCGAGGTTCCTCATGAGTTGTTTCTGGTCGACGTCAGATCTGGTCAACTCTAGTATGGTAAAATCACCGAAGGCCAATGTGAAACCTGGTGATCGAGCACTCGAACCCAAAATAATAGAATCTATTGAAGGTAGGCTCTTAGTATACGAATGTCAATAGGTTAATGTGGACCTTTCCAGTTTTAGCTAAGTCACGCCCACCTCTAGCTAAGCTCCACCCACACGTCGCTCGTCTTGGGATCGATCGATCCGTGAATATCAATTTCCTTTGAAACTAAGTGGACTGGGTGCTGGCAGCAACAGCGCCCAGTCAAATTAGTTTCAAAATACTCAACCGCATGTTTCTTAAATAGCAAAACATACAATTCTCACAACGTATCGGACTATTAAGCACTAAAGATGGGCTTACTCAGATCATTCATGACGTCCTGATTATGACACGTCACGTAGTTGATTATGACGTCATATAATTGAGTGAGGGATTTAGAAGAAAGTGGTTGCACTACTCTGAAAGTTCAGTCCTACATTAATTGTGGCCCAAAAAATCATAATTTTCAAATTTTGTCCTAGTCAGTGCAGTGGTTCAAAGGATCCCTTATAGTGTGTAATCCTTGTGAAATTTCCCTAACATGCCCAAAAATAACAGCAATTTTATTCAAATTTATGTGTGATTATAGCCTTGTTCGGGCCCCGCACCAGAAGGTACGAAATCCCCATAGTAATCACTATCCATCAGTGTATGTCCGTCCGTCCGTCCAAACCGCATATCATACAGAACCACTTCAGATATTTAAATCAAACTTGGTATATGCCTCAGTTATGATAGACAGATGTACCTTTTGAAGAAGTCACCTTTATTAAGTCCAAGATTTTGTGCGAAAATGGGCTTTTTAATGCCAAAACGCATGATTTTTATCACTGTTCCCGTAAACAACCTATCATACAGAATTGCTTAAAATAATTTAATAAAACTTGTCTGGTGGCTTCTTTATGATGGGTACATATAGATGTGCCTATTGAACGATTCACCTATATAAGCCCAAGATTTTGGGTGAAAATGTCAATAATCTTGTAAACAGCAAATCATACAGAACTTTATCAGATATTTTAATGAAACTTGCTGTATGCCTCACTTATAATATGCAGATGTGCCTTGTGAAGGATTCACCGTTAATGGTCTAAGATTTTGGGTGAAAATTGGCTTTTTGATGCAAAAACTCACAATTTTTGTCAATGTTCTCTTAAACAGCATATCATACTGAAATTAAATTAATGAAACTTAGCAGGTGGCAGCTTCTTTATGATAGGTAGATGTGCCTTTTGAAGGATTCACCTTTATAGATCCAAGATTTTCGGTAATAATGGGCTTTTTAATGCAAACACTCATAATCTTTCTAAATTTCCGTGTATTTATTGTTTCGCCTGCGAAGCAGAAAGCGAGACATATATGTGTCACTTTTCCGATGTCGGCGACGGCGTTAACAAAGTTAAGGTTTTGCGTTTAGCAAAACTTCTCAGCTTATATTTCAGGATCAGTTAATCCTATTGCAACTAAACTTGGCTACATTTGTATATGGTTGCTTATAGTGTTAGGAAGCAGCATGATGATACTGAGGTCACAAGGACAAGGTCACTGTGACCTTGATACAAAACATGCCACTGTGACAAACAGGAGACAGGCGAGACATTTAATTCCGCAGAATTCTTGTTTCTTTTTTTTTCTTTTTTTCTTTTTTTTTTAATAATATGAATACTTGGAATAAAATTGCTATCTACTATATAAAGAACGGTATTTTACGTGATTGTGGGGGACCGCTGAGTCAAACAATGTTTTATAGTTAATTTGAACATTTCGACTCAATTTCACTTGATTTTGCCGATTAAACTCAATGTTGAACTTTTTGACAGAGTAACAACCTTCCCTGATTTCACATGGAATAATGACTCGGGCAGGAGATTAATATGATGTACATTTTGGAAACAATGTTGCTGAACACCAGATATATTTTATAAAAGAGAATGAAATTTTACACATCATGGCTGAAAGCTCCTGAGCTTAGAGTTACCTAATTTGATTACACCAGCTAATTTTGCTGAGGAGAGTGCTATGCAAGCTTTTTGGGCCAGATACTCAGTATTATAGATGTTCGTAGATATGCTAGATGTTTGGATATCCACTAATGAATGGTCGTATTATAATCACACATTCAGGGCGACCATCTCCAGGTTTATCCGAAAAATTTGGATTTTATAACAGGCCTCCGGATTTCGGGACATCCTGTAAAGTATCCAGAGTTTTTGGTTGAATTAGCATTATTCATGAAATAATTAATCAGACTGACTGACAAACAGATGTATAGTAGTTGGAGTTGTAAGTAACTGAAGTTATCAGCAATGGAGGAATCCAGTTTTCATTTTAAAGAGTGCAATTTCGCCCCTATTCAATGATTTCCAGTCGACCCAATTAGTCTGAATAGCCATATAATTTATTTACATAGAATTTTAATAATATTAAAATTGATGATTTGTGTGGATTTCTGCATGCTCGCATATGCAAACACTAGAAGAGACAACGCGCGCAAGTACACGTGCTATGCCCCAAAAGCGCAAAACAGGTTCTTTCATGCTCATCCAAACTTATTTGCTGGACAAAAATTCATGACAAGCTGGTCGCCCTGCACATTATAGTAGCAGCTTGCGCAACTGTCAGAAATGCCAAAAACTTGACAGACAACCAGACACATCGACAGACAGACTGACTGACAAACAGACGTATACTAGTTGGAGTTGTAACGAAGAAGTATACAATTTCATTAAGATTTTGAAACAGATAATGTTATTCCATTGCTTTTATATAATCACATGACCTTGCCTCATTGACCCTTATCAGACTGATGTCAGATTTTTAAACTTTCACATTAAAATAAAAGATGAACTGGTGTACATTTTTCAACAAATTTGATGGAAGATGGTGCTGTCGAAGACCGCAACGGTGTCCACCAAAATTGCTGAAAAAAGTACACCAGATTCTTTGCTATTGACATGGTAAAAGATAGAATATTGACATCAGAGTGGTAAGGGTTAATGGAGAGACCTGATCTGTCACTCAAGTAACTGATGTCATCAGCAATGGACGAATCCAGTTTTAGCTATGGATGCCACGACCATCTTTACCTAAGGTCCACCCACACTTTGCTCCCTGAACTCCCTCACTATCAATTTCCAGAAAACTATACAGGTAGGATGTTGAATATTTTGAAACTAATTTAGCTGGGTGTTGTTGCTACGTATGACAGCAGCAGCGCCCAGACAAATTAGTTTCAAAATATTCAACAGCAAGTTTATTAAATAGTAGAGATATAATATTTGTACAACTCTTTAGTCCATCATCAATTATGCATTCGTGGCGAACTTAATTACGTCATTCATGACATCATTGATTATGACATCAGCCTACACATCACATTGTTGATTATGACATCATTTGATTGATGGATAAACTGGAATCCTACATTGCATCACATGATATCCTGTTAGCTGACGTCACAATCAAACTGATGTCTGTCACAGAGGTGTATGAATTATATGTCTGATGAACTTACAATTTAAAGTTGTATATTCACAGCAAAATTACTGAAAATAAAATTGTTAAAATTATACACTTTTCTAGGCTTAAATTGTGGGCCTATGTGTAATGAGACGAAATAAATCTTAGCATATGATGATTTCATTACGTATAAATTAATATAATTTGTTAAGTTGCAAAATTGAAATAGAGGCACAAGCCGCTATTTCAATTTCGCAACTTAAAAAATTATATTAATTTATACGTAATGAAATCATCATATGTTAAGATTTATTTCATGTCATTACATATAGGCTCACAGTTTAAGCACAATATAAAAAATTTTATTTTGAGTAATTTTGCTGTGAATATTCTACTTCGAATAATACTTACCAGATGTACTATTATGATAATGTCTATTATCCAGTCTAGGTCAAAATAAACAATTAAAACTCCGCACTCTCCTGGTCCTGCCCATACTGTGTCCGGGAATACCATAGCCGCAGGTACCGAGTCTATTCCCAATCACAGTCAGATTCGTTTATTTTGCGCTTGTTTCAAGTCGCATGTGTTTAGAGTGTCATTTAATTGATAAATTAAGCAGTTTTAGCGCGTGTTTGTGAAAACCATCGCTGGACTAATGGAGGAACTTGGAAAATCATCACAGGGGCAGGTTGTATCAATCTAGAATTTATACATTCGTGCCATAATGCCTGTTTGAAATTTCCTTAAATTGGCACATTGATTTATAATGGTAGCCATTGTTGGAGTCGCTTCTGTACCCGTTAACTTTTAGTTTTAATTCGGGTACTCGGTTAATTTTCTCTTGCGACTCGGTTCCTCTAAGATGGATGCGTCCTTAGCCAAGATGGCGGCGCCCATGTAATATGTCGTTATTGGCTTGGGGTATCCAGGCACTCTGTTATCGCCGATTTTAGCTCTCGCTTCATTGTCGAGGGTGTTTGTAGTGATCGGCGAGGTTTTCTTGGTTATTTAACGCTAGTTAAAGGCTGAGTTGTGTTTTGTAAAATTTTCACTCAAAAAAGTTTCAAATATTTCCTGCCTAAGACTTGTTATCATTAATTTAAGAGAAAGTTAATGTGTTTAAGAAATCTTAACTATCAAGTCTATTGTGCGTATTGCTCGTCATCACTTGTCATGTGCAGCGTTTTAATTCTCCTCTGTTCGCAGAAACCGAAGAACCCGGACACGTTGTGCCAGAAGTGTAATAGGTTCATGAAACGCAAGTATCTTGGACATCACTGTGTGGCGTGTGCGAGGTGTAAGGTCGGCAGTCCGTGTGATGTGTGCGCCAAGTGGTCGTCGGCAATGGTGGCTGAGTTTGACAGGGATCGACGGGCGAGGCTGGAGCGCATAGAGAAGGATAAGACAGTGAAGCGTCAGCAGGCGTCGTTGGTTGGACTGGAAGGTCGGCTGAATGAGAGGATGGATTCAGCACTGGGCGTATGGGCGGCCCAGTTCAAGGCCATGTTTGATTCATTACAGTCCACGGGTCCGGTGAGGCAAGCTGGTGCAGGGCAACCATTAGGTGGCCCGGCTAGTTTTGCTGAGGGCCATGCACCTGACCTTTCTCTGTCCTCGGCTCAAGAGCCGTCGGCAGAGGAAGAAGAGTTCCTGTTGATGGGAGATTCCGGCATGCCGGATCTTTCAATGTCGGCAATGCCGAGTACGTCCCAGGGGTCTCCCTCGGGATTTGTACGGGTTTGCCAGGCGGATGGTGATGTCGACGTTCCGTCGGGCATTTTTCATCCGTCACTTGTGCAACCGGATATGCCGGCGGAGCCGTGGTTTGCGGTTCCGACGGCTATCCCGACGGCGTTGGGTGCGGCTCCTATCGGAGTTACCGTGCCAGCCGTGATTAAGGCGGTCGTAGTCCCGGATCCCGTGTTGGAGCCGATGGACTGCGGAGAATCCGTATCCGACGGTTCGTTGGATACTGGTGCCGCCGGTAGTCGCGCTACGGATGCGCTCTGTCCTGGCAGAGACGTTTATCGTAGCGCTCAGCATGGATCGTCGGTGGCCCTCTCATCTAAGGGTGAGAGGGAAGATGAAAACGGAAGCTCTTTAATGGACGATTCCGCTTTCTGCGCCGAGGCTGAATGGGTGCAGGTCCTAGGATGGATGACCAATCGTCTCGGGTTGGCATCGGATCTCGGATCTCAGCGCGATCCGGCGATGGAGCGGATGTCAGAGCGTGCGGCTAGCGCTCTGTCCAGTGGCTCTTCGGCCATGCCTACACTCCCCTTGGACTCGCAGACTTCTGACATGTTGGAAGTTGCGGCATATCGTCTGGTTCAGCCAGACTATGCATTGCCCAAGGCCCCGAAGGGGATAAGGAGTAGGGTCCGTTTTCCGGAGCAGGCCTATCATCAATACGCCAGGGTTCCACGGCTTTCCGTTGCGGAATGTGAGGCGCTGAATAGGCCGTTGGCTGGGAAGGCCAAGGGGCGGTCACGTCCCTTGGTTTCCCAGACCAACAAAGACCCGTTTAATGAGCTCACGCTCATTGAGGATGCGGCTAGGGCGGCCATGGCTGCGCTGTCGCACGGGTGTACCGTCCTGCAGGGTATGCTGGACTGCACGGCGGAAGGCGGACAGGTGCCAGAGGCTGCTCCCGGAGTTGTTCGGGACACCATGCGCCTGTCTCAGGATTGCCTGGCCAGGGTGATCACAAGAACTTTAGCAGAGCGGCGGAGAATGGTTCTCGATTGTGTGGAACCAGGACCGGAAATGAGGGCAGCGTTATCTTCTGCGCCTTTCATTGGTCCAGGCTTGTTCGGCGGCTCGGCACGACAAGCGCTTTCTAAAGTTGCATCGATGGTGGCGGAGCAAGAGGTGGTCGGCAAGTCGTGGAAGTCGACCAAGAGGACTCAGCCGCAACAGTCCTACCGTCAACACAGACAGGACCAGCAGAGGCAGCGTCCTAGATCGCCCTTCCGTCCTTCTGCCCGTGATGCCCATAGGCCATCCGGAGCGCAAGGACCTGGCCGTTCGTCCACATACAAGCCCTCTAGTAAGAGGCCGTATGAGGACGACAGGAAGGGTGGTGGTTCGGGCCGTGGCGGCTACCGTAAGGATAGTCGCGGCGGCGGTTCCGGACCGTCATACCACAAGAAGCCGCGGGGCGGCCGTGGGGCTCGTTCCTGACGGGTTTCCGGCGGAATCAATACCGGCGGCTTTGGAAACAAATGGAGTCGAGAATCTTCACCCAAGCGATGTAGCGTCTTGTCGGCTAATCTCGACCGACAACTGTGTGCAGATTCCTTCCGTCGGAGGCAGACTTCAGCTATTCCTAAGCCAATGGGAACAGGTCGTGCGCGACTATTTAGTCTGTCAGTGGATAAGAAACGGCTACGATCCGGACTGGCTCATCCATCAATCGTTAGTTCCGTTAACCTCGACTCCAATATGGACTCCTATTCCAAGGGAATTAGACCGTCTAGTTGCCATTCAGTCAGAGATAGAATCGCTTCGTCTGAAGAAGGCGATTCACCTGGTAGCCGATCAGTCATCACTGGGCTTCTATTCGATTATGTTCCTAGTTCCGAAGCGTACCGGAGGGTGGAGACCAATTCTCAATCTCAAACCGTTGAACAAATTTATTCTTTCTCCCAGGTTTCAGATGGAGACGGTAGCAGCTGTGATGGCAGGCCTCAGGAGAGGCATGTGGGCGGTATCAATAGATCTGAAGGATGCTTATTTTCATATTCCAATGTCAATTCCCTTTCAGAAGTACCTGCGATTTGCATTCCAAGACAATGTTTGGGAATTCAATGCTCTTCCATTCGGCCTGACCACGGCTCCGAGGGTCTTCACCAAGGTGGTTCTCGCCATGACTTCTTTACTTCGCAGGAGAAACATAGCTGTTCACACTTACATAGACGACTGGCTGCTAAAGGCGGGGAATCCAGTCACTCTGCGCAGCAATCTGGAGGTAGTCCTAGACTTATTGAAGAAGCTAGGATGGATTGTGAATCTAGAGAAATCAGAACTGACTCCATCCCAGGAGTTTGTTTATCTGGGAATTTTTTTCAATCTCAGGGACGGCGTAGCTTTTCCGGCGGAGAGCAGAGTCAGAAGCCTGATTGCAGTATTGGAGTCAGTTTCTCTAGGAGCCTATCTGACGGCACGTCAATTTCTCAGAATACTCGGTTTGCTAGTATCTCTGGAGAAGGTGGTGCCATATGCGGCGCTCAGGCGCAGGCCGATTCAGATGTATTTGATGTCGTTCTGGTCACAGAGAACAGATCCGTTGTCTCTGAGAATACCAGTGAAAGAACCATTGATATTCCACCTTCAGTGGTGGTTGTCGGAACAGAATCTCCTGCGAGGTGTTCCTCTACAACCTCCTCAACCTCAGATGTCCATGTTCACGGATGCGTCGTTGACAGGTTGGGGAGCGGTATTGGACAATCAGTCAGTGTCCGGGGAATGGGATCGGACCAATGCGCAGAAACATATCAATGTACTCGAGCTATTAGCGGTGGGATTAGCACTGCAGAAGTTCGAGGGTCGAGTTCAAGACAAAATTGTCCTAGTAAGGACAGACAACTCAACAGTGGTGTCTTATTTAAACCGCCAAGGCGGGACAAGATCACCGGAGTTGTGTATGATGGTTTGGAACCTTCTGCTGTGGTGCCAAGAGAGGAATATTATTCTTCGGGCAGCACACATTCCAGGAAGATTGAACATCTTAGCGGATGCTCTCAGTCGAAGGACGGTTTGTCGTCCGACGGAATGGCAGCTCAACCAAGTGGTAGCAGAGGTTCTATTCAAACAATGGGGCAAGCCGAATGTCGACCTATTTGCGATGAGGTCAAACGCAAAGATGGTCACGTACGTGTCACCGATCCCGGACCCGTTGGCTCTAGCAGTAGACGCACTGGCGATAAGTTGGAAGGGAATGTACGCGTATGCGTATCCTCCAACAATTCTCATCCCGAAAGTTCTGGCAAAGATAAGAGAGGGGATGTGCCAAGTACTACTGATCGCTCCTTATTGGCCAGGCCGATCATGGTTTACGGATCTGCTGGACCTTCTGGTCTGCAGTCCAATCCCTCTTCCAGACACAAGAGATGTAATCTCTCAGAACAAGGGTCTGTACCTTCACGACAGACCAGAAATGTTCAAATTGACTGCATGGATGTTGTCAAGCAGCGTGCAATTGAGGGTGGCTTTTCTGAGCAAGCAGCGAAGTTTGTTGCTTCGGCCAGAAGAGTTTCTACCACAAAAACATATAATTATAGAATCAACAAATTTGCACAGTGGTGTGAGAGAAGAGATATTAATCCCTTTTCTGCATCTGTTCAACACATAGCAGACTTTATCTGTCATTTATACGAAGTTGACAAACTTGTACCTTCTACCCTAGCAGCATATAAGTCTGCATTAGCTTCTGTCATTCCTAGTCTCACCATTGGGGGAGTAGAGAATGACACCTTGAATGAAGTTATTAAAGGAATGAGCAATCTGCGACCTAGACAGCCGATTCCTATCCCATCATGGAATCTATCTCTTGTTCTACAGGTTTTAGGGCATGCTCCCTTTGAACCGATTAGAACTATTGACATTAAACTGTTAACTATTAAATCAGTTTTCTTGGTTGCAGCAGCGTCGGCGAGAAGGAGAAGCGAGATCCATGCGCTTTCTGCCGAACAAGACCGTTTTGTCGTCACGGGTGAAGGTTTAAGATTACTTCCACGTCTTTGTTTCCTGGCAAAGAATCAGTCACTTAAATATCCAGGACAGCCGATCAATTTGCCAAGTTTAACTAGACATGACCCAAATTCTTGTGCTTGGTGTCCTGTCAGATGTCTAAAGATGTATAAGAAACGTACTTCTGAGTGGAGAGACGACCCGAAATCTCTGTGGTTATGTCTCAAAGCTCCCCATTTACGTGCTTCGAAAGATACTATTTCTCGTTGGATAGTTGATGCTATTCAGATGTCGCACAAGATCGCTACAGGAAAGCAGATTGATCGTGCGAATGCCCATGAGGTCCGAGCACTAGCAGCATCATCGGCCCTTTATAAGGGTGTCTCTTTAGAGCAGGTGATGTCTGTAGCACAATGGCATGCCGAGTCGTCATTCACTGATTTCTACCTTCGAGACATCTCCAGCACACTTAATCCAGTAGCCGTCGCCAATCTGTCGAACCTAAACTAAGCCACGTCCGACCACTACTTCGCACACATCACCAAGGACTTCCGCCTACACTGACCAAGCGCTATGCACATGACTGAGTACGACCGTGGATTGGGCCTAGCTCCTGTGATGATCAATAACAGATCGACCATTCAAAAATGGTGAGTTTTACATTAATTAAGTGACTATAAATATATTTACTTCCAGTCGAAATACCAGACTGAGTAAGTGAATAGTCTGGTACAAGAGTATATTTATCCTCTCATACAGACATGAGACTCATTCCAATTTGAAAATCTAATCGATATACTGTTAGTTTTTTCAAAGATTTGAAGTTGTAGTAGCTTCTTTGCACTCTACTGGACTGCCCTAGCTGAGACTTGGGGCTGACACGGGTCTGGTGGGTGTTGCATCCCCATGGACATCCCTCTGGTTTTGTGCGGACAAAAGAGGGGGGGGAGCGCGGTCTAGACCATGGAAGTTTAGCACTCTATGAGTCAGATAGCAGAACCCAAGCGTATGCCAGGGTTTTAGTCTCTTCACAACCTTCTCTGTTGGATGGTTGGTGAGTGCTGGTTCGAGCCTCACCTCCTCCCACCGGCATTTCCTGGCTGTCGAAATCCGGAGTTTATCATAATAGTACATCTGGTAAGTATTATTCGAAGTAGAATCAAAAAAGCATCCGCTTTTGTTTCTACGAGAATTCTTAATACTTACCAGATGTACTATGGCCCTTCCTCAGCCGCCCCGCTGAGGTGAGGCTGAGCTGCTTTCGCAGTTTGCCAAGGCAAACATAAGACGAATCTGACTGTGATTGGGAATAGACTCGGTACCTGCGGCTATGGTATTCCCGGACACAGTATGGGCAGGACCAGGAGAGTGCGGAGTTTTAATTGTTTATTTTGACCTAGACTGGATAATAGACATTATCATAATAGTACATCTGGTAAGTATTAAGAATTCTCGTAGAAACAAAAGCGGATGCTTTTTTGATGCACCTTTAATAAACATTCTGTTGAATATTTTGAAACTAATGTGGCAGAGAATTGTAGCCATATGCAGCAATAGCCCCAGTCAAATTAGTTTCAAAGTATTCAACAGCTTAACTGTATACCATAGTTAGTAGTTACTTTGAAATTTAAATTCTGGGAAGTCAGATTTCAAAGTTTCAAATTGTTTCCAACACGCGTAACAAGGTGGGCGGAGCTTAGCTATAAATAGGCAGGGCATAGATAGAATTGTGTCCCTCTGTTTGGGTGGATTTGATTTGGGCATTAACTTTGCCATCCATTCATCATCTGACCTCGTATGATGTCATAATCAGCTCAACTCGTGTATGATGATGTCATAATCATTACATCTCAAAGGGTTCCATATAGACTGTCACCAAATCTCAAACGGTCTGACACATTGTATGAATTGTATATCTTTGTAATTCTTTGCTATTTAATAAACATGCTGTTGAATATTTTGAAACTAATTTGACTGGGCGCTGTTGCTGCCTTAGGCAGCAACAGCACCAAGTCAAATTTGTTTCAAAATATTCAACAGCTTACCTGTGCAGTTTTTTAGAAATTGATAGTCAGGGTGTTCAGAGATCGATCGATCCCAACACGAGAGAGGTGTGGGTGGAGCTTAGCTGGAGATGGGCGGGGCATAGCTAAAACTGAAAAGGTCCATTGTTCACAGAAAACAATGCAGAAACACATAACATTGTTTTTGCGTCGACTGCGAAGTAGAGCAAGAGATATTTATGTATCAGTTCTTTGCCGCTGCTGGAAACGTTATGCTTCTGTATTTAGCAAATCATCGTTACCTATGTTTCAGGATTGTAAGAATAAGTAAATTCTATACGATTTGTAACATATTCTGTTGAATATTTTGAATGTTAAATGACTGGAAGTCATTGCTGTCTAATAAAACGATGGTTCCAGTCATATTATTTGCTGAATATTCAACAGCTTTCCTGTTTGTTTGGCGCGTGATTGGGATATGGGGAATTTATCAGTTAAAGGGTTAATCCTACTGAAAGAAAACTTGGACCCCATCTGATTTGGCTATGTCATAAGGAGCCAGCACTGTATGTATGTATGATTACTGTATTCTGTGGCTGTAGTAGTAGAAACATCCTACAGCTGCAATCAGTCCTTCTTCGCTTTTGCCCACTGTGTCTTGTCTTCAGCCAAAATCCTTAGCTTCATCAGGTCCATTCTTGACTTGAGTGTACCTAATCCTGCTTTCTTGAGGTCACCTCGTAGCACGCTTAGCAGATTTATGCAATGACGTCCTCTCCTGGCTGTATTTGCTGGCTCCATGTAGGGCGAATTCCAAGGCTCTGCTGGTGTGTCTTCTGGCATCCTTAGCACATGGCCATACATGGACCATCTTTGCTGGGTGACTTTTACAGACAGCGGCGGCGTATTATACATCTTGTATAGTGCATCGTTGGAAATTATGCTCTCTGGCCATCGGTGTCCAGTGATGGTGCGTAGGTGTTTGCGGTGGCAGGCGTCAAGTTTGTCTAGAGCTGCCTTTGGAGCTGCCCAGCTGTTACAGTTATACATCATCAAGGATACGCAGGTTGCATTGTATAAACGTAGTCTTTTTACCAAGGGCATCTTTGATCTACGAATCCATAGTTTCCAGAAGGACTGGAAAGCTATGTTCCCCATGATGCAGCATGCAGCACTGTACTGTATGTAATTCCAGCCACTGTGGGATCACCCGTGAAGTCAGGGTAAATATTCCTCTTTTTCTTCTGGCATCCCTTTTGCGAGGCACCAACCTTAGCACTCGGTGTCGGCAGACAAGTATAATATGGTCAGATTTAAAATTAAAACAGCAACTAAAGATCGTTCTAGTATAGTGTTCTAGCATCAACGGTTTGTTAATTCTTGCATTTGAATGACAGTTCATATTAACAACTCGTACACTTACATGTACATTGTAGTCATTTAAAAGCTAGTTAGTAGGGGGAAGAAGATGCAAGCTGATCCATAGCA
The DNA here is from genome assembly GCA_034401795.1 of Chaetoderma sp. LZ-2023a. Taxonomy (NCBI): domain Eukaryota; kingdom Metazoa; phylum Mollusca; class Caudofoveata; order Chaetodermatida; family Chaetodermatidae; genus Chaetoderma; species Chaetoderma sp. LZ-2023a. The sequence goes on from CM067364.1 coordinate 30,664,716, forward strand.
TTACTTCTAATACTATGCAGCGCATAGCAGAGAAAACGGGTGATCCTAGCATTTTGTGTGGAGTCTTTTGGAGATAGTTGAAGACCGTGCTCTGACTTCATATTTTCATGACCTAATGTTAGCTGTGCTACAAGTGAAGGAGTCGCCATAATGTTCTTGATGATGTCTGCGTGATTTTCGTTTTGCAGTATGATTTGAATGTTATTTATGTAGGATTTTCTGCAGTTTTCGGTGGCTTTACATGGTACTAGAAAATGAATCCTATCCTCAGGAGCATCGCGACAAAGCAGGCATGTATCCGGCGTGTTATGCATGACGATAGTGTGATCATTACGTCAAATGTAAAGGTCATTCTGACAGTGCTGTTTGACCTCTGGTTTTCCAAGTTTGTGCATTTAGCAAATCATATGCAGTTATAATTACGCTTTCAGTTGTCGGGGGTTGTTGCCCGATGACTGAGGGAAAAAGCAGGTTTCACCCTGCTAGATTAATCCCAGATGGTTCCATGGTGTGGAGTTGGTGGACCCAGACCTCTGTGCTGACCGTTTTGTAAACGGTTGTCTTACAGTACAGCATGGCCAGTTTGTTGGCTGTGTGTGATGCCAGAAGTTTGGTCAACTTTTTGCTGAAGTCATCGTGTAGATTCTGCCATTCTGCTCTGAATACAGAATCCGATTCTTCTGGTTTGAATGGCACTGATGCCTTCAGCATCTTAGGAAGCGAGTTGGTTTTTATTGCTTCATTCGATTTCTCATGCTGCATCGAGGGCCTGGACTCCTTGCAGGAGTTTTTGCCAAAGTTTATTGGCGGCTGGTAGAATGAGGTACGTCTCTGTACCCTTCTATTCTACTTCTGTCCCTGTCCCTGGCTGGTACTGACAGCTGAGCCTCCACATGTGTGGGGCCGCTGGCCTTCTGTTTCTCACCATGTGTCACCGCTTTAATGCTGGTGACGTCAGTGGTGGAAGGTTCCTTCCCTAGATCGATGTCCACTGAGTTGAGGGTCAGGCCAGAGATCAGGCTAGAAGTGTTTGCTGTGTGCCTGACGCTTGTCTTCACTTCAGACTGTGTGCTTCACCAAGTGAAGACAAGTGTCAGGCACACAGCAAACACTTCTAATGCTAAACGTTGTTATTAAGAGCAAATCATATGCATTTATATTTCAAGATTAGTTAATCCTATTGGAACAAAAACTTGGATACATTGTTATCTATAATGGTAGGAAGCAGCATGATGACATTGAGGTCAAAAGGTCAAAGGTGAGATATGTAATTCTATGGAACTCTTGTTAAAATAACCAGTTATGATTCAGCAGGGAACTGAATTATACAAGCTTAGAACCTTTTATGTATACAGGCTAAATATTGAATCTGCCAAGTAAGGGTTAAAGATGGTCATTCAAGCTTGGATTATTAACCATTTAATGGTCAGGATTTGTCTAGAATATAAAATTTTTTATTGATCGAATGTCCATGTGCAGGTAAAGAGAGGACTTTTTTAAATTTTGCCACTGGAATGACTGGTTCTCTTGCCATGCAAATGGCCATTCTTCAAGAACACTGCAGCACATGTTTTTAATCATCTTGGCCATTGAAGGGTTAAATCGTTTAAAAGAGCCATTCACGCGACTAACCCATCAAGGACATAGGGTACTAGTGTTGGGAATTGGTACTATTTTTGTGATCGATGATTGGTTTTATATGCTAACCGACATCAGACCGATGATCAATTAACGATTGATCATAACAGGTTCTAATCTTTTACCCATTTTGAATGCAGTATTTAAAGCATGTTCAAGGATAATTACTGCTTTCAAACCAAGTTGCCGGTATGACAGATTCTTAATAATTTAAGAAATAATCTGTTGAATATTTGGAAACTAATTTAACTGGAAGCTGTTGCTGCCTTAGGCAGCAACAGCTTCCAGTCAAATAAGTTTAAAACTATTCAACATGTTATTGGTATGGTTGCTTTGAAATTAACATACTATTTCATTGCTGAAAGAATTAATGTCTTAGACTAAGGAGTAATACTATATAGTACTGTTGTAACAATTAAATTTAAATTCTTTTCCAAAAAGTATTCGTTTTCTAGCTTGACCAGTTAAAATATATTAGTAAAGTCAATTTATAAACAACCAAAATCGATTTCTGAAATCATGATCGATCGGTTGGTTGAACATGCAAAGCAATCAATCATTGATCAAATCGATTAATCGGAACAACACTATAGAGTACGAATTCTGTATATCGCTAATTACTATGATTTCATTTGATTGTTTCATTTTCTTTCTAGCTTTTTGTCTGACACACACGAAAGACAATCGTTCCAGGATCCGACAAGCCTTACTTAGCAAAGTCACTGCGGCCAAAAGTAAAGCGAGGAAACGGCTCCTGCCAGCTCCTGTGCTTACAGCAGACGTGGTTGACCCAGCGCCTGTGCTTACAGCTGACGTAGCAAACACATAGCATGAGCCATGAAAATTAAATTTTTTTTTCAAAAGTACCAGGAGAAAATAGTTATTGTTTCTGCTGATTAGCTTTAAATAGTTATCTTCATAGTAATGCACATGTTAATTTCCTCTCCCTCTACATTCTCCCCCACCTCCCACCCCATATTGTTATTGACTCTCAGGATTCATGCATTGGTTGGGATTTGTCTCTTGAGCTTAGCTTTAACACGCAAGTGAATTGTATTCAAATTCTTGTACATATATGTATATAAAGGCATAACCATCTGAGTGTGTTATGCAGAAATGCATACATATTCCCCGGAGTGATTTCCCCTGGACAAGTTGAGAGAATGACAGGCTTGTCAGAGTAGACATCAGATTCACCAATAGATGTGTTGTGACTCGCATACTATTCTCACAATTTTGTACATGCTTCTATGACCTGCACAAAGATAGTAGTTCTTTAGCGTAATGGTGGCGCACACGAGAACTATCAGCTTAGCAAAGAGACATGAGAGGCTGCTTGCTAAACTGATAACTTAATCACCTTTTCACCACACACAGCGAGCTAACCAATCAGGACAGTACCGCTAAGATTTGCCCACTACCAAAATATCTATGGCTTCCCTTGAGCCGCCATTTTTTAAATCATCGTGAGCGCTGTGTATTGTCATTGGATTAATCGTTTATTTTAGCTAAGCAGTTAGCTTTGTTCAGCACACAGGGTGAGTTTGACGGCACGAATGACTAAAAATATTAAACATGATGGATATTTGCTCACAGTCATTCGTGGTAAAAAAACTAATTTAGATAAAAATTAACAGTTCATGAGTGCTATCAGCTTAACAAATGGTCTCTCGTGCCTGTTTGTTAAGCTGATCACTCCTGTGTGCACCACGCATTAGCAAGTGATATACCATTAATATCTACCTAAGCAAAGCGATTTAAATGCATCATATGCGTGTGTCATACACACCTGTACACCCCACAATATACTTGTGTAACAAATTTATTAGCAATCAAAGTGAGACATTTATAAGCCCTTTGCCCTTTTACATTCAAGCTGGGGAAAAACGGTTTCTGCTGTATGTATCTATGGTTACTGTATTCTGCGGCTGTAGTAGTAGAAACATCCTACAGCTGCAATCAGCCCTTCTTCGCTTTTGCCCACTGTGTCTTGTCCTCAGCCAAAATCCTTAGCTTCCTCAGGTCCATTCTTGACTTGAGTGTACCTATTCCTGCCTTCTTGAGGTCACCTCGTAGCATGCTTAGCAGATTTATGCAATGATGTCCTCTCCTGGCTCTGTATTTGCTGGCTCCGAGTAGGGCGAATTCCAAGGCTCATTGTGCTGCTGTGTCTTCCTGCATCCTTAGCACATGGCCAAACATGGACCATCTTTGCTGGGCGACTTTTACAGACACATCTTGTATAGTGCATCGTTGGAAATTATGCTCTCTGGCCATCGTTGTCCAGTGATGGTGCGTAGGTGTTTGCGGTGGCAGGCGTCAAGTTTGTCTAGAGCTTCCTTTGGAGCTGCCCAGCTGTTACAGTTACACATCATCAAGGATACGCAGGTTGCATTGTATAAACGTAGTCTTTTTGCCAAGGACATCTTTGATCTACGAATCCATAGCTTCCAGAAGGACTGGAAAGCTATGTTCCCCATGATGCAGCATGCAGCAATGTCAGCAGTACTGCAAAGCAGTGAGCCCAGGATTTTACTTTTCCTCCATGGTTCGCCGCCACGGAGTGGATTGTCATTTTCTTTAGTTTCATGCTTTGTAGATAGGTGTATGTGGGTGAACTCTGTTTTGGATTCATTCATAAAGAGATTCTCAATTTTTAGTTTGCTTGTAGCTATTGGTTTGTCAAGGGGTTTCTTTTCCTCATCTATAAAGTCCACATCGTCAGCATATTCCATCTCTAGCGGCATGCCCAGTATTGACACCGGGGGGGTTGGTCTTGTGGAGTTTTCCCGCATGGATTTCAATACAGCAACCAGATAATAGGGGAACAGCACAGGGGATAGACCATCTCCCTGTGGGGAGCCGATTGATGTCTCAAACTCTACAGACTTCACTGACTTGACTCGTACTCTCAGCTTGGTGTCTGCAAGCAGTAGTCTCACTAGTCATAGCTTATCTTCATTGCAACTGGCCTAGCGTAGTACATCTAGGATCTTTGAGCGCTTAATTGTGTCGAGGGCTCATGACATGTCAATGCCAATCCCAGTGTTTGGACAAGACTACCGACACAAGCATGCGTTGAGCCCATACAATGTCTGTGCAGCTGCGTCCACGTTTGAAGCCACTTTGACATGATCCGGTGAAGTTGTTGATCTTGTCTCGGATGCGGCATAGAGTAACATTGGATAGGATTTTCTGTTTACTGTTAAGGAGCACAATGGGCCGCAGATTGGTGGGGGGGCCAGGTGGCTTCTTGGGCTTGGGTAGTGCGATAAGGATGCCTTGGGCTACAGCGTCGATGGGAAGGTGGTGCATAAAAGCTGAATTGATTATGTGCGTGATTGGTTTTGAGATAATGCCACTTGCATATTTGAATAGTTCATTGCTCATGCCATCAGGTCCAGATGCGCGTCCATTTTTCAGGGCTTTAAGTGCCTTCTCAACCTCTGCTGTATTAATTGTTGTTAGTAATGGCCTGGGGTCTCCTGAGAATGGGTGCAAGGGCTCATCGTCGTGGTCATTGAACTGTTCCGTGAACCATTCTCAAATTGCCTCGGCTTTGCCCTGGTCAGTCCTGATAAAGTGTCCTTCATAGTTGTGTACAGTTAATGGTGGTGTGCAGTCAGCAATTCTCTGGGCTCGGGCTGCCTGAAACATTTTGTGGCAGTCATCCGTGGCAGTGATTTCATCTGCTAGTGCGTCTGCTTGTTGGATAGCAAGATCTTTTAAGCGTTCGCTAATGTGGCTCAGAATGTTATTGAGTTCCTGGCGTAGTTTGGTGCAATCTTCACTTTGGCCACTTTGATAGATGCGCAGACGTAACGCTTTCTGCAGTGGTCTTGTGAAATGTCCATTTGCAGAACAAGAGAAGACTATTTTTGAAAATTTACCCCTGGAATGACTGGCTGGATAACCGAGTCAGTCATTCCAATGGTAAACTTTCAAAACTAATCTTGTTCTGCAGATGTATATATTTTATATGGAAAAATAGAAATTTTGAAAAACTTTGAGGCTTAGGCAACTAAAGCGATGTATATTTTATCACAATACAGTAGTATTAATTTGAAGAAAATATGCCAGCTTTCATCGTGACAATTTTATCAAATACAGTTAAACCTGTCTACAATGACTTCGTTTGGCGAAATTTACTATTTAGGAATTCGAAAATATACAAATAATATATTTTATTTTATCTAAATTGTAGAAAAGTATCATTTGGCAGCTTTGCCCCTTTTATGTTTTGGTTCGCCTATAGGCTCAGTTTCCACTAGAGACGATTTTAATAGCGATTAAAAATTTTACTAGTCAGCGTCATTAATCGCTGTCGCGTTGAGCAAACCAACTTGTCACGGAATCGTCGCGTAAACGCATAGCGTTAAATATGTGAAGTCAAAGGTCAAAAAGTGAATTTCCTGTGAAAAAGTTCTTCTGGTTTTAGGCCAGATTACGTTTCATACGAGATATTGCGAGTTTTGGAATATTGGATGACATTTTAAATCATGCATGAACAAAGCACCATTGGGGGCTTTTAATCGCCGCAACATGTACGCAAAAATGCCTGCTAGTGGAAATTAGCCAATTGAAAACCATATATACCTTTTGAAAGCGATTCCCATGACGCGAATTCACGGCGATTTTGCGTTCTAGTGGCAATTGATCCTTAACAAGCTGAGTCATAGTACAATCGGGACTGCACATATCATTATTGTTTTGTTAAACCATTTCCTCTGTATGGGTGTAGCATCTGATAATTAATATACAGCATACCCATACAAATAGCCCAGGAAAGGTATAAAAGGGATGAAAATTCCAGTCCAGATCATTCAGACCTTTGGTCTCACATTGCGACCAAGCGTCAGGCTTAATAACCTTCTACAAGTAGCTCATATAACTGACTACGTTGTTATTATCTGTCATTAAACAATGGATTCATCCAGCAAACCCTTGCCATGGGAAACGGAGATAGTCACAATACCTCCGCTGTCCGCACTGAGTCTAAGCTCGGTAGATTCGGACACTCTAGTCGCCAGGTCTAACACAGACCTGAATGCCACCATAAAACCACCACGGCTAACACCACCTGTAACCGAAGGAGTGGCAACCTATTCAACAGTGGACCCTCCAAGACCACAGGCCATCAGAGCACAGAAATGGAGAAGGCCAGCTCACATACAGGCCTAACATACAGATCCAATATTATAGGCAACTGTCAGACGAGGAACATCGTCTACCTTCTAACTTACAACAAATGTAAGAAACAGTATGTAGGAGAAACTACGCCCCTTCAAAATCAGAATCCAAGACCATCTGAGATCGATAGCAAACCGCCTAGGTACTCTCATCAGACTCGGATGATGAAAACTCCACCTCACGGAGAAAACAGAAAGAATGTCATTGGATACACCAGCTCCACCCAATGGAGCCTATAGGCACAAACCTAGCAGGATAAGGGACCCTGGACCAACGTGCCCACCATGGGCGGTCACGCCCAGTATGTTGTTATTAATCTATCTCATTTGATATATTTATGTATTTATATAATTCTTTTCTTCTCTTATAATGGAGGGAGATGACCTATCACTCGAGTATCTGATGTCATAATCAATTATGTCAGATGTCGGGTGACTTCACAGTCATAATGACATTATAACTCTGTCATGAAGCTCGAAAACTGTCAAGTATATGAATTGTATGTCTTTGATGGATTTACTATTTAATAAATATTCTGTTGCATATTTTGTAACTAATTTGACTGGGCGCTGTTGCTGCCGCTGGCATAGGAATATTGTTTAATATTATAGGCAGCAACTGCCACCAGTAAAATTTGTTTCGAAATATTCCACAACTTACCTGTATAGTTACGATATGTATATAAAGCATGGTTCGTGTATAATACCATTGGCATGACTGTTATGAATTATATACAGTTTGTTTTCTAGCTAGAGGCTGAGCGAAATCTAGTCGTTTTACGTTTTTTGTGTACAATTATGAGGAGTATAAAGTGTGTTTAACTGCTTGTTGAATCAAGTGTATAGTTAGTTGTGTATAATTAACCGGTCAAGATTTGTTAAGAAAATTCAAATCTTTCCTTCATGAATGTCCTTTTTCAGGATATGAGAAGACTACTTTTGAAAATTTACTACTGGAATGATTGGCTCGATTATTGAGCCAGTCATTACACTGGTGAATTTTCAAAAATAGTCTGTAAAGAATATCAACAGCTTTGCTTAATCAATGTCCATTAACAGGCCAGAGAAGACTTTTTAAATTTGCCACTGGAATGACTGGATAACTATTAATGGATTAAATGTGCATATTCCCAGCAAAATTACTGAAAATAATATTGTTTAAATTATATACCTTTAGAGGCTTTAAACTGTGAGCCAAATGTAATGAAACAAAATAAATCTTAACATATCATAATTTCATTCCATATAAATTAATATAATTTGTTAAGTTGCGAAATTGAAATAGCGGCATGAGCCTCTATTTCAATTTCACAACTTAAAAAAATTATATTAATTTATTTGGAATGAAATTATATGTTAAGATTTATTTTGTTTCATTACATATGGGCACATAATTTAAGTCTATAAAAGAATACAATTTTACCAATTTAATTTTCAAGCATTCTGGTGTGAATATGCACTTTTAAGCCTTAGCTAGTGATACTGCTGTCATTTTGTTACATAATCATGTTTTAGCTCACCTTCTGCAATGTGTCAGTTGGGAATATATCAAGCATGGTTATTACCATCGCCCTGTAAAGGAAAGAAGGTATTGTGATCGGGGCTGTCTGTCTCTCTCTCTCTCTCTCTCTCTCTCTCTCTCTCTCTCTCTCTCTCTCTCTCTCTCTCTCTCTCTCTCTCTCTCTCTCTCTCTCTCTCTCTCTCTCTCTCTCTCTCTCTCTCTCTCTCCGTCTGTCTGTCTGTCTGTCTGCCGCTCTGTCTGTGTCTATCTGCCTGTCTGTGTATCTGAAGCTTTATCTCAAACACTTGTGATCGAATTTGGCTCAAATTTTAACACAATGAAGGAAGCGAGGATTTCCCGACGTGATCCGGATAAGGGAACCTGGATCTGGATCAGATCAAATTATGGATCTGTGGATACAGAAACTGTTGATCCAATTTGGCTCAATTTGAGCACACATGGAAGGGTGTGACCATACACTAGAATTCCACAACTTTGGACATGATACGGGAAAATCTGGGAAAAATCCAAGAAATTTGAATACTTTTTTGATTGTGACAAAAATGGGAGGACGATGGTCTGCAATCTGTGATCTCTCTTGTTATGCACTGACTGTCCATAAGGTAACTTTATCCGCGTTAGATTATTAAAAAATGCTTGAAAATAAAATTGTTAAACTTGAACACGTTCAGAGGCTTGAATTGTGTACCTCAATGTAATAAGACGAAGTAAATATGATGATTTAATTCTGTGTAAATTAATATAATTTTTTTAATTGCGGGTAGCAGAAACCAAAAACTTACTCTGGACAGTGTCTAAAAAAACTTCTGATCCGATTTGGGCCAAATTTTAACACAGTGAAAAAACTTGCCGTGCTATGATTTTTCAGAAACAGACATGATTAAAAAATAGTCTTCTCATGGTGTGCAAATGGCCATTCCTCAAGACCACCACAGAGGAGGTTTTGGCCGGCTTGACCAGTAAAGGGTTAGGTTAACCTTTTAATCTTTAAGATTGCCAAGAAAATAAATATTTCCTTTGATAAATGTCCATTTGCAGGCCAAAAGAAGACTATTTTTGAAAATTTACCACTAGACTGACTGGCTCAATCATCGAGCCAGTCATTACAGTGGTAAAATTTCCAAAAATAGTATTTTCTTGGCTTGCACATTGGCTTTTCTTAAGACCACTGCAGAGGCCGGTTTTGGCTGGTTTGACCATTCAAGGGTTAAAGTAATAATGTCCACAGTTTAACAGCCCAATGGAGTGATCCAATCTGTTACTCAAGTATATGACATCATTTAATATGTCACATGTCGGCTGACGTAGTGATACAGTGACGTATCTGGCTCCATCATGAACATTAAAAAGTCTCAAGTGTCAGAATTGTATGTCCTTGATGGCTTTATTATTTAATAAACATTCTGTTGAATATTTGAAACTAATTTGAGTGGGCACTGTTGCTGCCAATATTCAACAGCTTACCTGTATAGTTACTTTGAAATTGGGATTCTGGATATTCAAGATTCAAAGTAAAATTTTATTCTAACACATGGAAAAGTTGGACAGAGCTTAGCTAGAAATGGACGTGGCACAGCTAGAAATGGATTCTTCTGTTGGCCAGGTGGAGCTCTTGTTATGAAAACAATGAACGTTTTAAGTTATTTCCTTACTATTTCATATTCACAGTATATGTAAAATATTTGTTTGTATATAAATATTAATTAATTTGGAAAAAGGTTTAAAATAAAATCTTGAATATATTCCGATCATGTTGGCTTTGATGAATTATTTATTATTTTTAATGCCTGTGAAGTGTGTCAAAGTGCTGTGGATACTTCGAAAAATAACAGCTTATGCCACAATATTTATTGACGTCTCACTTTGATGTTGTAATACTGTTACACCTGGGCAAGCTTGGTGTCTGCTACCTCAAACACCTCCACATCATCACTGGACACCGGTGGCCAGACATTGTAATTTCCAACGATGCACTATGCAAGATGTATAATACATCGCCGCTGTCCATAAAGGTTGCTCAGCGAAGATGGTCCATGTTCATCCATGTACTAAGGATGCCAGACGAGACACAAGCACAGAACTCCTTGTCATTTTCCCTACTGGAGCCAGTGATCCATATAAAGCCAGGAGAGGATGGAAGTCATTCCATAAATTTGTCTTAGCGTGTTCTGAAGCGACCTCAAGAAAACATAACTCGGTACCCTCACCTCAAGTATGGTCCTGATGAAGGTAAAGATTTTGGCTGAGGACAAGAGATAGTTGTCAAAAGCAAAGGACTGATTGCAGCTGTAGGATATTTCTGCTACTACAGCCGCAGAATACAGTACATTACCATCATCCCTTCTTGTGCAAAATGTGTACACATCTGTGTTGTTGCCGCAGTTTAGCTTTACGGTTTTAAGCCCTTACTGTCAAGCTGGATAAAATGGCTTCTACAGTGGTCTTCAGTTCGCATTTGCATATCAATAGAACTTTTTCAAATGTACCCATTGAGTGACTGGCTTGATAATCTAGCCAGTCATGCCAGTATTAAGATTTGAAAAAACAAGAACAAATTTGTATCATAACTCGGAGAGCTCAGGGACGATGATACAGTTATTGACATAAAGAATTTCAGTCATTCAGTATATCGTTGATAGTAATATTTCTCCGTAGTTGATAATGGACTGATTGGTTCCCGGGAAGGGCGTAACCCCTCCTGGATCCACGCATATATGTGTCGCGTATGTGCATTCGCAGTGAAGTTCTCGAAAGGTGGGAGTTGGCTGTAAGTCATGTATAACGGTAGTGGCAATTTCCAATTCACCAGGATTTCAATGCAATTTATCGGGTCGATGAACAACCGTGAAGTTATAGGCCTGCAGGGATTCCTGACACCTCGCTATTTGACGCTCAGGGTTTTTCAGATTCCTGAGCTATTGTAGGGAGACGTGTCCTGTACATATGGTAAATGGTTGCCCATACAGAAAGTGTGTAATACTTCATGAAGTATACTGCGGCTAATAATTCTCGCTTTGTGGTCACGTATCATTTTTCTGCCTTATTCAGAGTACACGATCCATAGGCCAGTACCTTTCCCTGTTCCATCCTCTGTGAATTGGGATAAAACGGCACCAATTGCAAATGTTGAGGCGTCCATGTCTGCAATTAAATCGAGGTTGCGGTTTGGATGAGCAAGAATCCAAGAAAGTTGTTAGGTGTGCTTTCAGCGCCTTAAAAGCCTCCTCGCATTCACTCATTCACTCAGAGTCGGTCCTTTTCATAATTTGAAATAATGGTGCTGCTGTCTCACTGAAGTAGCGGATGTAACAGTGATAATATTGACAGAGCCCGAAGAAGCTGCAAGTGTAAGTAACAGAAGTGGGCATTTTCCATTCTGCTACAGCGCGGGTCTTTTCAAGTTGGTTCGCCATGCCGTCGGCGGATATGGTGTGTCCTAGAAAGTCAACCTGACATCTAAAGAAATGTAATTTCTTTAGTTTCAGCTTCAGATTAGCCTTCTTAAAATGCTCTATAGTTCAGCTAGATTTGTCATGGTCTGCTCAAAAGTGGAGCCAAAGATAACGTCATCAAGGTAACAAAGGCAGATTTGCCACTGGAGTTTACAAAGCACCTGTTCCATTAGGCGCTCAAACGTTCCAGGGGCATTGTACAAACCGCACAGCATTTTATGGAATTGGAACAGGCCATCTCTGCATGTGAAAGCCGTCTTTATGATCGGCACCCTCCACGGCCACCTGCCAATAACCACTCGCCAGATCCATGGTATGGAATCACCTGGTGCCCGCCAATGAATCCAGTGCTTGGTCGATATGATGCTGAGGATAAGCATCCTTAAGTCTAAGGTCGTTCAGGCGCCTATAGTCAATACAAAAGCCCAATGACCCATCCATTTTACCGCCGAGGACTATGGGGCTGGCCCAGAAAGATGCAGAGGGTCCGATAATGCTTGTTTTTAACATATCCGTAACTGTTGGTGTGGTTCTGCTTCCTTGTGGACTGAGAGACGTCAGATGGGTTGATGATCTGGTTGATTGTGTCAGGTGTCGATTGAATGGCATACGAGGTGCATTTCCCCCAGGTCTAGATCACCTGAGGAGAAACTTTCCCTGTACTTGTATAATAATGTTATCCACTAGGCCCAGTTTGGTGCATAAGTAGAGGTTGTGTAGGTGTTCTTGTAAATTGCCGTGGGCTAGCACCGCTGGTGTGTGTGTGTGTGTGCGTGCGTGTGTGTTTGTCTGACTTTCCACCGAAATCACGTCGACCAAATGGCCACAGCGAAGGCCAGGGGAGAGGGTTATGGCATCAGCTGTGCCATTGAATACCCTGAAAGGTATCTGATCTTTATTGGTGGTAAAAACTAATATGTGTGGGCTAACGCATTGTGATGCAATCTGGGTCTGGTTCCAACATGACCGTGTGTGTGTGTTGTGGTGCAAATGTGCAGTGGCCCAGAGAATCCCCTCTCGGCCCGGCTCAACTGTGGCTGAAGAAGCCAATATCAATGCACACGTGTCATACATTGATGATTCCGGTCCTACAGGTATACGGCGGCCATGTATGTCCAGTTGCTTACAGTGTATAATGACTTTGCTGATGCTGAGGAAATCAGCAACTAGGAGGGCATCATTTTGGATGGAGCCAACCACAACTCATATGAATTGCATCTCCTCTATCTGTATCACCATGTTTACAATACCACTGATGCGAGACTTCACGACGAAGGTGGTATTTTTTTTGGTATAAGGATACGGGCCGTTCCTTCATCAGGGTACTCCCCATAGGGAGTATCAACGTACTCATTGAAATAGAACTGGGGCTGGAATAGCCCTGTGTCGTGATAGGTTGGTTCATCCTTATTTCGGGCCCACATCGGGTGCACTTGTAGCTCCAGCGGTTCCACGCTTTCCCGCCTGAATGTCTTCCGTGTCGGACTCGCACCCATGGAATGAGCCGACCTGGCAATGCTGCTGGTTAGCCGACCTCGGGGATGCGGGAGGAAGACTGCATGCTACCAAGGGATACAAAGCCCAGCCTCTAGGACTGGTGGAACGATCACATTTCAGTTGGGCAACGAGCATTCCTGCCAAAATTAAACACAACAGTTTCGTCCCAACTATTCATATATCCCGTATTCCTTTGCATTATTCAGTTAATTTATATATACCTTTCGCTATGGTCAGAGCTCAGCAAGTCGATGGTTGGCTTAAATGAGAAAATAGTTGCCTTTTTAGTGGCCTTTCAGCGCCGATTGTGATGATCCAGACACTAACATGTTTGTGTAGTAAGGGAAATAAAAGTTGTTCCAAAAAAATCTAAGTTATAACCTTCTCTAAAACGAGGAGCGTTGGCCTCAACGAGAGTATTGCCTCGTGCAGGCCTCCGTCTCAGGAACAACCTCAGCCAAAGGTGGAGGAGGAGGGGCAGCCTACTGGTCATCCTAAACTGGCAATGAAAAGGATGGGATGAATTATATGTGGGTCTGATTTATATAGGGTTGCGTAATGTATTAAATGTTTCAAATATGGATGGAGGATTTCCACGGAAGTCGCCTAGGCCAAATATCTATCTTGTAAGTTCATAGATGTCGCTTTATTTCGGCGGGCCTTCTTGTGGACCTAGACTATACTTTTAAGTTTTAGGTCCAGACACCGCGGTTTATGACGCAAATGGCTTATTCCTACTTAACTCTGACACAGTTCATTTTCCTGGCGTATGTGCTCGAGCCCCCATATCGGGTTTGATTCATTGATCAACTACCCCAGGCCGACTGTGCTTGATTGACAGGGGGCCCTGCACTGAAGCTGATGAGCGACTCCTAGCTGTTTCTGATGCAATCACAAATAAGACAGGGCAAAAATACAAGACAACACAGAAGCGTTTGTTAAGCACTGTGTCTATTTATGACTGGCCGAAAAAATCAATAGCAGACTATAGTAACTGTCCTGAAAGGCGTAGAGGCCTATTAGCTCTCCCAGTCTCCTGTGAGTTAGTCAGCTATTAGCATCTTTTGCCACTGTCCAAAATGTCAAGAACGTGCCATTTCGACTCGGTCCCAAAGGGTTAACTACTATTAGTTGCGTTTGAGTTTAATTCCAATTACCCAAAGATTCACTGCTTGGGCTGTGTTACAATAATTAATGTTTTCACAGTGAAATCCTACTTTGGCTTAGAACCTATCTTATAAAGTACCAGTGAAGGTACTGGGGAAATGTATGAAACGTCACTGTTTCGATTCTAGCCATCGAAAAACCTCTGGCAATTTCAAGGGTCGGCTCTCCCCAAACCGGTGAAGGGAGTTACCAAGACAATTATTAGTCAGATGGCCGGAGTAGCGTAGAAAGAGACAACTCCTCATGGAGAATTTAAGGCCATTAAAGACTGTAGGTCAAGTATAGAAATACGGTCCACTATGTAACTGTAACTAAAAAATTTACAGTAGCAGTCAACTTTCTATTGAGCAGGCGACACTAACTACTGATATATCCTATATGAAATATCTGAGCTTATATTACGTTTAGGGTGATACCGTTCTGCATGTCTATTGATAAAGGCACAAGAAACGGTCCTAGTGTAAAAGTGTTGCCGTGAAGAACAGTTAGTGCATGCGTTATTGAATGTCCATAGTATTGGTTAAGCAAGTGCAGTATTTTCTATAAAAAGTTAACATGAACATAACAGAAAAAGGTTCTAGATAAAAACTTCTAGAAACGGTGCTCGCTATTACAACTTATACAGTAAAAGATAGTACGGTCTAAGTGACCTGTTGCGCCTACTTATGATCAGCGCGAAAATAAATAATATAATAACTTAATAGCTCGGCCATTAGTTACCGGCGAGAATGTTCAAAACCTGAACACTTATTTGGCATAAGTGCAGAAAATGAAATAAGCAAAACATTGCGTACCTGTTTCTGATAACAGCGGACTGATAAAGTTTTAGTACCTTTAGGCATCAGTGCAGTTGAAGATTGGAGTGAAGGCTTTTGTAGAAGCAGGCACCTATTAGTCATCAGTGCTATTAACGAATGCCTTGGCCACCTGCGCTCCACAGGAGACGTTTTGATCAAACTTAAAATAATGAAATGTCAATAACTACTGAGTTAGTAATTAAAGTCGGCTGGTAAAAGATGAAGTCCTGCTTCTCTAAAGGCCTGAAGCGGTTTTGTGGCCGAAATTAAACAGGAAGAGAACACATTGTCACTGTTTGGTGTGTCCTATGGAGGTGTAGCACAGATCGACCGGACGGGTACCCGCTGTCCCAGCTAAGCTGGGTACAGAACGGCCATTCCAGATTCGCTCCAAGCACGCTCACCCACCCCTGAGTAGGATAGTACGCATATATAGGCCCTATGGTAGAAGTTTTCATTAAAAAAAAGTCCATTAGAATGCGTGGTGCGCATGCGCGCATGTCAGAGCTTCCGTGACAACAAGTATAGGAATTGGAACAGAGTGCATGCCTATAGTGTACTGAGTTGGTACTTGTAATATTCTTAGACTATACCAGTCTCGTGGTTCTTGGTACCGATCAGGACCGGAATATCGACACGTTGACCGGATCCGATCCTGGGGAACGCACGCACGCACGCACGCACGCACGCACGCACGCACGCACGCACGCACGCACGCACGCACGCACGCACGCACCATATCTTCGGATACTTGTTAGTTAGATAACCCTGTCAATGTTGGAAACTGCGAAAACAATAGTTTAATATGTGAGTTAGTTCGGTTATATACCGGCCCGTAGTGTAATTCTGGGCATTCTGGAACTTAACCCTAACGACAGGTCAAATGTTAAATCCGTAGAACGTGGTGATGGACGAGATGTGGAGCTCCATCCAAGTCGTTGGAGTGTCTGGGTGAGATCTTGGAATCCGCCACGCCCTCATGGCAAGGGCACTCGTGATGGATATCCGTCTCTCTATCCCCACCATAACGACATGGCAGTATTTAAAACTTGTTTGTGTAAACTGTAACCATTGTCCTAGTGATGTTATATGTGGTTGCGGGGCAAGGTAACCAGCTTTTTATCTGATTCGGGAGCCTTGCGTCGTAACATGTATGCACGCTATCCTTTGGAGGTAGATGCTAGGCAAGGTGACCTGCAGGAAGCTGGGCATCTGCGCCCGTTGGATAACTGTATCTAAAGTTAGGTAGGAATCCCTGCCACTTGTGGCCAAAGCTTTTATTCGTTTCTAGCAACTAAATGGTAGGTTAGATTGTAGCAGAAGGCCTGCATAAATAAAGCGGCAACTACCAATGTAGTAACTACATAAAACGGTGACATGGGAATTCTTCGCAAATTGTTCGCTCCGTCTTCACGTAAAGCAGTGTGCATCACATTAATTATGATTAGGATTTTCAGCACTTAGCATTTTCTGTTGAACAAAAGAGTGGTTCTTTTTGTCAGCTCTTTTCCTCTGCTTCGACGTTGAAGGCATTTTCCCGTGACGCATGCCCACATGAGGCACTTTCCTCTCGCAACAACAATATTTTCCTGGTGTGTGCTTTAGGGGTATATTAGTTTATATTAAACTACCTAGTGACTTCGTTGCCATGCTGTCTTGCGGGGATAGCGCTGCGGATTCAAGGATCTGTGTGGTACCTTCGGCGAAACCATGTGGAAAGTGCTCATTTACTGTCAAGCGAGTGATATTGTGATATCTAAAAGTGATATTTAAAATTGTGACTGTTTTAATTAATAACATCTTATCCATTACTCTAAATTAAAATAGACAGACATACCGGTGACACGAATAGTCGGGATGATACCGTGTGGTTTAATCTCGGCGGCAATGGTCGCATGGCCCCACTGTGTTCTAGAGGTCGGTCTTTGTAATTTCTGGGGAGACGCAATACGGGATCCGCAACCCCGAGATCTCCAGCCTTCCTGCACATTGTGCACTTGCGGTGCGATGGAACGAAACAACATAGCTGCCCAGCGCATACCCCCATGAGCTACAAGTGATGCCCGATGTGGGCCTCTAACGAGAAGCGAACCCATGCCAACACACAACACCCACGAGTTTCAGTCTCCTTCATCAGACAGTCATCTCTCCCTCGACATGGAAGTAGCATCATATGACGGACGAACTGCTCACGTGTTCACTGACAGTGTCAATAATTTCCCCGGTGCAGGATGACCAGCACCGCTTCTACATGATTTCTCGCCGATCAGAGAGGGGACATTCCATGATGCCTCGCAGGCAGGAACTCAATATATAACCTTATCGGATCTCCGCGATAGGCCACCACCATCTATGCCGGATCGTGGGTGACCACGACAGAGACCCCCACACAGGGGCAACAACACCATTCACGACCATTCTGTTCACCAACGTCATCAACAGGTGACCGGTGGCCGGACACTCATGCGCCATACCCCGCATCCCCACCTTTTCGTGCATCGTCACCTTACTATCCAGTGGTGCCACATTGCGAACCGGAGGATGTGGCTACACCTTTCCAGCAATGCATCAGGAACATACACATCACACGCATCACCATCATCAGTCACCTGCACCACCACAGTATGAGGAATACCTGTCACATCAATCAGCAGAACGTCCACGTCGTCTGTATAGTACACCTCCACCCGTCTATAGACCTACTCCTGTCTATGGACCCACATCAGGGCAGTATTCGGCAGAACCCACGTATCATGTACAGCATCAATGACGGTAATCACCTTGATGAACACGGCACCATCAGCATCATCAAGGACATCGACGGGAAACACCAACACAACCACCACCACCAACACGCAGACCAGCATCCGCATTCTTATCCGTCTCTCCAGCACCACCACCCGGTTTCGCACCCATCACTCCTCCATGTGGACATGGCCGGATCAGTCTCAACCCCCCCCCCGAATTTAGCAGGGAGACTGATTGGGCCAATAATAAAGTACAGATCGAGATCATAAGTCGTACAAGCCAGTGGACCAATCGTCAAATGGGAGAGTATTTAGCCACAAAGCTGTCCGGGAAAGCTCTACAAGTCCTGGCAGACCTAGGCACCGATTATACACCAATTTACATGGAATTAGAGAACGCGTTATCGGAAAGATTCGGTGACACAGTCCTCGGAGAGACAAGTCGGCTACACCTAAAAAATTACGTCGATGCTCGGAGGAGACATTACCAGAATTAGCTAGGTGCATCGGACGGCTAGTTACCCACGCCTATCCCAGCACTAATCTCGAGGGCGTCACCCATTTACATCTTGATACATTCATTGATGCGTTGAGCGGACAACCCGCCTTGAAGGAAAAATTATTCCTCACAGAGCACGGTAGCCTACAACAGTTAACGGCCACCACGGTTCATATCGAAAACTTCTTGGAACAGGAGAAAAACAATCACCACCAACTTCACCCTATAAACGAAGTCAACGATATCAATGTCACCACCACCACCACCACCACTGACCCAAATACTGCAACCGCAACTACCTCAGCATCCGACCCGCACACACAACAAGATCAACCCACCGGTCAAAATCACGCATCTAGAGGAAGGGGGCGGGGCCAATCCCAACGTGGGGACCACAACAATACTCTGGGACGTGGGAACCAGCACAATAATAACGATAGGCAAAATATGCTTGATAGGTTGGAAGAGGTTACTAAACAGATCTCTGCACTCACAAATCTAGTCACCACCCTCAGTACAACAGTCGCAACACAATCCACCACAAGACCAGCCACCACTACAGTTTCCGCACAGCCACTGTACATGTGTTTTGGATGTGGTCAGCCGGGCCACTGGAAGGATCGAGGTCCTAATCGCCCTCCATCAGCCACTCCGACCACTGATCGGCCCACCCCCGCAGCCTGAGAAACCATCAAACTAGCAAGGGCATCGATTACCGAGTCGCTTCGGTGCCCGTTCACACAACCCGGCTCAACTTAAGCCTCTGAACCACATCAGGCGGCCACTACTAACACTCAATTTCCTACCCCATCATACATGCACCAGCACTTGACTTCTTCTATGTCGGTACCAATGATGCACACCACATCCACAGCGCTGACATCTACCCTCTCCAGAAAATGTGACCCCGCAAATTCCATATCCACCCAACCTTCTTTCCTATGTAAAACGGTGGTGGTGGTGGGTTGTAGCACCTCCACTGAAACCACGTTTATACAAGCTCCATGACCCACCACCAAGGCACTTAACACCTGGTGTCCTTTGGTGGTTTGCAATTCACAAGTCCTAACAGCATCATCTACAACATCTACCAGCAGCAGCAGTGATTTGGGTGGGAGTACGTATTCTGCATCATGGATCAGTAAGAAGAAATGCCACCCTAAGGATGGGAAAATACCATGTCGTCACTGCTTCTTCTGTGCATCTACTAAACACCCTATGATGCACTGTAAGAAGTGGCTCGCACAAGTCGTGCTCATCCGTGATCATGACAGTCCCGCACTACTGTCTACACTATCTCGACATACAAGGAAACGGCACCAACACCATCACCATTGCTACCCCCAACTACGTCAATGTCTAAACAATCACAGCAGCAGCAACGACGGGTTGGCCCTTTCCACACTCAGCCACCAACCGCACTCATGGATGCCATCCGGAAACAAGCCGACTACCATCACTTCCGCAAATGGTATCATTGGAAACTCTTCCGCAGGCCTACCATAAAGTAATGCCTGTTTAGCGGTGTTTCCACCAGTACCACTGTTGACAATGGAGCTTCCATCACCTTTTTAACAAGTGCTTGTATGACAGCATCCCACCCCATAAAAGGCCGGCCCTTAAACCTACAAACATATTTTTGTAAACAGCTACGGGAGCCGATGTTCCTGTGGCTGGTACAGTAAACCTAGTAATACATATACAGGAGATGCAATTCATTCAGAGGGTTGTAATCGCCTCTATTCAAAATGACGCCCTGCTTTCTGATTTCCTCAGTGCCAGTGAAGCCGTCATACATTGCAGACAACAGGAATTAGACATACACAGCTGATGTTTATCCCTTGGACCAGAATAATCACTGTACGATACCTGTGCGGTGATTTTAGCATCAACAGCTACAGCTAAGCTGAGACAGGAGAAAATCTTATGGGCCACCGCACCACAGTTAGGAAATAAAACTCACATAGCCATGCTGGAACCCAACCCTGAATACATGATCGCCTCCCCGTATGATTGTGGCCACCACCAATAAGGATCATATACCATTTAGGGTATTCAATGGCACCATGGACCCAATAACTCTTGAACCTGGAGTCCGTTGTGGCCATCTGGTGGATGTGATCTCACTGGAGACACCCCCTACCACACCTACACCAGCAACAACTTCTGATGAGTTGCCAGAACACCTACATGACTTATATTTGCGTGGCACAGTTGGATTGATGCAATCTAAAAAACAACACATACGGAAATTACTTTATAAGTATCATGATAGTTTCTCAGCCAGAGACATGGATCTGGGAGAGACTCATCCCATATGACACTCCATTGACACTGGAAACAACAGACCCATTCAACAGCCGTTCAACATCTCCCTATTCATAAGGAACCGGAGGCACACCAACAGGTAGAGAATATGTTGCAGACCGGAATAATCGAGCCATCAGCATACCCCTGGGCCAGTCCCATAGTACTAACAGGCATACAGATGGATCTTTGCGGTTTTGTATAGACTAAGATCCGCTCCCCCCGAGATCCACAGCTAACCAGCCTTCCTGCACATCGTGTGACGCATATCCATTACCACGTATAGATCAGGCTTTAGATTCCTTGTCCGGAGCCAAGTGGTTTTGTACCCTTGATTTAGCTAGTGGACACTGGCAGGTAGCCATGGATGAGGCCAATATGGAAAAGACCGCGTTTGTGTGTAGACGGCCTTTTTCAGTTCCGCAAGATGCCCTACGGCTTGTGCAATGCTCCTGGAGTGTTCGAGCGTCTCAATGAGCAGGTATTAACTACCCTGCAATGGGAAATCTGTCTGTGTTACATAGACGATGTAATCGTCTTTGGTTCCTCGTTTGAGCAAACTTTGTCTAACCTAGACACCATGCTTTCTCGTTTCCGCATGGCTAACTTAAAGCTCAAACCAAGGAAATATCATCTCTCCAGACAGAGCATCGAGCTCCTGGGACATGTCATATCCAGCGATGGAGTGGCTACTCAACCATCGAAAACAAAAGCAGTGGCGGAGTGCAGACACCAACTTCTATCACGGACACCCGGAGTTTCCTAGGTCTCTGTCAATGCTATCGTCGATATAGCCGTCATTTCAGGGAGATTGCATCACCCTATTTAGGATCACCGAAAAGGATCGACTATTCGAGTGGACGAGTGAGGGTGAAGGTTCCTTCAGGGTGCTGAAGGAACTCTTGACGACCGCTCCAATTCTTGCACATCCCAAGCTTAACCTCGATTTCATCTTGGACACTGATGCATCGGCCTATGCCATTGGCGCAGTTCTATCTCAGGTCATGGAAGATGGAACAGAGCAAGTACTGGGTAATGGTTTGCATACTCTAAATAAAATAGTGAAACGTTATGAGACCACTAAGAGGGAATTGTTAGCCATGGTCTATTTCATCACGTATTATAAACACTTCCTGTATGGGTGCCCATTTACCATCTGTACAGATCACACCTCCCTACGCTCGCTCAGAAACCTAAAAAATCCGGAGGGCCAGGTAGCGAGGTGGCAGGACTCTCTGCAGGCCTTTAACTTCAATGATCTTTATAGACCCGGCAAACTGCATGGAAATGCCAATGCATTGAGCAGAATCAGGCTCAAGGATGAACCAGAAGTGGTCACCACTATGACACATACTACACAGCCATCTCCGGTGTTCCCCAAATTGTGGAACATGGAGACAGTCGCCCATGAACAAGCAACAGACACACAAACACGAAACATCTATGCGTGGGTCCAGGAGGGGTTACGTCCTCCCTGGGAATCTGTTACACCATTATCCGCAATGGCAAAACACTATTACCAGCGGTTTGAAAAATACCACATACAGAATAACGTTCTTTACATTAATAACCGCATAGTGATTCCGGAGCATTACCGTGAAACAATACTACAACAACTTCACGATAATGCTGGACACCTAGCCATGGAATGAACGATTGTGTGGATAAAACAGATTCCACTGGATCAGGATTTGCGATGGTGTGAAGGCATGGGTTGGCAAATGCGTCTCATGTCAAAGATGCGCTGGTGGCCAGCACCATTCCGTGCCTCTTCAAATTAAGACAGTTGGTGCACCGTGGGAGTGAGTGGCTATAGATGTGCTCGGGCCCTTGAATACGATGGATGAAGGAAACAAGTACATCCTCGTATTGCAAGATTATTTTACGAAGTGGGTAGAAGCATTTGCTTTGCCAGACCAAGAGGCATCCACAGTAGTGGATGTCTTGGCAAGCAATGTGTTCTGCCGGTTTGGTATGCCGTATGAGCTACACTCCGACCAAGGAAGTAATTTTGAGAGCCAGCTGATCTCAGAGCTCTGCAAATTGTTTCATATCGTCAAAACCCGCACCACCCCATATTACCCAAGGAGTGACGGGATGGTAGAGAGATTTAATCATACTCTCGCGGAAATGTTGACTATTGAAACACGCCTTGATTGTCGAGATTGGGATCTACGACTCCCATATGTGCTCATGGCATACTACACTTCAGTACATTCCAGCATGGGTTATACCCCTGCGTGGTTAATGTTAGGCCATGAATTAGCCTTACCCCTGGATCTGGCCATGCCCAGGATTCCGGGAGAGAAAAATTCACCATCTCTACGTAGAGCTCATGCGGAAGCGGATTGAACAGACCCATGAGCTAGTGAGAGCAACTTTATTCACTGCACACAGGCATCAGAAAACATGGCACGGCCGGCGGGTGCATGGAGATAGTATGAGGTGGGAAAAATGGTTTGGGTTCACGATTCACATCGTTCTGCAAACGTGCCAAGTAAACTGAGTTACCGGTGGAAAGGTCCCTATGTGGTAGTAGGTAAGAAGTCGGACGTGACCTACCATATGCGCGCCTTGGATGGCCTGACCTCAGTCATCCACTTCGATCGACTTAAACCGTGTGTCAGTGACGACCCAGTACCAGAGCTCACGCTGGGTGTTCCACGTGACACCAGTACTTAGACAGATGTCTCTATGGACTTATTATTATTACTATTTTTCTTATTATTTTTCTTCCCACGTTAGCATGATGGGACGGATTATGGGTAGCGAGAGCTACCCGTGCAGATCCGCAATAACGGGCCACATTGTATGCATCCCTTTATATACCCGGGATGCATATGTAATTTACATCTTTTATCTGTGATATACGGTTAGACATATCTATATGTGATCACATATATATATATATATATATATATATATATATATATATATATATATATATATATATATATATATATATATATATATATATATATATATATATATATATATATATATATATATATTATAATATATTATATATCTTATCTGTAATTGTGGTACATTGGAGCGTGGGTGTTCTCTGTGGAAATATAATTATCCGCATCCAAGAGACCACCCATGTGAGCTATTGTTGAGTTTAATCATTATAACTGAATAAAAGTAAGCATGCACCGGGAATTAAAACAAAACAAAAAAACCTGGAAAAATAATTCCAGGTAAAAACTAAAACTAAAAGTATGCCTCCCAAACTCTTTCGCACCTCTATGGGCTCTTCTCTTATAAACACGCGTCTCTCTCCTCTCGGCTATGCGCCTACTCGGGAAGTCTATAATTCCCGCGATGCATTGATCGTTTGTCACAGGTGTCAAACTAGGAGGGGATGGTGTAGCACGGATCGACCGGACGGGTACCGGCTGTCCCAGCTAAGCTTGGTATGGAACAGCCATTCCAGATTCGCTCCAAGCACGCCCACACACCCCTGAGAAGGATAGTATGCGTATATAGGCCCTATGGGAGAGATTTTCATTAAAAATGGCTAAGTCAGTTAGAACGTCTGGTACGCATGCGCGTGTGTCAAAGCTTCCCGGACAACATGTATAGGAATTGGAAGAGAGTGCATAACTATAGTGTACCGAGTTGGTAATTGTAATATTCTTAGACTATAGCATTCTCGTTGGTCTTGGTACCGATCAGGACCGGGATAAAACGAGGATTACAGAACCTTTTACTATTTTAAAATCGGACCTGAAATGGCTGAGTTATCCGCAAAACTCCCGTTAAATTATTTACAAAATATTGCTTTTGACGTCGTAATCGCGTATACGCATTAAATAGATAAAGAGTGTGCTGTGCAAGTGATAGCCGCGTCACCACTTCTAGCTGCACGCTGCTTGGCTACTGCTAGACCACTGATTGGCTGGGGCACCTACCTCTGACGTCACGAGTAGTATAAAGGTGATGAAAAATCGAGAATCAGGAGCATCACTGTCATGGAAGCCGGCCCGTGCAGGACTGCTGAACCATCGGGATCGACGTGTGTAACTGCTAACCTACGGTGATTCCCGCATCATCCGGTGCCATTCTGATTTCAGTTCATCCACGGTGCTAAGGATTCCTCGGCTTCTGCGAGTTTTTGGATACCTCCGGACGACCATCCGGGAGCAAAATAATTAAAATAATAACTCCTGCATCCAGCCGTTCCCAGGGGAGTCATTCCGCGGAAAGGCCATGCGGGCCCATATGTAATTCTACAGAATGTAGAGCTGATGGTGATTCTTGGTGGATGACTCGCCGGATCTGCCAACCACGATGAAAAGTGGATTCCAACTTCCGCACTGCATGTCGTGTGTGATTAAGTAACTTTTAGACCACAGTCTGGTGGGACTTGCTGGATGTGCCGCAAGAGCTATGCGACGTATCCTGCACCGTGTGCCAGTTATTGTACATGCATAATAATATATATTAGCCCTCTTTGTTAATGGACAACTTCAAACTTTCATACCACCGTCGCCGGATGGAAAACGTTACAACTACTGTTTAAACTATGTAGCAGCTAAGAGACTATCCAATGGACATCTCATGAACTGTTCTATTTCACTGTCCTGAGAACGTGCCATATCCGACCTGCCTGGAGAAGCCAGCTTGCGGAGATCTGCCTGCGGATGCCTGCTTGCGGATGTCCTCCTGCGGAAATCTTTCCAGCATTAGAGAATGTGCCATCTCACGCTATTTATATGTTAGCACCTCAATTTCAGTAACTCTTGAACTTGTTCCATACCGATGACCAATAGGTACTCAAGTAGCTGTACTATAACACATTTAATTACTATTTCCATATATGGTACTGATGACTAATATGTGTCTTACCGGTCACAAGACCACATTTTTATCATTTCTGTTTTACTGTGAATATTATCCTTGTTTACTGTGGGTGCTCTCAACTAACAGCACCATAAGGTTCAGTGACCTGTGACAATTTATTCTAATCATATTCATCATGTATATTGGTTAGGTGTGCATATGGCAAGTGGCCATCTAGTTAGTATGTTTTGTTTATTTATAAAAACTCTAGACCGCAGTCCGCTAGGAAATACTATACAGCAACACATATATCCACATCACTCTATCCCCACCAGCATCAATTTTACACTGAGGTCGCTGATCATGCGCTAATTGCCAGAGCCTGACATGTTACCGACTAAACCTGGCTATTTAGCTCGATAGGATAGGTTTAAAGTGGTTAGGGACAATTTCTCCGTTAGAGACA
The DNA here is from genome assembly GCA_034401795.1 of Chaetoderma sp. LZ-2023a. NCBI lineage: Eukaryota > Metazoa > Mollusca > Caudofoveata > Chaetodermatida > Chaetodermatidae > Chaetoderma > Chaetoderma sp. LZ-2023a. The sequence goes on from CM067364.1 coordinate 30,690,785, forward strand.
CATTGTGTACGTGTTGTGGTAATGTAGCCCCATGCACCGGTAAGGTTGTGTAAAATTGGCCAGTTACCTTTAGGGCCTCATATATATCGAGTTATTGTCTCTTTCCACGATCCAGCAGTCGCAAGGCGTATTAATTGTTTGGAGTCCCTATCGACACGTTGACCGGATCCAACCCTGGGGAACTATCAGAGGTTTCCTTCCAAGCGGTGATGGTTAAAGTGTTGATTTACATACTCCCGCTCCTCCCCCCCCTCCCCCCCCCCCCCCCCCCCCCAGTATCTTCGGATACTTGTTAGTTAGATAACCCCGTCAATGTAGGAAGCACTGCGAAAACAATCGTTTAATATGTGAGTTAGTTAGGTTATATACTAACCCGCAGTGCAATTGTGGGTATTCTGGAACTTAACCCTAACGACAGGTCAAATGTTAGATCCATAGGACACGGTGACGGACGAGATGCGGATCTCCATTCAACTTGTTGGACTGTCTGGGTGAGATCTTGGAATCCGCCACGCCCTCACGGAAAAGACACTCGTGATGGATATCCGTCTCTCTATACCTACCATAGCGACATAGCAGTATTTAAAACTTGCTTGTGTAAACTGTAGCCATTGTTCTGGTGATGTTATATGTGGTTGCGGGGCAAGGTAACCAGATTTTTATCTGATTCGGGAGCCTTGCGTCGTAACATGTATGCACGCTATCCTTTGGAGGTAGATGCTAGGCAAGGTGACCTGCAGGAAGCTGGGCATCTGCGCCCATTGGATAACTGTATCTAAAGTCAGGTAGGAATCCCTGCCACTTGCGGCCAAAGCTTGTATTCGTTTCTAACAACTAAACGGTAGGTTAGATTGTAGCAGAATGCACGCATAAATAAAGCGGCAACTACCAATGCAGTAACTTTGGAACTGCATAAGACGGTGACCTGGAAATTCTTCGGAAATCGTTCGCTCCGTCGTCACGTAAACCAGTGTGCATCACATTAATTATGGCTTCACTAGGATTTTCAGCACTTAGCATTTTGTTTTGAACAAAAGAGTGGCCCTTTTTGCCAGCTCTTTTCCTCCGCTTCAGCATTGAAGGCATTTTCCTGTGACAGAGGCCCGCGCAAGGCACTTTCCTCTCGCAACAACACTATTTTCTTGGTGTGTGTGTTAGGGGTATATTAGTTTATATTAAACTACATAGTGACTTCGTTACGATGCTCTCTTGCGGGGATACCTCAGCAGATTCAAGGATCTGTGTGGTACCTTCAGTGAAACCACATGGAAAAAACACCGGATGGCTCTATGTTTTGTATTATTGTGCTCATTTACTGTCAAGCGAGTGATATTATTTGTATAGTATTTAAAATTGTGACTGTTTTAATTAATAACATCTTATCCATTACTCTAAATTAGAATGGACAGACATACTGGTGACACGAATAGTCAGGATGATACCGTGTGGTTCAATCTCGGTGGCAACGGTTGCATGGCCCCACTGGAACATCAGTGTTCCATCGGCTCTAGGAGTCAGTCTTTGTACTTTCCGGAGAGACGCGATACAGAATCTGCATCCCCGAGATCTGCAACTAACCAGCCGTCCTGCACATTGTGCACTTGTGGTGCGATGAAACAGAACGACATAGTGGACCAGCGCGTACCCCCACGAGCTCAAGAATGTTATTATACACGTTACAAGACAAATGGCATCGCAAGCTCAGATGCGGAGGCGAAAGCAATGTTCACAGTGAAAACGGCTTAGTACTGTATAACCCTAAGTACATAGTCTATTTGTAGCGCTAGATGCATGATATCAGTTTAACCACGTTTCTATGTGTATCGAACAAGATGGCGAGATATCACCAAACAGCCTGGAAACGGCCCCATGGTTCAATTTATGGTGGTACTGTAGTAAAACGGCGCAGTTAGTAGTTCTGCAGAATGTCACTCGTTAGTTGTTGGAGTGCATCGTGGTAGCCGTTTTGAGTGGGCTGGGAACCTTTTATTTAATTTGGTTATAGGCCCTTATACAAGAGTCTTACAAAAACTGCGTCGGCAATCAGGTAACGTTTGTAATTGCATATGTATTAGTCACGTTCTAGCTTTACGCAGTGCTGGAAGTAGCCTTGTGGTAAATGACAATCGTATCAGACTACCTCCCCATCCCGACTGAGCCACTTTAGGCCATCTTTCAGCGAATTACCACGGTAGGCGGATATCAGGCAGGAAGCATGTGGTGATGACGCCACGACGACCTTCACCTTCCCAACATGCGAATATGCGCTAGGCGGGGCTAACTCTTTTGGGGGTGGGGGTGGTAATTATGATGGGATTTATATTTATTGATATCTCAGCCGATGCTTAACCGATTTTAATTCTGTAAAAAGATTCGTCATTCTCTGTCTGGTGTAGATGCCGTCTGACAATGGTGGTAGTCTGGAGCATGTATGGCTATTAAAGGAAGTCTGTTCCAGATTGGAATTATGTGTGGAAAAAGAGTTGATTTCCGGACGTTCTGGATCTTCTGATGTTCTGCCTTCGTCTAATTCCATTGTTCCAGGACCTGATATGTGTGTGAGAGAGAGAGAGAGAGAGAGAGAGAGAGAGAGAGAGAGAGAGAGAGAGAGAGCGTGCATGCATGCGTGCGTGTGTGTGAGAGATGGATGGAGGGAGTGGGGAGGCAGGGGAGTGGGAGGAGAGGGAGTTTGCAACCAGGACCCGAACCTCTTAAATCTGATGGTTGAAAAGATATCCACGATCCAGCTTCATCGTCAGAATCTTCTAACAGATCTAAAAACTTACTGGAAAAGTCTCTCACGCAATTAACTGGAAACATTTACAGAACTCGATATAAATTTTTGAAAGATGGTGTGCAGTTCATTCTATCGTCTACTGTGATGCCACTCTATCCCAGGTTGCTGATTTCTTGATCTGGCTCATTGATTCGCTTAAGCTCGCTGCTAATTCAGTCAGAACATATAGATTTCCTGGGAAAGGCCGCAGAGATCCACCGCAGAACGTCCGGTAGTGGTTGCACAAGGACATTGTTGGTAGAGTAATGATTTGGTGTCACAATTGAACTGCACAATCGTTGACATCGCTAGCTCCGTCAGGAACATTGAATAGTCCGTAAAGTGTACGAATTGTATGTTTCATTATTTAATAAACAATATCTTGAAAATTTTGAAACTAATGTGATTGGGCGCTGTTGCTGCCATAGGCAGCAACCACGCCCAGTCAAATTAGTTCCAAAATATTCAACAGCTTACCTGTATAGTTAACTCGATATTGGGCTTCTGGGAATGCGGAGTTCCATCAATCCCAACAGGAGAAAAGCGTCGGCGGAGGTTAGCTAAAAATGGGCAGAGCATGGCTAAAAATGGATCCCTCTATTTCATAGCTGCAAGTATCTGGCTTTCCTGTTCGGCGAGACGCCTCAAGTCTATCCTAGCACACCATGTAGATGATTACTGAAAAAGTGGATTTTCTGGCGGCGGCAATGGCGTTGGCGGCGGCTAACCTCTGTTAACTTAATAGGACCTGTCTAACTCAATTGAGGGATGCGAGCGGTCACTCAAGATCATAATTAAAATACGTCACTTGTTAGCTTACGTCTCTACCAAAATGATGTAGAAATGGTGTAAGTAAGTCATGAATGGGGGTAAAGCAGGTTCATGAAGTGTATGAACCACGTGTTTTTGGTAAATCTACAATTTAATAAACATTCCGTTGAATATTTTGAAATATTTTAAAATCGAATCAAACAGTCGTATAAGGTGGGCGGTGCTTCGCTCTAAATGGGCCGGACATAGCTATAAATTGATCCCTGGATTGGGAGACTTGCCTACAGTGGACCTACAATAATAATCCAATCTGCCAGCCAAGTATATAACATCATAATCATTTACGACACATGTAGTCTGACGTCACCATCAAAATATGTAATGAAAGTCCGTCATGAACTCATGCTAGTTCGTCATGTGTACGAATTGTATGTCATTATTACTTAATAACCAGTCTGTTGATTATTTTGAAACTAAGTTTCCTGCGCAATGGGCAGCAACGGCACCGTTCAAATTAGTTTCAAATTATTCAACAGCTTACCTGCATAGTTTTCTGGAAATTGAGATGGGAATGTGACTAATAGTTAAAAGTAGATTCATCCGTTTCTAGATGAAGCACTGGTTAGGTACCCTAGTAGATACATTGTCTTTCTTGATCAGTAGCTGCGTCCCATAAGATTTGTAATGTCAGAGTGTCATCTTAATCGTAATTGATTGTCACTCAAGCAACTAACGTCCTAATCAATTACGTCACTGTGTAGCGGACGTCACAATAATAATGACGTATAGCCCTGTCATGAAAACTGAAAAATCCGTCACTATATTATGCATTCTATGTCGTTGATAAATTTGCAATTTAATACACATTATGTTGAATATTTTAAAACTAAATTGACTGGAGCTGTTGCTGCCAGAGGCGCCGGCACCATCCATCAATCAAATTAGTTTCAAATATTCATCAGCTTACGCATACATAGTTACCCTGAAATAAAACATCTGTGAATTCAGGTTTCAATGTTTCAAATGGATTCCAACGCGCGTATAGAGTGCGCAGAGCTTAGCTAAAATTGGCGTAGCTTAGGGTAGCTAAAACACACACACGCATGCGCGCGCACGCACTCACACGCGCCGGCCACGATTGATATTATATATCTGCTTAAAGTTATCTTGAAGCAATAACATTAGGAACATATTTGAAAATTTCAGTGACGATAGTCTTCTTCTGAGCCGCCATTTTACTTTGGTTCTTGTAGCCATTATTTGGGATTCTATTGTTCTCCCTGTCGCGCCTAGTCCAGGATAAAACCATTCCCGTAATGCTAATGCTAGTCATTGTACTGTTGGCCTCTGAGTTGTGCGGATATAACTGTATAGTGTGAAGTAAGCGTATAGTAGTTCGCTTCCAAATGTGTATTTCCTATTGTAAACGTGAAACGTGCTACGCTAGATTTTCTTTATAGCAATTTGACTGATAATTTTTGCTGCCGTAGCAACAGCAACTTTCCTTCAAATTTTTTGCAAAATTATCACCATAAAATGAAACTTCTACTATCTAATGTTTTGAAAAAGATTTCATCGAAAATCATTGCTGCAACAACTTGGATACCGTTTATGACGCAGGCCTAGCTAATTGTACATACGTGTATTAGCTAAATATATTGGCAATTCTACACTAATTATTCTGAGAATAATTTGAAAACGTTGCTGCTGCCTTAGTCAGCAACGACAGCCAATCGAATTGCTAGAAATATCTTCAGAATGTGTTGATACATTGAAAACCCTGCTGATTATTTTGAGAACAATTTGGTTGAAAGTCGTTGGAGAAATGATTTTCAGTCAAATTGTTTCCAAAACGTTAGCTAGTATTTTCTGCTGATTATTTCGAAAATAATTTGAAGGAAAGTTGTTGCTATTATCGTTAGCAACAATTATCATTGTTATTACGCTTACTACACGCTACACAGGCAGATCCCCGCACCTAGGAGGCCAACAGTACAATGGCTAGCATTAGCGTTACGGGAATGGTTTTATACCGTTTTATACCGAGCATCTGGCAGAAGCGAGAACAATAGAATCCCAAATAATGGCGCCCGCAAATATTAAATTAAAGTGGCGGCTCAGAAGAAGACGATGGTCACTGAATTTTTCTAAATATTTTCTAACCTTAATGCTTCAGGATAACATTAGGGTGTTTGTAGTAATTGTACAAGGGTTTTCTGATATGTCGATGATGGATAGATCAGTTTGAATGGCCATTTCCAGTTTATCCATTCATCATATAACGCCAAAATAAACTACGTGACGTGTAGGACGACGTCATAATTAATGGCGTCATGAATGACGTAGCTAAATTCGTTACGAATGCTTAATTGATGACGGACTAAGCGTTGTTGTACAAATTGTATGTCTTTGCTATTTAATAAACATGCTGTTGAACATTTTGAATCTAATTTGACTGGGCGCTGTTGCTGTCATAGGTAGCAACAGCACCCAGTCAAATTAGTTTCAATATATTCAACAACTTAACTGCATAGTTCTGGAAATTGATAGTCAGGGAGTTCAGGGATCGATCGATCCCAACACGGTCAAAGTGTTGGTGGATCTTAGCTAAACATGGGCGGGGCATACCTAAAACTGGAATCCTACATCCTGTCTTCACTTTCATACATTTGATAGCTACTGTGCGTATCGTCCAGTTCATTATGATACCTGAGACCGATCTCGATGACGTTTCCACCCTTAGCATTTTATAAATTAGATGTGTTATTGAATATCTTGCATCTAGGCGAGAGCAACATATATATTATTCATGTTTAGCATGTACTATTGCCCGTCTATGGGTTGCTTCCTCTTGATTAATGCCTGCAGATCTATATAGGTGATAGCTGGCAGGGGCTGACATCTGGCAATACCAAGGCAGTTCTCAACCACGTCATCAACCGAATCATCCATATCAGTCTATGCACACGGGTGTCTGGCTTCGTCCTTTTCCATGATTGGTGCTGTTGGCAATGACTGGATGTGAGCAAGGTCATTGAAGAACAGCGATAGCTCCTATCACAAACTGGAGGTAAATGTGTTCGCTTAATGATAATCTGGCTTTCTCCACCTCCATACCTAGTAGTCTGATACCACTGGTGGTGAACGGAGGTGAGCAGGATCGTTGAAGGACTATGATAGCTGTTGTTCTGGACAAGGTGACAGGAAGGTGAATATTTGTGCATTCAGTTACCTCGCAGACAGATCGATGACATTTTTCAAACACCGAAATGATTGACTGGATTATCACCTTCTTCTGTATGGCCACCAATGATAAATGGTCTATCACGTGACCCATCATAGGAATGAGTTGAGAGTGTATTTGTCTGTGGCGACGAGTCAGTTCCATGAACTCAGGTCTTGTGCCCAATATGTATGCATGGATCTTTCACGTCGGGAATGTACCTTTCCAGTTTATCCATCGATCATTTGATGTTATAACCAACTACGAGACGTGTAGGACGACGTCATAATCAATGATGTCAGGAATGACGTAGATAAGTACGTCACGAAGGCATAATTGAAGACGGACTAAGTGTTGTTGTATAAATTGTATGTTTGCTACTTAATAAACATTCTGTTGAATATTTTGAAACTAATTTGACTGGGCGCTGTTGCTGCCATAGGCATAGATCGATCGATCCCAACACGGCGAAGTGTGGGTTGAGCTTAGCTAAAGATGGGCGGGGCATAGCTAAAAGTGGAAAATTCCACTGGCACCCGCACCCGTTTCCTCAAATACGTCATCGCAGAGGCATCGTGATATCGGCTGTTTCGACTGAATGAATTTGTTTAACCAATCGTGACAAGTGATTGCACGCCAACCTCACCTATGCAACTGGACTAGAAATGTCTACAAACACTAATCTATAATGGTACGTGGTCAGTCCAGAACCCGGGTTCACTGACTGTTTTTCTCTTCTGGACCTAGATTCTCATCCACCGTCTGTCCAGCCAAATCTCATCCACCGAGGAATACAACTGATCGGAAGAGGACCTGAAATTCATCGGGGATCATACCACCCACAATAAATTATACTCCTGACGCAAATATCTTGAATAACTAACAGACGAATGACACATTATTCAGGGGCATCGGAACACAACTGGTAGTGAACAGCAATGTACAATTGAGATCCACGTCGCGGATGGGATTACAGCAATATCTGATCATCGGTTCTTGTTCAGAAGAATACTTATTTATTTAAACAGGTTTTCACCAACAGTTAACATTTTAAACTTAATAATAATTACCATGCAGATATAAGGAAATGATCAATATTTTGAAACTAATTTGCTTGGAAGCTGTTGATTTACCCAATCAGGACTGCTTACTGTTATTAACCGGACTTCATTTTTCCTAGCAATTCAGTTTTAGTTATGCCCCGCCTATCTTTAGTTAAACTCCACCCACATTTCGCCCTTGTTGGGATCGATCGATCCCTGAATTCCCTGACTATCAATTTCCAAAAAACTATACAGATAAGATCCTGGATATTTTGAAACTAATAGGCAGCACCAGCGCTCAGTCAAATTAGTTTCAAAATACTCAAAATGTATACTTTTCTGGAAATTTCTAGTCAGTGAGTTCAGGGATCGATCGATCAATCCCAACACCCGCGAGGTGTGGGTGGAGCCTAGCTAGAGATGGGCGGGGCATAGCTAAAACTGAAAAGGTTCATTAGTGTTTTGGTTAGTGTTCTTCAGATTTTATTGTTTGTCATATTGCTCCATAAATTCTTGGTTTTGGACTTGTGCTCGTATTTTCTCTTTCTGTTTCTTCCAGTATCGTACCATCCTCTCGCTGACTCCATATCTCCTCTCTGCCTGGGCATTACTACCGCATAGCTCGGCGTACTCAATAACGCTCATCTTGAAATCAGGCTTGTAAAGGCTACGTTGTCGAAACTCTGGCACCATCGTAACTGTGAAGCAATAATAATAATAATAATAATAATAATAATAATAATAATAATAATAATAATAAATGATGATGATGATGACGATGATGATTTTATAACGAGAAAAGAACAATAGTCTACGTACCCACGCACCCCACTGCGACTGTATAATAAGAAAAATGTTATAAGAAAACAATAACATGCATCTGTAGGCGGGCGAGACTAAGATTTCTATGATATACTATTAGTTTTACAAGTATTTTGTGGGAGGTACATGGATGGTATGGAATGGTAATATCATGAATATTGCCATCAGTGTGGTAGGTGTTAAAAAACTTAGGAGAGCTATACCACGATGAAAAGCATGAAATGGACCGAAATAGATGGTCCCTACCAGATCTCAATTAGCTTGAACATTCATCTGATATTCCTTTTTCTCAGTGAACATAACAGATGTCGACAGTCTACTACAAAATACTTATCTACAGTCATACCCACCAACAACTTTCTCACTCTAATACTGCTATGTTATTGTTGGGCACACACACACACACACACACACACCCCCCCCCTACCCCACACCCATCCCATCCCACCCCACTCCCAATGTACCATATTAAAAGCCCTGTATCTACAATAAATATCCTAGATAGAAGACAATTACAAAATATTATGAAGATCGTTTATATGTAGAACACGCTATGGCAATCAAAACACAATGGTACAGAAATATATGTTGTACCGTCCTGTGTTTACGACTATACAGGAGTTATTATTATATTACAGATGTTTGTATCAGCTGTCACGTCATTTATTGTAATGTCTTGTTTTATGTGTAGGGGGGTCCATCGATTCATAGGCACTGCCTTTGATGGACTGCCCGAATGTGATGTATATATCCTATATATTAAGCATGAAATAAATCATATATCCGTCAACTAATCCAATCAAATAAGAGCATTGGGTCACGTGACATCACTGAGGGGTGCCACTATGCAATTGATTTGCAGGTTGTACAGGCTTGTGCGACCTACGCAAACAGAATATTTCCCGAGGGAAACACATTGTTTGCGGAGATCACACAAGCCTCTACGCCCAGCAAATACGTGGTGAAACGAATGTGTTACCCTACCCGACTGAGCGACGAAGTAATTAGCCATTAAAGCGATGAACTAAACGTTTCATCGGGAAGCGAGAATCTTGGTCAGCAAACGGTTTATTACCCCATAGCAATGTCACGTGCCCAAATACTGTTGTTTGATTGGTTAAGATCAGGGATGTATGATCTTGTATTTCAACCAAGCCAGGGCAATTCCACACGGTATTCCCCGTGCGAAAAGCGCGTTTTAGCTTTGCCGCGCAGCTAGCCATAAAGCTCATTATTATAATATGACTGCCTCAAAATGGGCAGATATGCGCCCGATTCGGCATATTTGAAAATCAAGTATCTCAATTTCAAAACAACTATATAGGAAAGCTGTTGCATATTTTGAACCTAATTGGACTGGGTCCCGTTGCTGCTGCAAGGCTGTGCAACCCGCTTCTATAACGAATTTAATACCCGACAAAGCGATGAATTATCACAGCTATCAAAACGGCATATTAATTACCATCAAACTGTTGCATATCACAACCAGAGACTATTGATCTGTCAACAACATGCCATCTTTAAGTGTGACGAGCGTGTCAATTACAGTAATCAACATATCGATATGAAATGGAATATGCATATCCGTGTAGAAAAGCCAGATCAGCTGACAGTTCCGGTGACGGTATGTTTACAAACAACGAGGACACGCCTGCTTCAACAAACCCACGTCTTATAGCTGCTAATGACGCCAACAAATCTGGCACTGCACCGTCACATGAACTGGATGATATTAACATTAAGCGCTTTTAATCTTTACTGTCTACACTACAATGGTCCATACTGCATCGGTTATAGACAGATCTAACTGCGTTTGGCTTCGCTGTGGAGATGTCTAATTCAAGAATTGCTTACAATGTCTAAATGTCACGTTATGATGAAATATCTCCCTCAGACGTCTGAGTGGTAATAAATTCGTTACACCAGTGTTTAGCCATGGGTACAGGTACACTCCCATAATTGACTCCCTCTCTCACCCACCCATCAACCCACCCCCTCCTCTCCACCCATCATCACCATCATCATCAGCAGCAGCAGCAGCAGCAGCAGCACCACCACCACCACCACCACCATCTACGAGGCATAAGCCATTTGCTTGTTATTGCCTCGGGAGATCGACCTTTGTTGAATCAAAATTATTAATTATGTTTGGCTAGCCCTTTTCGGGTTTTCAGTGTTTTGGGGAAGTGTTGTGGTGCAGATGGATGTCTTTCATCAATTTATTATTTAATAAACATTCTGTTGAATATTTTGAAACTAATTTGACTGAGCTCTGTTGCTGATAGGCGGCAACATGACCCAGTCAAATTAATTTGAAAAAATTCAACAGCTTACCTGTATAATTACCTTGAAATGGGATTCTGTGAATTCTTTGTTCAAAGTATATGAATCTATCCCAACAGGCGCAACCCGTGGATGGGGCTTAGCTAAAGATGTATTCCTGTATTGTATATCCCTTGTCCCCTACATAGGTTGCTAGGGAAAAGGAAATATAAGGACCAGTCCACATTAGAGAGTTAATCTGGAGTAACATCAAACCTAAGTAGTATGGTGCTACTCGTCATTAACTCTCTAGTGTGAACACGGCCTAAGATCAATCACCGCCATACAGTAGTTTGTTCTAGTAATGCTCACTGCCGTGAAGCCTCTGTCATCAGTCAGGTGCTTCACGCATGAAGTGTGAAATTTGCCTCAGAAAGCAAATCTTCTAAATCAATTTGTTCCCCAGTCATGCATGATCTATGCGTGTACATTCAATTTGACAAAAAATGAGAAAGATTTCTGTATTGCCGTCCCGATTATCTCTTCGTTTAATATTGAAGGAATCAGACGCTTCATTAACTTACTCGAGACGTTTGTCGGAGTCTGAGATCGACTAGTCAAGACTGAGCTGATGACTTGAGGATTTCCGGTTCGGGAGAAAGGTTGTCTTTCTCTTTACACAGATTAATAATTTTCTGGTAACAATTAACAAATATAGATTTATTAAGCTTGTAAAACAACTTTGTAACTTGACGAAATAATTGATAAACTGATAAGATTATTCACAGATTAACTTCTACTATTGACTGAGTTACTACATGGCAATCTAATAGTTATAACACATTCGTACTAAGATGGCTCTTAGTACAACAACGCCTGATCTTAAGAACATCAGTTGTGCGAGTGTTAATCTAAGTATTGTGCAAGTGTCTTATATAGAATTAAGCAAACATGGGCGCATGCGTATAACTAATTAATATGATAACTATTCCTTGCATTTGATTCGCTGGCTCTAAATACTGACCAATCAAAACATATTCTGAGATTTTTCTCATGGTGCAATAATTGCCAGATCAATCCGGTACTATCCGGATTAAGATGGCAAGTATTTGACTAGTTAACAATAACATTCGTATTTTGATTATGTTGTCAAACACGGATTCCATGCATGCTTAAGCATTCTAAACTTGCCTGACAGGTCTATGACTAAGTTTCTCCTATTCATTTATAATCGACAAGCTTTGGGTTCACTGAGTTCTTATACATCAAAGTGCATTATGAGTTGATCTCTGACTTGGTTCGTATATGATACCTCATTTGTGGAAAAGCCATGAGTGTGTGTAAGTCATGATTCAATAACCATATGCTATTATGCCTTCTATTACGAAAGTCAATGAGAAATGTCTTGAACCAATGTCTTAAGTAACATCTTACAAGGCATTGATGCGCCGAATGTCAGCATGTCTTTCTTACTATAACCCTGCATCAAATCAATCAATACTATGTAAGCTATATCCAATCATGTATAAACCACAGAGGTCTTATTAGAAAGGCGGAAATCAATCAGTAAAATAATCATATGCCAATTGGAGTCCAAAATGGACTGCGCTAAACATTACATGCACCTAAAAATGTTGCTTGTTAAAGGTACAGTCTTGTAGGCCTAATAAACCATTTAAAATCAGGCCTGATTCTACCATCGCATTATGGATAATAATATGTGTGCATTCGTTGCTGGCTTCTATTTAGCAACATCATGAGTAAACACGTAGCTGGCATGACAGCATCCCATTATACTCAAAGTAAGTCAAATCATTCTAATATCAATGCCAACATCAACTGGTTCAAACTATCATCAATTCCAACATGTACAAAGTAAATATCTAATGGAACATGGATGTCTATTTATCCGTCCATTAATCCATTCATTCATCCATCCTGTTTATTTGTTCTTGTGGGATTATAAAATAATATTAATATAATAATATCATACTGCATTAAATGGTGCTATTACACCATCGCTGTGAAATGATTCAGTCAGTGGCATTTAACATTCCCTGTATAAAGTGGCTCTGGGGAATACCATAATAGTAGATCAGTCAAATTTTAAATTGGAACAACTTATAATGACGACATGATAACGATGTCATTAAACGAATATTCATATCAAAAATGACTTTACAAAGTTTAGGGTCAAATATGGAAGGATTAATGCCAGATCACGATGGTCGTCGATACACGCCAATCATCGAGTCCCATCATGTCCCATATGTACAACATGTTCTTTGTCTTAAAGGCACTCATTCACACCAAGTAGATTTAGATAAAATAATAACAAACTTAGCCAATCCAGGCATATTTAGCATATATTTTTGCCATGTAGTGAAATATGCATAGATTTCCAATGTTGAACGCTCTTCTCATTGAAGTTGAAGTCATATTAAAAAGTTGGGACGTACCACATTACGTTTTATTTAAAGTGCGTAGATTTTGCTTCGTGAAATGGGGTTATTTCCGTGCAACAAAAAGACGACCCCAACCCCTAATGCATAAATGCACCAGTAAATTCGGTTTAATTATGAGAAATGTAAATATATGAGAATTGGTAGGCCTAAAAGAAGTGAACGAAAGTATAGCTATATAATCGAACTAAAGAAGGGTCTTCTATTAAAGGTGCATATTCACACTAAAATGTTGGAACATAAAATTGTTAAAATTTTCTACATTTAGAGGCTTAAATTATGTGCTTAGATGCAATGAAACGAAATAATTGTTAGTATATGATGACTTCATTATGTATAAATTAATAAAATGTTTAGGTTGTGAAAAAGACAATGCCCTAATTCAACTTCACAACTAAAACAATTACATTAATTTATACAGAATGAAATCATCATATATTATGATTTATTTCGGTTCATTACATTGAGGTACACAATTTAAGCATCTAAAAGTATACATTTTAACAGTTTTATTTTCAAGCATTGTAGTGTGAATATGCGCCTTTAATAGACATTATTTTCTTAGACAGGACCGGCTTCCAAACAAATTAATTTCGAAGTATTCAACAGGTTATAAGTTTGTGTCCGAAAGATGGTCTCAGTCTGGACCAGCCACCCAGCCCATCCTATTAAACATGCATAGAGGAAACAGCACTCATTCATAAAATAAATTCTTACTGTACTGTACTGAAGAAACTATCATAGAAATAAATAAAGAAAGAAATCGGCTTCACTGGTAATGGAAATACGCAGAATTTGCGTAAGTAAATTCCGAGGGATACATCCGATCAAATACATCACATGTTAGCTGAATTAGTTACTATCAAAATGACGCACCTCCATCACAAAAATCGAACAGTCAGTCAGCTCAGTGTAGGAATTGTATGTCTTTGATCAAATGCAATTTAATAAACATTCTGCTGAATATTTTGAAACTAATTTGACTGGGAGTCGTTGCTACCGTAGTCCACAGCGGATACACCTTTATAGTTACCTTGAAATGTAGATTCTCGGAATTCAGGGTTTAAAGTTTCAAATGCATTCGAACACGCGGAAAATATGGGCGGAGCTTAGCTAGAAATGGATCCATCTGTTGTAAAATGGTCTTTGATACATTGTACACCTTATATTCTTCCCTGCATCAACATATTGGTGTAACTTACCTGTCTGACTGATGTGAGACACCAATCATTTGGGCAATGACTATGGATCTGCTGAATATTTTGAAAACACTTTGGCTGAAAGTTGTTGGTGGCAATATTTCAGTCAAATTGTTTTCAAAATATTCAGCATATCCAGAGATAATATCTGGTTGGCCATGCTATCCCGTGAGATTTGTCTACCAAAATCCGTTTCTTAGTTTAAATGGCACCTTTAGGGTCTCACTATACTGCAAGAGTGGTGGCAACTGCTTTGGGGCACGCATAGATACTTTTCACGATAAATATTTCACTCTATATTCAGCTGAACCATTCATTTAGCACAGACTTCCGTGAGATTAGTTATTCAGTGCTGATAATCTGTGTATATTGTCTCCAGTCTTAATTTAAATAGAAACAGATGCCTGGCACCTTTACATTTTCCCTCATCTTTGGGCCTACAATTGGGTTACTCTAATTACTAAAGTTCTCATATTTTCAGTACTCCAGTATCTCATGACAACCTATTTTGAGTATGCTAAACGTATGTGAAAAGGTCTCGATCTATAAGAACTACTAACACTCTTCTTTATTATTACTCCAGTAGAAATTAACCAAGATTGCAATGATTTGTGACGAACCCAAAAGTGAATCAGAAAAGATAAAGAAAGGGATGTATGTTTAATTTCATGGTGTCATTTACAGGATGCCCACAGATATTTTGAAAATTGAATTCAAGGTCTTTTCAAGGATTTTTAGGGTCAACAAAATATTTTTCAGGGATAATTTTAATTTCTGGCCTCCTTTACACCACCTTCTAGCCCCAGTTCCTCCCACATAATTCTTTATTATCACATTTTAATTACAACATTTTAGACACAGATAATATGACACAGTCATAAATAATTAATGTTTTTGAAATTTGTTTTAAAGCATGACTGTTTTATTTGGTCTGCCATTGCCGCGAGACTTTGTATATGACAATTTTAAGGGTTTTTTAAGGAAATGCTCAATTCTGCCTAAACTCAAGGACCCTTCAAGGCCTTGAAAATGAAATATTTTCCCACGGATTTTCAAGGCTGTGAAAATGCAAACGGTTGATCAGAAATCATTTATACCACGCCGTTAGCCAGAGGTTTGTATATATACATGATCAACTAGATCATGCATTTTGCTAGATGTACTTTATCTCTTTGTTTGAGCTCCCACAATATGACCAGCTTATGGCATTTGAAAGTGTAGCTGCAGTTAGCTGATCTCCAAGAGTCATATAAAATGGCAATGAAGGTTGGTTTCGTCAATGGGTTGCAGGTACTTTTGACTACAATGAAGATGCTCTTAATGGTCACAATTCCTCAAATGCCATGGATATCATAACATGTCAGGCACTTCTGGTCAATGATAAAGACGCATGAGTGTTTCTGCAGCAGGGATAGTATGTACTGTTAATTTTAGTGATATAATCAGGTCTTACAAACCTCCAATAAAATCTCTTATGGCAGAGGTCAGGTTTGAGCGAATCGTTCTAGAATATATGGATGTAAAGAGATTTCAGTGTTTAGACACCATGGCTAATTTCTTGGTATTTGAGTCCAAATCTACCGAGCTCGCAGGGTTTCATGTCTAATGTGAGTATTGAGCATTATGTTGCGACTTCAGTTATATTTAATGCAATGGTTCTTCTTAATCCAGAAACAGATGAGGCTGTTTATAATAGCACAATGCAATTTGTTTGTGATGAAGCACTTTCAGCAGGCATGTGTTGTGCGGTGGTAATGTTTGATCCATCTCCCTTCCTAAAGGCATACAAATTAAAGACAGTTAAAGCACATGAGTTTAAAACCCACTTCATTCATCTTGAAGGTTTTCAACAGCTATTGTCCTTCCTCGGAGCTGGTCGTAAAACTCATGGAAGGTAGAGGTTTGGAAGAAATATAGGAAAGTTCATGCAAGAAAGAATTCCCGAAGATCGTGGAAGGGAAAACATAAACATACACTTCTACTTACAGCTCTGCGTGTTGCGATAATGCAACCAATGCTCCAGTTAACAGACAACGATGGGAAACTTAAAAGTGAAGACGATGACAACAGTAGTCTGGTAAAAGATATAAACTATGACTCATCCTTTGAAACAAAGCAGAAACATTAGACATATTTTGTACTGCAAGGTATATTATAATCAGATAAACAATCTCACAATGTCGAGAATGAAATGTTTTCAAAGCTTAAAGATCGTTATACAAGACTGTCATAACTGTTGCATTGTGACCAGGGAATAGAAACAGATTCTGAATATATTCTACAAGAACTCAGTAAAATGTTAGACAAGATGACTTCTAAATATCAGAAAGTGAGAATGGTACAACTTTAGCTAATGCTTATGATATTTGTCTCTACAGCACGCATACTTATTAGAGCTGAAGGAACAGGCAATTGGGCATTGCATATTAAATTAACACATGACAAGCTGCCATTTCTCGCTACATCAAGCCATACAACTATAACAAGTGCTGTCATCTATATCTATAAGATTGTCAAGCTGCACGATGATCAAAAGACGCCTTTATGAATGGATTGTTTGCTGTGTGTCAGACTGAAAACCTCTCTTGGTTTGGAACATGGACAGATATGACAATACCACAGAGGTCAATGAAATCCAGACAACAATACAGTGACCTCATCATCAAAACAAGACAACGAAGCTTCAAATACTAAATGGCCCCTATCTTCCCACTTTGTAGCACGGTGTGCATATATTATCCATACTCTCACTGATAGAAATACTGGTGTATTGTCTGAACAGCATAGAGAAATAACATCTGGTCACATCTACATCGACCATGATGCTTTGAATAAACTCATAGCATTCATGAGGAGTCATAAGTCCATTTATAAATGATACGATTCACAGTTGAAGAATATTGCAACATGTGTTATTGCTGATCAGCATGTTAATGCCGATGGTGATAAAATATTGGTAATAAAATCCATAAACAAATCACAGACATGATATATAGTGATGTTTTGTTTTAAAAGTCCAACCAAGCAACACCATTTGCAGTGATGAGAAGTCCCTCAAGTTAGAAAGTGGTAAAGACATATGCAAGGCATCTGCAGAAATCTACCAACGATTATTGTCTATTACATATGCAGGTTGATCTAGCTGATAAGACTGTTTTGGTTATGAATTCGCAACTATATCATCTGCTCTATTCCATGAAGATGAAGATAAAAATGACAAAGAGACGAAATTCTCTCTTAGCTTAAAATAGATCCAACAATCTTATGTACAGACATTCTTGTGTCGAAGTTGCATCGAAGTTGTGTATGTGTGTCATTCTACATCGAATATCATTAGAGCCAGTTTGTTCGTCTTATTTGGGTTATGTAACCATTAAGTACATGTATCTTCAGATGTGTTTGATAGCTACGGCGGAACTGCATCAAGAACTTTTTCAGCTGGCATAATTGTGAAGAGTCCTTCACCTTCGCCTGTCCCTGCAAATAAAGCAAGTTTTTTGTCCAACAATTGATATAAACATCCTTTCATTGAATTACTGGCAAATTATCTGACTAAAGGTGGTGTCGACCATGTAGGTGATTGAATTACTACGTAGGTGGGAGATCATTTTTGACATTCTCATCCCACTGATCGATGCCCACCGGGGGCATATAATGAAGTTGATGTATCCAATGGCTTATCTTTGTCTTTCTCCAAACTGTGGAGTTCTCGTCATCAGGGTCTGGTGATGTCGGATAGGTGTGTGGAAGTTGATGATAGAGCATAAGTGCTCTTGTATTCTTTTCTTAAAGGTGCAGTTTGTTTCCCCCACATATTGTTTTTTCACCTTTTGCATGTGATGAGCTAGAGTATTTTCCTTGATTGGGAATTTTCTGCAATTTCAGCTCTGTAAGTGAGATTGGTGTGGCTGCTTTGGAACCATTTGCTTTGTTCCATGATTTTGCAGAAATCACATTTGCCTTTGGGGCAAGCTTTGAACATGTGCTTATATGACGGTCTAATGCCATCTGGGTTAGGTAGATGGGCCCTGACGATTTGGTCCTTGATGCCTGCCCATCTCTACAACTGAGTGGACAAGAACAATCTAGGGATAATGACAAGCCCGGTTGGGCCAACATTTCCAAAAAATGTAGGACAATATTCACCGAGAAAATGTTTTCATCATCATGAGAATCATTTCCTATGAGAGCGAAAGAACCGCCTCCAGCAGGTGCTCTGAGGATGTCTACAGTACGGACAGAAACGTCACAAAGTCTGACCCATTAGGAAGCTCTCACCCAGCCCAAAGCATTCATTCCAAAGGTTTGGAAAACCAAACTTATTTTCTCACAGTTGAATCCATTTCCTTTCACATACGGGCTTCTAACCAGGAACCGTATATACATCAGAAAAAATTGTTTTAAAAAATCCCCGTCATAACGGTTCAGATGATCGTCTGCTCTGGACCAATCAAAAGCAATGTCTCCATTAGCAGCCTGTCACAGTCAATCAGACAGCATTTTCAAAACCGATCGGCTCCTGATTTTGCTATAAAAAAGACCGATGCAGCAGTGTTGGGCTGTTCAGACATTTTGTCTACAAACCAGTAGATGTCATGCTAATTATCGCATACATAGTTATTACAGCCCATGTATGTGATGAAGATGATGCTGATATTGCTATTGTTCGTAGGGCTGTAGCATTTTCCAATATCCATACTACTGTAAAGGTAACACTGATGTGCTTATTCTTTATTTATACTATACTTCTAATAAGTATGGATAAAGAGATATCCGATGCTGTAAAACCAGTATTGACCTAAGTACCTACTGTACTGCTTTAAATGGGAATTATGTGTAGTATTATATGGGAGCATAGGTGGACGGACTGAGGATGGTGGTGGTGGTGGTGGTGGTGGTGGTCTTAATTGTGATCTTGATGATGACTAGCATATGTAATTATTGCCATACTATCTTGTTCAGCTTTGGTCATTCATGCAACTGTTACAAATGGATTGCCACTCAGTGTGTTTAATTATACATTAAAACATAGTCCTTATGCAAAACGACTGTTGTACTGCTAATATGTTACATTAACAAATGTATATAGTTCAAGTTCATTATAAGGCAATTGAAAATTAAGCTAACTGAGACACATGGTGAAACCTTTCTTTGATGTTGCCGCCAACGCCAATAAAGTTATCCTGTACCTAGTACATACATTTATGTGATTATTTTTAATGCAATCGGCATCATTTATTAGACATCACAAAACAATTTTAAAGCATTAAATTCGATACATGTGAACATTAACTCATGTACAGCATGATGCATTAACAGAATTCTAGCATTTGACTTAAATGATAACGGTTTCCTTTGATGTCTCCAAAATCAACTTTCCCCAAGATTTCAGGGTTGCATTTTATGTACAGTTAGAGGACACCCATATGTTAGAGCAAAAATTCGTTTATTATACTAAATGTATGGATTCGGCTAAAATCATGTCGATTTCTACTGTACTATATTGCAGGTGTTGCAACTGGAAACATGGGCCATATAGCTGTGCTATCGCGTATGAGAGAGCCAGCATAGTATGTGTCACTAGTCTGTTCATTACCATATCCTCATACGTACTAACTCATTATACACCATGGAATCACAAATTTGTACTAAAGCAACTTAAGAGAATCGTAACTGTGGGAAATGCCTCCGCGGTTTCAACCCTGAAATTGGTAGACTTTGTACAGAAAAGAGCAAAGTATGGCGAAGTCAAATGTGATTCACTTGATAAAAATTTGACTGATTTTACTCCGGACGAATTAAAAGAACATGCAATGTGTCATTGGCAGTTTTACTAAGAGGTAGTACATAGGGTTATGCTAAAGAGAGCAGAGGAGCGATTCATGGAAGCCTTGTCTGCTACCACGTTTGTTAGGCCAGCCGATATCGAACGACCATCAGCAGTTTGTGACATATGTGAAGAAAAGGGCCGTGCTGTAAAAACCTGGTGATTACTGTAGTATAGGAAATGCAAACTGGGTTATGCGACCTGGAGAACTATACAGAATCTTTGCCACCCTCTACGATTTAGGAAAGTACATAGAAGGTAGTGGCCTCGATATCGTAGCGATGGAGAAGGGTATTTATTTCCAATCCTATCTACATCAAATATATGCTGGTAAAGCAACCAGACGCGATGTGGAGTATCATGTAATCAATCTGTTATGGTGAATCGCCACGACGGCCACTGGTTGAAATATGGCAGAACTTACGCACTGCTCTTCACCATCATATTAAGACTATGCCAGAGGTCGATGATTTTACGAACACATTTTTCTTATACCATCACCGAGAAGCTGACAAATAGACAGAGCGGGGAATTACCTTTTCTGGAGTATCCAGCAATCGTCTGACGTCACATGAGGTCATAATCAGCTAAGCGGCATGTAGGATGACGTCATAATCATTACTCATAAATGATTCTATATGGCCAGTCTTTAACGCTTAATAGTCCGACACGCTGTACGAATTGTATGTCTCTACTATTTAATAAGCATGCTGTTGAATATTTTGAAACTAGTCATAATAGATGTCAGACTGGTGTTCGAAGCATGAAAAATCATATGATATGGACAAAGTAAGTGACTTTGTTGAGGAATTCTGGGATGATGAGGAGTCATGTTCAACAGATACACCAGTGAGCCATTAAAATAGAAGACAGGAGCAAGAAGAGCAGCCACTACACAAATCTTAAAATTCATAATACATGACACAATGAATCTGCGTAATGTTTCCTTGAAACTTCTCCTGTCGCATATTGATACTCAAAGCCAACTAGCAGAATATCTTGGGAAAAGGCTGCTGAAGTACTTCACGCAGAGTGAAGCGGCACTTGCCGTTGTCTATTCACCATCGACTTACAGTAACACATCCAATGTTTTAGTCATGACTTATTTACACAGTTACGAGGATGCGGAGATCCAAATATAACCATGAGCCGAGACCAAACCTCCCATTTCTTAGTGATCATGGATAGGAAGATGGTTTTCTTGTGGTATATATATATATTTGCAGCTTAGATGGTCACATACACATCAATAACCAAACTCCGTTTAGATTTAAAAATGCGATTAAATTGTAATGCAACAAATTCTGCGCATAGGTTTACAAAATCTTCGACACTTTGGTGCTCTAAAGGTTTCCCCATGTTCAACATTGAGATGATTTGATGAAGCAATGTGTCTCATAGAGTGGCTCTCTTAGTCGCGTTCTTCTCTGCTGCCCCATTCATCGATCCAATTATGTTATTCGCATTATAGACACCATAAGCTTTCATTTGATATGCAACGTGCCAATGCTATTAGGCAATCCAGATCGGTGACCTTGAGTGGCCTTAAAATGACCGTATAAAACACTAAATGTAAACATTAAAATTGCCACCACTATATTTCTGATTACTGAGACTGAAGATGTTGTTTACATTTTTAAAAATAATTTTAGCAAACAAATTTCAGGATGTGAATACCGGGTTCTAGGATTAGCTACCCTCAGATCCGCCGAGTTAGTACTTGGAAACTATTGGCATATGTTTCCCAACACTGCGTTTGAAATCAAAGCGTTAATTTCTCAATGGTGGATATTTGTTACAGTATCATCACATTACGTCATTTGGGGATTCCAAGGTACCAGGGAATATAAGCCGTTATAGACAGGTCGAATGCGAATCATGTATGAGCATGAATAGTACTGTTATTATTATATCGCTGGGGGAAAACCCGATGACTGTTTGATAATGACCTATAACTAATCCGAACATGTAGACTGAATGTCAGAATGACTGTTTGAATATTTTGTAGAGAATTGTTTTGTAAACGAAAGGATGGTAATTACGATCACTATGGGCGGACAAATTATGCTGTTCATATTTGAAATCAGTTTGATTGAGTTGGGTGTGATTATCACCAACCAATCTAATTTTGTCATTTCGGATATTCTTAATAGTCGTTTTGGGGTTGTGTTTAAACACAGCCATAAATTACTAGAAATAAGGAGGCGGAGTTTACTCGCGTTAGACCATAGAACTGGTTCTGGTATTTTAATATGAAAACGGCATGGCGTGACGGTAAGACAGTGATGGATTCAATACTGAGAAGCTGTAAGGAGACGTTCTCGGTAGTTAACGCAACAGAGTCTTACGGAACCATTGTGTAAGATAAGATTATGATGGTGGCCAAGGAAGATTAAAGATAACGGGAACGGCCATTGTAGAGTGCTGAGGAAACCGGTTCTATGATTCATTACTGCGTGGTGCCTGATGCTGATTGCACAACTTGTGGTCATCCTGGAATAACCCCACCGGGTTAAGGATCAACCATAAGTACGTCATGACGAGTGCTAACCATCCATCGTCGTGACTAAATGAGAATTATCCCATTGTGAACGTAATTACAGCAGTATCCTACTTGGTTGGTTAACGCTCCTGTCACAATAAACCAAAAGAAGTGGGAGCACAAAGTATACGAGTTATGGCTGTTGATGAGTCTTGTCAAAGCAAGCAAAGTTTACATTATCTGTCAGGAGCCATCACACCCGAACTGGTTCCCACCATTTCCAAGATTGGGCAACGAGGGAGCAAAGGACCAATCAGTGTGCGATTTTTAGGGGGAAATGCTAGGGATAGCCCAAAATGACGTCAGAGCAGAGGAACCGCTTTATTTGTATATAAGTTGGTGTCTGCTCTGTTTTCGGCTATCTTTGTACCATCGCGAGATCAGTACGTATCTTTATTCCAACCGGAGATCAAAGTGGTAGTCTTTGTATTGATTACGAGTTAGCAAGTAGCTTATAATTATTATCACGTTAAAAGTTATCTCAATTGTTGTACAAGCCTTCAATGCGGCCTTTGTAAATTATAACAAGAAGATCAGTACTGATCATATGCATTATTATATAAGCTAGCTATTAAAGAAACACAGAAAATATGCAATAAGTGCAGGCATAAATGAATTATAGTCAAGTCACATTTAGAATATTTAATGGGATTCTTAGCCTATTAATCCTGAAACAAAAATACTTGGATCAATAATGAATACATATATAATCTTGTACATACTTAATTCAAAAGAGAAATCCATGTCAGATAATGATCAGTGTATGGAAGTGGGAATGTTCCAGCAGACTTAAAAGAAGTCTCAGACAGAGCATGAGATGTAAAGATTAAATCTAATGTTGCACCAAGTTGGTGGGTTGGCCCAGTTATATACAGCTGTGCAAAAGTTAAGCACCACCCTATTTTTACGCACATGCGAGGGTATATTCATGTGCTATGAAGAAAGCAATAGCATAAACATTTATGTACCCATCCATCTTAGTGCAAGAGGTAATAATGCAACTAGAGGAATGCTGATTATGATGGTGGGGAAACACTGTATGTTTTTGTTTGAACTTGAAAACGAGGCCTGAATAGGGTTACGTTGACACAACTGACAACTATTGCCCTACAGTTGACACACGTGGCTAGATTGTCATTAATGGTGTCTGAAAATGAAGTTTAACATCTGTGCACGAGTTTGAGACTGTCATTATTAATACCGGGTATATCCACCTTGTGCCTGGATGACGGCCTGGACACGACGTCTCATGCTGGTCACCAACCGACTGATACGCCATTGTGGTATTCGTTGCCATTCAAGATGGAGTGCGTCTGTTAATTCCTGTAGGTTCTGCACAGGAGGATCCCTCCTTCTCACCATGTTTCCCAGAATGTACCAGATATGCTCAATAGGGTTCATGTCAGGGCTCCTTGCTGGCCATGGTAGGGTTTCGATGGCATTCTGGCGGAAGTATTCATGCACAGCTCTAGCACGATGTGGTCGGGCGTTGTCATCCATGAATATAGGGTGGGTTCCAGGTGCATGATTTACAAAATGAGGGACCACAACTCTATCCAGTATGGAATCTTGATATCTTTGTCCATTTAGTGTTCCAGGTACAGTCAACAGATCCAGCTTACAATCAAATGAGATGCACCCCCATATCATAACGGAACCTCCACCAAATGGAACTTCTTCCATGATGTTACGTTGGTCGTACGCCGTGCGTCTGGACCTCCATACACGAGTTCGACCATCTGTGGCATGAAGCAGGAACCGACTTTCATCGGACCAGTGTACCCGTCTCCAGGATCTCATGTTCCAGTGTCTTCTTTCGTTGCACCACCTCAGACGCTCCTCTTTGTGGTGTGCAGTGAGGAGAGGACGTCTGACAGGTCTCCTAGCTTTCATGCCAGCAGCATACAGTCTCCTTTTGACGGTAGACATTGACACTCTATTGCGCGTTTCCCATTGCTGGCTGAGCACTCTGCTGTTGGTGAATGGAGATCTCCTAACAAGGCGTACTAGGGCTCGATCATCACGGGCAGTAGTCTTCTTCGGTCTTCCAGATCTAGGCCTGTCCTTCACCTCGTTAGTTTGCCCATGTTTTGCAATCAAACGACTGATTACAGTATGGTTAATGTTCAGCTGTCTGCCAATCTCTCTGCATGATATACCAGTGGTATGCATGCCTATGATTTGCCATTTCACACGATCACTTAACCTTCGTCTTGCCATAGCGGTTCACAATCAAGAGCTAATTCTCTCTGTACAAATAAACCACGGTCATGAACACAAAATTCCTAATCTTGTCGCCTAAATCTGTATGTAATATTCTACACCTCAAACTGGACTTTTACATAACTGAACACGTGTGCTGTTTCCCGCCACGCACGGACATCAAGCGGCGTGAAGTCATGCATGCATGTGCATTTCGTACTTGGAATTATGTCAGCTAACGCGGGGACAAAAAGTATGGCAGCCTAGTTGTACCATCATGTTTCTACGTTCTATTGTTTTTGCTGGTGTTTAACTTTTGCACAGGTGTATATATTGAGAAAAACCTCTATCTCTAAGCATGTTGTTTTGTGGGTTGTTAAAGTCTCCAGCTATAACTATATCATACACATTGTTAGGAATTCTTTCTAAATGGCGCTCTAGCTCTTCACTAAACTGATTTTTAGGAAATTCTGGAGGCTTGTAAACCACGATAATGATCAAAGGTTTATGAAAGCTTATACACATAGTGCCATCATTTCTATTCTTGAATCTTGCATTCTCAAGATATCTGTTGTTGTCATGTAGCTTTCTCTTACATATATAACGAGGCCATGCTGCGTTGGTTTTGTAAACAATTTAAATCCATCAAGCTGGTGTTTCTGTCCTGTATTGGTTTGTGGGGTGCCATCTACAAAAGCAGTACAAGAAGCAATTGAAGCAAACAGCAGGAAAAGAAATCATCATGCTAACGAAACGCAGTATCACGTACAACATATGTAAAGGTTGAGTGTTTGATAAATTACACACGCAGGCACATGTAGTTAAAGTTATCAAGTGGAAACCAAGTTTTTCTGACAAATTTGGTCACTATTTAAGGGGGGCAACTCTGTTGCGCCTAGACGCTTGTCTCTGAAATGCAATCCCCACCGACGACTAGCGACAAGGAATGAGTATGCCAAATCTGAAATAAATCCATGCAGACTATGTAAAGTTATTGAGCGGAAACCAAATTTTCCTCATTCAAGGGTGATAACGCCATTACATCTAGACGCACATCGCTGAACCGCAATCCCCACCGAGGGCTCGTCATAAGGAATCACTATGCCAAATTTGAAATAAATCCATGCAGACTAGCTAAAGGTATTGAACGGAAAACAAATTTTCCTTGAATTCTATGTCATTCAAGGGGGATAACTCAATCACATCTGGACGCGCGTCGCTGAATCGCAATCCCCATCGAGGCTTCGTCATAAGGAATCAGTATACAAAATTTGAAATTAATCCATGCAGACTATGTAACGTTATCGAGTGTAAACCTAGTGTGACGGACGGACGGACGAACACACACATGGACGCCGCCTATTACTAGTGTCCCAGTCGACGGCCGTCGGGGGACAATAATTAATAAAGTTATTAATTTTTATATCACTTTGCAAGTCAAGGTGGTTTAGTTCTGTTCAAATTTAAGAAAGTGAAAGGAAGACCACCTTTCCCGAACCGCAGAAAAAAGTCGGATTTAGTTTAGGGAATAGATTTATTTTCAAGAGGATCGTGAATTCTTCAAGGGGAGCCTATTTTGGGACATCTTCAACCATACTATAAAGCCTATGGAAATGTAGTATGCAGGAATTCAGCAACGTGTGTGTGTGTGTGTGTGTGCGTGCGTGCGTGCGTGCGTGCGTGCGTGCGTGCGTGCGTGCGTGCGTGCGTGCGAGCGAGCGAGTGTGTGGTGTGTGTGGTGTGGTGTGGTGTGGTGTGGTGTGGTGTGGTGTGGTGTGGTGCGTGCGTGCGTGCGTGCGTGCGTGCGTGCGATCGAGCGAGTGTGTGGTGTGTGTGGTGTGGTGTGGTGTGGCGTGGTGTGTGTGTGTGTGTGTGTGTGTGTGTGTGTGCGTGCGTGCGTGCGTGCGTGCGTGCGTGCGTGCGTGCGTGCGTGCGTGCGTGCGTGCGTGCGAGCGAGCGAGCGAGCGAGCGAGCGTGCGTGCGTGCGTGCGTGCGTGCGTGTGTGAGGTGATTTCATAAGACCTCAGAAACTGAGAACCTGCAAATACAAATTGGGTGATAAACTTTCTTACCGATGAGAGAGAAACTTTTCACAAACATGAGATACCCTGTGAAAGGATTTTCGATTAGATACGTTTTTAGGAAATTTTCTCAAAGGTCGTATAAGTTACTCGGTTAAAATAAAGCTAAATATGAAATCCGCACCAGAATTGTTCAAACTATTTGATCCTTTCAGACTAATCTATCGATAGACTCACATTATCCAGTCCACCTGTTAGAGGCTCAAAATGGACACTTCTTCGATAGATGTGATTGTCCCGCATACAGTGGAGGGATCCGCTCTGTCACTCAAATATCTGACGTCATAATCGAAACACGCCACTTGTTAGCTGACGTCACAATCAAATGTCACAGGTCCAACGTGAAAGGCGTGGATAGAAACCGCCTGAAATGTATGTCTTTGGTGAATCTACAACTTAATAAACGTTCTCTTGAATATTTTGAAGCTAATCTGATTTGGGAATTATTTCTGCCACAGCAACTGTTTGCGCGATCAGTTAGTCACCAGCTATGCATGGTAGACGTGATATATGTGATTAGGAAACAGCCTTCCACCCTAGGTAATGGATAGATGCAATCATTCACTCAAGTATATGACATCATAAGCAATTACGTCACATGGAGGCTGACGTCACAATCATGTGACGTGATAGAGTTTGACGTCATATACTTGAATGACAGATCGGATCCCTCTATTACCGTGGTCTAGGCTTTGTATTTGGTTCAAGGTTGATGGACACATATTCAGATTTCAGAATCAGCACTTAAGGCGAATATAAGGTTTGGGGTTAAGGAGACATGTCTTAAATTCAACAAGGTAAGGCACGATTCAGCTAGAATAATTATGTGATGAAAATATTTTATTGGATGCTGCTTAGAAATAGCTATACATGTTAACAAATAGACTTTCAACTAACATCATAAATATCTAGAGGGAGGGAGGGAGGGAGGGATGGCGGGCGGGAGGGAGGGAAGGAGAGAGAGGGGGGGGGAGGGAGGGGGGAGAGAGAGCGGGAGGGAGGGGAGAGAGAGAGGAGGAGGGGTGGGAGAGGGGGCGGGTGGGGGCGAGATGGAAGGGGGGGGGGGAGAGACCAACCGCATATTGTTTATACTCGTCCTGATCACTCTACAACTGTCTGTTTTATTGATACATCATTTACCTGAACGTGTTTCTTGTTGATAGTGTTGATGTCCATTTGTTATTGTTACAATCGTCACCGTTGTCATTATCGTCACGGTGCAGGCAGTGGCTATACTACTATTGTTGATGTTCTTGTTGGTAGCTATGTTGCCATCGTCGTCGCCGTCGCGGTCGTGGAGGCAGGGGGTCCTGGTAGGAGCAGTTGTGGTATACGCTTCGGAGGGCTTGGCTACATGTTGTTGTTCGTGTTGTTAACATTGATGTTGTTGCTATAATACTAATAATGCTGATATTGCTGTTGCGGGTAGCAGTGGTGATATTAGAGCTATAATAATGTTGATGATAGTGTTACAGTTGTTGGTGGTATCATCGGTACCGCTGGCAGCTGTAATAATTTTGGTGTTGGTGTTGCTCGGATTTGTGGTGATATTGTTGTTGCTATAATAATGTGATTGTTGCTATTGTTGTTGGTGGTGGTGATTAAATTATGCTGTTGTTCCCGCCATTGGCGTCATCGTAGTGGACTGGTGGTCATCGTCGTTGCTGCTACTATGACATGTAGCTTGGCTATGTTAGTTGTGGTGTGCGAGTGGTGTTATTGGTAGCTATAATACTGTTCCGGGTGATGATGATGTTGTTGTTGTTGTTGTTGTTGTTGTTGTTGTTGTTGTTGTTGCTGCTGCTGCTGGTGGTGGTGGTGGTGGTGGTGGTGGTGGTGGTGGTGGTGGTGGTGTGGTGGTATCAGTACCTGTGTCAAATGTTGTTGGTATTATTGGTTGACATAGTATTGGTGTGGAAGTGTTTGTGACTATAATACAGTTCCTTTCGTTGTTGGTGGTATCATTGGCGTTGTTGGCAGCTATAATGGTGTTGATGATGTTGCGGTTTGTGGTGTTCTGGGTGAATTTGATTATTATGACGATGATGACGATGCTGCTGCTGCTTGCAGCGGGGCGGCGGCGATGGTGGTGGTGATGATGATGATGACGACGATAATGATGATGATGATGATGATGATGATGACGATGACGATTATTGTTGGATTTGTTGATTATAACTGTTGTTGTTGTTGTTGTTGTTTTTGTTGTTGTTGTTATTGTTTCTGGAGGCGATATTATGGCTGTACATCTTCATACATCATTTGTTCTAGTATTTTATCCTTGATTTTTCTCCAGTATTTCACTGAGCCTTTGCTAAGGCCATACTTTCTCTCCGCTAATCCATTACTCCCGCACATCTCTGCAAACTCAACAACACGTAGCTTAAACTCTGGCTGGTGTGATGCGCGCATTCTGGGTACTAACAGCATTTCTGGTAGAACTGAATAATAATAATAATAATAATAATAATAATAATAATAATAATAATAATAATAATAATAATAATAATAATAATAACGACGAGACGACGACGACAACGACGACGACGAGGAGGAGGACGACGATCTGATGTCATAACCAAATGCATCTCATGTTTGTTAGCTGATGTCATAATCGAAACGACATAGGCTATAGCTACGTCATGGAGTGTACGAAATGTAATAACTATTATTCTGCTGAATATTTTTTAATTTGACTGGTGGTTGTTGCTTCCATAAGTGGAAACAGCCACCTCCCCCCCGCCCCCCCCCCCCCCCCGCCCAACCACCTCCAGTTAAATTAATTTGAAAATATTCAACAGCTAACCTGTACAATTATCTTGAAATTTAGATTCTGGTAGTTCAGGTTTAAAAGTTTCAAATTGATTCTAACACGCGTAAACCCTCGGCGAAGCTTAGTTAGAAATGGGCGTGGTATAGTTCGAGGTCTCATATGTGTTATAATGTTCTTTCTGACCTTTGTGGTTTTTTTTGGCAAAGCCGCGAATGGAGGAATCCAGTTTTAGCCATGCCCCGCCCACCTCTAGCTAAGCTCCGCCAACACTTTTCCCGTGTTGGGATCGATCGATCCCTGTACTCTCTGAATCTCAATTTCCAGAAAACGATACAGGTAAGCTGTTGAATATATTGAAACTAATTTGGCAAATATTCAACATCATATTTATTAAATAGTAAAGACACACAATTCGTACAACGACGCTTACTCCGCCATCAATTAAGCGTTCGCGACGAACTTAGCTACGTCATTCATGACGTAATTGATTATGATGTCATCCAACACGTCACGCAGTTGATTATGACATCATATGATTGATGGATAAATTGAAATCCTCCATGTTCTTATAAGATACTGTGGTTTTTATAATGTTATTTCGAACGTTTACTGGAGGGCATCGATAAAGTCTCATATCTCTTCAATTTCTTTCAAACAACATGGTATACGTTACTGACCGATTACCACAAATTAGTTCAATATAGATTTCAATGGAATTCAGTTTAATTAAATTCCATTCAATACAATTCGATTCGACGAAACACAACTCAGTGTAATTCAAGTTAGTAGACATTAAACTCAATTCGATATAATTTGGTTAAAGATACTTCCGGTTAATACACTTTCAAGCTCAATTCTGTTTAGTAAACGTTCAGTAAAACGCGCAGTGAAATGATTGCTTGAAAAGTAATGGGCTTGGCTACATTTAGCCTTCATGAATCAATTTTACAAAATATGATACAATTTGACAAAAATCCCATCGCTGAATCGTAGCAATCTTAGCATTACAAGGGCACGCGCGGGTAGTGTCAACAAACACACTCGTCTTGGACTTCCAGGTCCGACAAGGTGTTGCTCTTGGTTTCGTTTCATTAAAATACAAACAAAAAAACTATAATCACTACTATTGATTTTGCAATTCAACTAATTTATACGGCTGGTTATTGTTAAATATAGAAAGTTTAGAAATTAAGCTTCATAATTCTATCATATCTGGCCAGGAAGACTAAGTCATTAACCGTCTGATTACTGAGTTTTTGTAAACGACATATTTCATGGGTTATATCTCTGGATCTGCAAAATATTTTGAAAACGATTTGACTGAAAGTTGTTGGTGGCTAAGTCCTTTTTCGCCTTTGCCCACTGTGTCTTGTCCTCAGCCGAAATCCTTAGCTTCTCCAGGTCTATTCTTGACTTGAGTGTACCTAATCCTGCTTTCTTGAGTTCACCTCGTAGCACACTTAGCAGATTTATGCAATGACGTCCTCTCATGGCTTTATATTTGCTGGCTCCGAGTAGGGCGAATTCCAAGGCTCTCTGCGCTGGTGTCTCTTCTGGCATCCTTAGCACATGGCCAAACATGGACCATTTTTGCTGGGCGACTTTTACAGACAGCGACGACGTATTACACATCTTGTATAGTGGATCGTTAGAAATTACGCTGTCTCGCCACCTGTGTCCAGCGATGTCCGTTGGTGTTTGCGGTGGCAGGCATCAAGTTTGCCTAGAGCTGCCTTTGGAGCTTCCCAGCTGTTACAGTTATACAGCATCAAGGATACGCAGGCTACGTTGTATAAATGTAGCCTTTTTATCAAGGGCATCTTTGATCTACGAATCCATAGCTTCCAGAAGGACCTGCAAAGCTATATTCCCCATGACGCAGCATGCAGCGATGTCAGCGGTACTGCAAAGCAGTGAGCCCAGGATTTTACTTTTCCTCCGTGGTTCTCCGCCACGAAGTGGGTCGTCATTTTCTTTAGTTTCATACTTTGTAGATAGGTTTATGTGGATGAACTCTGTTTTGAATTCATTCATAAAGAGATTCTCAATTTTCCCAATCTGCCACTCAAATAAATAACGTCATAATGAATTACCTCACAAGTAGGCTCACGTCATAATGAAAATCCGTAATGAATGACGTAACTATGTCCGCCATGCACCTTGAGTAGTTCGTCAGTTGTACGAATTTTATGTCTTTACCATTTAATAACTATTTTGTTGAATATTTCAACGCTAATTTGACGGGGAGATCAGGACCACCCAGTCAAATTAGTTTCAAAATATTCAACAGTTTACCTGTATAATTTTCTAGAAATTGAGATTCAGGGAGTTCAGTGTCCGATTGATTCCAACACGGCATGGGTGGAGCGTCGCGAGAGATGGGCGGGGCATAAGCTAGATGTGTGTTCATCTATCGCATGGAACTGTCATTGAACATTTTTAATAGCACAAATACCACATTAACCATTACAGACCAGGATTGACAACTTCCTTATTATGATGTTCGGGCACATTCTCCGGAATATTATGAAACTAATTTGACTGGAAGCTGCTGTCGCCTATGCCAGCAAACATATTCCAGAGAAATTAGATTCAAAATATGTAACAGCTTTTCCTGTAGCTTATAGCTGTCCTGTTTCAAGGGTTAAAGTTTTAACCCTTTCATGACAAGGTCGGCCAAGACCAACATGAACAAGAAGCCCAAAGGGCCTGTATCGCCCACCTGGAACATAAGCATTTCACAAGGAAAGGTCATCGCCAATAAGTAGGACCCTAATATTTTGGCCAAAATTTTAACAAGAACAAGCATATTCCCCAGCAAATTTGGTTAAAATCGGTCCAGTGGTTCTTGACAAGAAGTCAGTTTAAATTTTCTATTGCCATAGTATGAGAAAAGGGAAAATGATTCAAGATGGCCGCCAAACCGATTATCCGACAGTTTCGAACGTGACAAATTTAAAATCAGCATCTCCAAAAACATATATAAAACCAATTTTAGCTTCAAAATCCATCAAATAAAAAAACCGAACATGCCCGCCAAGCATGCTACATTTTGATTGATCCGCTATGTTTTTAACATATCAATTTCCCTTGAACAAGCAGTTCTGGAGAAGTCCTATTCATGAAAATTAGGTTATTCCAAGATGGCCACCGCCGCATTTGGCCAATCAAGTTCCCTACAACAAACTTGGTTCAGCTTTGACCTACACAGGGTTTGATGAGTTTCGAATCAATCACATAAGCGATTTCAGAGAAGATTTTTAAGGACGATTCTAAAAATCTGCCAAATTCTAAGATCGGCTCCGGCCAAATTGGCCGATCGGCTCTGTTTGAACAAACTGGATTCTCTATGGCCTAAGAATGGTCCTGCCAAATATAATTCAAATCGGTCATGCGGTTCTCGAGAGAAAGTTCTAAATTTCCTATTACTTTAGATCCAAGATCGACGCCAACCCGTTTGTTTCTCAGACAGATTCGAAACTGGCAAATTTGAAATCAGCAAACTAAAAAGCCTATATAAAACCATTTTCGGTTTCAACAACAACAGCTTCAAGACGAATTGGGTTTAAAATATGCCACATTACAATACTTCAAACATAAATTTTGCTGTATTTGGGTTATAGCATGGAATGAGGTGGGTGTATCATAACGATTAGCACTGAGACGAACAGCAAAAGCTGTCTATAGCGCGCACTTTTTGGGCCCATACCAAATTGAAATGCCGTCGAAGCGCTCGTTGTTAACTGTTTCAAGATGAAGACGGGCAAAAGCTGCTTATACAGCGGTCTTGAATGATATCCATTTGCAGGCCAAGAGAAGATGATTCTGGCAAATTTACCATTGGAATGACAGTTTCGATAAGTGAGCCAGTCATTCTCGTGGTAAACTTTCAAAAATATTCTTGTCTTGGCCTGTAAATGAACATTTAATAAGCAAATACTTTAATTTTCTTGATCAAATTTAGCC
The DNA here is from genome assembly GCA_034401795.1 of Chaetoderma sp. LZ-2023a. Classification (NCBI taxonomy): domain Eukaryota; kingdom Metazoa; phylum Mollusca; class Caudofoveata; order Chaetodermatida; family Chaetodermatidae; genus Chaetoderma; species Chaetoderma sp. LZ-2023a. The sequence goes on from CM067364.1 coordinate 30,724,734, forward strand.
ATTAAAAGGATAAAGAAAGTAATATTAAGGACAGGCTTACAGCGTGGAAACAACGTTGCTGAAAACTGTTGCTGTCATAGAGAGAAAATTCTTACAGCAACATTGTTTAGAAAAAGCAACAATCCTTATTGTATAAAGTGGAATGGACTTGAGTAATATACCTTTATAGCATCCGTATCATTCCATGTAATAGAGGGATCCATTCAGCTAAACCACGCCCACTCCTAGCTATGCCCAACCCATTGCTGCTTATCCATGGACCGCAGGCCCATTTCTAGCTAAGCTCAGCCCACGCTTTGCGCACGCTTGGGTCAATTTTTATACTGTGAAGCCTCAATTGTCAGAATCTCAATTTCAATATAACTACACAAGTAAGCGGTTGAATATTTTGAAACTAATTTAACTGGGTACCGTCGCTAACAGCATCCATTCAAATTAGATTCAAAATGTTCAACAAAATGCTTAGTAAATAATAAATCGTAAACTTGACGGAGTATTCCAGCTCCATGATGGAGTAACCCCAGTTAACTAGATCATTGACTCGCACCAGCTGTCAAAAGTAATTTTTAAACTGCCATATTATTTTAACAAACCTAAAAAAAAAGACTCCAAACTAGCAAGACGACGCCCTCTCCTTTAACTTTATTTATTAAAATTTAAAGTTTATTTATTTAATTATTTATAATTTTTATTTTATTTTATTTTATTTTCAAACACCAATAATTTATCATGGTTATCAGGTCGAATAAATTGCCAGTATCTGTCTGACATAACGTCTCCAGTGGTTACAACTCAAACGATTGGGGTAGGGCGGGTGATTCCAACATCTCTGTCGGCGTCAATCGAAGCTAAATAAGCCGTTTTCGTGTAGTCTATCCGATTTCTCGGCAGCAATTTCTAAATGTTTTCAAATTTTCAACACACGTTTTAAGTATCATCATACAATACAACTATAACAAGCCGAACATCTTTGCAAAATAGATTTTATAACGTTTTGAGGGCATATTTTAAAATAATGGAGTATATATTTTATGGTTATAATTTCAATCTAAAGATAGCAGAAAAATCGATTATGACTATAGGACTTTAACAATTTTGATGAAAATTAAGAATTGCTTATGTTCCTGTCTTCAAATGAAAAAGGACGCGAGAAAATTCTTTCCTGCAAATTTAATTTTTATATAGTTAGAATCTACACTAAACATATATTCTAGCCTATAGTGTTAATCTTTCGGCAAAAATGTATTAATGGGACATATTTTGATTTAAAGTTGAATAATACCCCCAGTTTTTCCACCCTCACATATATTCCCTATGGGTCAGACCCCTGTTATATAAAACATAAAAAGGAAGTAATTTGCACTTTGACAATATTATAATAATTTACATTATTAGAAAGCTAATAGATTTTACTTTCTGGTCGTATGTGTTAAATACTAAACAAATTACAAATACAACCGGAAAATGCTGATTTTATAAACCTCGCCTCTTTATTTCCTAGTAAATATCTGGACAAGTCATACGGTAAAACTAGCACATGCGCACTGAGATTTTGTTTCCATTGTTGAGCATGTGACGAGGCCCACCAAAATCCGCCTATGCAGTGGTCTTGAGGGCTAATGCAGTGGTCTTGAGGAATGCCCATTTGCAGATCAAGGGAGGACCATTATTTTAAAGGATTTGCCATTGGAATGACTGGCTTGATAACCAAGCCAATAAAAAAGTACATGATTTGCTAGACTCATTTTGAAATGAGAATCTACTTGTCCATTCAAAATACCCATTGTACTCCCCAACAGATAAGCGTAGCTTTAGCTTCGGAGAAGCATAGCTTTAAGACTGAAACGTAATGCCTCACTGCCTGGTAGTAACCCGCAAACAATAACTACTGGTGCACCAAGTCTGACCGAAAGGCAAATAGTCCAAATCTAGGCAAAATTCAAAGCCTGAAAACAGTAGGAACATTTTCAAAATCAAGCACATTAATATGATGCAAGCTACAGTTAAGCCGCCTATAGAGCAAATCAAATCAAAATTTTTATCTAAATTGTATTAGTCTTTGCTAATTAAATTATCATTAACCCGACTACAGCCTGGTTTTCACGATCAGATTAATCTGATCAGACTTGTCGAATTCGATAAAATCTAACCGGGTAAACACAAAACCTGAAGTGTGAAGTCTGAAGTGTGAAGTCTGATGTCTGAAGACTGAAGACGATTCTCTAAATACGTCATCATCGTTGACGTTATCAGCCAGCAGGCCAAATGGATGCGCCCGTGTCACTTTGAATGTGGGCCGATTTTAATGAGCGGTTCATAATTGAATGGCAAGAATATTGTTTTGTTTGTGGGACTGGTTAAGCCCACTTTATAAAATTAAACAAAAAGCAGACGGCGATACGTCCATAGCGGACGTGTAATGTGGTCGGCCGCCACAGTTGGCAACGCTAATGACGTCATTACCAACTTGGCAACGGTAATGACGTCATATTTCTTCTTCAGATTCTTTCTTCAGATTTTCCATCAGATTTTTTTGATCAGATTTGTCTGACAGATTAATCTGATCAGCTAAACGCTCTTCGGACTCATGCTACGGCATCAGATTTTGCCTTCAGATTTGTCTGTCAGATTAATCTTATCATGAAAACCGGACTTAAGTCGCATTCATGAAGAGATGATTAAACATTCATCTAGAGTTGGGCGTCTTTTGTACTGAGACCCTATTTAGGCATCTTTTCGTACTTAAAAGCATTTCATGAATACAACCCCTGTTGCTGTCCAAGGCATCAAATTTCAGCTAGATTACAGAATCAGATAAATGATATTGCCATAGACAAATCTCGATACATGTAGGCATAATGCATACAAATCGTGACATAGACATATATCGATACATCACGTGACACACGTAAACAATCGATATTTTTAAAAATACATCGATATATCAATCGCTATATCAAATAATCGATTTATAACATAATAGGTAGTTTAAATAGTCGATATATTATATAATCGCTATATCAAATAATCGTTATATCAAATAATCACGACAACAAACAATCAATATATGAAGCAATAACCCACTTCCACGTGGCATCCATCGTCCTATCGCACGGTCTCGCCCTCCCACTAACGCTCTCATATCGAGTCGGACCGTGCTTGCAGGCTTTTGATGTCTGCAATAGCGAAACTTCATAAATAAGGTCAATCAACTACTGCCTAATAAAATAGATTGACATTCGTGTCTAGCAAGCTCTCCATCGATATTGGCACGAAGCTACACCTCTATTTTTAGATATATAGCGAGATTGAAGTAGGCAGAAATCTGATTGGCTACATGAAAACCGGCAGTCAACATAGCGAGAAATCGCTGGGTTTGCGAGTACGGCCTCGAACAGAGAAGTGATGTGAGTGGTTGTATGTTAGTACGATGCGTGGTATCAGTAACTAGCCACTCATTATTATCATTAGTTACCACTTAATGGTAGCATCTTAAAGATGATTTACTCTACGTTAAAGGTTAGTAACCAATTCCTGGTTGATAACCACTTTATTGCTGAAGGTCCAGTAGGCCTATCCCCGTAACAATCAACACTCAGAAATTTTGAAACTCATTCCTCTGGAAGCCATAGATACCTTTGATGGGCCATCAGATTGAAGAGTGACGTTGTGTCATACCACCCATGCATTTCATATTATTCTCATGCTGTTCGCGTATTTTCACAATGTTTTTCTTCCAATAGCGGACTATGCCATTCCCAAGGCCATATTGCCTCTCGGCGTGTGCGTTGCTTCCACACTCGTCGGCGAATTCAATAACTTGAATTTTGAAAGCTGGACTGTACGGTGCTCGCTCATGGAATCGCTGACGTGAGATGGACTCCATCATCGCTGTCACTGAATAACAGAAATAATAATAATAATAATAATAATAATAATAATAATAATAATAATAATAATAATAATAATAAAAATAATAATAATAAGCCAGCTCTTATAGGTGGCTTTGAACCTAAATAGCCTCTTAGATTTGATAAAGTTAGATTAATGTTGTAAATTTTACTCTATTATGTGAGAAGGTTCCAGTAGGAATCTTCTTTATCTGCCCAGTCTACCCATCATTGAATGTTGTTTTGAATAACAAAAAATATGTGTCAACAATGGCAGTAAAAAGATTAATACAAAATTATTTTATTTGGCCTTACCATATAAAGGCCATATACCACCTCCCGTGATACGCTGCAGGACACAAGCTGGTAGTTTTCAGTCAATATAGAAAATAATTATTTACCTCTAGTAATGATAATATGGATTAGCCTTAAGGGGCACAATAACACTGAGGTGTCTCGATATCGTGTTGTAGGTTTTAAGTCATTTAATTATTGAAAATAATGAAGTTAAAGTAATGGCAATGGGCCTTAGGGACTCCTATCCAGTTCAAGAACCGACATGTAGAGCATGCTATGCCTGCTAAGGTCATATAAATATGTAAGAGATCAAACATTAGAAACAGTAATTTTAAGTTTAAAATTAAAATGAATAAATATTGATTTGACTTGAATTACCTCCCTTGAAAAATAGTCAGACAAATATGAGATGGTAGTCTAATTCGTATAGATCCACTCCTGTTGTTAAAGAAATGATCGGAGACTTTCGAAACTGTGATATTCGAAATCAGCATCCCCAAAAACCTATATGAAGTAATTTTCATTGTGAAAACCCAGCAGTAACGCTGGTTGATATGTATAGCATTTTGGCTAAAGGATAACTAATCCCATCTCTTGATAGCTATTCAGGCGATCTAACACGCCGGTCATAAACTATCCAGGTAATTTTAAGCCTTTTATCACGCCGCTAAGGAAAGATATTCAGGATTTAGTAGTCAAATGTTGGTACATTTCTACACCCTATGTCATTTATCGGCAAATCACGGAAATAGAAGACAGTACGCATATTTGCAATATCAGATACGTTAATGTTCACTGACAATTTTATTTTATCAATCAATGAGCGCATATAGTATCTACGGATAGGCAAACTTTTAACACTCTGCATCCCTAGAAGTATAAGTTCGAGCAGACGGCCCAAAAATTATGTATTACGGATTTTCTAGAAAATCGCTTCATGGGAAAAAAATATTTTCGAGGTCAACACGCGGGCTGCATAGTGCTAGAAGACTGCCAAGTTTCAAGTTGATCAGCACAAAACCCTAGGAGGGAACGTGATTCAAACTTTCCCCATTCATTCCGTAGGGAGATTTTTCGGGCCACGGGAAATCCAAGATGGCCGCCGATTGCTTCGACTTACAGGTTTAAAACTAGAAAATTTGAAATCAGAGAACCATTTTACGCATGCCTACTCGTTTTGAGTGTATAATACAATCGAATAACAGCATATTATAACATAGGTACATTGAATTACAGGAGTTATGCTCTGAACGTGCCCATGCCGACTAATAACTGATTGTTCCATTGTGGGCGTGCCGATTAATAGTCTATGCATATTTTTGTCTATTTATTGCTGTAAGGTTCACGACCTGTCCCATCGAGTCTGTCACGAGTCACAGGAAGTCGTGAAGTCGCGTGTAATTATCTGGGAGTGGCTATTGTGAAGTGAGTGTGTGCGTCGTGTGTGGGTTCTTGATGGATATGCGCTCGCGTGTGTGTGCGTCTCTCTATGCCCGTCCATTTGTGTTGGTTTGTCCATGTGACTCATGTCCCTATACCATAAATAACTCATACCGTCAGATTGTGTGTTAAAGTTTGAAAGCAATGCATGTGTAGGTTTCACTATAGTAAGAGTGCTTGTGCACCAAAGATAGGGGCACCTTTTCAGCCATGTAATTCATTACCATCAATGAAGGAAATCAATTTATCCATCAATCATCTAACGTTATAATCACATACGTAACGTATAGGCTGACGTCATAATCAATTACGTCATGAATGACCAGATTTAGTCCGTCTTAAACGCTTAATAGTCCGTCAGATTGTACGAATTGTATGTCTGTACTATTTGATAAACCTGCTGTTGAATATTTTGAAACTAATTTGAATGGTCGGTGTTATGTCCAGTTAAATTAGTTTCAACATATTCAACAGCTTACCTGCATAGTTTTCCGGAAATTGAGATTCAGAAAGTGCAGGGATTGATCGATCCAAACACGGGAAAGGCGTGGATGAAGCTTAGCTACAGATGGGCGGAGTAATAGCAGTAGTTGGTTGTAGTAGTAGTAGTAGTAGTAGTAGTAGTAGTAGTAGTAGTAGTAGCAGCAGCAGCAGCAGCAGCAGCAGCAGCAGTAGTAGTAGTAGTTTTTATTATTGTCAAGCATTAGTTCTATGAACCCTGTCATTGACGACTCACTGGCACTAGGATATAGCTCATTCATCATCTAGAATATAATTTTTACCTTTTTTCAATTTTCGACCCGCGCGTGGTTTGCACTAGCGCATTCTATGACACCTTATGCCTAGCGTTTGGGAGGCGAGTAGCTAACCACTACACCAGCATCCAGAGGAAAAATCCTCTTTCACCGGAGTAGCTTTCAACTACCCGTCTCACAACCACACGAATTGACTGGAATTGATGGCGCACATTTAAGACATTCTTACTTTTACGTTTTTCTGAGATCCATTCTGCTATATCACTAGGCACTCGCAAGTATGTAGTTTGTATTACTGTCAAGCATTAGTTCTATGAACCCTGTCATTGACGACGTACTGGCACTAGGATATAGCTCATTCATCATCTGGAATGTAATTTTTGCCTTTTTTCAATTTTCGACCCGAGCGGAGCTCGAACCAGTGAATTCTATGACACTTTCTGCCTAGCATTAGGAGGCGGATAGCTTACCATTACACCAGCATCCAGAGGAAAAATGCTCTTTTACCGGAGCAGCTTTCAACTACCTGCCTCACAACCACACGAATTGACTGGAATTGATGGTGTACATGATGGTCTATGAATCTCATTGATATGCGTGTACGTGTGCATGTGTACGTCGTGTGAATGAGTGTGCGTGTGAATGAATGTGTGCGTGCATGCGTGCGCGTGAGTCTTAAACAATATCTTGGACATAATTCGAAAATTCTAGATAGCCGTTGAATGAATTGATCATACAAATGTATGTACAAAAGCTGTAAAGTCATTCCAGTTACGTTTGCTTGAAATCGGCCCAGCCGGCCAGTCATAATGAGCGGTACTTTTTAAAACAATTTATTGAACATTTGTGTGCCCATCCAAAATGGCCTCTAAAGAAATATCCCAATCAAATTTCTGTATATAACTTCTGAAGTCTACTACTCTAGGGTTGTTCTAGCCTAGTTTGAGTAAAACGACCCACCAATCAGGAGTAATCTTTTAAGTGCTTTGCTGGAAATCTTTTGGGAAAGTCTAAGATGGTCGGTGAAAGAATTAATCAATCTATTCCAGTACAAGTGTAGCCTCCAAGGGGTATGCGTCGGTCCGTCCGAATATTCTGTTCTGCAGTACCGCATGTATATGATGCACAGTCTAGCTGGCTAGCGTCGGTTCTCAGGGTTACGGATCTTGTTTCACAACTCTCCAGAATATAAAAAGACTGACTTCTAGAGCCGGCGGAACGATAACATTCCAGTGGGGGCCTTGCGGCCATTGCCACCGAGATTGAACCACACCGTCTCATCCCGACTGTTCGTGTCACCGGTATGCCGGTCCATTACTCAATTTAGGAGTCTAGACATAATTAATAAAGTATTATACAGACAAACAATACCACTCGTTTGCTGGTATGAGAGAGAAAATATAGTACATAGAACTTTGTTGGTGTCTTGCTTATCGTGAGCTTGTCAGAGGTACCTCGTCGATCTTTAAATCCGCGAGGTATCCCTACAAGGGAGAGTCCTAAGGTGGACACTTGTGATGCTTAATATAAACCATTATACCCATAACAAAATATTATTGTTGCGAGAGGAAAGTGCCTCATGCGGGCCTCCATCACAGGAAAATGCCTTCAACGCCGAAGCGGAGGAAGAGAGCTGGCAAAAAGGGACACTCTCTAGTTCAAACCTATGCTAAGTGTGTAGTGCCTGTTAACCTAGTGAAACTGTATGCTATTGTGATGCACGCTGAATTACGTGAAGATGGGGTGGATGATTTCTGGAGAATTCAACACCATCATCTTATTTAGGTTAAAGATACTGCATTGGTAGATGCCACTTTATTTATGCAGTCCTTCTGCTACATCCTAAACTAACCTTTAGTTGTTAGGTCCATTTTCCAGGCTTAGGCCGCAAGTGGCTCGGATTCCTACCTATCATTTAAATACATGAGCCTGACACGCTGGAAATGCTCGGCTTCCATATGATCCCCTTATGTAGCATCCCCTCTCAGATAGGCAGCAGGCAAACATATAATGTTTTGGCAGTACTTCCTACATTGGCATGGATATTTACGCTAACTGGTATCCGGAGATACAGAGGGGGTGTTTGCGGAATCGCCACTTTAGTCTTCGCTGCGTGGAAATGCCAATAGTTTCCAGAGTCAGATCGCACCAACGTGTCGAAGGGAGGTCCAGACAATTGCAAGCCTTGCGGCTGGAGGAGCATAGGAAGAGACAATCGCTCATATATACTAGTAAGGAGGCCCTAAGGTATATGGGCAATTTATACCACCAAGCTGGTGTGTGGTGTTACATATCCGCTACATCCGGAAAAGAGACTTCTAAAGAGTGATCGTCCCTAACTACTTTTAAACCTATCCTATCGAGCTAGAATAGCCAGGTTTAGTCGATTTCATGCCCAGGTTTGCTTAGTGAGAACCTGCTCAGTGACTTCAGTGAAAATGTTGCTAGGAGCACTACCTGTTTCTCCTAGCAACACTTTCTCTAAAGTCACTGATCAGGTTCTCACTAACTGAACCAAAAAAGTTTAGCAACACTGAGAATATTACTGTATAAATGTTATTTAACAAAAACAATAAATTGATTCAAATATATTATTTAATTGATAGGCCATTTTCCAATTTGAACAACAGTCTCTTGTTACTGTAATGCTAGCATCGCGCCTTTAACACGGCACAATTCAATGGAAGGGTCCAATTTAAATAATGACACTGAGCTGTCAATACCGGTTGTGACCTCCGCGCGCATTAACCACCGCTGTACATCGCTTTCTCATGCTTCGAATTAAGCACCTGATGTCACCAAGAGAAATCGCATCCCATTCCTGGAGCAGTGCAGCTTTCAGCTCCCGCACGTTGTGAAGATGTGGATGGTTCTCACGCACCATACGGCCAAGAATGTCCCCACACGTGTTCGATAGGAGACAGGTCTGGTGATCGCACTGGCCAGTCCAACACTGGAACGCTGTTAGCCTCAAGGAAATCACTGGTGACCCTAGCTGAATGAGGACGGGCGTTGTCTTGCTGGAACATAAAGTCTGCATGATGCTGCATAAAAGGGATGACAACAGGGGCGACAACTTCTTCACAGTAACGTTGAGCCATTAAATTTCCGCGAATCACAATAAGATCTGTTTTGCCATTTTCATGGATTCCAGCCCCCACCATGACACAACTGCCACCGAATCTGTCATGCTGAATGATGTTGGCTGCATCATACCGTTCTCCTAAACGTCGCCAAACCCGTTGCCTACCATCCGCCACATCCACACAAAACTTCGACTCATCACTGAACAAAACGTGGCTCCATTGTTGAGCACGCCATCGCTGATGAGTTCTTGCCCATGCAAACCGATTCTTGATGTGACGCTCTGTAAGTGGAACAGCAAAAAGTGGAGGACGGGCATGCAGTCCAGCATCATGGAGTCTGTTTCGCACAGTTTGTGCATGCACTGTAGTGCCAGTAGCGGTGTGCAAATTACGGGACAGCCGCGGCACAGTCTCAAACCTGTGACGTCGTGATGATGTCACTAAGTAGTGGTCTTCTCGTGGTGTTGTTGCTCTCGGTCTGCCAGATCGTGGTCGGTCATTAACATGTCCAGTTTCCTGCTCACATTGGCGGAGACGGGAAATGGTTGAGGCGTGAACATTGAAATGTCGAGCAACAGCGCGAACGCTCTGCCCAGCAGCGAGTCTTCCCATTGCTTCATGGCGCTGATTTTCGGGTAGCTCTGGGCGGCAGCCCATGTTTGGTAGGGTAAACTTTAAAGCGTTTTCTGTTAACGTTCGTTATCTGCTTTTACAATATGGTGAATTTTTGCCTTCGCTACCCGCCAATGTGGGCCAGTGCAGGTAAAAATGCATTTTCACATGCAGCAAGCGTGCGGCCGAGAAATGCAAGAAATGATTTGTGTTTCTTCATGATCAGCGAGACATTACATTGACGAAACATGCCTGCCAATTTGGTTATAAATGGACGCATAGTTTTAATACAACAAACCAAACTTCACTGATGCTAAACTTTTTTGGCTCAGTATATATATATATATATACTGTATTTTCATCTAAGACCTCATTTTATAGTTTATATTTTTACTGTATATATTATTCTTATTTTGTGCTTATGACTAACGAGGACCACAAGGTCATGTGACCTTATTGTCAATGTTGTGATAGTTGGTTATATATATATATAACCAACTATCATAGGACTGGCGGTATGATCAGCGAACGAAAAGAAGAAGAACCAACCATCACAACATTGACAATAAGTTCACATGATCTTGTGGTGCTCGTTAGTCATAAGCACAAAATAAGAATAATATATACAGTAAAAATATAAACTATAAAATGCGGTCTTAGATGACTGGTCATTACCTATTAGTCATCAATACCTACAAGTAAGTATACAAATAAAATAATATGAAAATACAGTTAGATGAGTACCTAATAGTCATCGGTATGGACAAAGTTCATTGGTCACTGTAGATGATACGTCACAGATGATGAACGCGAGATGGCACGATTCTGAAGTTCTGGGAAATATCCACTGGTTAACTGATGATGTGGCTCACTCTCAGACGGTGAAGAAGAACGATTGCGGGTGCAGATGTCTACTAGATAGTCATATCATTTTACAAGTTCTAATTTAAGCAGAATGTTAAAAAGGTTCCGTGCTGTGGTGGAAGTTGAAGTCTTCCCTGTAGTAACGAAGGGCTACGGTTGAAAGTTAACTAATGATGCATGTGCATCTGCCGTGTACACAGTACATGATGCACTGCATAGCTCGTGCGGCGCACCAGGCAAAGTCCCACTAGACTGTGGTCTAAAAGTTAATTGTTACACATGGTACATTGCGCTGAGTTTGACTACCACTTTTCAGCGTGATCTGGCAGATCTGGCGAGTCGTTCACCAAGAATCACCACTGGTTCTACATACTACGTGTTCTTTACATCGGGGCCACAAGGCCCATCCACAGGAAGGCTCCTCTGAAAATGGTGGAAGAGAGGGTTCCTTCTGTTAGATTAATTTTTTTGCTCTTGGGTGATATCCTCCTGAGAGCATACAAAAACTTAGATGCAGATGTGGCGGTTGTATGCCAGAGACTAAGAGCTGAAATCCGAGAGGCACCGCTGCGGTTGTATGATAACCAACAGTCAGTAAGCAGTTGCCCACGTCTTGTACTGCTCTGGCCACACAACCTACACCTTTCTCTCTCGCCGAAGCGTGTTCTCGATTCTCATTTTTCGCTCCTTTTATACTCCATATGACGTCATAGCTAGAATGCCCAGCCAATCAACGCATGATCTGTAGCCAATCAGCGTGCGAGCTGCAAGGGCAAGGACATTATCACGTGATAAACATCCTCCCCCTTCACTCAGTACATACACACGTTTTTACAACGTTTTCAATATTTTGAGCATAATTTATGGAGAAAAACAAGGATAACTCGGTCATTTCTGATCCGATTTTAAAAAGGTTACCAGTTTTGGATTTCTCGTTTCATTCCGGTCCTGATAAGCAAGAATCACGAGGATGCCATAATTTAAAAAAATTATATACACCAACTCGGTACATTTTAGAATGCATTATCTCCCAATGCTGACACCTGTTGTCAGGGAAGCTCTGACGTGCGCACATGCACGCTACGCGATCTTACGGACTCAGTCGATTTAGAAAGCCTCTCTTATATGGCTTTTATATATATATATATATATATATATATATATATATATATATATATATATATATATATATATATATATATATATATATATATATATAGTGTGTGTGCGTGCGTGCGTGCGTGCGTGCGTGCGTACGTGCGTGCGTGTGTGTACACAAGTTCTGAATTCTACCATTCCACGACTTCCATCCAAATTGGTTGAGATTGATTGAGCGGTTAATAAGTAGTCTTCAAATGATTTGATCAATCAAATTTTCTAAAGATTTATGCTTTAGTTGCTATTTTGTACAAGAGCCATCAGAAACCGGCATATTCCCGCCACCCCACTCCCATCGGATCAAAACATGTCAGATAAACATATGTCAGGAATGGACATACATGTAACGTTAATTGTAAGGGACAATATTTTAGAAAAACAAATCAATTAAAAATGCAACTCATCCTAAAACCTAAATTCCTTTGTCACTAAGTGTAATGCAGTTTATGTATCGGCTTTAAGATATTTAAAGGGTGATAACTCTGTAATGAATACTTTTTTGGCCGCAGAAAAGCACATGCACAGCTGCACATGATACTGATATTGTCGACAAAATTTTAAGTTAATCCATTGAGACCTCTAGGAGTTCGTTGACAAGAAATGATTGTCAGAGGTGGACGGACCGACAGAGGGGCATACATACATTTTGGACAGCCAGATGGACGTATAGGTATACGGATAGCACATGCACACCTTCACGTGGTAATGATAACACTTACCAAGTTTCAAAAGAATCTGAGCTAAACCATAGGAGTTGCGTTGAGAAGAGATGATTGGCAATGCAGTTTATGTATCAGCTTTAAGATATTTAAAGGGAGATAACTCTGTAATGAACAATTTTCTGGCCGCGAAAAAGCACATGCACATCTGCACATGATACTGATAATGTGGACGAAATTTTAAGTTAATCCATTGAGACCTCTAGGAGGAGTTGCGTTGACAAGAAATGAGTGTCAGAGATGGATGGCCTGACAGACAGACATAGGCCTACATACATTTTGGACAGACGGATGGACGTACAGGTATACGGATAGCACATGCTCACCTTCACGTGGTAATGATAACACTTACCAAGTTTCAAAAGAACGGAGCTAAACTGTAGGAGGAGTTGCGTTGACAAGAAATGATTGGCAATGCAGTTTATGTATCGGCTTTAAGATATTTAAAGGGGGATAACTCTATAATGAACAATTTTTCGGTCGCGAAAAAAGCACATGCACATCTGCAAATGATACTGATGATGTGGACAAAATTTTAAGTTAATCCATTGAGACCTCTAGGAGGAGTTGCGTTGACAAGACGGGGACAGACGGACGGACGGACATGCTGATCGCTATATTGCCCCACCCCACGTCTTTCAGGGGATAAGGTTGAACCCGTTATTTGCATGTACTAAATACACCGTGCTACCTAAATTCAGTAAATCAAGCTGACAATATTGCTTATTTTAAAATAAAAATTAGCTGGATAAAATTTTCCAAAAATTTAGAGACTAATAGGCCTTGCATAAATACATAGACAATGGACCTTTCCATTTTAACTATGCAGCAACAGCGCCCAGTCAAATTAGTTTCAAAATATTCAACAGCATGTTTATTAAATTGTAGAGACATACAATTCGTTTCATGTCAGACTATTAAGAGTTAAAGACTGGCCAAATAGAATAATTTTTGACGTAATAATGACACCATTCTCCACGCCGCGTAGCTGATTATGACGTCATATGATAGATGGATACTCTGGAAGGGTGAATTGGCGTAGCCTTCGTGTAGTGTAGGACTTCAATTATATTATGATCTATGTTCTTCATATAAGCCGAATAAAGTGCCGTGTATCTGATCATACTAGTAAAGTAATGTTTTTCTTGCTTCGCATGAAAAGTTACCAGCCAGAAGTGTTGTGAGCAATGCATTGTGGGAAGACATTTTCACAAAAAACGTCAATACGGGAAAGGTATAGCAGGCGGCTTTCCGGTGTCAGATCGTGGACATTGTGTTCAGTTGGGCGATCTTAAAGGGATGCTAATCTCATCCCAAACATTGTATTGCACTGATAGATTATGGTGTATAGTTTCCATATCATTGATATTCTCTCACATTCCCTTATCTGTATCGCAATTATCTGCTTTGTAATATCGCGTAAATGTTGAACAGTGACCACCACCATTCTGTCTGCTCTAGCGATAGTGTGTGATGTCATGTAACTGCCAAAGCACTACATTCTTTATTATGTAATAATCATCTTGTTACCTGTATGGTTGCTTTTATACCACATTGTCAAGCTATACATGACACCTCCATGACTAAGAGCATATACCGAGGCAGACACAATAGGTTTTTTCTGATTGGTTGAAAAGTAAGTCATGACAGCCATCATAAGTTGTAGAAATGCCGTAACATTTAGCTACTAAAGCCTGAATATCTTTCTTTACCGGGATGATAAAAAGCTTACAATTCCATTCATAGTTTATGAGTGGTCTATTTAATCATCTGTATTGATATCATGAGATGAGGCTAGTTAAGGTTTAACACATTACGGACAAGGAATTCTATGATCTCTGATAAAACACACCATTAGGAAAAATTGAGAATTGTGGGTAATTTCGTGTTGCCATATTGCAAGATGGCAGAATTATGTACAACAAACATCGAAATTTCCGTTTTGAGGTCATAGCGCAAACAAATCAAACAAATGCTTTTGAGATGAAAACATATCTTTATTGTAAATGCATTCTGGCTACACTAATTCAAAGTAATAATATTATCACTAGGTCACAGTTGTCAATCAAAGAAAGCATCTCTTTGACAAGAGCGCTGATTGGACAAGATATACAATGGATGAATCCGATCTATCGCTCAAATATATGACGTCATAATCAATAAAGTCACATGTAGGTTGACGTCGCAATCATAATTGGCAGAGAATACTCCGGTATGGAGCTGGAATAGTCCGTCAACTGTACGCATTGCATGTCTTTGATAGATTTACTATTTAATAAACATTATGTTGAATATTTTGAAACTAATTTTACTGGGCGCTGTTGCTGTCATACGCAGCAACAACATCCAGTAAAATTAGTTTCAAAATATTCCACAACTTACCTCTATAGTTACCTTAAAAATGGGATTCTGAGAATTCAGGGTTCAGAGTATTCGGTCTTCTGCCAACATCCCCCAATTCATTGCGCTTGCTACATCTTAATGCTAACTGGAACATTATACCTTGTACAGGTTTCGGTTAACGTTAAACAATACTAAGCGCAATGCATTATCGGATGTTGGCTGGAGACCGAATATAAAACGATCCCAACACGCGCAAAGTATGGGCGGAGATTAACTAGAAATGGGCGGGGCATAGTCAAAATGGATCCCGCAATATATTGAATTCAATAAGCTTAGATTGACAGACATTAGCAGACGAAAGATACAACTAAACCTGTAGGGTTTGACCGTTATTCGTCTGGTCTAGACAATATTGCACTCTCAATTAAAAAATCCATGATATTTAATCCAATCAAAGAACCGTTCAGCCCTACAAGACTGTCTATAAGCAATTACTTTTAAAGGCATTGAAAAACTAAATCTGAATTCAATCACGCGCTTTCAAGGATCGCTTCAGCCCCTCGTGTGTCAACTTAACCCTTTAATGGTCAAGTTTGTAAAAAACGATATCAACACTGATCTTGAGAAATGTCCATGCAGGCTACTCGACCCGTTTTTAAAAATTTACCACTGGAATGACTGGCTCGGTAACCGAGCCAGTCATTCCAGTGGTAAATTTTCAAAAATACTCTTCTTGATCTGCAATTGGACAATGGCTAAGGAGAAATTTGAATTTTCGTGACCATTACACATTTGATGAATAATGTCCATTTGAAGGATAACAGAAATTTACAAAAATACTCGTTTTGGCTGCATATATCAAAATTTCCTTGAAAAGTATTGGCAATTAAATGCTTAATTGAAATAAATTATATTTTGAGCGGTTTAATTCGCTGTTGACACAGGACGGGTTGAATCATTGGAGGTAGTGTCCGCTATATACATGTTTAACCACATACACCAATATGTACACAATATTATATACACAGTGACCAGGACCGTACTCATGTGAGCGAAGATAAAACAGAAATGTTGACACAGACTTACTCTGACATTGATAGTGAACAAGAATATAAAACAAGAAGACATTTACTGAAGCAACTGTGAGCCTCTACGTGCCCTGAGAAAATGTTAAAACTGGTAAGGCTGGTATAAACCCCTCTTTGTGCCAACAGCGCTTCAAAGCGCTAAGGTGGAAGCGGAAATTCAATTAACAGTTTTAATGGTAAAGATTTCTTAGGAAAATTAAAAATTTTACAGGCTAAGGAGAATATTTCTTTGTAAATTTCCAAAAATATTTTTCTGTTGGCCTTCAAATGGACATTGCTCTACCCCACTGCAGATATTATCCATCAAATCAGTAATGATAAAGAAAACTCTAGTTTTCTCTTAACCAGTGTCCATTTGCATGCGGAGAAGTATTTTTGACAATTTACCACTGGAATGACTGGCGATTAAAGGGCTATGTTGAAACAAGAGGGGTTAACCCTTTAATGACTAAATTTGTTAAAAAAATTAATATATTTACATATTGAATGTCCATTTGCAGGCCAAGAGAAGACTATTTTTGAAAATTTACCATTGGTATGACTGGCTCGGTTATCGAGCCAGTCATTCCAGTTGGTAAATTAAAAAAAATAATTTTCTCTTGGCCTGCAAATGGACATTTCTCAAGACTCCTGCAGAGGCCGGTCATGGCCGGTTTCGTCCTTAAAGGGCTAAAGGGGCCCTTAGGCACTAAGGGTAGCTATAAGGTTTCTTCTATCCTAATATACAACCTGGCCACGTGTGGTCAAGAATTCAAATCATCCAAACTGGCCATGCCTGGTCAAGAATTCATATCATCTAGGAACTGGTAACTTTAACGGCCGAGTGGGTGACATTGACGCAAATAAAGGGAGCCAAAAAGGCTCCTCCAATTAACCGTCCCCACTGAAAGTGTCATATCAATCTAACTTAATGGACCTTTCCAGTTCATCCATTCCATCACATGACGTCATAATCAACTACGTGACGTGTAGGATGATGTCTCATAATCCATGACGTCATGAATGAAATAGATAAGTTCGCCACGAACGCTTAATTGATGACGGACTAAGCGTTCTTGTACGAATTGTATGGCTACTATTTAATAAACATTATTTTGAATATTTCGAAATTAATTTGACGGGGCGATGTTGCTGCCATATGTTAAATTAGTTTCAAAATAATCAACAGCTTACCAGGGTTAGGTGTTCCTAGCCCATCTTTACCTAAGCTCCACCCACACTTCGCCGTGTTGGGATCGATCGATCCTTGAACTGCCTGACTATCAATTCCCTGAAAACTATACAGGTAAACTGTTGAATATTTTGAAACTAATTTAACTGGGTACTGTTGCTAGGCAGCAACAGCACCCAGTCAAATTAGTTTCAAAATATTCAACAGCATCTTTATTTTAAATAGGAAAGACATACAATTCGTACAACTCTTTGTCCGTCATCAATTAAGCGTTCGTGACGAACTTATCTACGTCATCATTGATATCATTGATTATGATGTCATCCCACACGTCACATAGTTGATTGTGACGTCATATGATTGATGGATAAACTGGAAAGGTCCATTGCTTATTTTAACCATACGTGTCATCTTTAACTTCCTCTTTAACATGATCTTTCGGCAGCGGTTCTGGTGACTCTCTGCATTGCCTTAGCATATCTACCCTCTCTTGAAACTTAGCTTTATGCTTCTGCCAATATCTGATGGTCGATTCAGAAATTCCAAACTTTCTTTGAGCGGCATAATTACTGTTAGCCTCCTCGGCGTACTGTACTATCTTAAGCTTGAACGCATCCGAATGCCTTTGTCTTGTGCCAACCACGACATACTGAACGCCCCGCCCTCTCTCCGGGCGACCACGCCCACCCATAGCACCTCGTGGATTCCTGCGAGGTGGTTGAGACACTGAAATTAAAGAACAATGAAACTGAAAGTAATGATGATGCTCGATTTGTAATTTGCAATAATAATAAATTATAAAAGATAATGCTGATAATGAAATTGTCTAAGAGCACAACAGCTACCGGGTATACACATTATTGTAGATTGTATATCCCCGTATGTCACCATGTGCCCGTGGTTGTAAATAAACTTGACCGTAATACACTGAAATTAACATCAATGAAACTGAAAGTAATGCCAATGTTCTAAAAATCTGAAGTTATCTCTGAGAGTGGGCGTAATAACTAGAACGTAATGTACCTTTCCCGTTTTTATTAGCCATGCCCCGCCCAGTTCTTCGCCTTTGCTGGGATCAATCGATCTATAAATAACTATACTATGACAGCAGCAACCGCACCCAGTCAAATTAGTTTCAAAATATTCAACAACGTGTTTATTAAATAGTACAGATAGAGAATTCGTACAACAGCTGTTAGTCCGTCACCAATTATGCGTTCGTCCCGTACATCATTCACGGTGCCATTGATTATGACGTCATCCTACAGGCCACGTAGTTGATTATGACGTCATATGATGGATGGATAAATTGGAAAGATCCATTACTGAAGCAAGTGTATAGTAAGTCTGAGTGATCTCTGCGCGAGTGAAGACTGCCTGGTATAATGGATAGAGCCTGTCTGTCAATCAAGTATATGACGTCATAATAAAGTACGCTACGTGTAGGTTGGCGTCACAATCATAATACGTAATGAATGACGTATCTAAGTCCGTTACGCACATTGAATAGTTTACATTTACCAATGTATGTCTTTACTTTTTAATAAGCATTCTGCTGAATATTTTGAAACTAGTTTGACTGGCCGCTGTCGTTGCCAGTCAAATTAGTTTAAAAAAATTCAACAGCTTACCCGTATAGTTACCTTGATATGGAATTCAGGGAATTCAGGGTTCGTCCGATCCCAACAGGGGGGAAGCATGGGCGGAGCTTAGCTAGAAATGGGCGGGGCATAGCTGGAAATGGATCCCGGTATTGACACCCAAGTGGTCATGTGACTCTAAGTGGAGCTATATGGTATCTTCTAGTCTATTCAGTGATCATGGCTAATCAATTGGAGGTCATTTCTGCCAAACACGAACACCGATAACCATAATTCAAATGAATGACTATTTTTAATATGTCGAATGAAGCTGCCATGCTAAGATGTGTGCGTGCGTACGTGCGTGCGTGCGTGTGTGCGCGTACTTTCTTCTAGAAACATGTAACTTTGACCCAAAAGGAGTGACCTAGACACAAAGCTCAGGTAATTTTTTTTGTTGAAAAAACAACTTGCTACATAATAATGTGAGCTATCGGTTAACAATATTTGGTCAAGAGCAGACGTAAACATTTGATGTTGAAATAACCATATTGAAAATCCCTCTACATTTACCACGGGATGATTTTGGCCTTGAAAAATGATAATTCACAGGGAACCATTGAACGACTCCATAATAAATGTCCCAAAGGCTGCTACAAGTTGACAAAGTTTGGAGTTGATTGGAGTAAAACTACAACTATAGGAGGAGATGCATCCTGAAAAACTGTTACCATGAAGAAAGAAAAAGAAGAAAGAAAGGATATAATAGGAAAACAATGGTCTACGTTATCAAGCAGAACATCTGACTAGTTAGCAGAATGTTGGTAAATAAAGGATTTGAAACGCGTTCTTAATATCACTATTATCAACTGAGTCGAAAATTATCACGGCACCAGCTTTAACTGAGATTTTGACATTTTCTAATAGTTACGTGTGTAACTGTTATATGAGTTTTCATGGTTGATTTTAATGAAAATGGTAACAGCCTGTACCAACGTCAAAACACTGGAGTAACAAATTTATTACCCCTCAGACGTCGAAGATAGAGATTTTATCGTAACGTGACAATATAATTAGACACGCAATTCTTGAATTATACATCACTAGGCTAGTTCTGCACGAGTGAAATTGACACTTTTTTGCCTTGGCTGTTCGCCAAAAACGGCGTCTATAGTTGTGTTCACGCTAGAGAGTTATTCCGGAATAACATCGTACTTCGGTATGGGCGCTCCATAGACTAATTACTTCCACAATTAATTCTATGAGTAATCCATTTCACATCGGTATGTTGAATGAATTTTATATAAATGCAATAGATGAGTTATTAACACATTTGTTAACATTATTTAATAACATTTTTCGCAGTGGGAATTCTCCCCATACTTGGTCCGAAGGCTACACAAGAAAGGTGGGGTTAATGACGTGAATAATTATAGGGGTATCACTTTATTAAGTACACTAGGACAATTGTTCACCAAGGTTTTGAATAATGGATTGTATTGTATTTTTGTAGATTTTAGTAAGGCTTTCGATTATGTAGTACGTGATTGTTTGTGGTATAAGCTATTAAAATTAGGGGTATGGGGAAACATAATTAATATAATGATGTCAATGTATAGCAGCCTTAAAACCCGCGTACGCGTAAATTCAAAACTATCTGACTCTTTTGGTTGTAGTACAGGGGTACGAAAGGCGAACGCTTGTCACCGTTGTTTTTATTTGCCATGTATGTGAATGATTTAGAAGGGGAACTAATCAGGGGAGGGGTAGATGGTATTGATTTGACTCTGTTAAAGCTGTTTTTAATATTGTATGCAGATGATATTGTTTTACTGTCGGAGTCAACCCAGGGAATACAAAATGGACTAAATATCCTATATGACTACTGCAATAGATGACGTTTAACGGTAAATGCAGAGAAGACAAAGGCCGTTGTTTACATACGTGGTGGACGCCTAAATCAAATAGAAACGTTTCAGTACGGGACACACGAGCTGGAAGTCGTTAAAGAGTTCAAATATTTAGGTATCACTTTTGCGACGTCGGCTCATTTCTCCCGGCACAGAAATGTCTCGCTGAGCAAGCTCAGAAAGCCAGTTTTGCCCTAAAGAAATGTTGTTGCAGATTTGCAGGATTAACACCCAATCACTTGTGTATTTTATTCGATAAATTAATTCTACCTATTCTTTGTTACAGCAGCGAGGTTTGGGGGTTTCATCCATCAATGGATGTAGACAAATGTCACTTACGTTTTCGCAAGCAATTATTGAAGATAAAACAAAGCACATCTAATTGTGTTGTCTATGGTGAATTGGCTAGGCTTCCGTTATGTTTTAATAGAGAAATTATAATATTAAAGTATTGGTTTAAAGTAATAGAAGCACAGCCACATAGGTTAATAAGATGTATTTATGATGTTTTATATACTGACTGTACTGTCAATGCCCGGCCTAAATGGGTGAGTAACCTCAGGGACATGCTATGTATACGAGGCTTTAATGAGGTGTGGACAACTCAAGCTAAAAACGTAGACAAGAATATGTTCATATTGTATTAAAAGCAACGCTTGTATGATAACTATTTCCAAGAATGGTCAGGAATACTCGCAAACAGCAGCAAAACAGGTTATACAAGTATCTTTGTAATGAAATAAGCTATAAACAGTACCTGGACAATGTAACAATAATTAAACATGGAGAGACTTTAGCGAAAATCCGGACAGCAAGCCATCGATTGCACATTGAAACAGGCAGATGGCACAAACCCGACTTAACGCCACTGTCAGAGATAATTTGCCCATTTTGTAAAGATGATATAGAAGACGAGTACCACTTTATCCTCATATGCCCACAATATAACGCTCTACGTAAATCTCTTATTAAGCCCTATTATTATGAGACTAGTGTTTTTAAATTCACTAAATTATTCCAACATCAGAATTCTACAGTCCTGAAGAAACTATCAGCTTTTATTTACCATGCTTTAAAGGTGCGTACTGATTTGATAACTTGAGCATATTCTCCGACTAACCATAAGTCTAATCTGTCTATGACTTCCTTGAGTTTCCACGATAATAATAATTGCATAGAGAAAAACGTACAATAAATGCTCATTTGCAGTCCAAGAGAGGAGTGTTTCGACAATTGAGCATGGGAACGACTGGCTCAGTATATAACCGAGCCAGGGCTACGGTGCACAATTCTCATAAACACGCTTCCCGACCCGCAAATGGTCATTTAACACCAATCACAAACCAGAATGTTACCGTTTTCAAGACTGTCATCATTTGCAGACCAGCAGGGAAAATATTTCGATTATTGTAATTAATAGCCTGTGTAATTATATATGATTTTATTGCGAATTGTACTGTGAAATTGCGTTGTATTCTAGTGTCCGTCACAAAATGACTATGTGATTGTGCACACGCAAGGGCCAAGTGCCTATTGTGGAATAAAATCTATCTATCTATGATTTCCGTATGCAACACGCTCATCACGCGGATCATTATTATCACGTCACGAAGAAATGTACAAGACTGTGATCGATAATTAACTCGCCGTTTTTATGGGACTACAGGTGTTTTGCGGGATATACAACCTTGCTGCAGTAACAGCTCTCGTTAAATTAGTTTCAAAATATGTAACAGCGTTCCCGTATAATTGTCTTGAAATTGAGTCACTTGAAATCTTGAAATTCAACATTTCCAAAAGCGGGCGCTTATCCGCCCTTTTAGCAACACGTATATTATTATAATGAGCTTTATGGCTAGCCGCGCAGTAAAACTAAAACACCGTTTTCGCGCGGGGTGGTGAGGGAAATACCAGATCATCCATCCCTGATCTTAGCCAATCAAATAACAGCATTTGGTCATGTGGCATTACTGAGTGGCTAATATTCTATGTTTTAACATGATTATGACTATGATTTATTTCACAATAAGTCATAGGCTCTTGGGTGTACATTTATACGTTATACATATTGATACTTAAATTAGTATGTTATACAATTATCTAAACACCTAATCTTATAACTAATACAGTGAAATTCTCTTTAGCGTTATATTCGCAAGCCCTGTTGAGTCGCGTATGTGCGCGAGTATTTTGCCCGGTATTCTATATAAGCACGAGGGCCAATATAGAAACTAACATAGAATACCGGGCGAAATATGAGTGCAAATAAGTAACTAACATGCATAACGTTAAATATAATTTCACTGTATTAGATATAAGATTAGGTATCTAGATAAATGTATATCATACTAATTTAATTGTTAATATGTATAACGTATAATGTACCATGCACACTCAAGAGCCTATGGCTTATTGTGAAATAAATCAAATCAAGTTATGCAATAACATATTTGTTTCATACGTTACATTTTTAAAGTTTAGGATAACAGTAGTCTCTATGCTGTAATCAAATTACTGTCGCTTGATTTAGACCCAATAGTAATTCTAACATCGTAATTCTGACATCGTAATTCTGACATCGATTACCGCTAATATCAATACCATACCTCGTGACTCATCTCCAGAGTAGGCACAATGGCAATTATTAATCAATTTCATATCGCGATATTCCGATTCGTCTACTAACAGGTTTTCACAAACCAATTCAATTTTATTTACACCAAGACACAAGTATGTGGGTTACATAATATTTCCACAATAATGTTGTGATGAACATGCATTTGATGGGCTTCTAATAATGAGAATAGTAATGATATCGTCTTTTTATGTGTCTAAATGTTGTATTCGGTCTCAAGCTAACATCCTACAGTGCATTGCGCTTACTACTGTTTAACGTTAAACCGGAACATGTGCCAGGAGCAGTGTTCTGGTTCACGTTAAACTGTAGTAAGCGCAATGAATTGTGGGATGTTGGCTGAAGACCGAATTTACAGGAAATTAATTTAGAAAAACACTCTCAAGAATCTCTCTCTCTCTCTCTCTCTCTCTCTCTCTCTCTCTCTCCCTCTCCCTCTCCCTCTCCCTCTCCCTCTCTCCCTCTCCCTCTCTCTCTCTCAATAAAGATGTGTTCCTCTCAGAGCATCTCAATTCCTGGTGTAGCTCTACGGGGAGACATTATAGCTATACAACGGGCTAGGAAATTATTAGTTCTATGAGGAATCAATCGCGTGTTTTTGTGAGTGTTTGTATCTCTGGACAGTCTAGGAATCAATCTCATGCATAATAACCGCATCTTGCTGATAAAATACAAATTTGTTTTTGTTTTATGACCAGAAAAGATAGGGTCCACGTTGCAATATTGCCACACCAATAATATGCCCAGTAAGCAATTTCAAGTTACAATGCATTCTGATGCGGTTATTAGAATAATTACTGTTGATATTTAAAACGAGAACGAGCAATGGCTTCAAGTAGTATAGTGTTAATGCATGGTTGCGTGCACTTTTTCAAAACAACATTCCCTGAGTTTATCCTGATAGTTCCCTCAGAAATTTCCAAAATTCTATAAGAAATCTTTTCACTTTAACAAGGTTGTTGGGCAATGTTGGGAAGTGGTTGTAGCAAAGCAACTAAGATGCTGATAATATATACAACACAGGTCTAACCTGTGCACACAATAATTTTAATTTATTTCCATTGTCAATCAATGGACTCAACACAATGACACAAGACGAGCACATATGACAAACAGACAAAATGCGAAATCTTCTTTTTTGGGTCACTGTCAAATTCCATCGATTTCTCCTGAATTTTTTGTGCTTTTTTCAAAATCCGTGAGTGGAAATATGGAAACCCACTTTCAAGGTATTCCCCGATTTCCAGAGTGGCTGGGAACCCTGATATTAGTCCGTTCTTCCACTAGAACTTTATTTTTTAAACAATGCAACACAAATCACCAGATTTCTAATGTGTACCTAGCGGCTAGCGATATCTGGTAGGCATACATGAGAAAAAATTATTTACTGAGCTCGTTAATTTGATGAATATGTCATCATAAAGAAAGAGAAGATTTCCAAATATGACAACAGCATATCCGGGGAAAATATCGCTTCATGATAACTTTAACTCCTTAATGACTAAATTTGGTCATCGGTTACCGAGCCAGTCATTCCAGTGGTAAATCTTCAAAAATAATCTCCTCTTGGCCTGCAAATGAACATTCACCAGGACCACTACACAGGCCGGTTTTGGCCGGCTTCGCCGTGAAAGGGTTAACTAGTTATAATTCGAAAGATGTTTGAATCTCAAAAGTATTCTATCAAATTATACTCCAGCCTCAAGGCTAAGTTCAATATTTTTTTAATCACAGGATATAGTTCATAATTACAAATTGCAATGTGCGGTCTATCGATGGCATGGCCTAAAATTTGATGGACCCCACACGCCCCCCCCCCCCCCCCAACCATCCAACCCACCCACACCCCACCCCGCTCACCCACCCCGCTCCATAGAACAAAAGACAATTATATAATTTTGGATTAATAACTGAGGATTGCAATGGACCATTCCAATTTATCCATCACTCATATGACGTCATAATCATATACGTGACATGTAGGATGGCGTCATAATCAATGACACCATGAATGACGTATGTAGGTTCGCCACCAACGCTTAATTGATGACAGACTAAGAGTTGCTGTACGAATTGTATGTATTTACTATTTAATAAACATTCTGTTGAATATTTTGAAACTAATTTGCAACAACACCTAGTCAAATTAGTTTCAAAATATTCAAGAACTTATCGGTAGTTTTCTGGAAATTGATAGTCAAGCAGTTCAGGGATCGATCGATGCCAACATGGGCGAAGTGTGGGCAGAGCTTAGCTAGAGATGGGCCGGGCATAGCTAAAAGTGGATTCATCCATTGGCATGATTAAGGCAGACTACATGAAAACAAACATAAACATAGGCTACACTGGCTACCCAGGGTCATAATAACTTGATTAGGCTATTATGGAACGCCAACAAACGTAAATACGCCTAGATGCTAGAGGCATATTACTGCTGAGCTTATTGTCGGATATTAAGGGGTGTATGTGAGGGGGTGGGAACGTAACGGAGGAATCCAGTTTTAGCTATACCCGCCCATCTCTAGCTAAGCTCCACCCACGCTTTACCCTGTTGGGATCGATATACCCCTGAATGCTCTAACTCTCAATTTCCAGAAAACTATACGGGCAAGCTGTTGAATGTTTTGAAACTAATTTGACTGTGTGCTGTTGCTGCCAGAATATTTTTTTAATAGTAGAGACATACAATTCGTACAACACCGCTTAGTCCGTGTTATCTATGTCTTTCATGACGTGATTGATTATGAAGTCAGCCTACACGTCACGTAGTTCATTATGAGGTCATATGATGGATGGATAAACTGGAAAGGTCAACTGTGTGGTCATCATCGCAGTATGTGAAGTGAGCTTGAGTGTTAAAAGGCTAACACAGTCAGAGCGATATATGTGGTGATTGGACCCTAACTTTATAGTGGCGTAAATATCAGAAGACACACCAGCACGGTGATCAGCACAGAGAGCCTAGAAAACATACTGGCCAGCGCAGCGAGCCTTGGAATTCGTCCTACTGGGACTCAGCAACTATAGAACCAGAAGAGAAAGTCATTGAATTATTCTGATAAGCGTGCTGCGAGGTGGCCTCAAGAAAGCAGGACTCCATACACTCAAATCAAGAATGGACCTGAGGAAGCTAGAAGACACACTGGTCAGCACAGCGAGCCTACAAGACACACTGGTCAGCCCAGCGGGCGTAGAATACACACTTGTCAGCACAGAGAGCATGATTAAGGCAGTGCGCAGAGAGCCTTGGAATTCGTCCTAATGGGACCCAGCACAGAGCCTAGAAGACACACTGGTCAGCACAGAGCCTAGAAGACACACTGGTCAGCACGGAGCCTAGAAGACACACACTTCTCAGCACAGAGAGCCTAGAAAACACGATGGTCAGCTCAGAGTCTAAAAGACACACTGGTCAGCGCAGAGAGCCTTGGAATCCGTCCTACTGGGACCCAGCAGATATAGCACCAGAAGAGAAAGTCATTGAATATATCTGATAAGCGTGCTGCGAGGTGGCCTCAAGAAAGCAGGACTCCATACACTCAAATCAAGAATGGACCTGAGGAAGCTAGAAGACACACTGGTCATCACAGCGAGCCTAGAAGACACACTCGTCAGTGCAGAGCCTAGAAGACACACTGGAGAGTACAGAGAGCCTAGAAGACACACTGGTCAGCACAGAGAGCCTAGAAGACACACTGGTCAGCACAGAGCCTAGAAGACAAACTGGTCAGTAAAGAGAGCCTAGAAGACACGATGGTCAGCATAGAGCCTAGAAGACACCCTGGTCAGCGTAGAGCCTTGGAATTCGTCCTACTTGGACCCAGCAGATATAGAACCAGAAGTCATTGAATAAATCTGATAAGCGTGCTGCGAGGTGGCCTCAAGAAAGCAGGACTCCATACATTCAAATCAATAATGCAGAATGGCTGATTGTAGCTGTAGGATGCTTCTAGTACTACAGCCGTAGAATACAGTAATCATAGCCTATATACTATCAGTGGTGGGTGTTTTTCATCAGGCTATTAATGCAACGATTCAACAATCGAACTACTCTAGTATTTTGCATGGAAAAGGAATTTATGTTAAAGTAATACTTATTTACGGGAATTATGTTTTTGAATGATTGTATAACGGAGTATAATTTGTCAAAGTTCGATGTTTTCCTTACGGTCGATTCAGTCCCACTCAATCATACGTTTCTTCAGCAATCATTTGTTGTTTGAGTTGCTCTTTGCGCTTCCTCCACAGGCGCACCACGCTCTCGTGGACGCCAAATATACGACCAGCTTTCACGTTGTTCTGCAACGTCTCCGCGCACTGCACTACGTTAAGTTTGAATTGCACGCTATACGTAGATCTTGCTTCGGTCTTAAATAGGAGGTCGCTCTGCTCACCTGGAACACAATTCAAATGAAAGAAAATGAGATACAGTGAAACCACTAAACAGATGGTTGCTCAATACAAATCATTTACTCGTGTATATATAGTACACATATTTTAGAACCACAAGATTGCAGTTCTTTTAAGACGGACGGTCTTACTAAAGGTAAATGGCAGCTATAGAAAGGTTTAACTATAATTCATCAATAGCGTTATAACCAACTACGCGACGCGTGGGCTGACGTCATAATCAATTACGTCATGAATGACTCGATTTAGTTCGTCTTAAACGCTTAATAGTCCGTCAGGCTGTACGAATTGTATGCCCTTACTATTTAATACATATTCTGTTGAATATTTTGAAACTAATTTGACTGGGCGCTGCCATAGGCAGCAATAGCACCCACTCAAATTAGTTTTAAAATATTCAACAGCTTACCAGTAATAAGCAAAAATTAGTTACCTCTCCGGGATGTAGAAATTATTTGAGTGTAGCAAACAATTTCTACATCCCGGAGAGGTAACTAATTTTTCCCTATTATGAATCATCCTGGGATCGGGACCAACTTTTTCGGAAATAGCGTACCAGTAGTTTTCTGGAAATTGAGATTCAGAGAGTGACTGGATCGATCGATCCCAACACAAAATTGTGGGGGAAGCTTAGCTAGAGATGGGCGGGGCACAGCTAAAGTTCCACTGTCTCTAGAAGAGGCATGCAAGCGTTGAAAACACGCGAGTACCATAACAAGACATCCATGAATATACTGCCGGGGTATTAACGAAGACTTTATAACTTTGTATTTGTAAATGCTACATTAGATTTGTATCTAGGTCACTATGACCCCGTCCCCGTCAATTTCAATGGCATTGTCCTGCTCATAACGGTTGAGGTAACTGCGCCCAGGTTTAGTTCCAATAAGCTTGACCAATCGTAAAATAAATGGATGTTAAGCTAAACAGTTCCGTACCAAGGTCACGATGATGTTGACCTTTGGCGATATGTCTGTCACGTCATTGCGTTATATATAGCCTGCATACATATCACGCACGCACGTAGAACCTATATAACAATAACAAGCATGGCATTGTTTCACAATTAATACAGTTTAGGTATAAAATAGTAAGAAGTTCAATACACATACATACTGAACAAGAGCAATCAGAGATTGCAGACCCTCGCACTCGCGATTTTGTCCCATTATAAAAGTTTCCGGATTTTTAAAGATTTGTTCGGATTTTCCGGATTTTTTCGGTTTTATCACAAAAAGTTGTGGAATCCTAGTGTATAATGCCACCCTTTCTTGTGTTAAATTTGAGCCAATATCTGGCCAATAGTTTCCGAAATATCCATAGATCGAGAATTTGATCCGATCCGGATCCGGTTTCTTTTATCCCGATCACGGCCAGGAAATCCGCATGCACGGCAAGCTTTTTCGTTGCGCTAAAATAACTTTGAGTCAAATCGGATCAGCAGTTTTAGAGATACATCCCCAGACATACAAACGGACAAGCACATGGACAGACACACGTACAGACACACGGACAAGCACATGGCCAGACACACGGAGAGACACACGGACAGACGGATCCGATCGCAATACCCTCTTTCCCCTTACGGGGCGAGAGTGAATATAGATATTACTACTATTTATGGTGGATATATGTTTTATCAATGTCTTTTTACATTCTAATTTGAATGCATAGTTACGACCACAATGGAGGAAGATGGCTCTGGTACAGGGGCAGCTTGTCAGTAGCCTACCAAGTGGTGTGTAGGATCTATAAAATATGTTAGTTGGAGCTTGGTACTTAGACTAACCCTTTCACAAACAAATCCCTGAAGAAGTATGTTCTATACGATATAAAACTTATTCTGTTGGACATTTTGAATTTAATTTGACTAGACGTCGGCAGTTCGGCGTTGAAAATATGGGGAATTCATCGGTGGAAGACTTAACACAGGAAGCTGGTCCGAAGTTCTGAAAGACCAGCAGATGTAAAGCCTTGAAATAAGGGTCGCTACATCAACATGCGTGAATAGGTCTCAGTATCCATATGACAGACTGTACTGGAAGCGTCTTATTGAACTTGGACAAAACAGATTGTAGTAATAGATGAATCCGATCTGTCACGTCATCTGTAAGCTGACGTCACAATCAAAATACGTAACGACTGACGAACTAACTCAGTCATCATGAACATAGAATAATCCGTCAGTTGTACGAATTGTATGTCTTTACTATTTAATAAACATTGTTTTGTTGAATATTTTTGAAACAAATTTGACTGGGCGCTGTTGCTGCCTTAGGCAGCAACAGCACCCAGTCAAAATTAGTTTCAAAATATTCAACAGGTTATACGTATAGTTACCATGAAATTGGGCTTCTGGGAATTCAGGATTCAAAGTGTATAAATGGCGGAGTTTAAGGTAGAAATGGGCGGGGTATAGCTAAAAGTGGATTAATTAATTAATTAATTAATTAATGTCACAAGGTTAATAGCATCTCTGAAATCCCTTTCTAATATTAATAATAATTGTTGCATCCAAATGTCTTCGGATGCAGTTTCGACTAAAACTTGTTATATTTTTGCTACATTTTGTTAAGTTGCTACACACTAATAATCCATAAGTTAGATGAATTCTACTTCGTTGTAATCCGTCGTCTTGCAAAACAACGACGGCAATGAGCACGGCCACGACGAGAAGGATGTGGATAGTGATGATGATGAGGCGATGTCGGTGATGATGATGATGATGATGGTAGTGGTGGTAGAGGTGGTCGTGGTTGTGGTGGTGGTGGCGGCGGCTGAGGCTGCGGCTGCGGTGGTGATGATGATACTGATAATGCTACTGCTGCTGCTGCTGCTGCTGCTGATGATGATGATGATGATGATGATAGTAGTGGTGGTGGAGGTGGTCGTGGTTGTCATGGCGGCAGCGGCTGCGGTGGTGATGATGATATTGGTAATGCTGTTGCTGCTGCTGATGATGTTAATGATGATGATGTTGATGATGATGATAATGGTGGTGATGATGATGATGATGATGATGATGATGGTGGTGGTGATGGTGATGATGATGATGGTGTTAATGATGATGGTGTTAATGATGATGGTGATGATGATGATGTTAATGATGCTGCTGCTGCTGCTGCTGCTGATGATGATGATGATGATGATGATGATGATGATGATGGTGGTGGTGGTGGTGGTGGTGGGGGTGGTGATGATGATGATGATGATGATGGTGGTTGTGGTGATGATGATGCTGATGATGATGATGATGATGAATGATGCTGGTGATGATGATGATGATGATGATGATGATGATGATGGTGGTGGTGGTGGTGGTGGTGCTGATGGTGGTAGTGATGATGGTGATGGTGATGATGATGATGATGTTGATGGTGGTGGTGATGATGATGATAATGATGGTGGTGGTGATGATGGTGATGGTGATGATGATGATAATGATGATGATGTAACAATAACGACGAAAGTTAATGATACTAATGACAATAATTACAATAGTAATATGTAATAATATTATGCTGATCCACCTATCCACCCACCAACCTACTCAGCCACCTACCCACCCATCCATCCATCCACCCACCCACCCATCCATCAATGCATTCATCCATTCATCAATCAATCCATCTATCAATCCATCCTTCTATAATATTGAGCAAAATTACATTACCACAGCCAGCACTATGCATGGTGTTAGCTAGTAGATTAGCGACAGCTGCCGTATGTGGATTTCAGCCGCAATAGGTCCAATGCCAACTTGCCAAGTAATGAGTATAAGATACCACAAATGGACTTCTCCAGTTTATCTATCAATCATATGACGTCATAATCAACTACGTGACGTGTAGGGTGACATTATAATCAACGATGTCATGAATGACGTAGATAAGTTCGTCACGAACGCTTAATTCATGACGAACTAAGCGTTGTTGTACGAATTGTATGTTTTTACTATTTAGAAAATATTCTGTTGAATATTTTGAAACTAATTTGACTGGGCGCTCTTGCTGCCATAGGCAGCAACAGCACCCAGTCACATTAGTTCCAAAATAATTCAACAGCTTACCTGTATAGTTTTCTGGAAATTGATAGTTATGACGAACTGTGGGTGGAACTACTGCCTCTGGGGTATACACGCGCATCTCTACCCAAGATATCATCAAAATGGAGCTCGACCGGGCCCATTTAGGACAGGGCCTGCAATTACAGTTAGCGTGCATGCGTGTGTGCGTGCGCGCGTGTGTGTGCGTGCGTGTCTGTCTGCCTCCGTTTCTGTACGTGTGTTCAGAGCTGTATCAAAAACATTACTGATCCGATTTCCCTCAAATTGTTGACACAACGAAGGAACTTGTCAGATTTTCAGACGTTGGCCGCGATCCGGATAAAAAACCTGGATCCGGATTGAATCAAATTCTGGATCTGTGGATATTCCGGAACCTACTGGTCCAAATTGCCTCAAATCTTAACACAGTATATGGTGTGAACAAACATTATGATTCCATGACTGCGGGTGTGATCCGAGAACTATTACCTCTCCAAGTTTATCCATTCATCACGTCATAATCAACTACGTGACGTGTAGAATGACATGGTGTCATGAATGACGTAGATAAGTAAGCCACGAACGCATATTTGAAGGGAAGACTGACTATGCGTTGTTGTACGAATTATATGTCTTAACTATTTAAGAATTAGTCTGTTGAATATTTTGAAACAAATTTGACCGGGCGTTGTCGCTGTCATAGGCAACAACAGCACACAGTCAAATTAGTTACAAAATATCCAACAGCTTACCTGTATAGTTTTCAGGAAATCGGTAGTTAGGGCATTCGGGGATCGATCAATCCCAACAAGGCGAAGTGTGTGTGTGTGTGGGGGGGGGGGGGGGGGAGATTAGCTAGACTGGTACCCGACTCCTCATACCCTAGCTGACGATTCTCTGGCTCAGGATAACCACTATTGCGATTATGAGCAATTGGAGTCGGGTACCAGCTTAGAGATTAGCAAGGGGTGGGCTGGGCATGGCTAAAACTGGAAAGGTGAATTATCCTACCGGGCGAGAATAAGTCTGTGTCACTTCAGAGCACTAAACCACAGACTACAGATTGAGACAAAACGTTGAACAGGTACGGTTAGGTAGAACAGACTTTGTGGCAGGTGCAATGTTGTTGATGATGAATTATATTTGTTATTTTATTGTAGTAAACATGCAAATGAGAGGCATAAATACGTACCTCAATATTACATAAATAACATCAGCGACGAGAAAATCAAGACTTCAAAATATACAATAGACCTGTCTATATAAACTTATGCATATTTTTACAACTTTCAAAAATGAAAAAATGACACATACGTACGCTCTAATGATTATGATTGTTAACTAATAGGCCTAAGTAATTATCGGTCTCGCTTACCGGTTATCTCACCTTGAAGCGCCTAAAGTTCGCCTAGCTTGATATTCACTAAACTGGACCAATGGCGACAGTAACTTTACGCAACTCGAGTGCGAGCCAATAATATTAACCCTAACAACCCGAAAGGTCAACACACCAAAATCCTTCACGACATTATGATCGTATTTTCAGGTTAACCTGCCTCTATGATGTTGCTGCTTGTTGTAGTAACAGATTCCTGTCGGATTTGATTCAAAATATTCAACAATTTTCCCGCACAGTTACGTTGAAATTGAGACTCTTGGAACTCAGGGTTCGAAGGGTTAATATGAACGTCTGAGTATTGTTATGCAGGCCCTAAGCATGCCTATATTTATAGCGCGTTGTATAATTAACTGCATATATTCTGCGTATCCTTGACGCTATATAACTGTAACGGCTGGCTAGCTCCAAAGACAGCGCTAGACAAACTCGATGCCTGCCACCCCAAACACCTACGCACCATCACTGGACACCGATGGCCTGACAGCATAATGTCCACTATACAAGATGTGTAATACATCGCCGCTGTCGGTAAAAGTCGCCCAGTGAAGATGGCCCATGCGTTGCCATGTGCTAAGGATGCCAGGAAACACACCAGCACAGAGCCTTGGAATTTTACTACTGGGAGCCAGCAAATACAAAGCTGGGAGAGGACGTGACTGCCTAAATCTGTTAAGCGTGCTACGAGGTGACCTCAAGAATGCAGGACTCGTTACACTCAAATCAAGAATGGGCCTGAGGAAGCTAAAGATTTTGTCCGAGGACAAGACACAGTGGTCAAAAGTGAAGAAAGACTGATCGCAGCTGTAGGCTGTTTCTACTACTACAGCCGCATAATACAATAATCATACATCATACATATATTCTCCACTATCATAACAAATTGCCCAATAATTTCCTTCCATAGGTTATCCATAGATAGCATAAAATAAACATTTAAACAAACTTGATCTACTGCTACTACTACTGCTGCGGCGGCGGCTGCTGCTGCTGCTGCTGCTGCTGCTGCTGTTGCTGCTACTGCTACTATTACTATTATTATTACTACTACTACTACTACTACTACTACTACTACTACTACTACTACTACTACCACC
Source organism: Chaetoderma sp. LZ-2023a (assembly GCA_034401795.1). Lineage (NCBI taxonomy): Eukaryota > Metazoa > Mollusca > Caudofoveata > Chaetodermatida > Chaetodermatidae > Chaetoderma > Chaetoderma sp. LZ-2023a. The sequence continues at coordinate 30,759,230 of CM067364.1, forward strand.
GCCACCGCTACTACTACTACTACTACTACTACTACTACTGCTGCTGCTGCTACTACTACTACTACCGCCGCCACTACCACCACCGCCGCCGCCGCTGCTGCTGCTGCTGCTGCCGCCGCTACTACTACTACTATTATTATTAGTACTAGCGCTGCCATAAATATTGTATGCAATAACTGTTAGCCCCATATGCTATTGTAACAGCCTGAGAGAAATAAAGGGAACTTGAGCGCGAGCCGAATTCAATGGTCATTAATCGCCATGTTGTCCACAATGGTTTGACAAGGGCAATGACAGGTCCAATAATGTAAACTTAAACCTTGGTGTCAATAGAGGGGCGAGGGGCGGGGGTGCGGGGGATAAACAGAACACTATTCATAATTGCTAATTGTTAAATTTATTTACACGAAAAGAGGAAACACTATTTACAGAGTATACAGACCATGGTATCTGTCCACGAAAATCAACGAATATGTATATAATGATAAAGAATGAAATCGTCACAACTTCTGATATCATTATACTATGATGATATCATTGGTCGAGTGAGCAAGGTAAAAGTACTATTACGCCGTATCGTTTTATTTTCTCCAGCCTTTCTACACTTAAACATGTCTAATCACACCACGACAACTCATGTGTACATACGCGGACAAATGTAGTGCGCGGATAAAAACAAATGCGTGTTAATATTCTATCACAAACTGTCAATAATAGTGGGATCTATTTCTACCTATGCCCGCCCATTTCTGCCAACAATTGCATGAGCATTGGAATCGATTTGAAAGTTTAAAACCTGAATTCACAGACTCGAAATTGACAAATTACTTTCAAAATAGTCAACATACTGTTTCTTGAATTGCAAATTCATCAAAGTGGCGGACCTTTTGATTCTCACTTACGTCATTTTGATTGTGACGTCAGTTAAAGTGACAAATCTGATTATGACGTCAGATACTTGTGTGGCAGATTCAGACACACCAATTGAACAATAACACTTACAAGAATACAATAAAATAGTCATTATACAATAAACAAAGTCGCGTGTTGCAGAAGCGGCTAGATGGAAGGAAAATGCAGAAATTTTGAAAACAGGGTTGCTGCAAGTAGTTGCTGCCATAGGCATTACAATAACACTGTTTTCAAAATTTCACAAGATATGCCAAATTTAACCAAGTAACACACGCATGCTAACAATAGATATCCATTTCTTGCTATGCCCCGCCCATTTATAGCTAAGCTCCGCCCACGCTTTGCACGTGTTTGGATCCATTTATTTACTTGTACTTTTAATCCAGCGACAGGGATTCTCAGAATCCCAATTTCAAGGTACAGGTAAGCTGTTGAATATTTCGAAACTAATTTGACTGGGTGTTGTTGCTGTACAGCGCCCAGTCAAACTAATTTCAAAATATTCAACATAATGTTTATCGAAGACATACAATTCGTACACTTGAAGGACTATTTCAGCTTTAGTATGATGGAGTATTCTCGGTCAATTGTGATTGTGACGCCAGGCTACACGTGATGTAGTTGATTATGACGCCATATACCTGAGCGACAGATCGGATTTATCCATTATGCGATAAGGGTCATTGGAATCAGGGAATTCTGACAGAAAGAGGTGATTTATAAAATGTTTTAGTAAATCTTCACTACAGGGCTAGCATATTCCATTGGTCACTAGTCAACCAATCAACGTTAACCCTTTAACCCTCATATCAGCCAAAACGGCCTCTCCAGCGGTCTTGAGAAAGGCCCATTTGCAGACCAAGAGAAGACTATTTTTGAAAATTTACCACTAGAATGACTGGCTCGATAACCGAGCCAGTCATTACAGGGCCAAATTTTCTAAAATAATCTTCTCTTGGTCTGCAAATGGATATTTTCTATGAGAAAATATAAATTTTCTTGAACAAATTCAAGGGTTAAAGGGTTAATCCCAGGTCTTGTCACTCTCTAGTCATCAAAACCCTTGCTCAGTTCCAAACGGGCAATAATTTTATCTTTTTGTTTTCGCCACATTCTTACGGCTCCTTCGCTGATGCCGTACTTCCTTTGCGCGGGTCGATTTCCCATCAACTCAGCGTATTCGATAACTGTAAGTTTGAAGTGGTGTGTAAAAGTACGCTTGGGTCTGCAATCTCTCAGCATCTGATACCAAGTCGGTGGTTGTGGCTTCGGTGGACCCTCATGTCGTTGGAACGCTGAAATGCAAAATACATCAGTGAATATCAACACGTAGGAGAAGGTTCTGTAAGGAAATGTGAAAACATGGCCAATGAATAGATAGATCCGGTCTGTCACTCAAGTATATGGCGTCATAATTAACTACGTCACATTTTAAATAAAAATATGTAATAAAAGACGTATCTACGTCTGCCAGGCACATTGAATAGTCCGTCAAGTATAGGAATTGTATGTCTATACTATTTAATAAACATTCTGTTGAATATTTTAAAACAAGTTTCAATTGAGTGGGCGCAATTGCTGTCATATGCATCAACAGCACGCATTTAAATTAGTTTCAAAATATACAACAGGTTACTTGTATAGTTATCTTGAAATTTGGATTCTGGGAATGCAGAATACAAAGTATACACATCGATTGCAAAAGGCGATTAACGTGGGCGAAGCTTAGCTAGAAATGGGAGGGCATAGCTAGAAATGGATCCCTGTAACGGTTACAATAGACAGGTAGCCTCTTAATACAGGCGACATGCTGTAGCATACCGGCATCACGGGGGGGGGGGGTCCAAGAAAAAAGTAAGGCCATATTAGAAACAAGTGTTACACGCTATAGTAGTGTCATAAGCAGGTTTGACACACAGACAGACAGACAGGCCGACCGACCGCCCGACCGACCGACCGACCGACCGACCGACAGACAGACAGACAGACAGACAGACAGACAGACAGACAGACAGACACAGACAGACAGGCAGGCAGGCAGGCAGGCAGGCAGGCAGGCAGGCAGGCAGGCAGGCAGGCAGGCAGGCAGGCAGGCTGACAGACAGACAGACAGACAGACAGACAGACAGACAGACATGCACGCAGACAGACAGACATGTACGCAGACAGAGAGACAGACAGACAGACTTATACTAATTGTGAATCTCGACTAAAAGACACCAACGACCTCCAGTCAAATTATTTTTGAAATATTCAACATCGTTTCTGCAACAGTTCCATGAAATTGATATAGGATAAGGATAAGAAGTACATGGCAACAACAGTTTCAAAACAAATTAGTTTCAAAATATACAACAGCATGTTTATTAAATAGCAAAGACCTTTCCGGATTTAACTATGCCCCGCCCATCTCTAGCTAAGCTCCAACTACACCTCGCTCGTGTTGGGATCGATCGATCTCTGAACACCCTGACTATCAATTTCCAAAAAACTACACAGGTAAGCTGTTTAATATTTTGAAACTAATTTGAATGGGTGCTGTTGCTGCCTAAGGCAGCAACAGCGTCCAGTCATATTAGTTTCAAAATATTCAACAGCATGTTTATTAAATAGCAAAGAATTACAGACATACAATTCATACAACGTGTCGGATATTTGAAATTTGATGACGGTCTATATGGAACCCTTTGTGACATAATGATTGTGACGTCATCTTACATGCGCTGATCTGATTATGACGTCATACGAGGACAGATGACGGATGGACACTGGAAAGGTGAATTATTTACTATTGTCTGTCTGTATATTGGCTTCAGCAGAAATAATTATGCACATCTGGAAGGGGTCCCAGATAAGGATTATTAGCACCATGTATCTTTGTATGCTAAACGTACATTTTTTTATTTTTGCACAACAGGGGCTGCTAGGGCGTGGTCAGTGTGTAGTCACACTAGACTAAACCGCTTGTCATCTGCTGCAAAATTTAGCAGACTATTTCTTTCTTTTTTATAATTTGGGCAGATCAAAAGCTCAGATTCGGGAAGTGTTTCTCCACTCTTTTTAAGATACTGACAAACGCAGCTTGTCTTAACTGTATAATAACAAGTTTTATTTAAATGAAGAACTTTGACAAAATTTACATGCAATAAGAAACTTCCTCAAACCATACGTAATAGTCTATATATGCTAATAAAATCTATTGAAATATATCCAATTCTAATAACTTAAGCAGAGAAGCAACTATCTCAGGATCATCTGGTGGTTGAGTGATGCAGTGATTCAACTATGTTATTAAAATTTGACCTTCTGTTTCATCTTCTAAACTCTCTGAGATGCAAAGTTTGATTGGCTAATCACATACATTACATCATCAGTGGCCAATCAACTTCCACCTACTCAATACTCAACTCGAAGAGGGTTTCACTAATCACAGATAAGATAGTTTAATCTTGCTGAAACCAATCACGCTTGATGCGCCATTGACAGATCAATAACATCCTAATTTAGTGTTTGACCAGCTATATCATACTCCCATACCAATCACCCGATATCCCATAGCCTGGTCCATGGCACAGTACGTACAAGAAATCTATTCACTGGAAATTGACTTGGCTATGAGAGTATACTTAATCAGCAGGTTAGTGCCGTAATAGAGAACTTGTAGCTTAATCCATGCATAATACATGGTTGTGACCAAACTTTAATCTAACAAAAACGCCGAAGTGTATGCAATGTCTCGCCTGTAAAGGCATGGATAGTGTGAATTGCCAAAACAAACTTGGCACGGTTCGTAATACACATATTTAGTAAGGCACTAACAAACAAGTGTAACCAATGAAACATGGACATTTTTAACCAAACCGCGCAGTCTGATGTTGAAATTTGTTTCGAAAATAAAACTAGTAATGAGGTAGATAGTACGTACCCCTACATAGTATATAACTGTGCTGTAAAACTGTGTTGATATATGGTGAGCCATTGCTGAAAATGAGTGGTGCATAAAAAACTATAACAAAAAAAAATGAAAAAGGTTCAAAATCCAAAATGTAGTCAGAATTGCCTCAAATCATATCAGTAATGATGCAGGTCATGCGCCGCCTGCATTACATAGAACACGTCTGTAAAGTTTTATTGAAATCAGAATGACCATAGTTGAGTTAGATTGTCCATAAAGAACCTTCAACTAAAGACCACGAAAAAGACTCAAAGTCCAAAACTGTGAAAAATGAAAAAGTAGAAGAAACTTCCCAAGATAAAATTGGTAATGATGCGGGTAGTACCTCTGCATAGTATATAACACTGCTGTAAAATTCTGTTGATATCCAGTGAGCCACTGCTGAAAAACCGTAACCAGAAAAACATGAAAAGTTTCAGTCGAAACCCGTGAAAAAAATAATGCCCCAGAATGAAATCTGTTGTTATGCAGATCCCTGTATAGTATAGATCACCTCTGTCAAGCTTCATCGAGATCGGACGAGTCATTGCTAAAAATTATGTTGATTTAAAAACCTTAACCAAAAGTGCACAGGCAAAATACATGAAAAAGGACAAAAACAGTGAAAAATAGTTAAACTGGTCCAAAATGAACTCTATTGTTATGCAGATCACATCTCTGTATAGTATAGATCATTTCTGTAAAGTTTCACCGGCAACGCAAGCCACGTTCATTCACACGTGTGTTTTACATGTATTGTTGCATTTGCCTTATGAACCTTCATTATGAAAAGGAAATCATATCCAATATCCTATAATCTGATATTTCGTGAACTCATCTCAGACTACCGTGACATTACACATAAAAGCTTACACTGTCATCTGCTGACACGAGTCCAAAACAAGAGGTATTAGAAGATACCAATATCTCGCATCTTTAATTTACCGCAGGACCCGGTCTGCCCAGGATTAAACATTCTGCAGAAAAATAATGTCCAAGCCAGGTGCATACATAGAATAAGATTGCCCATTTATCCCCTGGCCACCACTGCCCTGAGGTTGACCCAAGAACAATAGTATGTGTTGTACTGTAGTCTACTAACTACAAGCTTTAAACTAATATGTGACAAGACCACATTTGATCACATTTATTTTCTGCCCCCCATTCCACCCCCACCCCAACCCCTGCCCCTGGGGGTATTATCAAAATTCCAATGTGTCATGCACATTCCTGGCCATATGTGTAATCATACCGAAAGTTTCAAGTTTCTATGTGAAATGGTCTAGGAGTTGTGTTATAACCGATTGGTGCCAACTTTTGACACCCCCCCCCTTACCCTCAGTTTGATCCAAGATCAAAACAATCCCTTGTATTGCAGTCTACTCATCATTGGCTTCAAAATGATATGTGACATGACCACCTTTGAATAAATCAAATTTTTTACCCACAATCCCCTCCCCCTGGGGGTCATAACAAAATTTCAAAAGTGCCATGCACATCCCTGGCCATGTGTAATCATACCGAAAGTTTCAAGTTTCTATGTGATGTGGTCTAGGTTGAGTTGTGTTACAATCGATTGGTGCCCACTTTTGACCCCGCCCCTCACCCTCGGTTTGACCCACGATCAAAATAATTCCCTGTACTGTAGTCTACTCATCATTGGCCAGATCACTCGGCTCTAATGAATTCCGACTCGTCTCCAATTTAATATTTTATTGAATACTTAGAATCTAATTTGCTAGAGAGTTGTTTCTCTACATTGGTCAACCAAATGACCAGTGAAAGCATAGATGGCGATGTTGAGTAGTAGTGGTGGTGTGGTGGTAGTGGTAGTAGTAGTAGTAGTAGTAGTAGTAGTAGTAGTAGTAGTAGTAGTTGTAGTAGTAGTAGTAGTAGTAGTAGTAGTAGTAGTAGTAGTAGTAGTAATAGCAGCAGCAGCAGCAGCAGCAGCAGCAGCAGCAGCAGCAGCAGCAGCAGTAGTAGTAGTAGTAGTAGTAGTACATCGAATCCCACAAGATGACATTGACAATCTCAGAGCTTGTTGCACTGAACCATCTGCAAAGATCACAAAAAGAAGCAATGGGCACTCACTCGAGCAGGGCAAAGCTGTGGATACAATGTGGAGTTGTCTACAGTACGTCGAAGTGATTAACCCTCTGACTGAGGAGTTTTTGCAGACGACATATTCCAAGGGTAATATCTCCGGACATGTTAAATATTTTGAACAAAATTTGACTGAAAGTGGTTTGTGGCTAGGTCAAAATGTTTTCAAAATATTCAGCAAGTCAGGAGTTTTTGCTCATTGAAATTATTGTCTGGTCGCCTGCACCAGTTAAGAAGGTTTATCATCTGTTAAAGACTAGAACTCTGGGAGCGTCATTTCATTGGCTACTGAGTTTTTGCTGGCGACATTTTCCTAGGGTAACATATCAGGACATCTTAAATATTTTGAAAACAATTTGACTGTAAGTTGTTGGTGGCTAAGCCACCAACAACTTTCAGTCAAATTGTTTTCAAAATATTCAGCATGTCAAGAGCACAGCAAGACATTTAAAAAGGTTTATCACCTGTTAGAGAACTCAATCTCTTTGCAGTAACAAGTCATATCAGTTATGTGAAGAGTATCTATCTCCAATGCAACCAATGCAGAAACTGCCTGATAATTAAACAGAGTCCTATTAAGAAATTTGACAATGAAGGTTATAAAACAGTTCGCTGGAGTGAGAGGCTTCGAGTGACTGATCTTCTGACCAACAAGTAAGCATATCTTTTATATCCCGTTCGTGCACAGTCCAGCCGCTTTAAAACTGGTTTGGTTATCGTAGGACCAGTCGTCATAATGAAGCCCCGTCATTTGGCCCTAAAGGCACCTAAATGTTGTTGTTGTTGCTGTTGTTGTTGTTGTTGTTGTTGTTGTTGTTGTTGTTGTTGTTGTTGTCTTTACTATTTAATAAACATGCTGTTGAATATTTTGAAACTAATTTGACTGCCCTAGGTAGCAACAGAACCCAGTCAAATTAGTTTCAAAACATTCAACAACTGCATAGTTTTTTGGGGAAATTGACAGTCAGAGAGTTCAGGGATCGATCGATCCTAACACGGGGCGAAGTGTGGTTGGAGCTTAACTAGGGATGGACGAGACATATCTAAAACTGTATTCCTCCTCTACACGTGTGACCATTTCTCCATACAGCGGACATTATAGAGGTTCTACTCTATACACAGATGTCCATGGAGATGCGTCTGGGGATCAAATATATGGCTTGATCACGTCTTTTTCTGTTTATCCATTTCTTTGAGTAACTCATCCTTCATGTCTCGCCATTTTCTAACTGTAGTTGCGCTGATGCCAAATACACGTGCCACGGCCATGTTATTAAGCGATTCCTCGGCACAGTTAACCACCTCTAACTTGAACTCGGTACTAAATAATCTGCGGCTGCTGACCGGTCTTAGTTGATTGAAAATGGACGAATTTTGATCAATATATGCACCACCAAATAGTTCCTGCTTTTCTTGGAATGGAGATGACGGATCAGTATCACCCTCACTCGGACCTTTTGATGTCATTCGTCGAGGTTTGTGAAACATGGGTTCTTCAATAGGGGGATTCTCCCGAAATCCTAGCATCGTCGCTGTAAAAACAAAGCAATATAAGCTATTACTAGTAATCTGATAAAATTGAAGTTCTGTTATGCATGTGGCTTTGGACAAACGCCAATGCGGAAAGGATTCCAGTTATTTGAAATACGGGCATAAGTGTGATTGGATCAGGGGTGGCAGTGGCCGAGATTTTGGGTGTTTGGTGTATGGCATCCCCTTCCAATGTAGCCTATGAGATGATATTAAGAACCGTCTTGAGGTAACCGTAAACTGGAGACGGTACAAAAACACTACATGTGTTACGACATACGACATAGATGAAATAATAAAAAATCTGAAATCTGTTCATATTTCCGCAGTACAATAATGATTGATGGCATTCACTAGCCTGAACAGATCAGGATACTAAGCGATATTTCACACCAATTATCATTAAAGACGCATATTCACAGCAGAATGCTGGATCATAAATTTGTCAAGATTGTATATATTTAGAGGCTTAAATTGTGGGCGGAATGAAATCATCATATGTTAAGATTTATTTTGTTTCATTCGATCTAGACCCACACTTTAAGCCTCTAAAAGTATACAATTTTATTTCCAACCATTCTGCTGTGAATATGCACCTTCAAGATGGGATTAAAATAACTCAATTCTAAACATGTGCGCATGTGCTGTGACCCTATTCACGGGGCTGATGAATGAAATCGGCAAACAACGACAGATTTTATACAAGTAAACACACTAAGTTTTTGAAAATCATATTTTACTCAATTTTACAAAATGGCTATTAGTGTTTCTTGAGTATACATAATTGTATTTGCTCCGTTCTAATCATAATTCCATAAACGAATTAGGGTACATTAGGTGATGTGATTTAAAGGATAACTAACCTCATCTCATGATATCCATACAGATGATCTAATATCCCACTCATATAAACTATGCATGGAATTTAAAGATTTTTCGTCCCGTCAAAGATATTCAAGTATTAGTAGGTAAATGTTGGTATATTTCTACATCCTATGATGGCTGTCACGATTTACTTTTCAACCAATCAGAAAAAAACATAGCTCATCCGCGTTGGTATACCCGCTCAGTCATAGAGGTGCCATCCATAGTTTGACAATGCGGTATAAAAGCAACTATACAGGTAAGCTGTTGAATATTTTGAAACCAATTTGACTAGAAGCTGTTGCTGCCTTAGTTTCAAAATATTGAATAAGATGACTATTACATAATAAAGAATGTAACGTATTCGCACTTAGATGACATCACGCCCTATCACTAGAGGAGACAAAATGTTGGCGATCACTGTTCAACATTTACGCGATATTACAAAGCAGATAATTATGATACAAATAAGGGAATGTGACAGGATATGAATGATATGGAATCTATAAACCACAATGTATCGGTACAATACATCATTTGAGATGAGATTAGCAACCCTTTAACTATTATTTAAAACACATCGCACAATTACACATACCATTCTATACATTAAACACATGTATTGAATAAAAGAAACTATGTTATCGTACGCATCTTGATTCATGATTGAAATACCATCTGCATTCGTTCACCTAGCCAAACATATGTTTTTAGATTTCATACAATGTAACAAAACTTTACACGAAAACTGGTGCCAATAACAACTTAGAGTCACTAGCCCACGTATATAATTCCATACACATTCACCCCTCTTGTGTTAACATTGCATCAATGGCTGAATATACCACTTATATAGGCCTATTAATTAACCATTTAATGGTCAAGATTTGTAAAAAAGAAGAAAGTGTTGATCATTGAATGCAATCAATTTGCAGGCCAAGAGAGGACAATTACAAAAAAAAATTCCAATGGAACTTTCAAAAAGTCTTTCAGTTGTCCTGTAAATGAAAGCTGTTTGAACATTATATGGTCAACAAAACTCAAATTTTTGCATAGTCAGTATTCATTTGCAGGCCAAGAGGGGACTATTTTTGAAAGTTTATCACTGGAATAACTGGTTCGGTAACCGAGCCAGTCATTCCAGTGGTAAATTTTCAAAAAATACTCTTCTCTTGGCCTGCAAATGGAGATTCCTCAACACTACTGAAGAGACGGCTTTGGCCAGCAAAGGGTTAAGTTTACACAAGAGGGGTTAAACAACACGATGCTAAATATAATCACTTTCACTGCAACAAAAAACTACACAGGTAAGCTGTTGAATATTTTGAAATTAATTTGACTGGGTGCTGTTGCTGCCTAAGGCAGCAACAGCGCCCAGTCAAATTAGTTTCAAAATATTCAACAGCATGTTTATTAAATAGCAAAAAATTACAAAGACATACAATTCATACAACGTGTCGGACTCTGAGATTTGATGACGGTCTATATGGAACCCTTTGCGACGTAGTCATTGTGACGTCATCATCCACGCGCTGAGATGATTATGACGTCATACGAGGCCAGATGATAGATGGATACTCTGGAATGGTGAATTACGTCACATGCAGGCTGACGTCGCAATCATGTGACAGCCAATACTCCGTCATGGAGTTTTAAAGGTGCATATTCACACTAAAATGCGTGTAAATAAAATTGCTAAAATTGTATACTTTTAGAGTCTTAGGCCGTATTCTTACTAGAGAGTTTCTCAGGAATAACAAGTTGTTTTATTTCATAATCCCAGGCCACATCGTGACACCATATGTCAGCATGGACTTATTCCTGGTTAAGTCTCTAGTCTCTAAATTAATGTATACGGAAAGAAATCATCATATGTTAAGATTTATTTCTTTTCATTATGTTGAGGTACACATTATAAGCCACTAAAAGTATACAATTTCAACAATTTTATTTTCAAGCATTTTGGTGTGAATATCCACCTTTAAATCAAAGTGTAATATGTCAGCTATAACAGGATAATAAACAGCAACCAGTAAAATTAGTTTCAAAATATTCAACAGCTTACCTGTTTTCTGAAAATTGATAGTCGAAGTGTGTGTGGAGCTTAGCTAGAGATGGGTGGGCTCGGCATATCTAAAACTGGATTCCTGCATTGTTTACTATCTACAACAAACACTCATCGGAAAACTGGCTTGCTAAGAACTATGAGAGCATCCTTTCAGGCCAAGGTATAATAATGATAATTTCAGTTGATTCGATTTATTTACACCCAGATCATTTATACAACGATATATGGGGAATATGTATAGCATTTCTGCGCTACGTTATTATGTGATAAACAAAGTGACGAAAAATAAACTTATCTAATACTATCCACTAATGTAGGCGTTTTAGTGCGTTGGATTGGATTGGCTCCAAAAGCCATATGCTGTAGCAAGTCACCTGTATTAAAGGACCACCTGTCTAGTGTCCCGAATAGAGGGATCAATTTCTAGCTATGCCCCGACCATTTCCAGCGATGACCCGCCCATTTGTAGCTATGGCCCACTCATGCTTTGAGCATAATGGGATCGATTTGTATACGTTCAATCCTGAATTTCTCATACAGGTAAGGCGGTGTATATTTTTAAACCTAATTTGACTGGGTGCTGCCTATGGCAGCAACAGCGCCTAGTCAAAATAGTTTCAAATATTCAAAAGAATGTTTATTAAATAGGAGACATACAATTTGTACACTTGACGGACTATCGAATGTTCATGACAGACCGAGACACGTCATTCATTATTCATTTTAGTTGCGATATCAGCCTACATGTGACGTAAATGAGTATGACGTCATATATTTGAGCAACAGACCTCATTTATTCATTGTTTGGATTTCATATAGCGATGGTCTACGACCTAAGATTTAACCGCGACACCTTTACACTCCAAAGTCTATTAATCCTATCAAGTTCCAGCCATATCATGGCCGTCTCAGTACATCTGCTGTCTTTCAAATTTCGCGAGCAACTCCGTCTTCTTAGCCCTCCAGTTTCGAACAGCAAATTCGCTGATGCTATACGCCCGCGCTACTGCCATATTATTCCGTGACTGTTCAGCGCAGCCAATGACCTCAAGCTTGAACTCGGTACTGAACCGTCTGAATCTCCGTGGATTCGGTGTTGCTTGAGAATCTTCGTAGCCATGTACACTGGGTAGTTGATGATGATAATCGTATTGAGCAGTTAATGGATTTTGAATCGGAGTTGGTGTTGAAAGACTCTCTACTCCATGTCCTTGTTGGGTATCAAACATGGTCCCTGTATCACTAGAGTGCTTCTGCACTGATGCTGGTTTAACCACTGTAAAAGAATAAAGTATATTAACCAATTACTAATAGATAGCTAATTAATGAATTATTTCCACACAATGACACCCATTCTCTCCAAGGCCATTTTTGTCTTCATCAATCTGAGGTGGGGTTCGAATCCATGACATTTGGTTTGTCAGGTGACCACCTTATCTTACAAACACGAGTGTGACACGATATGTAGAAATTTTATTTGGTTTCATAACACCAAGGCACACAATTTAAGCCTAAAAAATACACAGTTTTAACAATTTTATTTTCAAACATTCTGCTGTGAGTGTGCACCTTTAATTACAACTTATTTAGTAGTACTATGAAAACTGTTTAGATCAAGGATGGATCATCGTGTCAGCAAGCATTTTCTGACGAGAGTCGCACCTAAATTAAATATTATCATTATTACGAGCTAACATATGTTCAATGGCAGAAAATGATGACATGAGTGGCACAAAATTGTTTTGAGAACATTTATTGCTAGGAATATATTTTAGTGATGTACACATTAAGTGAAAAAGAACGCAAACAATTACGGTGAAATAAAATTGAATATCAAACTTTCATCTGCCTCGGAAGTGTGTGTGTGTGTGTGCGTGCGTGCGTGCGTGCGTGCGTGCGTGCGTGCGTGCGTGTGTGTGCGTGCGTGTGCGGGCGTGAAGGTGTGCGTGTGTGTGTGGTCCATTACATTTTGTCCAGTGGTTTACGCATGCTATGTACTAATTCTGCTGCAGTATGTATATGGAAGTTGTTGAAGAGAGACTGATACTCAAAGAAAGATGTTATTGTTTTAGGTACCATGAAATAAACAAGAGGCCCTAGGGGTCTGTATCGGTCACATGGAGCATAGATATTTCAACTAGAAAGGTCAACGTCTATAAGTAGAACCCTAAAGTTTGGCCAGGACTGCAAGAAGAACAAGGACACATTCTACCAAATTTGGCTAAAATCGGTCTAGTGATTCTCGGGAAGGCATTGTAAATTTCCCATTCCTTTACTAGGGGACTAAGGGAGCTTTTGGCGGGGAAATTCCAAGATGGTCAAGACGTTTATTCGACAGATTCGGAAGTAGAAAATTTGAAATCTGCATACCCAAAAGCCTAGATAAAACCAATTTCGGCTTCAAAATCAATCAAATAAAAAAGAAAAATCAAATATGGCTACCAAATATGTTATTGTGATTGCCGTATCAACTTCCATTGAACAAATTTTACTGGCCCTTAGGTCCTCATCATATCTCCCAGATTTCGGCCAGATCCGTTAAACGGTTCTGGAGTAGTTTTCGCGAAAAGTAGCTTATCCAAGATGGCCACCAAAGCATTTGGCCAATTAAATTTCCTTGAACATCATCCTGATCGGCTGTATTTGAACAAACTGGGATCACTATGGCCCAAAGGCTATTTCTGACCAAATTTGATTAAAATCGGTCCACTTGTTCACGAGATTATTTAAATTTCCCATTGCTGTAATAAGTGAGTTTTTTGGCGGGGGAAATATACAAGATGGCAGCCCAAACTTTTATCGGACAGTTTCGAAAGTGGCAAATTTGACACCAACATACACAAAAAATTATGTAACACCAATTTCTGCATCAAAATCCGTCGATTAATACAGGCTAAAATGGCCACCAAACATGCTACATTTTGATTGTCCCACGGCGCCCATGTTTTTAACATATTGAACTTACCTGGAACAAATGGCCCTTAGTGCATAATCATATCGTCCAAATTTCATCCCGATCCATTCAGCGGTTCTGGCGAAGTTGTTTTCACACACACACACTATGCCATCTAAGATGGCCGCCTAAGCGTTTGGCTAATCAAGTTCCCTAGAATAAACTTTGGTTCAGCTGTTGCCCTAGATGATGCTTCATGGATTTTGAATCGATGCTTCAAAGCGGTTTCGGAGAAAATCTTTCTAAAAAATCGGCCAAAATCCTAGATGGCCACCAGCCAAATCGGTCGATCGATTTCGTTCGCACAAACTTAGTCTCTATACGCTAAGGATGTTTCCTGCCAAACATAATTGAAATCAGCCTCGTGGTTCATGAGAAGTCGTTTAAAGAAAAAGCAAAAATTGAGGCCGGATGGACGATGTACAGACAGATAATGGACGGTCACCATGGCAGACCAGAGCTAACAATACTATGTCCAGGAAGCGGGGTATTATGCGGAATAAATTACTAAAACAAGACAATGGAGGGATCCGATCTGTCACTCAAATATATCACAACATGATCAATTACGTTATATGTAGGCCGACGTCACAAGGAGCAGCGCCCAGTCAAATTTGTTTTAAAATACTCAACAACTTACAGGTATAGTTGCCTTGAAACTAGGATCATAGGAATTCAGGATTCAAAGTATATTAATCGATTTCAACATGCGTACGAAGTGGGTGGAGCTTAGTTAGAAACATAGGCGGGGTATAGCAAGAAATGGATCCCTCTATTTAAAAGGCTTGTGATCTCGCTATGTAAGCCTACAAACCTGTCTATAACGGACAGTCCCTGCCGGGGCCATAAGCTGGTGGTTCTTTAAGATGGCGTGGTCGTTAAAGAGCCATGATCGTGTGGAACCACAAGCTCCTTATTATGGTAAATTAAGGTTTACGCGACGACAAGTTTGCAGTGACCAAGGTGTCCGCTATAGATAGGCTTGATTAACGTGTATATGTTAGCACAACCGATGAATCCAATCTGTCACTCAAGCATATGACGTCATAATGAATTAATCCACATGTAGGAGCCTGTTTTCGCGACCGACGGTGTCAGTGAATTTGATGATTGGGTTTAGATTACAAACCAAGAACCACTGACCACGAACCAGAAACGCCAAAATGGCATTTATGCAAATTGGCGAAGTTTTCCGATTGTAATTTCGTGGCAATGTTCTGACCCAAAAGCATTCAACATTGCGTTAACCGTAGCAATTAATTTGATCGTATTTCGATTTAGACTTTAATTTTAGTCTATGTAAATCGCAGACGATCAGATCCACTAAATAGTAAATATAGTGACGAGATTTCATCATTCAAAAAAGTTGTACAAGTTAACTGGGCGCCGCCAATTTGAAATTTACGAACCACTAACCATTGGTAACAACGAACCGAGATAAAAACTCGGTCACTGTCTCGACAAACCAAGTCAGCACACCTTCAACTTCCGGAACGCCAAAACGCACGAACCACGGACTGCGTCAGTGGTTCACCGACTCCGTCAGTCGCGAAAACAGGCCCCAGGTTGACGTTATAATCAAAAGGTGCAATGAATGACTTCCGTCATGAATTTTAAATGTCTGTCATGTATAGCCTACGAATAGTATGTTTTTACTACTTAACAACAATTCTGTTGAATATTTTGAAACTAATTTGACTGCGCGCTGTTGCTGTTTAAAAATATTCAACAGCTTTCGCGTATAGTTTTCTGGAAATTGAGATTCAGAGAGTTCAGAGTTCAATTGATCACGACACGGGCAAAGCGTATTTAGCTGCAGATTGGCTGGGTCATAGGTAAAAGTGGATTCATTCATTCAAACAGTCATTTAAATTAAAGTTACTAATTGAAAGACAATTAAAACCTGTCCCCTACATATAAATATAGTGTGCATAAATTAACAAACAAACGAATGATGCAAATTTGAAAAGTGCAGAGCTTGCATTTTAATGCCACTATTTTCAATTCAAACAATCGTGCCTAATATGACGTCACTAGAGTCCTGGTTTATTTAGCAGTCCATAGGAATCTGTAATTTCCGATGCTTTATTCGGCAGTGAGTTTGGACTCTGGACATAAATGTTGTCCATTAATCCTTCAAGCCTCAAATTTTTCCTTTTGGACTATTTTTGAAAATTGTTACTATTTAAAAAAAATTTACCACTGGAATGATTGGCTCGGTTACCGAGCCAGTCATTCCAGTGGTAAATTACAAAAATAGTCTTCTCTTGGTCTGCAAATGGGCATTTCTCATGACCACTGCAGAAGTAATTTTTGGCTGATATGAGTGTTAAAGGGTTAACATTCTGTGAATACAAATTGTGACCAGTGCAGTCCAGACAGATGATATATTTTCTATCCGAAATCGATCGTCAGGATTTTGACCTGCTGACAGATTTGAGAGAAATTGGTTTATGTTATTTACTGCGACACTTCTAAGCCAATGGATTGGCTGCGATCCGTCACTCAAGTAGGGCCTATCTGACGTCATAATCAGAATATGTCAATTATTAGCTGACGTCATAATCAAATGCCGTATGTTAGACACGAAAGTAAAAGGCAGAACACATTGAAGGTCCGACAATAATCATCTGAAATGTGTTTTAATAAACATTTGATGTAAAATAATTTGAAACTAATTTGACTGTCAAATTAATTTCCAAATAATCAACAGCTGACCTGTGTAGTCACGTTAAAATTTAGATTCTGTGAATTCAGGCTTCAAAATTTTAAAATCGCTTCAAACATATGCATAAAGTGGGCGGTGCTTAGGTAGAAATGGGCGGGGCAGAGCTAAAAATGGATCACTCTATAGCTGTGAATGGGCCTATTTTCATGCACATTTAGCCTACATGATCAATTTATGCAAAGTTATGAGCCATGCCACGAACATTTTAACAATATAAAACTATACAATCAGTCATATTCGCTTTCATCTTCTGGGAATTTAGACATTACATTCTTTTCATCTTCCAACTTATTCACCAACTGTTCTTTACTACGGCGCCATAGTCGGACAGCGTGTTCGCTAATGCCAAATATGCGTGCAGTTCCTCTGTTGTTTTGCGACTGCTCGGCACAATTTGCGACTTTCAGTTTGAATTCCGTATCGTAGCGTGGATTCTTAACGGGGCAGATATCGGCGTACCTATCTGCAGGGACAGTGGACATTTCTGGGCGCTCCTGTAGACCTACTAACTTCGATAGGCCAGTGCCTGAATGGGTACCTTCATCCACCATCTTCGTTCCAGATGGTATGTACTGGTAGTCCGTTGCAGTTGGGTCATATTCCGTCCCTGGATTTATGCTAATTACTGAAAAATAAAGAAAATTTCTGTGCTTACAATTTAAGCCAAATTGGAGAAAATCTTAAATCGCCTGATTGATAATATTATGCTAGTTTGGCTAATGATTGCCACATTTGTAAGCTTTATCACAGTTATGTTAAAATGTTAATTGTTAAAGATAATTGGAAGGATCTGATATGTCACTCAAGTAAACATCATAATGAATTACACCACGCGTTAGCTGACGTCGCATTGACACAATCATAATGACCTATAGCTCCGTCACGGAAATGGAGAAGTCCGGCAAGACTGGTCTATATCTTTGGCCAATATACAGTTGAATACATATTCCGTTGCATATGCAGCAACACCCCTCAGTAAAATTAGTTTCAAAATATCCAACATCTTACCTGCATAATTCACCTTTACAGAGTATCCATCGATGATCTGACGTCATATGATGTCATAATCAGCTAAGCAGTGTGTAGGATGACGTCACAATCATTACGTCATAAATGATTCTATTAGGTCCGTCTTTAACCCTTATTAGTCCGACACGTTGTACGAATTGTATGTCTCTATTTAATAAACATGCTGTTGAATATATTGAAACTAATTTGACTGGGCACCACCCAGTCAAATTAGTTTCAAAATATTCAATAGCTTACTTGTACAGTTTTCTGGAAATTGATATGCAGGAAGTTCAGAGGTCGATAAAAGTGTGGGTGGAGCTTAGCTAGAGATGGGCGGGGCATAGCTAAAATAGAAAGGTCGATTACCTTTAAATGTAGATACTGGGGAGTTCATATCTAAGTTTTAAATCATCAACGCGCGTAAAACTTTGGAGGAACTTATCCGGAGATGGGTGTGACGTGGCTAGAAATTGATATTTTGCTTAAGTCAGAAACTAAGAATAGGAGATTCACGGTGCTATTTTGATAATAAGGTTAATGGAAGGTAGACTTAGTTTTTAAGAACACTTTATATTGACAAGTAAAGTCTCCTCGTATTTAAGTAACTAGTCCGAGTCTGTGGTGCGTGTAGGTGTTGTTGTGGTGATGGTGTTGGTTGTGTTTGTAGTTGTAGTGTTGGTGGTGATGTAGTTGCAGTGTTGGTGGTGTTTGCAGTTGGAGTGTTGGTGGTGTTTGTAGTGGTAGTGCTACTGGTGTTGTAGTGTTGGTGGTGTTTGTAGTTGTAGTGCTACTGGTGTTTGTAGTTGTAGTGTTGGTGGTGGTTGTATTTGTAGTGCTGGTGGTGTTTGTAGTTGCAGTCTTGGTGGTGTTTGCAGTTGGAGTGTTGGTGGTGTATGTAGTGGTAGTGCAACTGGTGCTGTAGTGTTGGTGGTGTTTGTAGTTGTAGTGTTGGTGGTGGTTGTAGTTATAGTGTTGGTGGTGTTTGTAGTTGTAGTGTTGGTGGTGTTTGCAGTTGTGGTGTTGGCAGTGTTAGTAGTTGTAGCGCTGGTGGTGTTGTAGCTGTAGTGTTGGTGGTGTTGTAGTGTTGGTGGTGTTGTAGTTGTAGTGTTGGTGGTGTTATAGTTGTAGTGCTGGTGGTGTTGTAGTTGTAGTGTTGGTGGTGTTAGTAGTTGTAGCGCTGGTAGTGTTGTAGCTGTAGTGTTGGTGGTGTTGTAGTTGTGGTGTTGGTGGTGTTTGTAGTTGTAGTGTTGGTGGTGTTATAGTTGTAGTGCTGGTGTTGTTGTAATTGTAGTGCTGGTGGTGTCTGTAGTTGTAGTGTTGGTGGTATTTGCAGTTGTGGTGTTGGCGGTGTTAGTAGTTGTAGCGCTGGTGGTGTTGTAGCTGTAGTGCTGGTGGTGTTATAGTTGTAGTGCTGGTGGTGTTTGTAGTTGTAGTGTTGGTGGTGTTTGTAGTTGTAGTGCTGGTGGTGTCATAGTTGTAGTGCTGGTGGTTTTTGTAGTTGTAGTGTTGGTGATGTTCGTAGTTGTAGTGTTGGCAGTGTTTGCAGTTGTAGTGTTGATGGTTGTTCTGGCGATAGCGTTGTTGTTGACTGTAGGCCTACTTATAGTGATAGTGTTACTGGGGGGGGGGGGGGGGGGTAGTAATGGAGGATTCAAGTTTCTCACTCAATCATATGCCGTCGTAATCAACTACGTGACGTGTAGTCTGACTTCAACCAATTACGTCATGAATGACTCAATTTAGTCCGTACGAATTGTGTGTCTTACCTATTGAATACGCTTGCTGTTGGAAATTTTAAACCTAATCTAATGCTGCGCTGTTACGGCAACAGCAACCAGTCAAATTCGTTTCAAAATATCCAACAGCTTATTACAGTTTTCTGAATAGTCATGGAGATCAGGAATCGATTAATCTCAACAGGGCGAAGTGTGGGTGGAGCTTAGCTAAAGATGGGCGGGGAATGACTAAAACTGGAGTCCTCGTTTATGGTAACGTTGGTCGTCATAATAGTTGCTATGGTGGTAGTGTTGTTGTTGGTGGTTGTAGTTGGTTCGGTAGTGTTGGTGGTGGCTGTAGTTGTGGTACTCCAGGTGACTGGATGGTTGTAGTGATGCTGATGACACTGTTGGTGGTGCAAATGGTCAATACACTCATAATATAGATGTAGATGCATTTATAACATTATTCTTATTCATTTCATATTTACTTGTAATAGTAGTTTTATTATTATATGAAGCTAGCCATCAAACATTATTTCGGTTCCAATGTATCCACCTTTAAATGAAAGGATACTGATCATAATGATGTTGGAGAAAGATTACAAATTCACAGATTCTCTCAATAACAAAGGCAAAATATTTCTTTCAGATGAAAGGTTAGATAGACTGTAACAAATAACTAAATAAACAAAATGAGTCAAGTAGTACTATACATTTAGAATTCAATGACACAAAAATTAAACGATAACTAGCCAAATTTTATACTATCCATTCAGGTGAGAATATCTTCAAATTTGGATATTCCTAAATACAGTACGGGTGACGAGCTAACACACATCACCACCGCATCCAAATAGCCTAGATCATGACTATCTACATATGGTGTACATCACATGAACCCACACCGCACCCACCACACCCTTCAAATGACAGCCATTCACGAACCCCTGTTTGACACAGGGATTGACAGATAAATTTTACTGGACATCAAGTATTTCAAGGGAGATAACTATGGTGACTCTAGACACGTTTCACTGATACACAATCTTAACCGAGGGAATGTCATCAGGAGTTGGCATACCGAATTTGAAATGAATCCATTCATTATAAGTGAAGTCATTGATTAGAGACCAAATGCACTGACATTGATAAACTAAGTATTTCAGGGAGATAATTATGCTCAATTTAGATGCGGTTCACTGATACGCAATCGCCACCGAGGGCATATCATCAGGAGTTGATATATCCAATTTGAAATGATCCATCCATTATAAGTGAAGTATTTGATCAGAAACCAAATGCACGGGCATTTTAGAGGAAATTTTAATTATTCCAAGGGAGATTACTATGGTGAATCTAGATGGGATTGGCTGATATGCAATCACCAAATGATCTCGGCACCGAGGGCATGTAATCAGAAGATGACATACCAAATTTGAAATAAATCCATCCATTATGAAGTTATTGAGAAACAAGAGGCTCAATGGGCCTGTCGCGCTCGCGTGGACCATAAGCATTTCAACTAGAATGATCATTAACAATAAGTAGAACTCTAATGAGTTGAGCAGACTTGTAACAAGAAAACAGAGTCCATGTTTCTTTATGTATCAATTTCTCTTGAACAAACTTTAATGGACCCTTAGGTACGATTTATAAATCGATCTTCTCTTGTGCCGTGCCAGCTAAATCTGCCTGAAAATGACAGAGTCCAATATATAAATCAACCAGTCGTAATTAGCGCGGCGCGACAGAAAGTTCGACTTATAAAACGGGCCTGAGTCATCAATATCATATCTTCCAAATTTCGGCCCAATCCGTTCAGTAGCTCTGGAGACGAAGTCGCTTTCATGAAAACCAGGCCATCCAAGATGGCCACCCAACCATTTGGCCAATCAAGTTCACGTGAACAAGTTGGTTCAGCTTGTGCCCTAAATGATATTTTATGAGTTTTGAATCAATCGGTCACACAGTTTTGGCGAAGATTTTTAACGACATTTCTAAAAGTAGACCAAAATCCAAGATGGCCACCAGCCAAGTTGGCAAATCGGGTACCATTGAACAAACATGAATCTCTATGACCTAAGGATTGTTCCTGCCAAATATAATTGAAATCGGCCGAGTGGTTCTCAAGAAGACATAAAAAAAATTCCCATTGCTTTAGTATGGGAGCTTTTGGTGGGAAAATGATCCAAGATGGCCGTCAAACTGTTTATCCGACAGTTTCAAAAATTGCAAATTTGAGATCAGAATACCCAAAAACATATATATATATATATAACCAATTTCGGCCTCAAAATCCATCAAATAAAGAAATCCAATACGGCCGCCAAACATGCTACGTTTAGATTGGGCAACGGCGGCCATATTTTTTGACAGATCAACTTCCCTTGAACAAACTTTAATGCCCCTTAGTCCCTAATCATAGCTCCTAGATTTCGGCCCGATCACTTAAGCGGTTCTGGAGTAGTTTTCGCTAAAACTAGGTCAACCAAGATAGCCACCGAACCATTTGACCAATCAAGTTTCCTTGAACAAACTTAGTTCACCTCTTGTCCTAGATCATATTTAATAAAGTTTGCATCAATATCCCAAGAGGTTTCGGAGAAGATTTTCAAAACTGTCTCCTAAAATCGGCCAAAATCCAAGATGGCCGCCGGCCCAATTGGCCCATCGGCTCCGTTTGAATAAAGTTGAATCTCTATGCCCTAAGGAGGCTTCCTGCCAAACATAATTGAAATTGGCCCAGTTCGCGATAAGACATTTTAAATTTTCCATTGCTTTAGAATGGGAGCGTTTGGCGGGAAAATGATCCAAGATGGCCGCCAAACAGTTTATCCGACAGTTTGGAAACTTGCAAATTTGAGATTAGAATACCCAAAAACATATATAAAGCTAATTTCGGCTTCAAAATCCATTGAATAAAAAAAATCCAATATACAGATCAACTTCTCTTGAACAAACTTTAATCGCCCTTAGTCCCTAATCATATCTGCCAAATTTCGGCCCGATCGCTTAAGCGCCTCTGGAGAAGAAGTCATCGCCAAAACTAGGTCAACCAAGATGGCCGCCGAACCTTTTGACCAATCAAGTTCCCTTGAACAAACGTGGTTCAGCTCTTGCCCTAGATCATATTTCATGAGATATGCATCGATCCCACTGTTTTTGCTATGGAAGCCTGTTAACCTATTTATGAGCTTATACTATAGGCCCTATGTACTGATGACCAGTTTTCACCCCACACATAATATAGGTTGTACTACCCATGTTCACGTTCACATGTTATTCACTCAGGCTTTACATAAAGCATACGAGGGAACATATTTTACAATTAATATACTGGCGGTAGATATAAATTACATATTTCATATTTGTTAGCGCTATAACATTAAGATGTAACAGAGTATCAATATTTTTCATAAGTTCTATGTACAGTTTGTTATCACATTAGCATTGTGTAAGTTTTATTAAAATGGACATATACACGGATAATTTAGATATAGCAGGCATAATTGTATGCGAGTTTAAAATCACGAGTTATAGCTTTTTCTTCTCATAGATAGGTGTTTACAGAGGTTTATTAACACAGGCATGTTGCATATTGAAAGGAGCCCTTTTGTTTGTACTATTGTGTGATTGGTACTCAGGGATATATTTTTGTCTTTCTGTGTTATATTTGGGACAGACAAAAGGAAAGTGCAGTTCATCGTCTACACAGTTACATCTATCACAAATACGTTCGCTTCTTTCCGTTCCCGTCCACCTCCCAGTCTCAATAGATAGGCCTAATTTGTGATTTAGCGTTCTAAAATGGCATAACGTTATCGCATCACGGTGGCGTAGAATTGTGAAATATCGTTCCAAATTTACATCGTCTTCTATATTATTTATTTATGCCAGTTCTACATTTCTCTTTAAATTGATTTTCTAAAACTGTTTGTACCTGATTAAGAATTGTGTTTTATTTATGTTGTCTTTATCAAATGCCTCAGCATAACCTGTTAATGTTAGGATTGCTTTTATCTTCTCTATGCATTTAAACTGTGTATTCCATAGTGTAGACTAATATATAGAGAATCTGGAACTCGGTCACTTTTCATATCACTATTATGGACCGAGTTGATAATTTTCAACTAGGTTTGAGTTTATCATATAAACTGTAATTTTGAAATATTTGCCAATAGTTGCTGATGTGACTTTTATCTGATTTCTCATTGTTGATTTTCGTGAAATCGATACCGCCTGTGACGCACCACTACTTGACAACAGATACTGAATGCGCAGCAAAATATAGTGACAAACACAAAATCTGGCGATGTCAGCCGTAAACTACAATTTTCTTCTAAGACTATCGCAGAGCCACGGCCATCAATCGTTACTTCGCTGCCGCCTGATAAACTGTCAAACGATGACATTTTGTAATGATGCTTCATGAATGACAGATCGTAGTAAATAAATCGTAGTAAAACAGTACCGCGTAGTAATCCCTACGCGTCACGCTCGCATCAATCGATGTTTTAATTGGTGGATTTAAATGCGCCCCAACAGCCAATGAAAATACTCCGTTGAATATAGCAAGTGTGTTCATATCGAAAAATATGGAACGGGCTAGAAGACTTGTTTATATGATGTAATATGATTCGGTTCTGGGATGACATAGTAAACGCGGGATACTGAAAACTCATCGATACTATATTTTATCATATAAACAAGCCTTCTAGCCCGTTCCATATTTTTCGATATGAGCACACCTGCCATATTCAACGGAGTATTTAGATTGGCTGTTGGGTGCGCAACCCATTTAAATCGACCAATTAAAACATCGATTGATGTGAGCGTGACGCGTAGGGATTACTACGCTGTACTGTTTTACTACGATTTGTTTACTACGATTTGTCATTCATAAAACGTCATCGCAAAATGTCATCGTTTGACAGTTTATCAGTCGGCAGCGAAGTAACGATTGCTGGCCGTGGCTATAATTTTCAATGACCAGTTAAAATACTATTTAACGGCTGACATCGTCAGATTTTGTGTTTGTCACTATATTTCGCTGCACATTCAGTATCTGTTATCAAGTAGTGGTGCGTCACAGCGGCGGTATCGATTTCACGAAAATCAGCAATGAGAAATCAGATAAGTCATATCAGCAACTATTGGCAAATATTTCAAAATTACAGTTTATATGATAAATAAAATCTCAAACTCGGTCACTTTTCATATTACTATTATGTACCTCGTTGAAAATTATCAATTTTGCACTCGCTAAAGCTGGTGCAAATTGATAATTTCCAACTCGATCCATAATAGTGATATGAAAAGTGACCTCGTACCAGATTCACTATGTATCTTTATCTGTACTTTCCTAGTACGGTATAGATCATAACACTTGGCGTTCTGTTTTTCATGTGTAAAAGGATTTTGTCAAATTTTATTTGGCAAGTCTCAAGCAGATCAGTGTTCTCAACCCCCACCACACCACCCAAATTTCAGATGCATATAACATCACTGGTGACACCACACAATCAAAAAGTGAACATTGTGAGTCAGTTGGTACATTATATATTTAATATTATTACTTTTGATTTAGATTCATTAACTTTCAACTTCCATTCATGACAGTTATCTTGGAATGTACCTAAAGCATTTTGGAGAGCTATTGGGGATTCCGCCATTATTATAGTGTAGTCCGCGTGCAAGTGCGCAATTAAATACAAGTACAGGTGTAAATCATCAGCCATTTCACTGATTGATGGCAATCCTAGACTATGGCGTTCTTCTAAATAGTCTTCCAGGTCAATTAAGAATATTGAAAAGAGTAAAGGTGACAAATTTTGTCCTTGTCTTACACCAAACTTACAAGGAAATATTTCCGATTTAACTGAACTATGAAATAACTGTATTGACTTATACATATTATGGATGATATTAAAACACTTTCCTGATACTCCGCTTTTTATCACTTTTCTCCAAAGTCCATTTCTCAAGCCCATATGGAAGGCCTGTTTAAAATAAATAAAGCAGCAGCATAATTTTCTATTTTCAGAAAATAGAAGTTGTATTAAATATAGTGAAAATACATGGTCTATGGTTGATCTGCCTTTTATAAATCCATTTTGCGCATCCGAGATAACGTCGTGTTTTTCAGCGTATGCATTTAATCTGGTGTTCAATATTGCAGAGAATAGTTTTCCCATGCAGCTTAATAAGGTTACTGGACGATAGTTTGACACATCTGATTCACCCCACCCCCACCCCTTTTCACTTGTAGATGGGTATTAATTTTCCTATGAGCCAACTACCCAGTACCCATGACGTTTCATCCATAGAGTTAGATCCGTACAGTGCTCATGCGCGTACCGTCACTATGGGACTGGTTGTTCCCACTGCCCGTTGACGTGAGTTCGGTAAATCGCAAGTGCGCATGTTCGGGTATCACTGACTGGATGGTGAGGCTAATAGAATTTTGAACACGGTGTAAGAAAAGTCTTGCAGTGTTCATTCTGGGTTCTTGAATAGTGGGGCCCAAGGACCCTACTCAGCCAAAGTTTGGGACATTAGAATAATATGAGGGGCAGCGGCTCTGAATGAACCCACAACTTAGCATAAATAGAGGACTGTTAGAGAAATATATATCCACATTTGATGCTTTCTTATAAGTTCATAGATGATATAAGTTTGAAAGACTTGCGTCCAAAAAATGTTCATAGATGATATAAGTTTGAAAGAGTTGCGTTATGTTACAGTTAAATATCCCAAAAAAATGTGGGTAATTTCAAAATAACAGGGGACTATGACCCCATGGCCCCTCTTAGAATGAACACTGGTCTTGCTGCCTAATTTTAACGTTTTGTATTGCATTGGAAACATGTTACGTTGTTTCTGAGATGTAGGCTAATGCAGCTCTTGTGAATAGTGACAAAACCTTATAGTGGCCAAAATTGATCATGAAAATAAAATTGTTTTCTCACTGTCAATTTGCTGACCATGAATATATTATTTTAGAAAATGCACCACTGGAAGGACTGGTGTTCTGTTACCGTGTCTGTGTGACCCCGTCATGTCTGTTACATAGTCAATCTTCTAGTGATAATGTTAATAAAATACTAGATAGAAAGCGCAGTCGATGGCACGCCATCGCAAATTCATACGCTATCGGCAACTTTGACATTCTGCCCCCACCCTCACCCTGGGGGCGGAGCCTAATGTAAACATTGTCTCGCAATTCGCATTCATATCTGTAATTAACATAACAAATTTCGTTGAATTCCGCCAACGCTGACTTTCTGCCCCCACCCCACTCTGTGATCGGAGCCTAATGTAAACGTGGTCTTGCCGATTGCCCAAATAAGATAACAAACATAACAAATTTGATTGAATTCCACCAAACGGTCTCGGAGGAGATAACCGGACGTACAGAAGATTTTGCAATATCCTATCTAGGTTTTTCTTTCAAAACGCGTGGTGATATATAATTAGTCTCTTGGTCAACAAATGACCATTTCTTAAGGTAATTAAAGAAGATATATTTTGGCAGACATGGACACTAGTTAGCAAAGTGTTAATAATGTCGTTGTTCCAATGACTTAGACGTCGATTGTAGCTGATGAAGTATCGTGTCTTTTAGACGCCGCCATATTCTGATTGAGCCTTCACTGACGCCAAACTTCCGCGCAGTTGCCGTGTTATTGGCCACCCTTTCGGCATAATGAATGACTTGCAGTTTGAATTCTGCGCTGTGACCTCGGGTATGATGGTGTGAATACGAATGCTCGCGTAATCCTCCTACTCTTGTGTCTGTCCTCCTCCTTTGTGGTGGATGCGAAAAAGCTGAAAATAAACCAGGTATTCAATTATTCAGAGCGGCGGATGAATTCGATCTGTCACTCAAGTGTATGACATCATAATCAATTACGTCACATGTTAGGCTGACGTCACAAGCGAAATGCGCAATGACTTGCGTATTTAGCTCCGTCATGAGCATTTAAATCTCTGTACGAATTGTATGTCTTAGATAGAGTTGCTATTTAATAACCATTTTGTTGAATATTTTGAAACTAATTTGACTGGGCGGTGTTGCTGTATGGCTAGCTCGGAATTGGGATTCTGAGATTCAGGGTTCAAAGTATATATACCTAAATTGAGGGGAGCTTAGCTAGAAATGGGAGTGACATAGCTGTCCGTGATTAATTTTTAAATATTCAACATATTCATCAGAATCTTTAATAAATTTTAAATTCATTAAAAGCATACAATTCATACACGTTCCTGACAAACCTTTCGATATTTTATGACAGAACTACGTCATTTTAATTGTGACGTCAGCTAACAATTTATGCAATTGATTATGACGTCATATACTTGAGTGACAGGATTCCTCGTTTAAAGGAACACGTCTCAGAGTGAATATCTACGCCATACTCCATCAGTACCAGTGGCGGCACGAAGAAATGTAGAGGGGCATAGTTGGTGGAGAGTCTGGTAAGGAGTGCTCCCTCACATAAGGGATGGTATGTGTGTGTGTGCGGGGGGGGGGGGGGGGGGGGGAGTCCTCAACAGAGGAAACTTGAAAATAGGATGATCTGTGAAGCCAATCTAGAATATAATCAGCACACTTAGTTTGCTTCCTAGAGTCTGAAATATCCAGTAACGGTTCCCAGATAAATCGTTTTCAAATCACTTGATACAATATTACTTAGATCACAAAGAAAGTCTCATTCCTGGCCTGTAAGAGCTAATGATTTATGGCTAATAATCTTGAGCCCTCTAGAAGTATGCCTAATTGATGAATCCACTTTTAGCTATGCCCCACCCATCTCTAACTAAGCTCCGGCCACATATTTGCCCGGGTTGAGATCGAGCGAATCTTGAATCTCTATTTCCAAAAAAAATATACAGGTAAGCTATTGAATATTTTCAAACTAATTTGACTGGGTACTGTTGTTGCCTATGTGGCAATTCGTACAACTGACGGACCTTTAACCGTTTCTGACGGATTTAGCAACGTCATTCACTTTCGTAGTTGATCGAGACTTCAGCCTACATGTGACATAATTGATTATGACGTCATATACTTGATAGACAGATTGGATTCATCAAATGTCCAAGACTAGTACCCTATCATACAGTGATTGACAGATTGACAAGGGCTAGTACGATGTATGACTGACCAGTGACCAGTCCAGTGAGCTAGTAACAATTTGATATCTCAACCCTTTAATGGTCAAGTCGTCAAAAACGGCCTCTGCAGTGATCTTGAGTAATGCCCATTTGCACACAAGACTATTTTTGAAAAGTTAACACTGACTTGATTATCGAACCAAAATTCCAGTGGAAGGTCGGTCTGGCTCGATAATTGAGCCAGTCATATCAGTGGTAAATTTTCAAAAATACTTGTCTTCTTGGTCTGCAAATCGTAATTTTCTGAGAAAATTTAATTTTTCTTGACCAAATCTTTAAATTAAAGGGTTTAATTACATAAGTTATCGTAGAATACTTAACTGAATAACATACAAGGATATAACACCAACATTCTAACGTATTTAGTACTAAAATAAATCGCCATATCGGCCAAACAAGAACAGGTAAATAATCACTAGGACCTGTATATAATCTAGTGATCACAAGTCATACTCTGCTACATCGTTGACCAGACCAGTGGGATATGTGGGTAATCTGTCAGTCATATCACAAGTCATACTCTGCTACATCGTTGACCAGACTAGTGGGATATGTGGGTAATCTGTCAGTAATATCACAAGTCATACTCTGCTACATCGTTGACCAGACCAGTGGGATATGTGGGTAATCTGTCAGTTATTTCACAAGTCATACTCTGCTACATCGTTGACCAGACCAGTGGGATATGTGGGTAATCTGTCAGTCATTTAGTCAGATTTTGTACGCTTTTAAGAAAGTCGACTATGTGGAAACAAGTGGAATAATTTAATTCGCAAAACGGGGTGGGGGTGCAAAACACTAGTTTGGGCCTGAGAGTTAGTGCGTGCTAGTAGCTGGATCTGGAGGAGGGTCCTCTAACGTTCAAGTGGCGGTTCTAGTTTAAGTTAAATTGTAAAAAGAATTTTACTTGGCCTGTTTATTGTATTGTTATTTTAAGTGTCTGACTGGTGGAAGCCACCGGACAATAAATCAATGGGCAATGACTCTGGGCATGGTATTTTGAAAACAATTCGACTGCAAGTTGTTGGTGGCTTAGCCACCAACAACTTTCAGTCAAATTGTTCTCAAAATATCCAGCATATCCAGAGTAACACTCCATAGAAAACGTAGTCTGCTGAAACATAGCAGACAGATAGTTAAGCAAGGAAGAATTTCCCGCCTCGAGGCATGCGAGTACCCACTTTAATACAGAATCACAACGCAAAGACATCACAACTGATAAAGAAAATGCTGGGACTTTATTGAATCTGAAAACAGATGCAACAAAAACATTTACACAACATGTATACATCAATACTACAAAATAACATGAAATTATACCATTCTTAGAGAGAATTATGGTTTATAGTAACCTTATGTACCACAAATTATTATGAATGTAGCTATATACAACGTATTCATTAAAGTTAGTTTAGATGGGTTGTTTCTCGTGATGATTAAAATTAGGGACACAAATTTTTTTTAATTCTTACAATATTTAAATCATGTACTAACTACTTACTCTAGTACGACTTAATTACACCAGGTTAATACATAAATGATTACTCCTTGCATATCTTTAAAAGCTCTTAATCGTCTGCCTGCTGAATTTCTGTTTATCTCTGGATATGTGGAATATTTTGAAAGTTGTTGGTGGCTTAGGCTGAATACTTTGAAAACAATTTGACTAAAAGTTGTTGGTGGCTAAGCCTAAGGCAGCAACGGCTTCCATTCAAAGTAGTTTTCAAATTATGAAACACATTGTCTGAGTTAATGCCATGAAATTAATATATAAAGTAACATGACTTCGGGGTTAAAATACTTGACATCACAAATCAACTACAAAGTCAAGAAATACATTTAATTTTAATTACTTCCAAATGGTGGGGCATTGAGGACTGCAATAGCTATTCACAAGTTTAAATATATATATATATATATATATATATATATATATATATATATATATATATATATATATATATATATATATATATATATATATATATATATATAGTCAATTTAGGATCCTCCACCATGATATGTTTATAATACGGTTAGAGATTTCATCCTGTTTTGAGTACAAATATCTTACAGCGGGATTTTTATAAACATGTCTGACTATCATGACTTTTATTACACATAAGCAAACGTATAATCCATTGCACAGTACTCAGTAAACCATTATACATATCAATTGATCTACGAAAAATTTCAATGAAACAATCTGAAAATTCAATTAATCAATCAAAGATAAATTCAATTCTGAAATCGTAAGATTGGTCACAACTCATTTGTGTAGCATAAGAATGGTATTAACAAAAATAATGCAAACTGTTAGGAAAATGACCAGAATCGACTTGAAAATAATTGAACATTAGGTTATGTGATAAATAGAATCCCATACACATTGAAACAATTTCATATACAATTTACTAATATTACATTTGAAACTCCTTAAAGCTCGTTCAAAATTAGATCTTATTAAACTTGTTATAAATTTGATATGAAATGGCAATGACCTTGGGATCGTCTACATATTTACTAAAACACTACTTACACAAACACAAACACAACAATACATAACTATAAACGTAAAAGTATTAAATCAAATTTACAAATAATACGTCTATCGTTAATCTTGTCATAAACTTGACGAGTTCATTCCATTAAACATTCCATTAAATCGCTCCGTGCGCAATCGATGTGGCTGGTAGAGACGTGCCTTTAAAACACCCGCGATTGTGACACGTCGAGGTAGAGTGAAAGTAATGTCAGATCCGTGAAGTGAATACCTGCTTGTTTCTCAGATACCTGGTGAGTCTTGACTGTAGTCTGCTGTCAACTACAGATGGAGTCAGATTAACTGTCTGACTGCTGCAGGCCACCAGACAACAAATTCAATGGGGAATAACTCTGGACCTGATGAATATTTTGAAAACAATTTGAATGAAAGTTGTTGGTGGCTTAGCCACCAACAACTTATAGTCAAATTCTTTTCAAAATATTCACCAGGTTCAGAGTTAAACACCATGGAAAATTTTGTCTGCAGAAATTCAGCAGGCAGACAGTTAAAGGTTTACATGTTGGACTCTTTTGCCTGCTTTGCTGCAATCTCATGTATCATGTTGCGCCACTTGCCGATTAATCTGGGATTTATTTTAAACATTATGCTCGCTTTCTTCGGGCCATGTTGTGCGGCATAGGTCAGCACGGTCATCTTGAAGTCTGGCGTATGACGTCGTCGGGTACTGTGCGTCATTAACTGTTGAATGATATTCGTGACTGACACTGCAATCAAATGAGGAATATAGATTATTATTATTATTATTATTATTATTATTATTATTATTATTATTATTATAAGATACAATCAAGATTCAAAATTATTTATTGCATGCTTAATATCATATACAAATATCACAATTGTGTATACCATCAAGGGCATCACCTAAGTTTTGGCAGTCGCAGGGGCGTCACACCTAGAAATCTAGGGGTCCCAACCAGAAATCTGGGGGTCCCAAACTGAAATTTGAAGTTCCCCTGCAGTTGTCCTCATCCATGCTAAAATTAGATAGTACCATGCGTGCACATCGCTATGAATTATGTGGGTCCAATGCTTAAGTTGTGTGTGTATGTTTGTGTAAAAACCTATAAAACTAATTACTATCTAACAATCATGCAAGATTTTCCGCGGTCCCATGGGACCAACTACCACAACTTTTGGGGGTCACCAGTTACATTTTGGGGGCTATACCCTCAGAAGGACCCTTATGAGAAACCCTGTGAAATATACAGAATGATACCTAACACTATTTATCATATAAACAAGCCTTCTAGTCCGTTCCATATTTTTCGATATGAGCACACGTGCCATATTCAACGGAGTATTTTCATTGGCTGTTGGGTGCGCAACCCATTTAAATCGACCAATTAAAACATTGATTGATGTGAGCGTGACGGGTAGGGATTACTACGCGGTACTGTTTCACTACGATTTGTTTACTACGATTTGTCATTCTTGAAACGTCATCGCAAAATGTCATCGTTTGACAGTTTATCAGTCTGCAGCGAAGTAACGATTGATGGCCGTGGCTCTGCGATAGTCTTAGAAGAAAAGTGTAGTTTACGGCTGACATCGCCAGATGTTGTGTTTGTCACTATCTTTTGCTGCGCATTCAGTATCTGTTATCAAGTAGTGGTGCGTCACAGCTGCGGTATCGATTTCACGAAAATCAACAATGAGAAATCAGATAAAAGTCACATCAGCAACTATTGGAAAATATTTCAAAATTACAGTTTATATAATAAATAAAATCTCAAACTCGTTGAAAATTATTAATTTTGCACTCGCTAAAGCTCGTGAAAATTGATAATTTTCAACTCGGTCCATAATAGTGATATGAAGTGACCTCGTTCCAGATTCTCTATATAGGCCCTTCTCAATGTAACAACGGTACCAGTATACACAAATAACAGGACAATACAACAGATTTTTTGTACCATATTCTGCGATAATATACTATATAAATACTTTATATATTACTATGGGTTTCGCTACTACAAGCCACCAGACAATAACTTCAATGGGGAATAACTCAGGACTTGCTGAATATTTTGAAAACAATTTGACTGAATGTTGTTGGTGGCTTAGCCACCAACAACTTTCAGTCAAATTGTTTTCAAAATATTCAGCAGGTCCTGAGATATAACCTTTGGTCTATGTCGTCTGCAAAATCTCAGCATTCAGACGGTTAAGTATTTTATTTTCTATTTAGGATATTCATTGTTATAGGGTCATTTCAATATGGTTCAATGGGAATGGGAACGGGGAATATGTAATTTGACAAATTATTATCACTGTCCATATAGGAGTCTGCAATCAGGGGCGGCGGAAGAGTGGGGGGGGCTGTAGCCCCACCATTTTTTTGGTGGGGGGGGGGGGGGCTCCCCCCTCATGGTCTTGTACTGTAAGAAGTACAGGTGCGTCTTTATTCATCAGAACGCAGGAAACAGCTTCTCAGAGCATCTAATTTTCTTGGGGATCCCGGCCCCTTATAATATTAAAACTAACCATTTGATTAACACTGCACTGACCTGACTTAAGTGGGTCTATCAATCTGCAACTCCAACCTGACCCTCAATACACGATCAATTGTTAGTGAAGTATAAACAAGTGGCCCAAGGGCATGTGACGCTCACCTCAACCATTAGCATTTGAAACATTTGCATTTAAATATACATGATTCTTTACATTAAACAAGATGGAATATTTCAAACAAAACTCTGAATAGAAATTCTGGCGCCTATGATCATAGGATCATTTTTATCCAACGAGAAGAAGAAATTTGTCAATTTGCGGTAAATTGTTAATAAAATGTAAAATTTTTACCCCAAAAAATTTGATGAATCAAAATTCCGAATGGACATTCTGGAGCCCATCACCACAGGATCCTTTGACAAAAAATTGTTGAATCAAAATTCTGAATGACAGTTCTTGAGCCTACTACCGCAGCGTCCTTTCAGCCAAATTTGGTTAAAATAGCTCAGAATGGTAAGGAGGAGAAGCAATTTGACGATTTCCGGTACATTTTTCATAAAATTTAAGATTTTCACCCTAAAAATTGATGAATAAAAATGCGAATGGAGTTCTAGAGCCCATTGCCACAGGATCGTTTCAGCCAGATTTGGTTGAAATCGCTCAAAATGGTAAGAAGAAGAAGAAGAAGAAGAAGAAGAAGAAGAAGAAGAAGAAGAAGAAGAAGAAGAAGAAGAAGAAGGAGAAGAAGAAGCAATTTGACAATTTCCGGTACGTTTTTCATAAAATCTAAGATTTTCCTTCAAAAAATTGATGAATCAATATTCCAAATGGAATTTCTGGAACCTACAACCATAGGGTACTTCCAAACAGATTTGGTTGGAATAGCCCAAGCTGTTAATGAGTAGCTTTTTAAAGCAAAAATTGACGGATGGACGACGGACAGATGATCGACGGATGACTGATGGTCGACGGACGGTCGCCACGGGACAAGCTCACTTGGCCCTCCTTAAAGTAAAAGCGGAATCTGATTGCTTCTTTGTTACTCAGGACTCAGGTAATGGCTTCTCAGGTCATCTAATTTTCAAAATTCAACCCATCCCCACCCCCATTCCGCCGACCCTGGTAATATTAATGCCAATTGGAAACAGATTTATAACATATGAACAAGCGCATAATACCCAGCCCTGGTGACAAACCAGTGTTACCTTTCAGAAAATAGCGATTTCTATCTCAGACCTATAACTGTCATCCTATGAAGTTTCAAAGTGATCTGCTAATGATCATGGAGTTATTGTCCGGAAACCAATTTTCAAGATGCCCGCCAGTGACTGTCGGCCATATTGGATTCCGGATCATCTTCTATTTCAATAGGTTTCCTCCTCAGATGTAGTCTAGTCACCCTATGAAGTTTCAAAGCGATCCGCAAAATGGAAATGTTGTCGTTCGGAAACCTATTTTCAAGATGGCCATATTAGATTTATGATCATCATCGATTTCAACAAGTTTACTCCTCAGACCTAGTATAGTCATCAAATGAAGTTTCAAATCAATTAGATAAATAGAAACGGAGTTATCATCCGAAAACCAATTTTCAAGATGGCCGGCAGTGGCTGGTGGCCATCTTGGATTTCGGATCAGCGTCTATTTCGATAGATTTCTTCCCCAGGACTAGTCTAACCAACCTATGGAGTTTGAAAGCGATCCGATAAATGGTAACAGTTACCGTCAAGAAATCACTTTTCAAGATGGCCGCACTTGGCTGGCGGCCATCTTGGAATTCCGATCATCGTCAATTTCGATAAGTTTCTTCCCCAGCCCTATTCCAACCATCCTGTGAAGTTTCAAAGCGATCTGATAAAGGCTAATGGAGTTATCAGCCGGAAACCACTCTGCACCCGCCCGTCCGCCCGGACTGCGCCATTACATAATACCCCGTATAAAAATAAAAAGCGGACAACATAAGGCAATGAATATAAATTATGCTACCGTATTAATCCTTATTAATCCTTTCTATTCTGATAATCCAGTATCTTAATGGCAAGGTAGTAACACAATAGTATTAAACAATTGGAATGGAAGCCATTTGGTGTTTTCTGATCAATATTATTCATAACCTGCCATTTGCCACCATCCAGGCATCACCATCTTCCACTTAAATTGTTCTAGCAGAATATTTTAGCAACATAACAAATACAGGGGTTCAACCTGCCGTCTTATGTTATAATCAAATACGTCACGTGTTAGCTGGCATCACAATCAAAACAACGTATAGCCCCATAAGGAAAATTCGCCTTTCCAGAGTATCCATCCATCAGCTGACCTCGTATGACGTCATAATCAGCTCAGCCCGTGTATGATGACGTCACAGTCATTAAGCCACAAAGGGTTCCATATAGACCCTCACCAAATCTCACGTTGTATGAATTGCATGTCTTTGTAATTCTTTGCTATTTAATTAACACGCTGTTTAATATTTTGAAACTAATTTGACTGGGCGCTGTTGCTGCATTAGGCAGCAACAACACCCAGTCAAATTAGTTTCAAAATATTCAACAGGCTACCTGTGTAGTTTTTTAGAAATTGATAGTCAGGATGTTCAGAGATCGATCAATCCCAACACGAGCGAGGTGTGGGTGGAGCTTAGCTGGAGATGGGCGGGGAATAGTTAAAACCGGAAAGGTCCATTGAAAAGTCTGTCACTAAAGTTTACAAATAGTATGTTTTTGTTTAATTTTCAACTTAAGCATTCTGTTGAATATCACGAAACTAGTTTGACTGGGATCTGTTGCTACAACACTCTCAGTCAAATTAGTTTCAAAATATTTAACACTCACAAGCTTAGCTGTATAGTTACCTTGAAATTTAGATTATGGAAATTCAGGTCTCAGTTTCAAATAAATTTCAATGTACATAAAATGTAACCAGAGCTTAGCAAGACATGGGCGTGGTATAGCTAGAAATGAGCCCGTCTATACCAGTATCAAGGCATGAAGACAATCACAAAATGAAACATGCTGAATATTTTGAAACTACTCACGTTTCCCTGGATATTATATATTATTGTACAGGTTTTATTACAGAAACTAGAAACTTAGATCCGAAACCCGAGTCCACCCACATCCACGTTAGGAGGAATCTATCGTATTCCATCTGCAGAGCTGGAAGGGGTAATGGAGGAATCCGGTTTATCCATCAATCCTATGACGTTCAACTACGCGATGTGTAGGCTGATGCCACAATCAATTACGTCATTAATGACTCGTTTTAGTCCGTCTTAAATGCATAATAATCCATCAGGTCGTACGAGTTGCATGTCTGTACTATTTAATAAACATGCTGTTGAATATTTTGAAACTAATTTGACTGGGCGCTATTGCTGCCCTAGGCAGTAACAGCGACCAGTTAAATTAATTACAAAATATTCAACAGCTTACCTGTATAATTTTCTGGAAATTGAGATTCAGTGATTGCAGTCACATTGATCGATCCCAACATGGGCAAAGCGTGGGTGGAGCTGAGCTAGGGACGGGCCGGGCATAGCTAAAACTGTTTTTTTCCCTTTATCATATATTATATCATATTGCAATCATGATATACCTCAAGTCGCCACCATCTACGCAGCCACATGCAGTATGGACAATATATGCAAACCGGATGTCAGAGATGTAGAAATGTCATGCATCAATGTCCCAGCTACGCACTAATTTCTACATACTTCAGATGAACGAGGTTAAAATTGATAAATTAACACGTTGTAGTAAACCTAACTAATCGTCAACCTTGGCAATAAATGACCTCTGATTGGTCTTGAGAATGGAGGATCCCAGTTTCTCAGTCAATCATCTGACATCATAATCAACTACGTGATGTCTAGGATGACGTCATAATCGATGACGACGAATAATGTAGTTAAGTTCGTCACGAACGCTTAATTAATCACCAACTAAGCTTTGTTGTACGAATTGTATCTCTTTATTACTTAATAAACATGCTGTTAAATATTTTGAAACTAATTTGACTGGGCGCTGTTGCTGTCATAGGCTACAACAGCACATAGTCAAATTAGTTTCAAAATATTCAACAGCTTATATG
The DNA here is from genome assembly GCA_034401795.1 of Chaetoderma sp. LZ-2023a. Taxonomy (NCBI): domain Eukaryota; kingdom Metazoa; phylum Mollusca; class Caudofoveata; order Chaetodermatida; family Chaetodermatidae; genus Chaetoderma; species Chaetoderma sp. LZ-2023a. Next base: position 30,797,340 of record CM067364.1, read on the forward strand.
TATACTTTTCTGGAAATTGATAGTCAGGGCGATCAGGGATTGATCGATCCCAACACGGGTGAAGCGTGAGTGGATCTTAGCGATGAACTGGTGTTCCAGGGTAGACAGCAGCATCCTCCACCAGAACTGTGGGAAAATGTACACCAGTTTTTTTGGCATAGACACAGTAAAAGATAGAAAATCGACATCGGCGTGGCAAGCGTACAGTCAATGAACGATGATTGAGACAAGCAAAAACCTGCATTTCTTGACCAATCCTCGCCAGTCAACGATTAACTCACTGCTGCAAGCCATGAGATAATAATTTCAATGATAAAAAAATCTGGACTTGCTGAGTATTTTGAAAACAATTTTACCGAAAGTTGTTGGTGGCTTAGCCACCAACAACTTTCTTTCAAATTGTTTTCAAAATGTTTCAGGTCTAGAGATATAACCTTTGGAATATGTCGTCTGCAATCAGACGGCTAATATTGTAATAGGTGTTGAATAGTTCATGAGGTCAAATCTTAACAAACTGAACATCTGAGGAAGTGGCAAATTTATTTTTAAAACAATCTTAATCCTGTCGGCTTAGTTTAGATACTTATCAAGCAACACATGATTATCTGCTAGTAATGATGAAATACTGTATTGTTTATAACACATACGCAAGCACACATGCACGTACAGCTACTAAAGCAAATTTATGTGTGAATGTGTGTCAAAAATCAGCTAAAGTTAGTACCACCTCAGAATCGTCTCACTATTAGCAGAAAAAACACATTTGGTATCCAGAACATTTGAGGCACAAGTAGCTGTCTGAACGCAATGGGTCCGATAATAACGGTAATAAATGCGAAAACAAAGGTAATGAGCATGATGATAGACATACAGTCCGATAATAATGGTAATGAGTCCGATAGTAATGGTAATGAGTCCGATAATAATGGTAATGAGTCCGATAATAACGCCCAGTCCAATAATAACGCTAATGAGTACAATAATGCACATGAGTCCGATAATAGTGCTAATGAGTCCGATAATAGTGGTAGCGAGTCCGATAATAATGGTTATGAGTCCGATAATAACGCCCAGTCCAATAATAACGCTAACGAGTACAATAATGCACATGAGTCCAATAATAGTGCTAATGAGTCCGATAATAGTGGTAGCGAGTCCGATAATAATGGTAATGAGTCCGATAATAGTGGTAGCGAGTCCGATAATAATGGTAATGAGTCCGATAATAATCGTAATGATGTCCAATGATAATGGTAATGAGTCCGATAATAACGCTGAGTCTGATAATAACGCTAATGAGTCGGATAATAACAGTAATGAGTCCTATAATAACGTTAATGAGTCAGATAATAAAACTAATGTCCTATAATAACGGTAATGATGGGCATAAATAATGAGTCCGGTGATAGACATGAGTCCAATAATGTGACCAAATTCAAGACTGGCATCACCGATGACGTCATCACTCCCAATTTTATCTTCCAAAACAAGCACAAAAATGATTTATTTCAAATTCTCTTACTCTTCCATGACTTGAACTAGAATATTCCACAAACTCCACAAATAAGCGGATAACTATAAAAAGCATTATGGTAAATATTTTGTAACTAATTTGACTGGAAGATGTTGCTGCCTAGGGCAGCAACAGCTTTCAGGCCCGATTAGTTGCAAAATACTATACATTGCTGCATCATTTATAATAGCGGTATCTTAACCATGAAATGATAACAAATTAAATTTTTTTCCAGTATTTCCAGGCTTTAGATTCCCAAGACTTTCCCAGACCATCACAAACTATTCTGACATTTCTTTTATCAAATTTCTAGGTTGGCGATTCTCTAGCTCGGGGTAGCAACATTTTCCAGACAAATTAATTGCAAAATAGTCTAAGCTCCGCATCATTTGTAATAACGATATCTTTTCCATGACCGATGAGAAAAAATTCAAAAAAATTTTCGGGATGTCCAGCCTTTAAATTCCAAGACTCTCAGACGAACACAAACTATTCTAACATCTCTTGTATCAAATCTCTAGGTTGACGATTCTCGCAGCTCTTCTTTAAACATCTCCATCTACTAATCAACTTCCGGTTAATGTTGAACACTTCTCCGGCCCTTACACAACCATACTGATCAGCGTACGCTACAACACTCATCTTGAACTCGGGCGTGTGCTTTCTTCTGGTAGGTCCAAACATAAACGGCGTTGTTTCTCCGGACATCATCATTCCAGGTCTCATTGGGTCCAACACTGCAATAAGAGCAGGTTACAGCGTGTTATAATCTCATTAAGTCCATGCCAATTTAATGTTTTGTTTTACGAAAATTCCCACGTAAAACACAAGATCGGAGATGGGGGAAAAATTTAAAATAATTCATAATTTCAAGCTCAGAGGTTTTAAGCTATTACAGTATTAATCCTTTCATCATATTAATTGTCAAGATTGATCAAGAAAGCCAAACACATTTTATTAGTGAGTGTTCATTTGCAAGCCAAGAAGACTATTTTTGAAAATTTATCACTGGAATGATCAATTTTAGAAAATAGTCTTCTCTTGGCCAGCAAATGGACTTCTCTCATGACCATTGCACTTTGAGTGGTTTAACCATTAAAGGCTTACCGAAGCTACAAAGAACAAGAATAGTAACAGATGCTTCTGAGGAATTCCGAGTGATGAGGATTTGGCTGCGAAACATTGCCAGATGGAAAGAATGTTGAAAATAACGTCTTAAAATTTCAGCATTAATTTTTTCTAGATGTGGAAGGTTTATAAAACAAAATAATAAATTGTTATGGCCTAATGCAGAATTAAAAATTGTCTCATACGTAAATGTTTCCATCATTCTTCAGATCAAGTATCCTAACATTCCGTACCAGTCAATCCGTACAATTTTTTCTGGTTATTCAGTACAACAAGATTGGCTAATGCGTACCAGTATTAGCTATCTCGTATCATAGGGATTGTCTATTCCGTACCTAAGTGTTCTTTACTGTAACACTATGGTACGTAATCACCAATCACGTGGTAAGGAATAACCAATTTTGAGTGCGTTAAACAACTATAAGACTACGTCTAACGCATCTCTGTAGATTATATACGGACATAATCTTACGATCGTTTTATGCACTCTGACGTCATAATCAAATATGTGACAATCAAACTGACAGAAGTCATTCATGAGTGGTAATGGAGTAATGGCGCATCACGATAGTATCTGAATGGGCCTTTCCAGCTTTTTGCTATGCCCCGCCCATCACGAGCTAAGCTCCACCCACACACCCTCGTATTGGAATCGATTGATCCCGGAACTCCCTGACTATCAATTTCCAGAAAACTATACATGTAAGCCGATGCATATCTATTAAATAGTAAAGACATACGATTCGTACAACAACGCAGATAGTCCGTCACAAATTATACGTTCATGACAAACTTATCGACGCCATTGATCAAGATGTCAGCCGACACGTTACGTAGTTTATTATGACGTCATAACGGTGGATGAATAAACTGGAAAGGTCCATTGCATGTCTTTGATTACTTTACAATAGACATTTCCACTTTATCAACACATCCTATGGCGTCATAATCAACTAGGGGGGAGGGGGGGGGGGTAGAATGACATCATAATCCAGAGACTGAAACACCACGAAAAATGTAGTCCGCAGACAGTTAACTTTCCTGTAAAGAGTTTCGGAGAAATCAGAAGGAAACACTCCGTTGAATTTCTTCAACAATCTGCAATGTTGCTATGGCATTGCCGGTATGGACGCTCAACCTCATAACGTAATGGCAAATCAAAATATGATAACGTAGATTAGTTAAAATATTTATTTGATCATTTTAAAAACACATGTTACATATTACAACTAGCTAGTAGATACATAGATCGATAGCGACATCAATTAAATTGTACCTTGATTACAAGTTCAGGTGTTATTTCATAATACCAGGTGGCATCGTGTCATATGGGGCACAAATATACATGATGCATTTTGTGGAGCACGATATAGTGCTAAATGTGTTCGAGAGATTATCTATTATTAGTAAAGGTCTATTGTATCTTAAGTTTCTCACTGCTGCAAGCCAACAGACAATTATTTTAATGGGCAATAACTCTGAATCTGTTGAAAATTTTGAAAACAATTTGACTGAAAGTTGTTGGTGGCTTAGCCACCAACAACTTTCAGTCAAATTGTTTTCTAAATATTCAACATATCCAGAGCTAGCCCCTATGGAAAATATAGTCTGCAGAAAGTCAGTAGGCAGACAATTAATTTACTACTTACAACTTGCTATAAACATTTTGCAGCCTTCATAGACTGGAGTATTGCATCAACATTTATCCATTACAACCGGAGTATCGTTCTTTGTCGGCATGATGATAAGTTTAAAATACCATTCGTCATTTATCCCGAGGTCCCATTTAATTCTATCTATTATCAACCGAGCGGAAAATTATTACATTTCACGAGTGCAATTTCATCATTTTCGACAAGGTTGATAATAGTGATATTAAATGGGATCGACTTTGAGATGCTATTTATCACATTAAAGGTGCATATTCACAGCAGAGTGGTTAAAATTGTATACTTTTAGCAGCTTAATCTGTGTCCCTTGATGAAATGAAACGAAAATCTTAACATGATTTCATACCGTATAAATAAATTTCGCATTTTCAGCTGTGAATTTGAATTATAGACTCGTGCATCTAATTCAATTTGACAACTTAAAAGATTTTATTAATATATACGTAATGAAATCAACATATGTTAAGATTTATTTCGTTTCATTACATCTAGGTACGCAATTTAAGCCTCTAAAACTACACAACTTTAACAATTTTATTTTCAACGAATCTGCTGTGAATATTCACCTTTATCTGACATTCTTACCAATTTTCCAATAAAGTCCTTTTGAACGCACCATTTTGCACTGTTAGTTTTCAATCCAATTATGTTCAAAATATAATAAGTCCATTCGACAGCCTTATGGGCCAGCAATAAGCAGTTATTAACAACACGTGGTCTCTTAACACAGACGCAGCTCACAATATCTCATTCAAACACTAACACATTAAAGTTATCATGAAGCGATAGATAATGAAAGTTTTCAATGACATTCTTCTTTTCCGGGGTGTCATTTTATTTTGATATTTGTAGCTGCCATTAGTTGGGATTCTATTGTTCTCCCTGTAGTGCAAAGCCCAGCATAGAACTATTCCCGTAACGCTAATAAAAGTCAATCTACTGTTGGCCTCTGAGATGAGCGGATCTACAAATTCAATTCAATTTTATTTACGCGACGTTTTAAAAAGTATTTTGGACAAACTAACATTCCCAGTTATATGTTGTTGTGGACAAGCACTGTAGGTAAATATAGATTTACATCTTACATAGTATTATTACCATCATAATCAGCATCACCACCACCACCACCACCACCACCATCATCATCACCATACCTGTATAGCGCTCAGTAAGCGTAGCCTATAGAAGTTCGATTCCAATTGTGTATTACCTTTTTTTTTTTTTAAATTTATTTACACCCAGGTCACAATGTGGCATATGGGGTCCATTAATACATACATTTACACGGTCAATGATGATTACACGGAATGTTGGAATTATTATTATTATTATTATTATTATTATTATTATTATTATTACTATTATTATTATTATTATTATTATTATTATTATTATTATTATTTCAACATAATATAAGTGCCTAGGTAATCAAAACTCCCTCAAATTTAAAGGCGCACCTCCATGCCAGGACATCTGAGGACAAAATCGCGAAACCTGCATACCCACAGAGGCTCACATTGTGCACCCAAATGTAAGTAGGACAAGGACGAATCCTAGCACGTGATAACCCCACTCAGTAAAAATCAATATAATCCTCTCCTTTGTCAAATTGAGTTGAATGTGGGACGCATAATCCCAATTCAAAATACATCTATCACACGGTACAAAGCTACCAGGTGACAGGACCCACCCGGCCCCAACCACATCGGGGCACACAACCTAAGACCCCAGAAATACACAACCATTCAACCTCATCGCCAGCCTTGGGGCGTATGAGCACGTTTTCAATAGGTGTACCGTTGGCCAATCTGAGTAATGCAATTAAATAGTGATTTGCATATACCCATGATGTGCATATAGGTGTTATGAAAAGAAGTTTGTTTATAGCAAATATGACGAGTGCGACCGGCCGGCCAGTCCAGTAGCGAAGCGCTTAAATTCCTCCAAACGAAATTCGAAAGATATGGAGGAAATTGGAGGTCCCCCCACTCCCAGACCATATTTTAGAATTTGTAGTCTGTACACATTAAACATAGTAAATTTGCTTTACGACAGTAGTGATGTGCTGCTGGACAGACTGTGGTAGGCGTAGTGGCAGCAGTAGTAGTCGCAGTGACAGTATCAGTAGATGTAGTAGAAGTAGTAGTAGTAGTAGTAGTAGTAGTAGTAGTAGTAGTAGTAGTAGTAGTAGTAGCAGTAGCAGTAGTAGTAGTAGTAGTAGCAGTAGTAGTAGTTATTGCTGTTGCTGCCATTGTCTTTTATTGTTATTGTTTGTTTGGGATAAAATGCTAAGTGCGACGACGGGTCGGACCAGGAGTGAAGTGCTCTAATTCCTCCAGACGAAATTCGAAAAGGTATGGAGGAATTCGGAGGTCTCCACTCCCAGATCATATTTCTAATTTGCAAGATGTACAATTTTAAAGGCCATAGGTATATACACATTGTACACATGTTGTTATTATAGAAACATATACTTTTGATTTTCGACAGAAATGATGTGCTGTAAGCAGGCTGTGGTAGAGGTAATAGCAGCGGTAGAGGTAGCAGTAGTTGCAGCTGCTGCTATTGTTATCAACGTCATCGTCGTCGATGTCGTCGTCGTACTCCTCCTCCCAGTCGTTATCGTTGTTGTAATCATTACTCTTGTCGTTGTCTTGCTATTTTTAATGTTTCAATACTCTTCTTATAAATGTACTAGCTTACTTAAAATTGAGATTTTATTACTTGACAAGAGTTCGCAAAATTTGTAGTAGTCTGGTTTCACCCGAAAGTATTTTGTTAGTAATGTCATTCGGTCCTTTTCAAAAAACTTACAGAGAAATAGGTAATGATATTCATCACCGTGTCATGTTGTCCCACACAATTTACATATCCGATCTTCTTTGATTAAGACCTCCCACCTCCCAGTTTCAATTGGAAATTTGTGGTTGGCTGTTCGGAATGCGTTAAAGTTTGGTTATTAGTATTGGTAAGGTATGGTTCTATTTCAGATTTCGTCTTGTAGATATTATAGATTTTTCCCTTTGAAGATGCGTTCATCTGTCCTCTCCATGATTGTGTGTATTGGTCAGTATTTGTTTTATATGTTTCGTTGCGTTACTTGTGATGCTCTGTCTTTCTCATAGATATCCCATTCCCACATTATTTAATATTGCCTTTACTACTCCAATCCATTTGTATTGTACGTTATTATTGGTATAGTCAGTGTACATATATTTATAAAGTAGACATGATAGCTTTGTTTCTTTGCCATTTAGCAGTTTTCCCCAGTATAGGATTGTTCTATGTTTTATAGTGATATCGAATGGGTATCTACCTACGAAACGTGGTAGGCTCGATATTTTTACAACAATTTGAATGCAAATTGTTGCTGGCTATAGCAGCTATACTGATAAGTTTATAAGATGGCAGCAAGATCTCCCAGTCAAATTAATTTCAAAATATTCAACAGAATGTTCCTTACATCGAAAGAACTCCGCTGTTTCTGGTATGTAAGAGGCAACCGATAATTGGTCGACAAATGATGAATGTTTGAATTTCGTGATTAATTTGCTAGTCCTTTAACATTTTCAAATTCCAGGAAGACTGTTGAATATTTTGAAAACTATAGGCAGCAACAGCTCCCTGTCAAATTAACATCAAAAGGAATTTCTATTTCTGGTCTGTAAGAGTTCAAATGTTTTGCCCCACCTATTTCTAGCTACGCTCTGGCCCATATAGATGCCCGTATTTATTGGCATTATTACGTAATGTTTACCCACTAGATGATAATAAAATCATATCACGAACAAACAACTTTAGGACAGTCACCAGGTTTCGCGCTATGACAATTTTACGGAGGGGTGTTCAGGTTTTTTTAATTTTCGCAATGGTTTTTAAACCGTCGCCATAAAAACTTGAAACGACGTGACCTCGGTATACCACCCATACCTACACGCTGCCAACTTTTTACTGAAGTTTGGAACGATTTAAAATTTCAATGTCACTATACAGCTAAGCTGTCGAATATGTTCAAACTAATTTGACCAGGGACTAAGCAGCAACAGATCCAAGTCAATTTAGTTTCAAGATATTCAACAGAAAGTTTACTAAATCATAAATTTATCCAAGAAATTCAATTCGGACACAAGTACAGACTTTTCGATTTTCATGATAGAACTATTTATGATCGTGGAATCATCTAACTAGTGACGCAAATAATGAATCCAGTTTATCAGTCAATCATATGACGTCATAATCAACTACGTCACCTGTAGGCTGGCGTCATAATCAATTACGTCATGAATGAATCGATTTAGTCCGTCTTAAATAGTCCGCCAGGTTGCACAAATTGTATGTCTTTACTATTTAATAAACATGCCATAGGCAGCAACAGTGTACAGTCAAATTAGTTTCAAAATATTCAACAACTTACCTGTGTAACCTGTTTAGTTTTCTGGAAATTGAGATTGAGCATACAGGGGTCAATCGACCCAACACGTCCAAAGCGTGAGTAGCGCTCAAATAGATGGGCGGTGCGTAGCTAAAACTAGATTTCACCATTGATTATGATGTCAGATACTTGAGTAACAGATCGGATCGCTCCATTTGTAACGTATACACACACTTCCTTTATATGTTCTTTCTCATCCACTATCATAATACGACAGAGGTGACTCGACGCCATACAAATGCGGCTCCGTCATGGCACCTCCCAAACCCCCTGCCACCGAGCGAGGTGTTGCGGCGTCGTGGTTTTCTCGCTGTTGTTGTTCAATTTTCGTCTTATACCGCCTCCAGCGACTAATTAAAGTTCCAGTAATTCCATACTTCGTCTCAGCCGACATCCGTCCGTATTGTTCCGCATAATTCACGACTACGAGTTTATAATCCGGGGTGTAGATACGTCGATTCGACCATGGAATCTCGAGCCCGCTAATTACTCGGGTAATCCCGTGCAATGACCGCATCTGTTGAAGTTGTCCGGCAGTATTTGTGCCTGTAACAACAACAAGAAACAGGTCCAGATTACATCCTGAGGTTAAAGGTCGCAACTAATATCTCAATAGATCGTAAGACTGTTTAATCGCATTTAGCGAAAGGATATATATATATATATATATATATATATATATATATATATATATATATATATATATATATATATATATATATATATTTAAATGTAAGAACGTCAAGAACAACAAAATGATATGGTGTGGTTTGCAGATTCTAATTATTTGCATCTCTGATTTATGACTACAGTAGAACTCATAAATAGGTTAACATTTCCAAAACAAAGACACACACATGTTAGTTAGAAACGTTCTGATGGATATTTTGAACATAATTGGCAGAGATATCTTCCAATCCAACTATGTACAAAATATTCAAAAGTATACGTTGGACTTTGTCTTGGAAACATGTTGAGTTAGTGCCGAGAGGTAATTTATCCAGTCTCTCAATCAAACCAACATTTCATTCATTCTACAAATACACCATTGAGACATTATTTATTTGAAAATTCTTAAAAAGTTGCGATGCGATTGATACATATAATCCAAGCGTCCTAACGGATTGTCGCTCACCTGGAACATCAGTATTAGAAATGCTTCACACGTCACGAGAATTACGGTTCCTGAAACTTCTACCGACTGACAGTTTGATATAATCATATCATATTTGAAGGAGAGGAACAGTTTTGAAGGATTTCCAAATGGCTTGGAAGCCTACCATGCAAGGGTTCTCAAATCCATATTTATTTTAAATCCGGCAAGTTGTTAATGAGATGCGTTTTAAAGCAAGAGTCATCTCCCTTGTGGAATTCTTTAAAGCAAGATGACTTTGGCCATCAAAATATTGACCAATCAAAATTCTGCACACACCAGCCTACTACAATAGCGTCCTTCCTGCAATGTTTGGTTTAAAGCAGTCAATTGGTTAATGATGCATCGTTTTCTATTTGATTTCCCAGAAATTTTCCAAGATAGCCCCTGGGAAAATTGGCCAATCCAAATTCTGTGTATAATTTCTGGTCTACCATCATAGGGTCATTCCAGCCAAGTTTGGTTGAAATCACCTTATTGGCGTGGTAGTCTTATTAAACTGAGCAGTCTTTTAAACGTGATTTTCGATAATTTTTGAAAATTGCAATATGGCACCAGGAAAAGTTGACCAATCAAAATTCTGTAGTTTGGTTGAAATTCGTTTAACCGGCGTTTAAAAGCAAAAGTTGATGGCCGGCAAGGGGGGGGGGGGGCGACGACGGACGGTCCCACCTTTCAGGCCAGGTGAGCTAATAATGCTACTGGAAGATTAGTTATGCCTATGGCACATATATTATCGAGAACTAGTGGGAAATGTGTTCGAAAACTGTTGTCTTCATTTCATTGTTAATCAGTAGACAAGCATGTCACTGCGTGTCAGATAGTGCATGCTCTGGGCTGACCGGCTGGTCATTGGAAACATATTTCAAACTGGATCTCGATAACGTATATGGCATAGGCCTCTAGTAACTAGGATGGGCCTAAATTCAATACATATGTTAGCTAATGATAATGAAAGCCAGGCACCGATTATTCTGAAACTGACAAGTTGTTGTCATCGTAGTCTGCGATGACACTTGTTTAAATTGCTCGTAATATCGTCTGCAAGTGTTACTTCAGTGAAAGACATGTTAATTATTTTGAGAACAGGTTGAGTGAACATATGTTGCAAGAACGATTTTCAGTCAAACCACTTTCAAAACGTTAGCTAGTGACAGCTGTGTTGTTTACCGATAATTTTGAGAACAATTTGAAAAAGGTGTTGCTGCTGAACATAAGCGTATTAAAGGGGGGGGGGGGGTGGGGTGGGGTGGGGGGACTATCACCACACCCACCACAGGTTTTGCCTCTCCCATAGTGTGTCCTCATAGCGCCCCGTAGGGGTTCCCCCACCAATACTTCAGCAACCCCCAGGTCCAAGTACGCATGCACGTGACAAATATTTACCACAGTACATTTTACATCATACGAAATACACAATAGAAATGAACGACTATACTCTTATTATGCACTAACCTAGGGAGCTCTGCTCGCCTTGGAGGCCAACAGAACGATGGCTATCTTTAGCGTTACGGGAGTAGTTTTTTAATCAGCACTACGAACCAGCGAGAACAATAGAATCGCAAATAACGGCGGCTACAAATATCAAACTAAAATGGCGGCTTCGAAGAAAAAGATTGTCAGTGAAATTGTCTAGCCATTTCATTCTAATCTTATTGCCTCAGGATAACCTTAAGGCAGCAAAAGCTTAACACAAGAGTGGTTTCAAGGATACACAAATTGAATACCATCTAGCAGTCTCTCCAGAGTAGGCCTTGTTTATTTAGTGTGGCTTAGCCACCAACATGTACGTATGATTACTGTATTCTGCGGCTGTAGTAGTAGATACATCCTACATCTGCAATCAGGCCTTCGCTTTTGCCCACTGTGTCTTGTTCTCAGCCGAAATCCTTAGCTTCCTCAGGTCCATTCTTGGCTTGAGTGCACCTAATCCTGCGTTCTTGAGGTCACCTCGTAGCACGCGTAGCAGTTTATGCAATGACGTCCTCTCCTGGCTCTGTATTTGCTGGCTCCGAGTAGGGCGAATTCCAAGGCTCTCTGCGCTGGTGTGTCTTCTGGCATCCTTAGTACATGGCCCATCTTTGCTGGGCGACTTTTACAGACAGCGGCGGCGTATTACACATCTTGCATAGTGCATCGTTGGAAATTATGCTCTCTGGCCATCGGTGTTCAGTGATGGTGCGTATGTGTTTGCGGTGTCAAGCGTCAAGTTTGTCTAGAGCTGCCTTTGGAGCTGCCCAGCTGTTACAGTTATACATCATCAAGGATACGCAGGTTGCATTGTATAAACGTAGTCTTTTTACCAAGGGCATCTTTGATCTACGAATCCATAGCTTCCAGAAGGACTGGAAAGCTATGTTCTCCATGTTGCAGCGTACAGCAATGCCAGCAGTACTGCAAAGCAGTGAGCCCAGGGTTGTACTTTTCTTCCATGGTTCGCCGCCACGGGGTGGATCATCATTTTCTTTAGTTTCATGCTTTATAGATAAGTATATGTGGGTGAACTCTGTTTTGGACTCATTCATAGAGATTCTCAATTTTTAGTTTGCTTGCAGCTATTGGGATTAGTTCGTCAAGGGGGTTCTTTTCCTCATCTATAAAGTCCACATCGTCGGCATATTCCATCTCTAGCGGCATGCCCAGTATTGACAGCAGAGGGGGGGGGGTGGTCTTGTGGAGTTTTCCCGCACGGATTTCAATGCAGCAGCCAGGCAACAGGTGAAGAGCACAGGGGATACACCATCTCCCTGTGGGGAGCCGATTGATGTCCCAAACTCTACAGACTTCACTGACTTGACTCGTACTCCCAGCTTGGTGTCTGCAAGCAGTAGTCTCACTAGTCGTAGCTCATCTTCATTGCAACTGGCCTGGCGCAGTACATCTAGCATCTTTGAGCGCTTAATTGTGTCGAAGGCTCATGACATGTTAATGCCCGTTTTGTGGAAATCCCAGTGTTTGGACATGACTACCGACCAAGTATTTAGCAGGTCCATAGATATAACCTTGGAATATGTTGTCTGCAAAAACTCAGCACTCAGACTATTAACTTATTTCTGAGATGTAGTGTAGGCCCTAATAGAGAGATGGCAATTTTAAACAATAGAGCAATAGCAATCACAGATTTCGGGATTCTGTTTTCAGATCAACATGATAACAAGAATTCCGCGTAATACGCCCGTCTCCTGTTTATCACAGTGGCATTGACCGTAAGGTTGAATAAACAGTTTTGTTTCAAGGCCACAGTGACCTTGACCTTTGACCTGCTGACCTCAGTATTATCATACTTCTTCCTAACAGTATAGGCAACCACATAGACAAGTTTAGTTGCAATAGGATTAACCGATTCTGAAATATAAGCTGAGAAACTCTGCGAAACGCAAAAACTTAACATTGTTGACGCTGCTGGCCCGTGGAATATATGGAATGGAAACATCATATGTTAAGATTTATTTCGTTTCATTTATAGGCTCACAGTTTAAGCCTCTTCAATATGCACCTTTAACAGAAACGAGCAGTACATTACACAATTTATCCGAGAACAATACATTACATAAGTTCAAGCCATGGATTACGCGTAACAGTAATTATATATCACGGATGAATTCCCGATATCTCATTTACAACGGAACCTTACAAGAAAACCGTTAAACAGTTTGAAATTAATTTGACTGGAAGCCGTACTCGCTGTCCTTGAGTCAGCCACATCAGTTGCAAATTATCTGTAGCTTTGTTAACCCGATCAAAATGTCCAAGAGAAACCCCAGTTTGCAGGCCAAGAAGACCTTTTTTTGAAAATATATCACTGGCATGGCTCTCGTTTAACGAGTCAGCCATTCCTGTGGGGAATTGTCAAAAATACTCTTCTCCTGCCCTGAAATGGACACAACCCATCCCCCTCCTCGCCATTACCACTCCCCAACCCCCCCCCCCCCCCCACCCCACCCCATCCAACCCATACAAAACGTTTTATATTTTCCACATCAATTTTGACAATTAACATGATGAAATTACTAATACTTAACTTAAAACTTCTGAGCTTGAAATTGTGCATTATTATTTTTCCAATTCTCCGATCTTGTGTTTTGGGTGAAAATTTTCGTAAAACAAAACAAAACATTAAATTGGTCTGTCCTAATTTTGCTTTCTACAATAAATAGCACCGGATCTATAGCATGTTCTCTCCTGATCTAATTTCTCTATCGCAGCTTTTCGCTTCTTCCATCGACTAACTAACACACGATGCACTCCAAATTTCTTTTCCGCGGGAATACGTCCATGTTGCTCGGCATACGCAATCACTTGCAGTTTGAAAGCGGGTGTGTGTGGCTCCGACGCGCCCCGCTGCCAACGGGGCCGAAATAAAATGGTCCTGGATCCGGATACATTATTGCCACGTCTTGCCCCGCAACGAGATGAGCACAGCAGGCTTTCAGTTATAGTTGGCGCGTAAACTAAACTTCATACAACATTAGTAATTGTTTATTTATTTTCAACATCCAAGAGAAGTTTTCAAAATGAAATGACTGGCTCGATCGATAACTAAAGCCAGTAATTTCATTCGTTAAAATATTCTTCTCTTGACCCACAAGTTAACATTTACTAAACATAAGTTTAGATTTTCTTGTGCATTAACCCTGTTACCGACAGATCACTGAAAAGGTAGAGTCCATACGACATAAAACTTATTTTGTTTAACTCTTAACACTGATTTTCAATATTCTATCTTTTACCGTGCCATTGGCAAAGAAACTGCTGTACCTCTCTCAACAATTTTGGTGGATGATGTTGCTGTCGTCTTCCACCAAATTTGTTGAAAAATGAACACCAGTTCATCTTCAAATTTTATTTGAAAATTTTAAATTTTGACTTAGGCAGCAATGGCTTTCCAGTCAAATTAATTTTCAAAATATTCAACAATTTTCCTGTACGGTTATCTTGGAAGAAATGGGATATGGGGAATTCATCAGTGAAAGGGTTAATGAGATACACATACTTTATACTATGACCTCCTATCATCTTACTCCACTACCTCCGGACGATCACCCCCAACACCACCCCAACCCCCATATGTCACGTTCAATCCTCTTTCCTGATTGACAGATCACAATACACGGACAAGATCGATCTTAATAAGACGAAAAGCCTATGCAATGGTCCTGAGAAATATCCATTTGCATGCCAAGAGAAGACATTTTTTGAAAACTTAACACTGGAATAACACCGAACCACTCATTCATGTGACAAATTTTCAAAATTTATCTTCACTTTTCCTGCAAACATTCACTAAGCACAAATTTATATTCTCTTGACCATTAAAGGGTAAAAATACATTATTTCTGCAAGTATGATGCTTCTTGAAAATATGGCCAACAAATTTATATGATTTCCTATAAACCTGGTTAGAAAAAATAGGATTTCCTATTTTTTTTAAATAGGAAAAATGTCATCCCTGGCAATAAAATTGAATCCTTATCTATAACCTAGATAGCAGCTTTGCTTGAACAACTTTCAGCATTAACCGATTCAATGACTCGATAGTAAATGTTGTTTTACCACAAACCTATGAAAATGCTGTTTCAATCAACAAAACTTACTAGTTTATCAATAAGTTATACACATCACAAGTGATGGAAATTCTGCATGAGACAGGGAGTCATTTATAGCTAAGATCCGTCCATTTCTAGCTAAGCTCCGCCCATTTCTAGATAAGCTTTACCATATTTGCAATGGAGCTGATTCGATCTCAAACTCCAGAAGTATCGCCATGAGAAATATATATAATATATGACTCAAGGGAGGTAACTCTCAACATATTAATTATTATGGTCATGAGTTACCGCTCTTCATCATGTCAAATTATATATTACATTACTTTAGCTAGTTTGACAAAATAGGTTGAAATGCTGGAATCACTTTATATACCTTAAACACTGAATTACCAGAATCCTAAAATTCAAGGTAGTTTATACAGGTAAACCATTGACTATTTTGAAACTAATTTGACAGGGAATTTAAAATATTTAACATAATGTTTATTAAATTGAAGATTCATCAAAGACATACATTGTACACTTGACAGAGTTTTCCGTGTTCATGACATAGTTGGATACCTCACTATGTATTGTGATATCGGCTAACATGTGATGCAATGGAGGAATCTAGTTTATCCATCAATCATTTGATTGTTATAGTTCATAATCAACTACATGACGTGTAGGATGACATCATAATCAATTATGTCATGAATGTCAGCTCCCAATCAAATTAGTTTCAAAACATTCAACAGCTTACCTGTATAGTTTTCTGGAAATGAATAGGCAGGAGTTCAGGGATCGCTCGATCCCAACACGGGTGAAGCCTGGGTGGGACTTAGCTAGAGATGGGTGGGACATCGCTAAAACTGAATTCCTCCATTGATTATGAAGTTTAAGTATTTTATTAAGTATATCGGATGCCTCCATAAGCATCTCTCCCTACAATGTGATGCGCAAGCTTTCATGGGTTCTTCTGACCACGAGTGACAGTTGTTGTTGCACATAAATGACAGAATAAATCAATTTCAGCGAATTTTAATATAATTTGAGGTTTTAAATTTATTCATAATTACGAATCCAGTATGCTTTATAGTTGTAGCAACTCAGATTTAGCATACATTTGTTTGTCGAGTTGTCAGTCTGTCTGTCTGTCAATAAAATATTTGACATTACTGACAAGACACTGATTATGTCGCAACTCTAGCGCATCCTACTTTTTCCACTACAGTGTTATCTGCAAAAAATGGACATAAGAGAATATATATGACCATTAACCCTTGAATTTGTTCAAGAAAATTTAAATTTTCTCATTGAACGTATCCGATTGCAGACCAAGAGATTACTTTTGACAATTTATCACTGGAATGACTGGCTCCGTTATCCCAGTGATAAGTTTTCAAAAATAGTCTTCTCTTGATCTGCAAATGGACAGTTCTCAATACTGCAGGAGACATTTTTTCCTGATACGGGTTAAAGCCAATGGAGGGATATCCGATCTAGGGGTGCCCAATTTTTCGGTCGGTTTTCAGTCACATCGATTCCAAAATATTCAATAGAATACGTTTTATATCTTAAAGATTACACGTTTTTAGGGATTTCTCGGTGAAAGGGTTAAAATTACATACTTGTGCTTAACTTCCAGGGTAATTAATTTGACTGAAAACTTTTTGCCGTTGCAAAATTTGAATCGAACAATCTGGCTGAATCGAGAAAATATCTTTGCTCCATATCCGATTTTTCTATCACGGCTTTGCGTTTTCTCCAACGAGAAATTAACACGGGGTGCACATCAAATTTCTGCGCAGCAGGAGTTCGGCCATGTTGATCTGCGTAGCTCATTACTTGTAGTTTGAAGGCTGGTGTGTGTTTCCTGCGAGATGTGGCCGTGAAAAATGGGTGTGGCGTGTCTTGTAGATACAGCGAAGTGGCTTGCCCTGTAATGAGACGAACATACCGGGACTTATTAACAGCAAAATTACTGAAAATAAAATTGTTTAAATTATGTACTTTTAGAGGCTTAAACTGTGAGCTTATATGTGATGAAACGAAATAAATCTTAACATATGATGATTTCATTCCATATAAATTAATATAATTTTTTAAGTTGCGAAATTCAAATAGAGGCATGGGCCTCTATTTCAATTTCGCAATTTAAAAATTATATTAATTTACATGGAATGAAATCATCATATGTTAAGATTTATTTTGTTTCATCACATATAGACACATAATTTAGGCTTATAAAAGTATGCAATTTTAACCATTTTATTTTCAATCATTCTGGTGTGAATATGCACCTTTAATTGTTTGACTGCCACAAGCCAACGGACAACATTTCAATGGCAATATGTCTGGATCTGCTGAATATTTTGAAAACAATTTGACTGAATGTTGTTGGTGGCTTAGCCAACAAGAACTTTCAGTCAAATTGTTTTCAAAATATTCAAGATATCCAGAATTAAACCCCATGGACCGTAATATATAAATTGACATTATTAAGAGAGGCAACTCATGACCATAATAATTAAGATGTTACGAGCTACCTCCCGTGAATCATTAAATATAATTATATATATATATATATATATATTTCCCAGAGTGATAGTTTGAGATCGAAGCAGCTCCACTTTCAGAACACAGAATTATAAAAAGCATATGTATGAACAACATTATTTAATCCACAAGGCCATGAAATTGTGTACCGTAAAAATAGTTCTGGAAAAATTAAATTTCCAACGCGAAATGACTACGAACAGTGGATAGAAAGATCAGTCACAAATGCCAATTCCACTCTGTAGTTTTTTGAATGTAGTAATTAAATGTGTGTGTGGGGGGGGGGGGGGGGAGGGAACATTGCCTGTGGCATCCTGAAGATGTATGATAAATTTGGGGTCAAAAAGTCAAGATCAACACGACCAGATTAATATGATTATTTTGAAAACTGTGCATGAAAGACTCTCCCTGGTTCTACTGGAGATCTTGACTTGGATGAATGGTTGTCCATGGGGTCCCGAAAGTAACAAAATTAAAAATTCTTCCAAACATGAACGCCGCAAGTATTTCACACATTTCTCCTTGTTTACGTACTAAGAGCAGCAGCGGATCGTGTTAGGTGGTCATGCGGATACCAGCGCAATAAACCGCCATGTCTCACAAAGAGCTGTCATTTCAAGAGTTTTTCATATACAATAATTAAACTTGGTGAGCATACATGCATTGTAGGCGCAAGCTATGTAGTGTAAGAAAAGTAGGTCAGTGTAACGCTTCACCCACAGTTACAGAGATTCTATCGACCATGTTTATTTGACATGCTTTAAAAGCAGGAATGCATGCAGATGTCATACAAGAGAAATCAATTTGCAAAATCCTCACCTTCCCATATTTGCTATATCGCAACACGTTTCAGATTTTTTTCAGATTCTTTTTTCGGAACACGCTCAAAGTTGTGGAATCCAAGTGTTACAATTCTTGTATTAAAATTTGTGCCAAATCAGACCAATCATTTACGAGATTTCCATACATCCAGAAATTGATACGATGCGTATCTATCTGGGTTCTATTATCCAGATCATGGTCAGCATCTGGAAATCCTCGTACACAGCAAGTTCCTTCATTGTGTTAAGATTTGAGCCAAATCAGATCAATATTTTTAGCCTCAGGGAGCAGCTCAATAAACCTCCATGTCCCTAAGCCCTTTAACCCTCGAATTCATTCCAAATTTTTTTTAATTTTCTCATTGAAAATGTCTATTTGCAGACAAAGAGAAGACTATTTTTGAAGATTTACCACTGGAAGGACTGGCTCGGCTATCGAGCCAGTCATTCCAGTGGTAAATTTTCAAAAATAGTCTTCTCTTGGACTGCAAATGGACATTTCTCAAGACCACTGAAGAAAATGTTTTTGGCTGATAGGAGTGTTAAAGGGATAATCAGTTAGTCAGTCACAAAAGCTTATTCCGGGCAAGAGCCAGGATCTGGATCGGATCAAATTCTGGATCTGACGATATCGCGAAAACTGCTGGCCTGATTTGGCTCAAATTTTAACACACGGTAATTGTGTGACCATACATTAAGATTCCACAACACTGGGTCTGATACAAAAATTCCTTAAGTCAGGAAAATCCGAAAAAATCAGGAACCTGCATCTACCGAGATTCTACCGACCTTGTTTGAGTTACAGCTCCCGAATTATTATATTCCATGTATCTGAGAATATCACTGCTATAGCGCTTCAGTGTTTAACAGGTGACAAAATATTCAAATAACAGACGACAAATTTAATTTGATTTCAGATAATTATAACTTTTTATTGAAACAATTAAATATTAATTATTAAAGATTAACAAAAAATATTACAGATAATTTGCACAACAGTGGATTATGCTCATCTAACTATATTAATTTCTAAATAGGTTGTAATTACATAATTATCCCATTTACATTCAAACTGGCCAAAATGGCTTCTACAGTGGTCTTCAGAGATGCCGATTTGCCTATCAAAAGAAGACATTTTGAAAATTTATCACCGGAATGACTGGCTTGATAACTTTATGATCGCACAATAATGTATACCATAAGCTAGGATAAACTACATTTAATTTCAATGACATATATCAGGGAAAATCTATTATAATGACAACACTACAGAGGTACAATATGTAACGGCGAACAGAATTCTAGTTATGCAAACAACTAAAAAACTAATTTTTAACCCTTTAATGGTGATACCGGCTAAAACCCGCCTCTGGTAGGGTCTTGTGGAATGTCCATTTAAGGGGAAAGAGAATACAATTTTTGAAAATTTACTACTAGTCATTCCAGTTATAAATGTTTAAAAATAATCATCTCTTGGTCTGCAAATGGACATTTTTTATGACCAAATTTTTAATTTATTCCACAAATTTAGTGCATAGAACAACATACAAACGAGTAAAGCATCCACTTCCTCGTATACCTGTATGACATACATTCAGGTGATAGAATATATCTCATAGGTAAATCAATCTATGGCATTTTCATATTTCTGTCATGCTCTCAAAGAAAGAGTCTGTCTTTAACCACTTAACCCTTACCTCTCTGATGTCAGAATTTTAAATTTTCAAATTAAATTAAATGATGAACTGGTGTTCAGTTTTCAACAAATTTGGTGGACGATGTTGCTGTCGTTGACACATTAAAAGATAGAATATTGACATCGGACTGGTAAGGGTTAATGTTCAAATTTGTTAAAAAAACACAAAAAATTTCTCTTAAGATATGTCCAGTTGCAGAAAAAGATTACAATTTGAAATTTTAGCACTGGTATAACTGGCTTGATTATCGAGCCAGTCAATCCATCGGTAAATTTTCAAAAACAGTCTTCTTGCTCTGCACATGGATATTTCTCAAGACCACTGCAGAAACTGTCTTGGGCAGGTTGAGTGTTAACAATGATTACTGACCAAAGGAATAACCAACATGTGTAGATTTTTACACGATTACTTACGAGCCACATATTAATTAATATTATATGCTATTATTATCCAAATAATTGCTGAAATATTAATTCTAATTCTAATTACTACTACGATGTTTGAAAGCTAATGTTTGATAAGCTATCGAATAATTGCGGAACCATAACATCGTACAATTTTACGTACTTTTAGCAAAAATAATGAATTACACTTGAGAGTAAAATCATTCAAGGAAATTTGCGAATTATCATGAAGAATACAATAAAAATATAGTATTAGCCCTTTAATAGTCATACTGGCCAAAACCGGCTTCTGTTATGATTTAGTGGAATGTCCATTTACAGGTCAAGATAATACAATTTTTGAAAATTTACCACTAGAATGACTGGCTCGATAACCGAGCCAGTCATTCTAGTGATAAATTTTCAAAAATTGTATTCTCTTGGCCTGTAAATGGACATTCAATAGGCAGAATTTTAAATTTTCTTGACCAAATTTGACCATTAAAGAGTTAAGTTAGGAACTCTAAAGCCTAAATGGTTAAACAACAAATGCGATAATACATTAAGCTTTCAATCAAGTTATAAATTTGTAATCGCGTAATAATTAAACAGCTTAAAATTATCAATAAAAAGTATTTTAATTAGACAAGAAATATCAACAAAAATTACCACATGGATATTAAAGATAGATGTTAAACATTCAATGGTCTATTTAAACTGACAATATCATTTTTTTGAAAATTTACCACTACTATGACTGGCATCAAAGGATTAAATCACAAGATCCTAAGATTTTCTTGAGCTCTTTAGTCAGAACTCGCAGCTAGTATATATCAGGAAAATTGTTGACATTTTGAACACATATACACAATACATATACATATATATATATATATATATATATATATATATATATATATATATGCTCAATCCGGGCACAGTTCCCATAGACACATGATATATTGTGAGGTTAATATTTCTGAGACAAAAAAAAACGATTAACAAAAAAGTAGTACAGATGATTTGTACAAAAAACAGGGAATTGTGCTCATCTCACTGTGTCAATAGGTCAGTTGTTCACAATATTGGAGGATAAGGGTTCAGATAAGGAGCACATTTGCATATAACCATTAACACATCTGAGTGGTGTCCAAGGATGTAGTGAGTGGTGTCCAAGGATGTAAAAACTACTAGAATCATCTGGCAATCTAAGAGTGCTTTTGACAGTAATGTAATGACACCATATAGGCACGTGTGTGTGCGTGCGTGCGTGCGTGCGTGCGTGCGTGCGTGCGTGCGTGCGTGCGTGCGTGCGTGTAGTGCATGTTTAAATGATTACCATACCCCCACCCGCCTCACGTTGTATATATTATAGAATCTCTGTACTATGACTTTAACCCTTTACTCAAGTGAATTTATTCAAGCAAGAAAATTTCAATTTTTTTAAAGAAAATGTCAATTTGCAGACCAATAAGACTATTTTTGAAAATTTACCACTGGAATGACTGCCTCGGTTATCAGTAAAAACTGTAAAAACAACAAACAACAAACAGTCAAATGGAGACATCTCGCCTCGATATCCAAGATTGTAATTTATTGGAAACGGATACAAAAATATTACACAGTACAAGTCATAAATAAACTAACATGGTTTTTAAAAAAACAACCCAGAAACATGTTTAGTACAATTCTGAAAACAACGTAAGAAATGTTCTCTTGAATATTTTGGAACATAATGGACCTTTCCAGTTTTAGCTATGCCTCGCCCTTCTCTATCTAAGCTCCACCTACACCACGCTCGTGTTGGGATCGATCGATCTCTGAACAGTATGTTTATTAAATAGCAAAGACATACAATTCGTACATGTCTGACTATTAAGCGTTAAAGACAGACTATTTTGAATCATTCATGACATCATAACTATAACTTAGTTGATGATGAAGTCATATGATGGATGGATAAGCTGAAAAAGTGAATTGTTTAAAATATTCAACAGTACATTTTATTTTGCTTAGGAAATATGTTAAGTTATTTCTAATATGTACTGTCCATCTAAAAACGTTGCTCGATAATATCTCTAACTCCATAGTTCAAGAACGCGCTAAAAATAATTGTCTATTTCTAGTTTTCCAAGAGACAACTGTTCATCAACTTCAGCTTGTCTGGCTTGCATGGTAATTTCTTGCTTTAACTTACGCCACCGACTGACCATACCTTTATCTAGATCATACTTATCGCGAGCCGCTTGACCAGTATGCAGGTCAGCGTACTCAATAACTTCAAGTTTAAATTTTGCTGTGTATTGCCTTCGTTGTCGACGACCCAAACTATAAAGTGCGATTTCCAGAGGGTTATACCGTGCTGAAAGAAAATAAGTGATGGAAACTTTTAAAACCGCTCGTAGACATCAAAAAAAAGAAAGAAAGATCTATTTAGCAATACGATGCCCAGTTCCCTTCAATGGGCAAGTCTGCTAAAACCGGCCTCTAGTGGTCTTGAGAAATGTAAATTTGCAAACCAAGAGAACACTATTTTTGAAAATTTACAAATGAATGACTGTCTTTTCTTGACCAAATTTGACCAGGTAAGGATTAAATTCGACGAAATTAATGACTAAAATTGATATATTTGTTTAACGAATGTCCATGTGCAGATCAAGAAGACTATTTTTGACAATATACCACTGTCATGACTGGAATAACGAGCTAGGTATTTCACGCTGAAAAATATTCTTCACTTGGCCTTCAACTGACCATATCTTTTATCTATCTATATCTTCCTCAAGACTGCTGTAGAATGGTCATTCAAATGAACATCCCTAAAGACCGCTCCAGAGGCTGGTTATATACCAGCCTTGATCATTAACCCTTTCAACGCGACAGACTGATCACAAAAACTTATTTACAATTTAATAATTATTTTGTTCAAAATTTAGAAATTAATTTGACTGACAGCATCAGGTACATTCAAAATATTCAACAGCTTACCTGTATATTTAACCTTGAAATTGAGATTCTGTGAATTAAGGCGTAGAAGAGTTGGAGGGTTGATTTGTATACTGTAAAAGATGGCAATTTATACAGGAATGTATGATTCAAGTGACTGGCTTAACATTTTAGCACATATCAACCAAAAACACCCTCTGCAGTGGTCTTGAAAAATGCTCATTTGCAGACCAAGACTATTTGTGAAAATTTACCACTGGAATGACTGGCTCACTAACCGAGCCAGTCATTCCAATAGTAAATTTTCCAAATTAGTCTTCTCTTGGTCTGCAAGTGGACATTTTCTATGAGAAAACTGAAATTTTCTTGAACAAATGTGTGTGTGTGTGTGTTGTAATATTTAAGGCGTTTATATGCTAGTTCCCAATGCTAGGGTCTAGACTCATGCCTGAATGATTTTCTTGAACAAATTCTAGTGCCTGGCTTAATAAAAGAATCATTCATTCTAGTGCAGAATCGTTTTCTTGTCCCATTTAATGGAGAAATCCAGTATTAGCTATGCCACGCCATCTCTAACTAAGCTCCACCAACACTTTGACCGTGTTGGGATTGATTGATCCCTGACTATCAATTTCCAGAAAACTATATAGGTAAGCTGTTGAATATTAAGAAACTAAATTGACTGGGCACTACTGCAGTTGCTATGGCATCAACAGCACAGTCAAATTAGTTTCAAAATATTCAACAGCATGTTCATTAAATAGTAGACATAATTCGCGCAACAACGCTTAGTCCGTCATCAATTAAGGATTCGTGATGAACTTAGCTACGTTATTCATAACATGATTGATTATGACGTGATCCTACACGTCATGTAGTTTATTATGACATCATATGATTGCCGGATAAACTGAAATTCTCCATTGACATTTACCGAGCTGAAATTGTTATTTACATGAGCAAATCTTGACCACTAAAGGATTAATACAATAATAAGATACTGTCCGGGAATCGTAGAGGATCTTAGACCAGAGATGGCTGGTACATACATCACAGCCAATACCAAGCCTTCATAAACCGACTTAGAAGTAAATTAAGCGTTAAATTTACAAAATTAAAATGGTTCAAATGACATCGTCGATTTTTTATGCTGAGATAACGTCACTTTCTCAATCTCTGCTTGTCTAGAAATGTCCTTCTTTATCTTACGCCAGCGACTGACCACACCGCTATCCACATCGTATTTATTACAGGCCGCTTGCCCGCTATGGCAGTCAGCATAATGTATAACCTCCAGTTTAAAGCATGCAGTGTGTTGTCTTCTCTGCCGACGTGCCAATCCATATGCCAATACATCGCTGTGATAAAGCACTGTAAAAAACATAAATGACGAAAATGTTATTTCTTCATAGCACGTGCAGCGAAGAGGCTATTTTAAATTGATTTCAAAATGTTAAAAATAATTTTATTGGCTGAAATACTGCGGTATGAGTATCTACGATTTCGACGGATGGCATAATGAAAGCAAAACAGCATCGAGTAGACGTCTTAACGAGTTCACCCATCCAGAGGTGCTGAATTCTTGGTGAACGCATTAATTACAGGAATCGTAGAATAGTAGTGACACAGAAATCTGCACGGAGATGTATATACCACACAATGCCATGAAAACTTATTCATTTTTCAACAAATTTGTTGGTAGACAGCAACATCATCCATCACAATTGCTGATAAATATACACCAGTTTCTTTGCTATTGACCCTAAAAGATAGAATATTGACATCGGAGTGGTTAACACATACACATCACAATTGTTAAATTCATTGTGATGTAAAGCATGTTCTCTGGGATATTTTGAAACTAGTTTGACTGGGTTCCAGTTAAATTAGTTTCAAAATGGCTACTAGCTTTCTCGCCTAGTTCTCTTAAAATTAAGACACAGTTATTTCAAGGGTTATAGGGAGTAAATGTGAATGAGCGTGTGTGAGGAAGGGGGGGAGACTAAAAAATAAAAATAAACCATTCAAAATCAAAATATTTAATGCATTATGGGCCAAGCTGGCTAAAATCAACTTCTGTAGTGATCATGAGAAATGTCCGGAGGACAAGAACTTTGACCGTTCACCAAAAAACTTGTAATAAGATCCCCCCTACAAATATGATACATATACTCCATCTACTAGTAAAGTTTCATTAATACCTGAATGATCAAGATTTTGCTCAGAAATTTTAAAAAACTGTTGCAAATGTTAATTTGCGTGCCAAGAGAAGTGTTTTCCAAAAATTTACTCTTCAGATGCCGGGATCCGTTAACCAAGCCGTCATTACAGTGGTAAATTTTAACCCTTCCACCGATGAATTTCCTGTTATCATTTTCACGGCAACCATACAGAAAAACTGTTGAATATTCTGAAATTAATTTGACTGGAAGCTGTTGCTGCCTAAGGCAGCAACATCTTCCAGGCAAATCAATTTCAAAATATTCAACAGAATAAGCTTTATATCGTAAATAATATACTTTTCTCGGGATTTGTCGGTGAAAGGGTTAAGAAGTAGCCCTCATTTGGTTTCTAAATAATGTAGCGTACTTTGTAAATTGACATTTCTCAAGACGACGACAAAAGCCATTTTAGGGCGGCTTGACCTGAAGAAGATGATAAGTCATTATTAAAACACAAATCTTCATACACACTACAGGAACTTATTTGCTGTAATCAGCACTGGCAGCTATATTTTTTCAACATAAAATTATACAAAATAAAATTATAAACGTCATGGTTAAACAATCAGTTCAATGCCAAATGCCATCATGAAAACTTTTCTCGTCAACTCGTCAAACCTTACCACTCTGATGTCATAATATTAGTTTTGTCAACTGGTGTTGATTTTTCAAATAATTTGGTGGCAGATGGGTCAGTTGTAGAAAGCGACATCATCCACCCAAATTGTTGAAAACTGTACACCAGTTTCTGTGTTATTGGCACAGTAAAGGATAGAATATTGATATCAGAGTCACAAGGGTTAACGTGTTTGTTAACCCTTTAACCATCAAATTTATTCAAGAAAATTTCAATTTTCTCATATAAAATGTCCATTTGCAGACCGAGAAGACTATTTTTTAAAAGGAGCCGTACTTGGCCGATGAGAGTTAAAGGGTTAACATTGGCTGTCTATCATCTCTATACGAGATTCTCACGCTAGTGCAACCAAGACAACATTGATACTCTATACAACAGGCCCAGTGGCCTGGACCATTAGCATTTAAATAGAAAAAAATCCAAGATGGCCACAAACAAAATTGACTGCCATAAGATCATTCCACCATTGTTGAAATTGGGCCATTGAATAATGATGAGTACCATTTTTAAACGATTCCAGAAAATATTCAGAAAATCAAATATGGCTGCCAAAACATTTGACCAATCAAAATTACCCAATCGGAAAATGAGTAGGGTTTTAAACAATTTCCTGACGTTTTTCGGAAAATCCAAGATGCCCACCAAGAAAAGAATCAAGCAGTCAAAATTCTGTATACCAATTCTGAAGCATACTAGCTAATGGTCCATCCAGCTCAGTTTGCCGTAAATCGGCCAAGCGGTTAATGAGGAGACTACCGGTAGTAGCCTTTTAACTGATTTTCCCAAAGTTCCGGAAAATTCAAGATGGCCACTGTAAACTTCTGTATACCAATTCTGAAGCATACTAGCTAATGGTCCATCCAGCTCAGTTTGCCGTAAATCGGCCAAGCGGTTAATGAGGAGACTACCGGTAGCCTTTTAACTGATTTCCCCAAAGTTCCGGAAAATTCAAGATAGCCACTGTAGTGACCAATTAAAATTCTCTATAAAGGTTCTGAAACCTACCACCATAGTATCCTTCCAGCCAAGTCTGGTTGAAATTTCCCAAGTAGTTACTGAGGAGTAAGTAGCATTTTAAACAGTTTCCTGTCATTTTTCGGAAAATTAAAGACGGCCTCCGAAAAATATGGACCAATCAAAGGTCTGTACACAAGTTCTGAAACATAACAGTCTAGGGTCCTTCCAGCCAAGTTTGCTTGAAATAGGCCAAATGGTTAATGAAGAGTAACTTTTAACAGATTTCCAGAAATTTTAGGAAAATCCAAGATGGCCACTGAAAAAATTGACTAATTAAAATTCTGATTAGAAGTTCTGGAGCCTACTACCATAGGATTCTTTCAGCCAAATTTGATCGAAATCTGTCAAAGCATAAAAGAGATGCGAATTGATGGACTGACGATGGATGGCTGCCATGACATAAGCTCACTAGCTAATAATATGAACATACAGGCCGACATATATCCCACTAGCATGTGAGTAATCAATAGATCTCCTATTAATTGTCAATGGCATGTGTACATCATTTCAATGAGAACACCACTGCCGGAGGTGTCTTGAACACATATACAGCACATAACGAGTTGAAATCTTTACTTTCATGCTTAAAAGCCAGGCCAATGCTGTCCGCTTCCAAGCTCAGCAACGCTATCTTCGCTACTATGATGGTAAGTGCTATGTCCACTTTCAGGCTGACCAATGCTATGTCCACTCTCCGGAGGATTAATACTATAACCACCTGCACGATGACCAATGGTTTGTTCATTTCCATGTTGATGACTTGTATGGCTGCCTTCCTGCTGAATGTTATGTTCACTTCCCTGGTCGTCAATCCCACCGTGCGATCTCTCCTCAGCTTCTACCTGGGTAATCAAAGTAGCTTTAATTTTTCTCCATCGACTAATGATACATGGATTGACATCAAACTTGGCGCTTGCTGATTTTCCACTCACTTTTTCCGCGTGACGGATAACCTCAAGTTTAAATTTTGCGGAATGGTGCCGTTTTCGATGCGTGCGTAGAAATTGTAAAACATCCAGAGGAGCATAATTCGCGAATCCTGCAACGACATGAAGAAAATACTGTACTATGATTGCCATTAGTGATAATAGGAACATCTAAATTACACCCAAGAATTCTTATAATATTGTACACACGCACATGACTCACAAAAAGAATAAACGATACGCATGAACATATAACATAATACGCAAACATTTTGCTCGTATGCATTCATGCCAGTATTCATACTTTATGATCGCAGCTTTTTTACCCTCCAATCACATATGACAATCTGATAAACATGATCATATCCATTATGATAACAGAATAGAGGATTCCACTTTATCCATCAATCATGAAGTCATAACCAACTATGTGATGTGTAGGCTGGTGTCATGACCAATTACGTCATGAATGACTTTGAAGTAGTCTGTCTTAAATGCTTAATAGTCTGTCAGGTTGTACGAATTGAATATCTTTACTATTTAATAAGCATACTGTTGAATATTTTGAAACTAATTTGACTGGGTGCTGTTGCTGCCTATCCAGTCAAATTAGTTTCAAAATATTCAACAGCTTACCTGTATAGTTTCCTGGAAATTGAGATTCAGAGATTGCATGGAGCGATTGATCTCAACACGGGCAAAGCATGGGTGGAGTTAAGCAAGAGGTGGACGGGGCATAGCTAAAACTGGATTCCTCAATTCAAAAGGTGATCACTTTTAAGACTACCGGTAACTTTATTATATTTGAACATGCATTCTGCACAGGGCCTGCGAAAGCTTGTCGAAAAAAGACCATGTTTCTGTGTTTGTTTTGGAAATTATTATCTTACATATGATCTGTACTTTAAGTGCAAATTCAAGCGCATTTAGCACTTCAATGGTCAAGCTGACCAAAACTGACCTCTGCAGTGGTCATGAGAAATGTCCAGTTGTGGGCCAACAGGACAATTTTATTTTTAATTTACCACTGGAATGACTGGCTCAGAAATTTGTGGTAAATCTTCAAATATAATCCTCTCTTGGCCTGCAAATGGACATTTTAATTGATTAACCCTTTTACGACAGAGCTGGCCAAAACTGGCCTCTGTAGTGGTCTTGGGGAATGTCCATTTGCAGGCCAAGAGAAGACTATTTTTGAAAATTTACCACTGGCATGACTGGCTCTCGGTAACCGAACCGGACATTTCAGTGGTCAATTTCCAAAAATAGTCTTCTCTTGCCCTGCAAATGGACATTCAATAAGAAAATTTTTGGATTTTCTTGAACTAATTTCGTCATTAAAGGGTTAACCCTTCAATCATTCCAGTGTTAAATTTTCAAAAAATAGTTATCTCTTGTGCTGCAAATGGACATTTCCTAAACAAGGAAACATTTTGTGAGCCAATCTTTACCAGAATAGGATGATAAGTTCAGTCATTGTCAGTCAATACACTAAAACCACAGACCTTTATGTGCCCTGACAGAAATTCTGAATTCAAACACTAACACTTTTAACTCTCGAATCTGGTTAACAAAATTTCAATTTGCTCATAGAAAAAGAGAGGCTATTTTTGAAAAATTAACACCAGAATGACAGGCTCGACTATTGAGCCAGTCATTCCAGTGGTAAATTAAAAAAAATAGCCTTCTCTTGGTGTGCAAATTGACATTTCTAAAGACCATTGCAGAAGCCGTTTTTGGCAGGCTTCATGGTTAAATGATCGCTATGGACTGTGTACAAACCATCAAATATCCCATATCTTCTCGGCAAGACAATATACCCAGCCTAACCGTATTTCAATTCTACTGAAGGAAACCTCAACAATCTTGGAAGGAAGGAAGCTCAAGGTCATTGAAAATGGTTTGCATACATGACAGACCTCTATGAACACTTAGCATCAATAAGGACTACCAGGTAGCCAGCCAACCAAGGTAAAATTAACTTGTGAGGAATTTGATCTTTCAGCTAAGTATATGATGTCATAATCAATTACATCATCTGTAGGGTGATGTCATAGATCATGATATATTATAGGTACATCATGAATCTCAAGAGGTCAGTCAAGTGTATGAATAGTATGTCTGATTGGTTCACAATTTAACCTTCTGACTGCTGTGTTTTTGCAGACGACTTATTCCATGAGCTATATTTCCGGACATGGTAAATATTTTCAAATCAATTTGACTGAAAGTTGTTGGTGGCTAAGCCACCAACAACTTTCAGTCAAATTGTTTTTAAAATATTCAGCAAGTCAAGAGTTTTTCCTCATTCAAATTACGATCTGGTCTTGCAACAGTGAGAGTTAATAAATATTTTGATGAATATTTTGAAACTAATTTGAATAGGTGCTGCTGCTTAATTAACAGAATCACAATTTCAAGGGAATTATATACAGGAAAGCTTTTGAATATTTTGAAACAAATTTGACTGGGTGAGTACAGGGGGGGGGGGGGGGGGGGGGGGTTGCCAACTGCAGCAACATCAACCATTTTCTAAATATTCAGCATGTTTATTAAATTGCAAATCAATTAAAGACATGTATACAATTTGTACACATGACAAACTTTTCAAGCCCCATGACAGAGTTATATGAAGTCATTATAATTGTGACATCAGCGTACACGTGACATAGTTGATGAAAACGTCATATATTTTAGTGACAGATTGGATTCATCTACTTCTACACGGTAAATTAAGTCTTATTTGAAGTCTTAAATTACTGTTTGCGAAACTAAATGCTTAAAATTCAACGAATTATTCATAGCCAATGTTAGCACTGCTTGCGTAGTTCTCATTCTGAACTTCCTGTATTATTTCATGTTTCATTTTCCGCCATCGACAGATCATAACTTGGTGTATATCATATTTAATGCTGGCTTCCTTAGCGCTGTACAATTCGGCATAACTGATAACACGGAGTTTAAACTTTGCAGGGTAGAGTCGGCTTTTTCTTCGTTTTAAGCTGAGCCAGGGAAGATTTCCTGACATACTTCCATCATCCATAGCAGCATTAGTTCCTACAAAAAATACAGACCGAATTATAAAATTAGTTTGTAACGCTTTGTTCGGTGGTTTTCTGTAAAATTTTTGATGTTAGTTAGTTTGCGAAAATTATTGTTTCACATATAACGGTAAATTTCACTTCTTTAACAAACTTACTAACCCTTTATCCCTCGAACGTTCAAGAAAATTTTAATTTTCTTATAGAAAATGTCCATTTGCAGACCAAGAGAAGAAGATTTTTGAAAGCTTACCACTGGAATGACTGGCTCGTTTATCGAGCCAGTCATTCCAGTGATAAATTTTCAAAAATAGTCTTCTCTTGGTCTGCAAATGGAGATTTCTCAAGACCGCTGCAGAAGCAATTTTTGGCTGATATGAGTGTTATAGGGTTAAGAGAAATCCTGGGCCCACTTTAATTAACCCTTTCATCCTCCTTCACTCGTTCTTCTATCGTCGATTTCGTTTTACGCCAGCGGAAAATGACACTTTTGTGCACGTTATATTTGAGACTGGCCTGTTTAACACCGAATGTCTCCGCAAATGTCAAGATTTCCAGTTTAATTCTTGCGCTTCTCCGCTGTCTTTGATTCATGAATACATAGGGATACATGCCGGCCCGATCTGTCAATGCGCCTGTAATGATACAAAACACAGTTTCACGCTTAACTTTGTCTACATTATAGATCTATTAGTCCATCGATCCTTTCTAAATGTTTTTGAATATTATGCTTTATTTTACTTTCTCGAGATAGTCGGCTTATGTGTTAAATAGTTAACTCAGTGGTGGTTGGTCATTAATACAGCTTACGAGTCAACCAGATCTTAACTGTTTTAAACAAGGATATTCTCAGCAATTAATCTGCTTTTTTACAAATATCCTTTTCGCATGTTTTGTGAAAGAAAACGAATGAATGAATCCGGTTTCTCAGTCAATCAAATGACGTTATAATCAACTATGTGACGCGTATGCTGGCGTCATAATCAATGATGTCATGAATGATGATGTAACTAAGTTTGTCACCAGCGCTTAATTATTGACGGAATAAGTGTTGTACGAATTGTATGTCTTTACTATTTAATAAGCATGCTGTTGAATATTTTGAAACTAATTTGACTGGCCGCCAAAGCTATTGCTGCCTATACCACGATGGGTGGGGCCTAGCTAAAACTGGATTCCTTCATTAACACTTTAGCGCTCATATCAGCCAAAACCAGCTTCTGCAGTGGTCTTGAGAAATGTCCATTTGCATACCAAGAGCCTATTTTCGAAAATTTACCACTGGAATGACTGGCTCAATAACCAAGCCAGTCATTCCAGTGGTACATTTTCAAAAATAGTCTTCTCTTGGTCTGCAAATGGACATTTGATATGCGGAAATGAAAATATTTTTGAACAAAATCAAGGGTTAAGCCAATCAGCAATAAACAGCTATTCAGGTATATAATTATCCTGTGCAAGCATCATCCTACATTTTCATCTCCTCGTGTTAATTCACCTTTCCAGAGTACCCACCCATCATATGACGTCATAGAGAACTGCGTGATGTGTACAATGACATCATAATGAATGACGTCATGACTGACATCAATAAGTACGTCACGAACGCATATTTGAAGACGGTCTATGCGTTGTTGTACAAATTGTTTGCTTTTACTATTTAATAAATATTCTGTTGAATATTTTGAAACTAATTTGACTGGGCGCTGTTGCTGCCATAGGCAGCAACAGCACCCAGTCAAATTAGTTACAAAATATTCAACAGCTTCCCTGTATAGTTTTCAGGAAATTTATAGCTAGGGCATTCGGGGATCGATCAATCCCAACACAGCGAGGTGTGGGTGGAGTTTAGCTAGTGATGGGCGGGGCATAGTTAAAAATGGAAAGGTCCATTAGTGAATAACGATCCTCTTGAAAACACCATTACCTTTACAATGGATGAATACAGTCTATTGATCAATCATATGATATCATAAACAACAACGTCACCTGTAGCCTGAAGTCATAATCAATTATGACATGAATGACGTAATTAAGTCCATCATAAATGCTTAATTGTCCATCGAGTTGTACGAATGCCTTTACTATTTAATAAACATTCTCTTGAATATTTTGAAACTAATTTTACTGGGCGCCGTTTCAGCACTCAAATTAGTTTCAAAATATTCAACAGATTACCTGTATAATTTTCAAGTAATTGATATTCTAGGAGTTTAGCTTAACTGGATTTGAGCGGGGCATAGATAAAACTGGATTCCTCCATTAGCTTAAATTTCTAATAATGCACTTCCACATGTCCTGACAAAATTGTGAAATTCCTCAGCAGCACACATGGAGTGATCAGCAATAATAATACAACATTAACCGTGCAATGTCATCATTTTATAAAGCAACACGTGGATGCACTTACCAGGGAACTATTTTTATGACACTGCCAATCAGCAAATTGAGAGTTTAACCATTTAACACTCATATCAGCCAAAAACAGCTTCCGCAGTGATCTTAAGCAATGTCTATTTGCAGACCAAGAAGACTATTTTTGACAATTTACGACTGGAATGACTGGCTCGATAACAAGGACATTTTCTATGAGAAAATCTAAATTTATTGAACAAATTCATGGGTTAAAATGTTAAGACAATATTGTCACATGGGCCAATAACGTTCTTCTTGAACCACACGATCTCAGCTACTCATAATGCCACCATTTGTCCCATTTCTCAATAGAGACAGTCTTTACACCGACTTTATGAAGATTGTATTTGACAATGACTCCTATTCAACTGCTTGCATAAGAGTATCTGATCACTTCATGTTGAAATCTGGGCGTATCCTGTACTTGAAATCTCCGTAAACTTTCCAGAGATTTCACTGATGGGTTATTCGCACGCATTCTCCGTATTATCGCAGAAATATATATGGAAAAAACAGCTTTGGATAAATTCTATACGGACAAATCCCAGAGGAAATGCACCGCTCTGTGTCTTTTCTGTGCTATCTCAGCATTTTCTCCACATCATTGCCATATTTTCATAGCAGTAAGAGACAAAATGCCTAATGAACACGAAGAGAACCCAGAGAATCCAGCTTATTCTCCATGTTTTCTCTGAGGTGGGGTTTTTCTTTTTATTTCTCCCATTTTAGAAATCACAAAGGATATTCTTGAATTTTGTGATATTTCTGCATCTTTTCATGTTAGAATACAGAGAAAATACAGAGATTACACTGAGAATAATCTGAATGAACATTTCCAGTTTTATCTAGGCCCCGCCCATCCCTAGCCAAGATCCTCCCACGCTTCGCCCATGTTGGGATAAATTGATCCCTGCACTCTGAATCTCAATTTCCACAAAAAATCTACAGGTTAGCTGTTGAATATTTTGAAGCTAATTTGTCTGGATGCTGTTGCTGCCAATGGCAGCAACAGCGGCCAGTCAAATTAGTTTCAAAATATTCGACAGAATGTTTATTAAATAGTAGACATATAATTCGTACAACTATTAAGCGTTTAGACGGACTAAGTCATTCATGCAGTAATTGATTATCCTACATGTCATGTAGTTGATTATGACGTCATACGATGGATGGATAAACTGGAAAGGTCCATTCTCTCTCTTCTCCATGTCGGGTGGGTGAGGGTGGGTTGGAGGAGGACATATATACATGTACAGCTACACCCACTGTCTCACTCAATATAAAGTTATAGTTCCAACTTACAAAGAATAAACGCAGTGGATTGAATGTATTTTAACTACAAAGACTTCACTTGCATAGCACGTTTATGCTTCTCCGAAACCATCTTTTCATGAATTTAAATACAGGTAAGGTTAACCGTATATTATTGTTTGCTTGTGGCTAACCGTATATTATTGTTTGCTTGTGGCAAGCCAATATCACAGGATCTATTCAGGGCTTTAGATTACCCCGTATCTGTGACTTTACAGGTCATGCCCAAATGAAATTCACCCATATTAGTGAGTCCAAATTAACAGTAACTAACTGGTTTACACTCAATTATATAGGTGGATTCTGTGACATTTTCTGGCCATTCAGTGAAATTCTGGTGCTACTAAAACTAAAATGGCTCAAAATCCATCTTTCAGATTTCAAAACTCTGGGTGCTATGGGCATTGATGGACCCCGGGCCAGATAGGTGGTGAGCCCAAGGGAGGTAAGTCTAAAGCCCTGCTATGCTACACAAAAAATCCTACAGCAGATGAAATTATGTATGCATTCCATAAAATTGTTTTTAATCCGGATTTAAACAAGAGGCCCATATCGCTCACCTGGAACATAGGTATTTCAACTAGAACGGCCATCGCCTATACATGTAAGTAGATAACATACAGTACAACATAAATAATTTATCATACAGTATTTAATATTTTACCCCTAAATTTTTAAGATTTCAATTTCGTCATAGAAAATGTCCATTTGTAGATAAAGAGAAGAATATTTTTGAAGATTTATCACTGGAATGACTGGCTCGGTTATCCAGCCAGTTATTCCAGTGGTAAATTTCCAAAAATAGTCTTCTTTTGGTCTGCAAATGAACATTTCTCAAGACGTCTGCAGAAATGAGTGCTAAAAAGTTAAACCTATTTTATTGTAAATATTTACAATTGGATCGAGCTCCAAGTCAAAACTGCCTGAGTAACAACTCTCTCCCTACAGAGTATTATGGCACTATAATATACAGATATAGATTCATTACACAAATATTTTAAGACAATACAGTAAATACTTATTTACATATGTCATATACTTTAATTTCTGGATTTCCATATCCCAAATGCAAGGTAACTATACAGGTAAGCTGTTGCATATTTTGAAGCTAATTTTACTGGCTGCAGTTAAATAAGTTTCAAAATATCCAACAGAATGGTTTTTTTAAATTGTAAATTTATATAAAGACAAACAATTCGTATACTCGACAGGCTTTTCGAGCTTCCGATGACAGAGTTAAAATACGCCATTATGACTGTGACGTCAGCCAACATGTGACATAGTTAATGATTATACTTGAGCGGCTGAATGGATCCCTCTATTGTTACGCCTTAAGTACACGGTAAATTAAATGCTAATTTGATGCTTTTTAGTACTTCGTCCGAAACTAAAGGATGAACATCCAAATCGTTAATTTCGCTGCTTGGATTGTTTTCATTCTCAACTTCTCGTATTATTTCATCTTTTGTTTTCCGCCATCGAGTGATCATATCTTGATGCACATTGTATTTAAGAGCGGCTGCCTTCGCAGAGTACGATTCCGCGTATTTGATAACGCGTATTTTAAACTTTGCCGGGTACAGTCGGCTTTCTCTTGGCTTCACGTCGCACCAGGGAAGATTTTGCCACATTTTTGTACTAACACTAGCAGCACTAATTCCTATACAGAAAAATACAGATAAAATTATCAGATTAGTTCGTAAGTTTTAGGTCAGTGTATACTGTATAATTTGTTAGATATAGTTGGTTTACAGAAATTTATAGTTCCACATATAAACGTTATTTTTCGTCACTGTAAATAAACTGTCTAATTTAATTAAAGATAGATTTCACACCGAATGTCTCACAAATTTCAAGATATTAAGCTTACTTCTTTGGGTATTGCACCGAGACCATGGTTATTCTATTATCGCTTATCATCGTTCATTACATGCTAAGTCCTGGCATTCAGCTTATTATTTTAATTGCAAGCGACTAGACAATAATTTTAAGTAAAAACTCTTGACTAGCTAAATACTTTGAAAACAATTTGACTGACAGTTGTTGGTGGCTTAGCCACCAACAACTTTCAGTCAAATTGTTTTCAATATATTTAGAAGGTCCAGAGATATAACCCCTAAAACATGTTGCCTGAAAAAAATTCAGGACGGTTAATAAAAATTATTGATGATTATCAACCAACCTCTTCTTAACTTATTATCGGCTTCGTCTTGCTGGCATTCTGGTTCATTCTCGTTAATTCTTGCGCTTCTCCGCAGGCTTTGATCCGCGAATACAGAATGAAAGATGCCTGTCTGCTCTGGCAATGCGTCTATAATGATACAAAACAGTTTCACACTTAGCTTTTTAATCTGCATGCCAACACAGATTGTTATTTTTACACAAGATCTTTCTTCTTCCTCTGGGTTAAAAATTTGACGCAAGAGATTAAAACTCCCGAGTTTTCAAAACAAAAACAACATCAAAACAAAAACAGTATGATTTTGTTAGAGGTTCCCCGTTTCCACCCAGCTCCCTACAGCCTAGCTAGAACTAAAAACCCTGGTTCCTGCAGACATTATTACTGTGCCCCTGATGAGTTCAACCCAAGAACGAAACGCCATGAAGTTTGAATCATTTGCATAGTGATGTGTGATAAACAGCTTTCCAGTACAAGTTTCATCCGGCCAACTCCAAACTTGGTCAACATGTACGACCCATGGAGTAATCGCATGCTATGACTTTATTTTGGATCCGCCCCATGGTTTTCTAGATACCCACTTTCATATGGCCAAAAAGCCCCATATAGGAAATGTATAGGGATTTTCAGTATTGATCTTTGAACTGTGACTACATGTACAGTTTTGATCCTCTCACCATCATACTTCGCAAAGATGTTTATTGATTTTGGGGTCAAGGGTTAGAAATAGGGAAAAGTGACTTCCGAACCTGTCTAATGAAATGTCTGGAGGTGCTATTAAAATTATTATTCTCTTCAGAATTTGAATTTACACTTTTGAGCAGAAATTTGGCCATTTCTATTAATCTGCGTGCAAATACAGATTATTAAAATTACTCGGGTGCTTTCCTTTTATTCTCAGTAAGAAAGTTTGGACCGCATCTCCTACCTTTTATCTGATCAAATCCAAATATGGTCAACACAGAGAAACTGCATAGAACATAGTTCCATATAGAAAATTTACTAACCGGTAGAATCTTTTCAACAGCAAGCATTTTATACTCCTTAACCGTTGACTCATTATTCATACACCATGAATAGGCATGAATATTTGCTTTATAAAGTTTTCAAGATTTCATTTCTTCTATCATATTCCCATCTAACACGGGGCAACATAGAACAAGGGACCTTTCCATTTTTTAGCTATGTCCCGCCCATCTCTAGCTAAGCTTCACCTACATCTCGCTCGTGTTGGGATCGATCGATCTCTGAACACGCTGACCATCAATTAAAAAAAAAATACACAGGTAAGCTGTTGAATATTTTGAAACTAATTTGACTGGGTGCTGTTGCTGCCTAAGGCAGCAACAGCGCCCAGTCAAATTAGTTCCAAAATATTCAACAGCATGTTTATTAAATAACAAAGAATTACAAAAACATACAATTCATACGTGTCCGACTCTAGATTTGATGACTGACTATATGGAACCCTTTGTGACGTAGTCATTGTGACGTCATCATACACGCGCTGAGCTGATTATGACATCATACGAGGTCAGATGATAGATGGATACTCGCTGAGCTGATTATGACATCATACGAGGTCAGATGATAGATGGATACTCGGGAAAGGCGAATTACGTCACATGCAGGCTGACGTCGCAATCATAAGTGACAGCTAATGCTCCGTCATGCAGTTTAAAGGTGCATATTCACACTAAAATGCGTGTAAATAAAATTGCTAAAATTGTATACCTTTAGAGTCTTAGGCCGTATTCAACAGCATGTTTATTAAATAACAAAGAATTACAAAGCCATACAATTCATACAACGTGTCAGAGTATTTGAGATTTGGTGACGGTCTATATGGAACCCTTTGTGACGTAATGATTGCGACGTCATCATACACACACCGAGATGATTATGATGTCATACGAGGTTAGATGATGGATGGACTCTGGAAAGGTGAATTGATATTATGATCAGATAGCAGATTACCTGACAACCTGGAAGGGGTTATATTTCACTATTGATCTGAACAACTACGACTTGCATTACTCTTAACCCTCTAACACCCATATCAGCCAAAAATGCCTTCCGCAGTTGTCTTGAGAAATGTCCATTTGCAGACCAACATGGTTTAGTCATGAATTTTAACACGCCATAAAATTCACCTTATGACATCGTCGTGTGAATCATCAAAACTTCAACAGCATTGATTCATATTACGTCGCACATGTTTTCAGAATAGAAGAATCTGTCAGCTAATACAGTTACGAGGCTGAACATCAGCTCCGATGCCTTTTCTAGTTTAACAAACACCGAAGTGTTTCCCTTGCATCTCATTTTTAATATAGTAGTGTTTGAATGAGGTGATACTGCTAGTATGTATGATTACTGTATTCTGCGGCTGTAGTAGTAGAAACATCCTACAGTTGCAATCAGTCTTTCTTCGCTTTTGCCCACTGTGTCTTGCTCTCAGGCGAACTCCTTAGCTTCCTCAGGTCCATTCTTGACTTGAGTGTGTGTACTGAGTTCTTTTTTCTTGAGGTCACCCACCTCATAGCACGCTTAACAGATTTATGCAATGACGTCCTCTCCTGACTTTGTATTTGCTGGCTCCGAGTAGGGTGAATTCCAAGGCTTTCTGGTCCTTTTAGAAAATGGTGGGAATTTGAATGTGGTGATATGCATAATGTGATCATTCATAATGTGAAATGGGTTAGTTTCCCTGGACTGACCTGGAGTGAATGGGTGTCAAGACAGGATTCATAGTTTCATACTACTGCTGAACAGTGCGGTAAGTCTATCTGCATGTAAGTCTAACTGCGTGTAAGTCTATCTGCATGTAAGTCTATCTGCATGTAAGTCTATCTGCATGTACAGTCTTAACCCTTTAACACTCATAGCAGCCAAAGACGGCTTCTGCTGTGGGCTTAACAAATGTCCATTTGCAGACCAAGAGAAGACTATTTTTGAAAATTTAGCACTGGAATGACTGGCTCGATAACCGAGCCAGTCATTCCAGTGTTAAATTTTCAAAAATAGTCTTCTCTTGGTCTGCAAATGGACAATTTCTATCAGAAAATTGAAATTGTCTTGAACAAATGCAACAGTTAAAGGGTTAATTCGTTTGCTTTTACAATAGCATAAGAAAACTAAGAATACATATTTGTTAACTGTCTCACTGCTGCAAGCCACCAGACAATAATTTCAATGAGCAAAAACTCTTGACTTGCTGAATATTTTGAAAGCAATGATGGAAAAAACAACTGCTTACACAGTACATGTACTAAACTCGTATGGCATTAATAAACTGCCATAAATTCCAAATTAATTGAAAGATTAACACGATGATGGTCAGTCTGCCTTAAGATGGCGCGTGCAGTTGTGTGTCCAATTGCCGGTCGAGAAGTGAATTGAGACAATTTAACCGTATATATACTATTTCAATTTGGATATTCATGGCGGAAACGTGGTTGATCTGATCCGACGAATCCCCACGAAGGTCTTCCGCATCTCTGCAGTAACTGTGAGGATCAAATTATCAAGTCTGCCTCTCAATTATAGCGACTGTCTTTCCGCACCACACTGTAGTTCAGTTAGGCCAGCTCGTCTCCAGATCATTATCCTGTATTTTTCAATAGAGGGATCTGATCTGTCACTCAATGATGCCATAATCAATTACCTCAGTAGGCTAACATTACAATCATAATGATGTACATAATTCTATCATGAAGCCCGAAAAGTCTATCAAGTGTACGAATTGTATGAGTTTGATGGATTTATTATTTAATAAACATTCTATTGAACAATTTGAAACCAATTTGACTGGGCAAAGTAGTTTCAAAATATTCAACAGTTGACCTGTACATTTACCTAGAAATTGGGATTCTGAGAATTCATAATGGACCTTTCCAGTTTTACCTATGCCCCGCCCATCTCTAGCTAAGCTCCACCCACACCTCGCTCGTGTTGGGATCGATCGATCTTTGAACACCATGACAATCAATTTCCAAAAAACTACACAGGTAAGCTGTTGAATATTTTGAAACTGATTTGACTGGGTGCTGTTGCTGCCTAAGGCAGCAACAGCACCCAGTCAAATTAGTTTCAAAATATTCAACAGCGTGTTTATTAAATAGCAAAGAATTACAAAGATACACAATTCATACAACGTGTCGGACCATTTCAGATTTGGTGACGGTCTATATGGAACCCTTTGTGATGTAATGATTATGACGTCGTCATACACGCGCCGAGCTGATTATGACACCATACGAGGTCTGATGATGAATGGACTCTAGAAAGGTGAATTAAATAAATCGGTTCCAACATGCGCTTAAAAGTGGGTGGAACTTAACTAGAAATGGGGCCCTCATTTCAATTTGTATTAACCATCTCGCTGCTG
Source organism: Chaetoderma sp. LZ-2023a (assembly GCA_034401795.1). Lineage (NCBI taxonomy): Eukaryota > Metazoa > Mollusca > Caudofoveata > Chaetodermatida > Chaetodermatidae > Chaetoderma > Chaetoderma sp. LZ-2023a. The sequence goes on from CM067364.1 coordinate 30,839,308, forward strand.
CAAGCCATCAGACAATAATTTTAATGGGTAATAATAACGTTTGACATGCTGAATATTTCAAATTGTTTTCAAAATATTTAGTCGGTCCAGAGATATAACCCTTGAAAATGTCTGCACAAACTCAGCAGTCATACGGTTAACTAGTAATTTTCTTGGAAATACCGGGTAACATTAACCCTTTTACTGGCAAATCCCTAAAAAAATTAAATTCTTTACAACATAGCTTATTTTGTTGAATATTTTGAAATTAATTTGGCTGGAAGGCGCTTAGGTAGCTAGTTAGGTAGTTAAATTAATTTCAAAATATTCAACAGTTTTCCTGTAGGGCGGCCTTGAAAATGGGATATGTCGAACTTGTTAACCCATACAGACGAGAAGTATTGAATTCTTTTTAACGTAAATAATACTAAGTTGAATATTTTGAAGCTAATTTTACTGGAAAACAGCTTCCAGTTCAATTAGTTTCAAATATTTTCCTGCATGGATGTCTGTCTTGATATTGAGAATTACAATGGCGATATAACTAGTAGTCTTTTTGAAAACACCAAACTTCTACTCATTTCTACTAATTAAATATTCTAAAAATATGGACAGAACTCTTCCATCCATGTCTTGACAAAATTATGCAAATAATCAGCGCGAGAAAGAGTCAAAAGAAATAATACTGCATTAACAGTGCCACGTCCTCATAGCGTTAGAAATATCGGCCTGCTTCTGAATAGCGACGCGGTCTTTACGCCAACGCGATATAACAACTTGATGCACATCGTATTTGGCGCTGGCTCCTTTTCCGCTGGTCGCATCAGCGTATCTGATCACTTCAAGTTTAAACATGGGCGTATATGTTCGACATTGTCTCCGCGGGAAAAAGATCTGAGGCAATGTAGCTCCTGTAAAGAATACAGAAGTTGTATTATAGAGATCAGCCAGGCTTAAAAGAGATTTACTACAAGGGGGGTTAAAAATTATTAATTCATATAATGCTACTAAAGTAATATTATTAATGGTCAAATTTTGTCAAGACAATTTTAATATATGCCTATTGAATGTTAATTTACAGGTCAAGAGAATTACATTTTTTAAATTTTATCACAGGAATGACTGGCTCGGTTAATGAGCCAGTCAGTCCAGTGGTAAATTTACAGAAATTGTATTCTCTTGGCCTGTAAATGGACATTCCACAAGAGGCCAGTTTTGACCGCCCTGACCATTAAAGGGTTAAAAGACAAATGATTAGCCTTTCATTTTATTAGCCAAGCCAGTCCAAAAACAGCCCCTCATGGCCTTCAGGAATGTTCATTTACAGTCCAAGCGAAGATTGTTTTTTAATTTTACCACTGGAATGACTGGTTCAATAACCGGCTCAATAACCGAGCCAGTCATTCCACTGGTAAGTGTCCAAAAATGCTCCTCTGTCGGCCTGCAAATGGACATTTACTAAACAAAAATTTTAATTTTCTTAACAAATTTTGACCATTAAAAGGTTAACACAAACCTGTTGTCATAGTAACTGCGACAAACAACACAGTTGACAATTTGCTATAAACATACAGTGCAGTTCAGAAATAACATAAAACGTTTCCGAAACAAAGTAAAACGTACTGTTGAATATTTTGAACATAATTGGATAATTGTGTTAAAAATATTCAACGAAACAAAACTTACTAATGTTTCTGTTTTATGTTTTGTAGACACGTAAACTTGTTTATGAACTCTACTGTTCAAGTACATAGCATTTGAGGGTAGTAGGCACCTGCGATTACTGATTTGAATGATCACGATCGATTATTTAAGAATAATCGTGATTGCCCGACTAATCGGCCCGAGTACAAACTATCCAGACGTAACAACAAAAGCATATCAATGACGAAAGCTGCAATGGTGTTTAGAAATGTCCTTTTGCAGACCAAGAGAAGACTAATCTTGAAAATGTCTCGAGCCAGTCATTCCAGTGATACATTTTCAAAAACAGTCTTCTCTTGGCATGCAAATGGGCATACATTCGCTGAGCGAAATGTAAATTTTCTTGGCGTATCGCATTAAAGAGTAGGTAAACGGTATATTTTGAAATATTTACGCAGTAGAATTTATGCCGGATTATTCATTTATTTAATTTTTAATCATATATATTCAAGATTAAAAAAAATAATAATGATTTTCGATTTAATCATGTAATCGCGTAAGCTCATTTGACGGACAGAAGATTATGGCCCGAGACTCGAGATTATCCCAGTTTGCTTCACAAAAGACACAACACGACTGGTGCATAATCTATCAATTCACGCTCTGACTGGTGATTAATCTATCAAGTCAATACAATATTTGTGATGAGTTGAGTAGCCATTTATCAATATCATTCAATTCTTAATGCCTAGGTAGGTACTTTGTCCATAGAAAAGTTACCTCACTTGTGCAAAAACCATATTGTTAATCATTGGTTAATTAACGAATAAGCTCTTCTGGCGATCATCTCTTTCTCTTGTGCTTGCACTTGAATCGTATGTTTTGCTTGGCGCCAACGACTAACCACATTTTTATGAATATCGTAGTGGCTAGCGGCATCATTACCGCTGTGCAGCTCAGCGTATTGTATAACTTCAAGCTTAAACTGGGGCGTGAATTGTCGCGATGGCTTCCGCATTTGGAAAGCGAACAGATGTGGGCCGCGGCCACCAGCCAGGCGCGCGAAACTGCCTGCAAAAGGACACGAGATAAATATATTAATCTTTAGGTGTAATAGGGACGGCCTATGTTATAACTGTCTGACTGCTGCAAGCCACTGGACAATAAATTCAATGGTCAATAACTTAGGACATGTTGCACATTTTGAAAACAATTTCCCACCAACGACTTTCAGTCAAATTCTTTTCATAATGTTCAATATGTCCAGAATTAAACCACATTGAAAGGGTAGTCTGCGGAAATTCAGCAGACAGCCAGTTAAGTGATAAATTCAACATAACGATATCACAATAACATTATTTTTAATTCATGAAACATATCATATACATATTTTACAATGGAAGAAATGGACGAATCTGATCATTCAATCACTCAAGTACAATGTATCCGACATCATGCTCAAAATATGTCAGCCAACGTCACAATCAAATGATAACGGTCTGTCACGAAAAGGCGTACAACTCTGACAGTAACTGTCGGAATGGACGTTTCCAGTTTTTGCTATGCCCCGCCCACCTCTAGCTAAGCTCCACCCACACTTCAAACATGCGTTCGTGACGTACTTATCGACGTCATTCATTATGATGTCATTCAACATGTCATGTTGTTGATTATGACATCATAGGATGGATTGATAAAGTGGAAAGGTCTATTCTATGTCTTTGATGAATTTACTATTTAACCTACATTCCGTTGAATACTTTAAAAGCAATTTGCTAATTTTACCGCAGGTAGAATATTTACGGCCAGTGGGGTTCCGTGATAATGGAATAAACAATGGAATTCACAGAAATGGTAATTTGAAATGGAAAACTGATATCAAAACAAAAATCAATGGAAAATCAAATTTTTTCGCAAAACATTTGTAAATCAAAATGGAAACATGGCATTCAGGCAGAAATTAATACGTTAAAGCCGCGCTTTTTTCTTCTCGCATATCGTCACCAGCATAAATTTGCAGTGTTTGGGCACACTAATAATCCAATACACAACACATATTTGACTGTTTTATTAACTTTATTACGTGTACGTACAGCTTAGATGATGTAAGTTTGTGAAACAGAATCGGCAATTTTGTGAAACGGAAAACACCAATGTTGAAACTGAAAACCAGTCCCTAAATATCAAACTGCTTACATGTACCAGTATAGTAACCTTAACATTGGGATTCTGTGAATTCACAGTTCAAATCATATAGATTGATTCCAATACATGCAAAAGTGGGCGGAGCTTAGCCAGAAATGGATCCCTCAATTTCACAGACCGCGCAGTAGTCTGAACTATCGTCACATAGTAATGGAGGAATGCAGTCTTAGCTATGCCCCGCCCATCTCCAGCTAAGCTCCATCCACGCTTTGCGCATATTAGGATAGATCCATTCCTACCATCCATGAATCCATAAAATTATACAGGTAAACAGTTGAATATTTTGTTTATTAAATAGTAGACATACAATTCGTACAACGTGTCGGACTATTAAGCGCTTATGACGGACTAAATTGAGTCATTCATAACGTAATTGATTATGATGTCAGCCTAGACGTCACATGATTATATGATGTCATATGATCGACTGAGAAACTGCATTCATTAATTCCACAGTCAGATGTCACATCGACAGATACCACTTATCAGCGTACCGTTGGAGTAACGCAAGAAAACAGAACACACAGTTACTTAAATTAAATATTTTAACCGTTTGACACCCGGCCAAAAATGGCTTCTGCAGTGGTCTTGGGAAATGTCAATTTGAAGCCATACCCAGAGATTTTACAAAGCGAATGACGAGCCAGTGATTTTTGATCAGTTGTCAAAGATAGTCTTCTTTCATGACCTTTAGGCTAGACATTCAAACATTTTGATTTTCTTAACCTTAAACCAAACACGACAATTAACGAATAACTCACTTGCCTAACACATAATTGCATTATTCTTCACCCATAAATCTCTTCTTATTCGAACGATATTAATTTGTTAATGGTTAAGATTTCGCAAGAAAATAGACATTTTTTCTCACTGAATATCTATTTATAAAACATGAGAAACCAGATTTTTGAAAGCTGGGATGTCAAATTCTAGATATTTCGGATAAAAGTCACATAGGTTATTATATAGCTAGTCACACTTGTTAAATTACAAATCTTGGCAGTTAATGGCTAAGACACTTAATAGACCTTTCCCACATTAGCGTATTTTGGGAAAATACCTTCTCGGAATGCATCGCGCATACCACTTTGGGCTGGTAACCGTGATAGCCGATGCACAAACACCATTACTTTACTATGGGAATCAGATACACCGCACTTTAGGCAGTGCATATGGAAAACTTTGTTCATAATATTTTTGAAGTCATACATCATTGGAAAACTAAGCCAATTTTCTATACATTTCTGTATTAGTTTTTAAAGTATTATAAAATTTAATACAGTTTATTGCAATTTTAAAACATCCCCTATTGTCCACTTGATTTAATGAATCTAAGTCGAATGGGTTTTTTTAAAACATATTTTATTGTACTAATAATACAACAGGATTGGCACAAGTTCTATCAACTTATCTAGGCCCTCTCCCTACATAATCAAAAACACGGCAAGATATTCAAACTAAAACGTATATACACTAAAGAGAGAGCGCGAGAGCGAGAGCGAGAGAGAGAGAGAGAGAGAGAGAGAGAGAGAGAGAGAGAGAGAGAGAGCTTGTTTTACCGTAATTCCGGGGACATTTTCACATCTAGGCCCTACACTCTGGGGACATGCTTGGATTGTGGGGACAATTCCCTGTCCCCACAATTACGGTAGCTCAAACGATCAGGATAAGCGTGAAACGTCTAAAGATGTATTTAGAATTTGTGTCCACCCAATTCATGTTTTTCCATATTTTTTTTACGTTTTTTCATTTCTTTTTTTTGCGCTTTCCAATGATATATGATTCAAATAATATAATGATTTTAGTCTATCATAGGAACGGTTTAGATTGCGGTGTATTTTAGTGCTGAAATAACTCAACACAGGTAAGTGGCTTGGTGGTGGCTATACCAGCCAGCAGTTTTGCTGAGCATTGATTTAGGGGAATCCCGGCGTAATGATGTCAATGTGGGTAAGGTGTATCAATATAATTTCATTCTCTAATAGTATTTGGTAATAATGAGGATAGTAAGTATGTATGTATAATAATATGGTGTTAATCATTAGTCAATGGCTTAGCCACACCTATTTCCTATTACATTGTACTATTAGACAGCTTTTAACTATACAAGCAGTTGGCTTATGAGAGGTTAATCTCTGATAATTTGCTTTAACCCTTTTACACTCATATCAGCCAAAACGCCTTCTGCAGTGGTCTTGAGAAATGTCCATTTACAGACCAAGTAGACTATTTTTGAAAATTTACCACTGGAATGACTCAGTCATTCCAGTGGTAAATTTTAAAAAATAGTCTGAATCTTTGTCTGCAAATTGACATTTTCTATGAGAAATTTTTAATTTCTTGAACAAATTTAAAGTTAGAGGGTTAATAGACAAATATTATTTAGCACCAAGAGGGAGGTAGAATCTTAAAATGGTGTGGCTATTTAAAATATATCATTGATTTCCATAGTTTCGGTGAAAGGCTTCGCAGATAGTCAGGCTTCCAGTTATTTCTTCAATCTGTTTCTACCTGCTTCCTAATAACATCCTTTCACCTTACGGCCATGAGAACATGTTCTCCGTCTCAACCTGCTTTATAATGGCGGCTTTCGCCTTACGCCAATGACACACATCACAATGTGTCACGTTATATTTCATGTGAGCCACTTTATTTCCAAACTCTTCTGCATATTTGACAACTTCGAGTTTAAATTTTGCCTTATGGAATCGCCTTGGTCCTCTAGAGAATCCCATTGTTGGAAGAAAAGGCAGAAATGTTGTGTTCCGTCTGTCAACCTCGTGCCCTGCAATGACACAGAAAATGGCACATTTTGAAAGATCTTATTAACGGAGGGATTGCTTTACAGTTGCCTAGGTAGGCAAACTAGATTAATTTAAGCATTGTATGAAATAGAATGACAAAATACTTCACAAAACATTTCATCCTGAAAAAAATTGTAAACACCATAATTAATCTATGGGAGAGTTTATTTTCTGAAAACTAGCGGTTCTTTCTCTGTCTTGGTAATAAAGACTTCAGGTAATAGAGTCGATTGTTTACATATTTTACAAATGGGCAGAGCGAAAAATCAGTTGCATAGATTAATTACCACGAAAATTCAGGAAATGGAAATTTGATATTCTGACTTCATATATATACGTCCATCTTTAGCTAAGCGCCACACATACTCCGCACACCTTGGGATTGATCGATCCCCGACTCAATTTCCAGAAAACTATGCAGGTAAGCTATTGAATATTTTGAAACTAATTTGACTGGGTGCTGTTGCTGCCATAAGAAGCAACAATGACCAGTCAAATTAGTTTCAAAATATTCAACAGCATATTTATTAAAGAGTAAAGACATACAATTTGTACAACAACGCTTAGTCTATCATCAATTAATCATTTGTGACAAACTTAACTACATCATTAATGATAAAATTGATTATGACATCATCCTACACATCACATACGGTAGTTCATAATGTTATTATATGATTGACCGAGAAACTGGAATCCTCCATTACCAGAAGTTGCTCAGAGTCTGCCAAATCTTTGACAAAGCTTTTAAGTCAGGCAGCAACAGCGTCCAGTCAAATTCATTTCAAAATATTCAACAACATGTTTATTAAATAGCAAAGAATTACAAAGACAGAATTTATACGCGTCGGACCATTTGAGATTTGATGACAGTCTATACGGAAACCTTTGTGACGCAATGATTGTGACGTCATCATACACGAGCTGAGCTGATTAAGACATCATACGAGGTCTGACGATGGATGGATACTCTGGGAAGGTGAATTATATCCAAAATATTCAACAGAATATTTCTTACGTGTCCAAAATTGTCCTAAGTATTAAACATGTCTCTGTTTCGGAAACATTCAACTTATTCATGAGCTGTACTGTATTATTTCTCAGTTTGTTTTAAAATGTTTCCGTGTAAAATTGATATGATACACATAATGCAAAATTAGTAAAATAAGAATTGCAAGAATAATAAATAAATAAATTGCATAATAGGTTAAGCATATTGCTAATGCTATTTAATAAACATGCTGTTGACTATTTTGTAACTAATTTGACTGGCTGCTGTTGCTGCCTTAGGCAGCAACAGCACCCAGTCAAATTAGTTTCAAAATATTCAACAGCTTAACTGTGTAGTTTTTTTGGAAATTGATAGTCAGGGTGTTCAGAGATCGATCGATCCCAACACGAGCGAGGTGTGGGTGGAGCTTAGCTAGACATGGGCGGGGCATAGCTAAAACCGGAAAGGTCCATTGTTATGCAGAAGAAAATACTTTTAGTGCTTTAACCCTGCAACACTCATATCAGCCAAAAATGGCTTCTGCAGTGGTCTTGAGAAATGTTCATTTGCAGTCCAACAGGAGACCATTTTTGAAAATTTACCACTGGAATAACTGGCTCGATAACCGAGTCAGTCATTCGTGGTAAAATTTTCAATAATAGGCTTCTCTTGGTCTGCAAATGGACATTTTCTACGAGAGAATTTAAATTGATCAAATTTCAAAGCTTGAAAGGTGACATAAGAAATGCGATGGGGTCAGTTTTCGAAATAAATGTTCTCGCACTTTTTGGCAGAGAGCGGCTTGGTAGTTTCTGGATACTTAGAACTCAAGTCCTACTGAAGCAATCTTCATCAAGCTTTAACGTGGGCCGTGATTACTCGAGAAAAAAATCATTGTACATACAATCTCAAAGATGTATCTTGCATTTTTTTTTTAATGGTGGATTAAAAGGTCAAAGATCAAGGTAATGGTCCAAGAGCAGATTGCATTCTGTAATCAGGACGCAATGGAACTTTCCAGTTCATCCATCATATGAGGTCATAACCTACTACATGACGTGTACAATGACGTCATAATTAATTATGTCATGAATGATGTAGATAAGATCGCCATGAACGCTTAATTGATGACAAATTGTATGTCTTTACTGTTTAATAAACATACTGTTGAATATTTTGCAACTAATTTGACTGGGTGCTGTTGCTGCCATAAGCAGGAACAGCACCCAGCCAAACTAGCTGCAAAATATTCAACAGCGCTCTTACCTGTACAGTTTTCTAGAAATTTATAGTTATACATTTTAGGGATAGATCGATCCCAACACGGCAAAGTGTGGGCGGAGCTTAGTTAGAGATAGGCGGGGAATCGCTAAAACTTGAATCCTCCGCTAGTTGCTTCTTACTGGTGATGTACTGAAGCGATCCTCACCAAGCTGGGTGCTCCCCATTGGGTGCCGACGATGTCTTATTATTCTTAGTGTTAAAGGGTCACCAAGCTCTGTGGCAAGGTCACAGGGATGGTCCAGGAACAAGTTGTATGCTCAAACCCTAACTCATTCTATAGTCCCTGCCTACCTAAAACTCAAATTCTACTGAAGTAATCTGCAATCAACTTAGCCAGGATGTTGCCTGCGCTGGGTTCAGAACAAGTAACTTGGTTTACAACAATCGAGTCGAGGAACAAATTGTATATTACATGTAGAATACGTGAACCAGAACTCCTAGTTACTCATGGCTAGAAATTAACCACTGATCCCGTAGGCATTTTTCGTATATGGATCTGTAACGGATCACCGCTTTAGACCAGTAACTGATCCGGCTAGATCACAGTGTTTCAGCAGTAGTGGTTTTATAAAGTTCACCAGTCAAACAGAATTCACTGGTGTTTAACCTTTTAACACTCATATCAGCCAAAAACACCTTCTGTAGTGGTCTTGAAAAATGTCCATTTGTACTGAGACTATTTTTTGAAAATTTACCACTGGAATGACTGGCTCGATAATCGTCTTCTCTTGGTCTGTAAAGGGACATTTTCTATGTGAAAATTGACATCTTCTTGAAAAAAAATGGTTGCTACAGTGGTCTGGAGAAATGCCCATTTGCAGACCAAGAAGAGTATTTTTGGAAATTCCAGTAGTAAATTTTCAAAAATACTCTTCTATTGCCCTGCAACATGCAAACATTTTGATGAGTAAATTTATGATTAATTATCATAATAACATGGTGCACATTTAATGTTATATTCTATGTAGAACGGCAGCCATGACTACACACATCAGTACAAAATTACAGGGATGTGCCAATTTTCTGGTGTACTGTTCTGCATGGATCACAATTAAAGTGTTATTTCTAGCCTTGGTTACTTATTATTCAAGCTATGACAATGAGACTTTAGATTTACCTCATTTGTCCACACCACCTATCTGGTCCATGATCCATCAATGCTCCTAGAAACTAGAGAATAGTGAAATCTGAGAGATTGATTTTGAGCCATTTTAGTTTTAATAACACTATAAGACCTCTGAATGGCCATAAAATGGCACCGCATCCATCTCTGAGTATTTAAATTGACTGTAAATCAGTTAATTAGTGTTAATAGCAGCCAGTAGGATTTTAATTTGGGCTCCCTAATATGGGCAGATTTCATTTGGGTATGACTTGTAGTCACAGCTAGGGGGTAATCTAAAGCCCTGGACAATCATCACCAGACTTATAACACAGGATATTGTCAAGCGCACCTCGAAGAAGCCTCATTCTATCTGAGGGTTAAGATGTCTACGGTCAAGGTCATAAAATGAACCATGGTTCATAAGAAGCCTAAGGATAAAGTCCTGAAAACATGGAAGATGATGATGATGGTTTTAAAAGGAGGCAACTAGTTAAATCACTTTAAATATGCAGTGTGTTTGTTGTTGGTTACTCAGGTAACATCTTAATAATAACTTTAACAGTGATTGCTTTTTAAATCAAACATTTATTAGTTCTAATGTAAATAGATACACCTTAGTAGATTAAGCAATACATGTCATTGTTTCTGTTTTTGTTTTGGAAACATGTTAACTGATTTCTGAGCTGTACTGTAGGCACAACGCGCTAAATATAATTACCCCAGGGCCTGATCCACGGTTTTCGTTTGAGTACCCATAGCTGTATAGATTGTGCAAAAGAAGAGCCTTGGAGGTGATATTTCACACAATTTTTTTAAACAAAATGTATCAGAAGATACCATACAGCTCCCCTAGGAACTTTTTATTTTGGTTTTTCATAATTCGGGCGCCCATTATAACGGTTTCACAATCAGTTTGGATCAGGCCCTGTACCATCACCCCTTAACTGGAAGAGGGTATTGTGGTCATATATGCAAACACTGGAAGCGACAAATCACACGCTTTCACGCTATGTTCAAAAAGGGAAAACTGCTCGCTCTCGCCTGCACTATTTTACGGACAAAAAATCATGACAAGCTGGTCGCGTTCACCCCCACCCCCCACACCCAAACCCCCAGCACCGATATACATATGATATATTTTACGATATACATATGAGATACTTATTACTAAGCAATATGACTCTAATCATTAGCCAACGATGCAACCAAATCCTGCTTTCTATTCATTGTTATTACGGTAGGCAGATTTCAATTTTACTCGAATTTGGCTAATAAGTTGGTCAGTTCCTAGAATTGTCCTTTTGCGTTAATCCGCTCGTGGTCAAGCCAGCCACATCGTGGTCAAGCCAGTCAGCACTGGCCTTTGCAGTGGTCTTAAGGAATATCCATTCGCAGTATAAAAAGAATATTTTTAAATATTTACCAAGCCAGTCATCAATAGACAAAAATTGTATTTTCTTGACCAAATTTAGCCATTATATATGAGGTTAACCCTTTAACTCTCATATTAGCCAAAAACGGTTTCTGCTGTGGTTTTAAAAAATGTCCATTTGCAGATAGACTATTTTTTAAAATTTACCACTGGAATGACTGGCTCGATAACGGAGCCAGTCATTCCAGTCTCCAGTCGTAAATCTTTTTAAATGTTCTCTTGGTCTGCAAATCGACATTTACTATGAGATAATTTTAATTTTCTTAAACAAATTTGAGTGTTAACGGGTTAACGAACAAAATTCATTTATCTCCAGGAGGCCGTCATTGATGCTCAACATCCCTCATCTCAGTGCAGATCATCCCGCCTTGTCCTCCTACTCACGCTATTACTCACATTATTTCATCCCTAACCCTCATAATCCAAATCGATCTCCGTTTCCGCCTGCTTCATAATAACTGCTTTCCCTGTACGCCAGCGACACACAACGCAATGATTAACGTCATATTTCAAGTGAGCCTCCTTACTCCCAAACTCTTCCGCATATTTGATCACTTCGAGTTTAAATTTCGCCTTATGGAACCGCCTTTGTCGCTTAAGGAATCCCCCTGGTGGAAGAAATACTAGAAATGGCGTGTTCTGTCTGTCTTCCCGGTGCCCTGCAATGACACAGAAAATGGCACATTTTGAAAGATCTTTTTAACGGATGGATCGCTTTAGATTTATGTAACATTTGGCCAGGTGCATACAACTGACAAGACTTCATCTTGAACTTATTCAGATTTTGGAACAGCCGATATGTATGCCTTAACTGCCTGCCTGCTGAATTTCTGCAGACTTCATTTTCTACAGTTTACCTCTGGATATACTAAATATTTTGAAAACAAATTGACTGAAAGTTGTTGGTGGCTAAGCCGCCAACAACTTTCAGTCAAATTGTTTTCAAAATATTCAGCAGGCTCAGAGTTATTGCCCATTGATTAACGAGCCAGTCATTTCAGTGGTAAGTTTTCAAAAATAGTGTCCTCTTGTCCGGCAACTGTACATCAATGAGTAAATATTTAAAAAGTTTAAAACACTGACCATTAGTGTTAAAATAATTACTGGTCGAAGGACTGGCTCAGTTATCGAGTCACTCATTCCTGTGCTAAGTCTTTCAAAATAGTCTCCCGGTTGGTCTGAAAATTGACATTCCACAACCCCTCTGGTGTCATCTAAATGATTTAACCCTTTAATGACGAAATTTCTTTGAAAAATTTTAATATTTACTTATTGAATGTCCATTTGCAGGCAAAGAGAAGACTATTTTTGAAAATTTCCTACTGTAATGACTGTCTCTGTTACCGAACCAGTCATTTCTGTGGTAATTTTTCAAAAATAGTCTTCTCCTGGCCTGCAAATAGATATTCCCCATGACCACTACAGGGGCTGGTTTCGTCACGAAAGGGTTAATGGCAAGGCGGGCCGAAATGCTCTTCACAGTGTCTTGAGGAAAGGCAATTTGCAGGCCATGAGAAGACTAATATATACATATTCAATAACAAATCTACCACTGGAATGGCAGGCTCAGCAACCTAGCCAGTCATTCCCAGTGGTAGTAAGAGTCAGGCCATTTTTAACACTCATATCAGCCAAAAACGGCTTCTGCAGTGGTCTTGAGAAACGTCCTTTTGCAGACGAAGAGAAGACTATTTTTGAAAACTTATAACCGGAATGACTGGCTCGATAACCGAGCCAGACAATCAAGTAGTAAATTTTCGAAAATAGTCTTCTCTTGGTCTGCAAATAGACATTTTCTACGAGAAAATTTAAATTTTCTTGAATAAATTCGAGGGTTAAAGGGTAAAATATCACTAATATCTATAGTCTGGGCGAGTGTCTTCACTAGTCGCCATGTTCCCCGCCATTTCTTCACTAACACCATAATCTGACATCGACTCCGCGCCCACCTGCTGCGTAATAATAGCTTTAGCCTTACGCCAGTGACACACAACACAATGATTAATGTCATATTTCAAATGAGCCTCTTTACTTCCAAACTCTTCCGCAAATTGGATAACTTCTAGTTTAAATATTGCGGAATGGAATCGCCTTGGTCGTCTAGCGTATGTCGCTCGTGGAAGAAATGGTAGAAATGTCGGGTTCAGTCTGTCCACCTCGTGCCCTGCAATGATACAGAAAATGGCACATTTTGAAAGACCGTTTTAACGGATGGATTTGGCTAGTTAATATACAAACTTATTAATTAACCTTTTAATACTCATACCAGCCAAAAACAGCATCTGCAGTGGTCTTGGGGAATGTTCATTTGCAGACCAAGAAGACTATTTTTGAAAATTTACCAATGGAATGACTGGCTCGATAATCGAGCCAGTCATTCCAGTGGTAAAATTTCAAAAATAGTCTTCTCTTGGTCTGCAAATGGATATTTCCTATGAGAAAATCGAATTTAAAAAAACAAATTACGCTGTTAAAGGGTTAAGTATGCACATGAATCAGAACATCAACATCACCGCCACATTTCATCATGAAAGATCTTTTGTTGTACACTATAATTCAGTTTTGATCATGTATTGTATGATGATTTCTAGGGACAATGATTTTTCGTTTCAGAATTTGCCATTTCCTAGCTTTAAAAAATTGCAGATTCCATTTCATTTCCGTTTAGTAAACTATATCATTTAAGCTGAATGGACACTTAATTTTAAAGTTATCACTTGTGTTATTAGTATGCTCAAGAAGTATGAACTTAGTGTGGGGAAGAAATTGGTAGTTAATAATTCACAATTTTACATGAGATTGTTTCACTGAAGATAATGCCCTTATCCATTCATTTCCATTTGAACATCATGTTTCCGTTTCAGTTTATGAAGTCTGTGCATAAAAAATATCATTTTACGTTTGAAAACCATTTTCCCATTTCAAATCACAGGTCCCATGAATTCCGTTTGTTTTTCCATTATTGCAGAAAACCACTGCTACTAGATTCCTACAAAGAAATCCAAGTGTTGATTTTGAGAAGTGTCTTGTTATAAGAATGGTCGCTCCATTTCATGAGACCATATCCGGAACTGAACTTCTGGCAATATTGATAACTAATTTCAAAAGCAATACTGTACATTATCATACAAGCATAATTTTATTAATTTTGACAAGCCTTCTCACACCAAAGTGCTTCGAGCACCAGTACACCAGCAGAAGCATATATTTATGGGTGAAAGACTGCTAAAATAAATAAATTTAGCCTTTAAATTTGTTATTCACACCAGAATGATTGAAAATAAAATTGTTAAAATTTGCAATTTCGCAACTTAAAATTTTTTTATTAATTTATATGCAATGGAATCATCATATTTTAAGATTTACTTTGTTCCATTACATATAGGCTCACAGTTTAAGCCTCTAAGTGCATAATTTAAACAATTTTATTTTCAGAAATTTTACTGTGAATATACACCTTTAACTGAAATCCTCATGAAAATCAATCCCAGATAGAATTACTGTAACCTGTTAAATTTTTTCTTTTTTTCCTCATACAAAATGTCCATATCTTCTATTGTTCTGCAAATGACGATTTCCAAAGAATTGACCTTTCCATTTATAGTCATGCCCCGCCCCCATCTCTGGCTAAGCTCCACACACACCTCGCTTGTGTTAGGATAGATCGATCTCTGAACTCCCTGACTATCAATTACCAGAAAACTATACAGGTAAGCTGTTGAATACTCTGAAACTAATTTGACTGGATGCTGGTGCAGCACCCAGTTAAATTAGTTTCAAAATATTCAACAGCATGTTTATTAAATAGTAGACATACAATTCTTACAACGTGTCGGACTATTAAGAGGTAAAAACGGCCCTAACAGAATCATTTATGACATAATAATTATGAGATCATCCTACACGCCGCTTTTCGGTGATTATGACATCATATGAAGTTAAATCATCGATAGATACTCTGAAAAGGTGAATTAAGATCATTGCAGACAATGTAATGATTGCGTGACTATGATAATGAGTGTACTAGTCAACAAAATCTCAACTTTCACGTTTAATATACAGATACTTTAATCTCAGAGCATGCTAAAAATATGACAGATAATTATTTAACCTTTTTTTTTCTCTTGGCCCTCAAATTCGAAGTTACTAAGCAAGTATTTAAAATTTTCATAATAAATGTTGACAATTAAGGTAAAAGAGACAGTGCTAGAAGTGGAGAAGGGTTGGGAGAAGAGAAATCTCCCGTGAACGTTAACTGCTTCACCCTGTAATGGGCAAGCCTGCCAAAAATGGCCTGCTCACTGGCTTTTAGAAATGTCCATTTGCGCTTCAAGAAGACAATGCTGTATTCACTGACAGTCATTACAGTGGTCAATTTTCATGAATAAGTTTTCTCTTGGCTTGATTTTTTAAAGAAAGTTAAAAAATTTGCCGTTTGAATGTCCATTTGCATACCAAGACAATTTTTTTTTAATCTACCACTAGAATGACTGGCTCGATTATCGAGCCAGTTATTCCAGTGGTAAATTTGCAAAAATTGTATTCTCTTGGCCTGTAAATGGCCATTCCACAAGACCATAACACACACGCTTAAATCGTAAGCAAACATTCAGACTTTTGTACCGCTTTTGAGAATTATAAAATTTAAATCAATTCTAATTCATAACAACAATGTTTACGTATTTTCGAAACACTCAAACAATTTCTACATCCCGGAGAGGTAACAAATTTTTTCCTTATTATAATATTTACGTAGTTTGTGATTTAGATTGTAAATATTAATCCGTGAATTATTCTAAGATATATATGTATTATATATACAGCATCTTTCAGGTCACTCGTTGGTCTCTCTAAACTGCTGATCGTTGTACAGTACAGCACAGAAATAATGTGTTTCCAAAACAAAATAAAACATACAAGTACTGTTAATTAATGACGTCATGAATGACGTAGATAAGTACATCACGAAAGCATAATTGGTGATACATTAAGCATTGTTGTACGCATTATACATGCCATATGCAGCAACAGCAACCAGTTAAATTAGTTTCAAAATATTCAACAGCTTAGCTGTATAGTTTTCTGGACATTGATAGTCAGGGAGTTCCCGGATCGATCGATCCCAACACAAACATGGTGTGGGTGGAGATTAGCTAGAGGTGGGCGGGGCAGAACCAAAAGTGGAACGCTTCATTGGATTGGCAGACATTGCTGCCTAAAATCTCTTCCAGTCCAATCATGTTCTAAATATTCAACATAACATTTCTTTAAGAGGGGGGGGGGGTAGGGTGTCGAAATTTAAGATGCTTGTTTTTGTCTTAGAAACATGTTTAGTTATTTCTGAGTTATACTGTATTTAGTTATTTTTCAAAATGTAACAGCAGTTCGTTGTTTTCTTCCTCCATCTGTTTCAGAATCATTGACTTGATTTTCCTCCAATGGCAGACGACAGAATGGGTAACATCATATTTAAGATGCGCCATTTTGTTGCTTGTCTCCTCAGCAAACTTGATAACTTCGAGCTTAAACTCTGCTGTGTGTCTTCGCCGCGTAGCAAAGTGGAAGGGAAACGGTAAAGCGCTGTGCTCCGTAATTTGAGCTGCAAATAAATTGGTAAACGTGAATGGTATAGTCACAAGGATGTTGCTGTGAAAACATTACACGTGCGTATCTGTAGTTATATTAAATGGCATACATGGACTACAAGGATGAAAATCGCAAATTTCTTATGTGCATTAACCATATGGTCAAGTTTGGACACGGAAATTTAAATTTTCTCATAGTATATGTCCATGTGCAGGCCATGAGTTTATATTTTTTAATTTATCACTGGAATTATACAAGTTGTGTCTTGGCAAATGTCCATTTGCAGTGAAAGAGAAGACGCCGAAAATTTACCACTGGAGTCATTCCAGTGATAAATTTTCGGCGTCTTCTCTTTCACTGCAAATGGACATTTGCCAAGACTCACAACTTGTATAATTCTGTCTGTCTGTCAGATTTGTTGACATTTCTGATAAGGCCATCTACATGTATGTTGTAGCTATATATAGAACTATAGCACGCCACGCCTGTTTTTAAGGATGACAAATAGATATAATTCTGTAAATTTGATCTTATCCTCGCTCACATTTCTTATCATCCATCAAACAAAAATCTATCGCTAAATATATTGGAACGTCGCACATTCAACCAATCACCGTCTCAGCGTTCTAACTACTAATCTACAAATGTACAAGGGGAAGTTAAGAAGTGATAGTTTAACCATTTAATGGTCAAGCTGGCCAAAATCATCCTCTGCAGTGGTCTTGAGGAATGTCCATTTACAGCCCAAGAGAAGACTATTTTTTAAAATTTACCACTGGAATGCGTCATTCCAGAGATAAATTTTTTTAAATAGCTCTTGGCCTGCAAAAGGACATTCAACAGGCAAATATTTAAATTTTCTTGGCCAAACTTGACCATTAAAGGGTTAAGCTGGCTAAAAACGATATCTGCTGTGGAAAAGTCAGTCAGTTGTGGCAAGTTAAAAAAAATCGACTTCTCTTGGTCTGAAAAATGGAGATTTCCTTTGAAAAAACCCGAAATTGTATAGCCCAAATTTGACCATTATAGGTTAACTAAGTTTATGACATGGATATCAAAGGGTCAATTGCCACAATAAGTAGAAGAAAGGCTCAGTGTAATGGTCTATATTTTGGAATGCACTGCTGCAAGTGAGGTGTTATTGTGTTAAATCGCAACAGCTTACAGCAACATTAGGTACAAAACAAGCACTGGTTCTTGAATGAAATGGTACAGTAGTTATGGAATCTTAAATCTCTGACAGTGGTCTCTGGGTATTTGCAGACTGGTATTCCGAATTTACCTTGCAAAATTTACGATTAGAAGAAGTTGGAAATTAATCAATCTTTTAACTCTTAACCCTTTCACCAACAAATCCTGTAACAGTAACAAATTTTTACAATATGAAACTTCTGTTGAATATTTTGAAATTAATGTGACTTAAAGCCATTGCTGCCTTAGGCAGCAAGGGCTTCCAGTTAAACTAATTTCAAAATATTCAAGTGTTCCTGTATGCTTGTTTCATCGGTGAAAGGGTTAAAACTCTGATGTTAAAATAATACAAGAATTCCGCGGAATTAAATGTCTCGCCTGTCTCCTGTTTGTCAGTTACCTTTACCTTTAACCTTCTGCCCTCAATGTTATTATGCTGCTTCCTAACATTATAGGTATCCAGGTATCCAAGTTTAGTTGCAATTGGCTTAACCAATCCTGAAATATAAGCTGAAAGGTTTTGCTAAACGCAAAAACTTAATGTTGAAAAAGCAGTTCTGTATCAAGTTCAAAGTGACCTTGACCTTTGACCTTGTGACGCCAACATCATCATGCTGCTCTCTAACATTATAGGTAACCATGCATCCAAGTTCAGTTACAATAGGCTTAACCAATCCTGAAATATAAACCAGGAAGTTTTGCTAAACGCAAAACCTTAATGTTGAAATAACAGTTCTGTATCACGGTCACCTTGACCTTTGACCTGGTGAAAACAACATCATCATCATCATGTTGCTTCCTATCATTATAGGTAACCATGTATCCAAGTTTAGTTGCAATAGGCTTAACCAATCCTGAAATATAAGCTGAAAAGTTTTGCTAAACGCAAAAAAATAATGTTGAAATAACAGAGTTCTGCATCAAGGTCACAGTGACCTTTGACCTTGTGACCCCAACATCATCATGCTGCTTCCTATCACTACAGGTAACCATGTATCCAAGTTTGGTTCCAATTGGATCAGGCATTGCTGAGATATAAGGCAAAAACTTAACGTAAAATATTAACAAAGACTATATCGTGACATTTGACCCCGATAACCTTGACCGCATGATGTCTGAATCAGCATGCTGCTTCCCTTTGATGTATATCACCATGCACCCAAGTTTGGTTCCAATTGGATCAGGCATTGCTGAGATATAAGGCAATAACTTTTGTTTAATGCAAAAACGTAATGTAAAGTATTAACAAAGATTATACCATGACCTTTGACCCCCATAACCGTGACCTCATGATGTCTGCATCAGCATGCTGTTTCCGTTAAATGTAACTCCCCATGTACCCAAGTTTGGTTCCAATTGGATAAGGCATTGTTGAGATATAAGGCAATAACTTTTGTTTAACGCAAAAACTTAATATAAAATAGTAACAAAGATTATACCGTGAACTTTGACACCATAAAATTGACCTCATGATGTCTGCATCAGCATGCTGTTTCCGTTAAATGTAAATCACCATGTACCCCAGTTTGGTTCCAATTGGATAAGGCATTGTTGAGATATAAGGCAATAACTTTTGTTTAACGCAAAAACTTAATATAAAATATTAACAAAGATTATACCGTGAACTTTGACACCATAAAATTGACCTCATGATGTCTGCATCAGCATGCTGTTTCCGTTAAATGTAAATCACTATGTACCCAAGTTTGGTTCCAATTGGATAAGGCATTGTTGAGATATAAGGCAATAACTTTTGTTTAACGTAAAATATTAACAAAGATTATACCATGACCTTTGACCCCATAACCTTGAACGCCTGATGCCTGCATCAGCGTACTGCTTCCTTTCGATGTATATCTCCAAGTATCCAAGTTTGGTTCCAATTGGACCAGGCATTGCTGAGATATAAGACAATAACTTTTGTCTAACGCAAAAACTATTAACAAAGATTATACTGTGACCTTTGACCCGGGTAACCTTGACCTCATGGTCTTTTTATCGGTGGGCTGCTTCCTTTTGATGTATATTACCATGCACCCAAGTTTGGTTCCAATTGGATCAGGCATTGCTGAGATATAAACTTGACTTAAAAGTTTACGGTGCCGCCGCCGGAAAAGTGATACCCATGTCTCGATCCTGCTTCGCAGGCGAGACAAAAATTTTACTTTTTCCAAAAAAAGACATTTGTCTGTGGTAGGACTGGCTCCGTTATCAAGTCAACCATTCCAATGGTACTGTTTTTTTAGTTTTCTTCTCACTCACAGATGTATACTGCTCAAGACTATGAAGACCATTATCGACATGACTGAGGCCGCTTTTTGCCGACATGACCATTAGAGGTAAACCATAGCAATCAGAGACTTGAGGCCCTCGTCCTCCCGTTTCCCGGATTACAACCAAAGTTGTGGATGGACTCCTAGTGTATGGACGTTATGTTCATACCCTTTATGTTGATCACGGATCAGTAGGTTTTAAAGCTCAGGACACACAAATACACGCTCATAGACCCAGACAGACACAGAGACAGACAGACACAAATGTCATACCATTATTTGTTGAGGGTAATAAAGTTCACCACATAAATAAACTCTAATAAGACTTGGATTTCAGTCACGTGAATTTTAATTTATCACAATATTTAAAGCGTATTTAATATTTGGTTATTTACTGTCAGTGCAACAATGACATCAGTTACAGTTTGTATATATGTATATAAGCATCATAACAATAAACCAATCATTGTGATGTCCCAGCCCTAAATCATTTAATATCAACAAACCAGGCCTTTGTAGCGTCAATTTGCCGGGCAAATTAA
Organism: Chaetoderma sp. LZ-2023a; assembly: GCA_034401795.1. NCBI lineage: Eukaryota > Metazoa > Mollusca > Caudofoveata > Chaetodermatida > Chaetodermatidae > Chaetoderma > Chaetoderma sp. LZ-2023a. The sequence goes on from CM067364.1 coordinate 30,860,344, forward strand.
GTTGGGTTTTTTTTAATTTACCACTAGAATTGCTGGATCGATAAACCGAGCCAGTTATTCTAGTGGTAAATTTCCAAAATTACCCTAAACAAAAATTATGATTATCTAGACCAATAGTGAACATTCAATGATTTAAGAATATCCAATCTTTGGTGTATTTACTCTAAGTATATTAATTAGCATAACAATTAACTACAGTTTGTGTATTATAATAACGAGAGGTATCTGACCTAGCTGAAACAATTATGTTACAGGTAGGCCGATGTCTCAATCATAATGACGTATAACGACTCGGAAAATGTCTAATGTACGAATTGTATCTTTGATGTATTTAGAATTTTCCCAAAATGGACATTCTGTTGAATATTTTGAAAGTGATTTGACTGGGAGTTTCACCCAGTCAACTTAGTTTAAAATATTCAACAGCCTACCTGAATAGATATCTTGAAATTCCAATTCTGGGAATTCAGGATTCAAAGTATATAAATCGATTCCAGTGTGTAAAGTGGGCGGAGTTTAGCTAGAAATGTTGACACCATGACTGGCATTCTAGTTAAACCTTTTAAGTCTTTAATGATCAAGCCAGCGAAAATGGAGCTTTTCAATTCTCTTGAGAAATGCAAGATAAGCAGACTATCTTTTAAGAATTTTCCCATTGGAATGACTGGATACATAAAATATCAAAAATAGTCTTCTCTTGCTTCTAAATGGACGTCGCTAGGTAAATATTTACATTTTCTTGAACAAGGAAGCGTAACCGTGATGAATCCGATAGGCATTAATCATGCGGACTGGTAACCTCTAATAAATCATCGGAGACCACATTTTCTTAATTAAACAAGGTCGATAGAATCTCAGTAGCCGCTGGTGAAGCATGAAAAGTAGGTCACACTATCCTACATTTTGTTATGCTACTTACCGTAACCCTACAATGCATGCATACACCAAGTTTGATTACCATATACAACTCTTGAAATGACAGCACGGAATAAGCTTTTGGAACTGACTGACTGACTAAGGCCCAATCTATAAGTCAAACTTCTCTTGTGCCATGCCAGCTAAATTTGCCTGAAAATGACAGAGTCCGCTATATAAATCAGACAGTCGTCATAAGCGCGGCGGGACAGAAAGTTCGGCTTATAAAACCGGCTTAAGGTACATGGCGATCTATTGAGCTGCTACCCGCAGCTAAAAATAGCCACTCACAATTTCTGTCAAGCTTGACCGTTAACGCCTTAACACATATAAAATCTTTGGCTATTTATTATCGACATATTAACATAACAATGATATATATAAGACGGCGAGTAGTTCAAGTATTCTGTGAATTCCATTCATTTTCCTTTGTTGCGCAAGACCACTGCCCCTATTAAATTATAATTATATTCAAGCTTCCATGTAATTTTATTAACCGGTTAAAGGTCAAATCGGCCAAAACCGGTCGTTGTAGTAGTCTTGAGGAATGTCCATCTGCAGGTAAAGAGAAGAGTATTTTTTGAAAATAAACCACTGGAATGGCTGGCTTGATAAAACTATTCACTTTACATGCTAGATGGACATCAATAACGAAATATTTTGATTTTCTCGACCAAATTCAACCAGTAATGGATTATACAGTACATATATGGAACACTGAATAAATAGATAGTGTATATAGGCATGTTTCATCGTTAACTATTTTAAACTAAACCATTTAATGGTTAAGTTTGGTCAAGAAAGTTTAAATATCTGCCTATTGAATATCTATTAACAGGCCAAGAGAATATAATTTTGGAAAATTTACCACTGGAATGACTGGCTCGATAACCGAGCCAGTCATTCCAGTGGGAAATTTTCAAAATTTTCAAAATTTGTATTCTCTTGGCCTGTAAATGGACATTCCATAAGACCATAACAGAGGCCGCTTTTGGCCGGCTTGACCATTAAAGGGTTAAAACTCATATCAGCCAAATACGGTTTCTGCTATCTTGAGAAATGTCCATTTGCAGATCAAGACTATTTTTGAAAATTTATCACTAGAATGACTGGCTCGGTAACCGAGCCAGTCATTCCAGTGGTAGATTTTCAAAAAATAGTTTTCTCTTGGTCTGCAAATGGATGTTTTCTATGAGAAAATCTATATTTTCTTGAACAAATTTGAGTTAAAGGATTAACCCTTTGACCCTTACAGACTATAAATGACAGTTTCGCTATGACACTGGGAATATTATGTTATTTTCAAACTAATTTGACTGGAACCTGTTGACAGCAACAGGTTCGTCAAATTAGTTTCAAAATATCTAACAGCTTTCCTTTATAGCTGTCTTTAAAATAAGAAACTTGAATCTGACGGGTTAAAGGGTTAGCGAAAGCAAGCGGTCACACTTTATGCTAGGTGGGGGGAACAAATATTTGCTCAATATCTGACCGACTGGCCTCAACCTGATGCGACATTTCCAACATCAATTAACTGTCATGCAGGGCCATAACCATGACCATTTCTACTGTCAGACACGTCTTATACGAGCCCACCCTTATCTCCCTTCCACCGTCATTTCGATCAAAATGAACTAAATCTGCTGAATTTGGAAATCAGTATCCAGTACTTAATATTAAAACCTACTCAATATCTAATTTGTGAACACATCCGTATATTTATCTGTCGACGCGCTGCAAGCTACCTGATAATAATTTCAATGAGCAAAAACTCTGGACTTGATATTTTGAAAAACAATTTGACTGAAAGTTGTTGGTGGTATAGCCACCAACAACTTTCAGTCAAATTTTTTTCAAAATATTTAGCAATGCCAGAGATATAACCCCTGGATGTACGTCATCTGCAAAAACTCGGCAGCCAGACACTTAATAACCAAGTGCATGATGGTAACCCCAATAGATAAGCATCTGGCATCTACACCTTAAAGAACTTTGATATCATGGGCTGGCTTCCACTATACAATAACTCGCCCCTTCGTGAATTAATAATCCTTCATCTTTTTTCTTCTGTAACCACCTATCTGCCTCCGCTTGCTTGGTAATGGCGTCTTTCTTTTTTCTCCAATTACAGACTACACAGTGCAAGACATTGTACCTCAAGCGGGCAAGCCTATTGCTGTTTTCTTCAGCAAATTGTATAACTTCCATTTTAAATTCAGCTGAATACGATTGTCGCACTGGGGCTTGGTGAAACCAGCTGGACTTGTCCAATAACACATTGCCGTATGTCGTATTGCCAGCTGTAAAGACACAAAAAAGACGACGAAGTTTGAAAGTTGATAAATACGGATTCTTTTATTACGTCGCTTAAATGTCAGCATTACACATCATTTCAAATATCAACCCTTTAACCGTGACAGACTAGAATTTACCAATTCTTTAGTGACGGTTTAAGGAATATTCTGTTGAATATTTTGAAACTAATTTGACTGGAAGCTGTTGGTAGGGGTTCTAATCAAATTAGTCTCAAAATAATCAACAGCTTTCCTGTATATAGGTGGCTTAAAGAAACGGAGGAATTAAAGTGTGAGATTTAAAGGGTTAATTACTTTTACATACCATTGGTATAAAAAAATTAAAAAAGAACCAATGATAACTGTAGAAAGCGTAAAATTTAAATTAAGATTCTAAATATTTCTTTCATGGTCTGATTCAAAATGAGCATGCCAGCGATGAAGAGTAATTGTAGCGTCTTTCCTGCTGCATCATTGTATTTCAAGTCAGCGACCTTGCAGATATCACTACGCCTGCGACCTTGCTGATATCACTACGAGTGCTTTTACTTTATAATCACCTTTAAATTGCATGCGATAACTTTGTTGCCCTCTGAGGATCAGCCGAAATCAGTTCAGTGGTTTTTATCTTTGTGGTAATAAACTTCAAAGACACTCGAAATGCCAATATCTAAATTGTATGGTACTTGCCCTTAACATAAAAGCGCAAAATCAATAATAAATGCTAGATACATAAAGATGTTCAGAGATAAATAATAAATGGAATATTTAACACTCAAAACGGCTTCTGGAGGGGGTTTGGGAAATGGCCATTTGCAGATCAATTTGACTATTTTTGAAAATTTACCAATGGAATGATTGGCTCCATAACCCCTGCAAGTGGATATATTCTATGAGAAATTGAAATTTTCTTAGAAATTTTTTTTGGGAAACATGTTAACTTACATTTATGATATATATATATATATATACAGGGTCCATACAGCTCAGTCAAATGTTATTACTCAAGGATTTTTCAAGGACATTCTAGGCTTTATGTATGGAAGGGGCAAAGGTCAATGCCTTGATCATTTAAGATGGCGCCAGTTTGATAAATATATCCTGTATCAACAGGTCTTTCCTACAACCTTTAGCACTCCTATCAGCCAAAAATGCCTTCTGCAGTTGTGTTGAGAAATGTCCATTTGCAGACCAAAAGAAAGCTATTTATGAAAATTTACCATTGGAATGACTGGCTCGATAACCGTGCCATTCCAGTGGTAAATTTTTCAAAAATAGTCTTCTCTTGGTCTGCAAATGGACATTTCTTTTTGAGAAAATTAAGATTTTCTTGAACAAAATTCGAGGGTTAAATGGTTAATATTTATAAAGAAATTTTATCACCCACCTAAATGTTAAAGATTTATTTGACACTCATAGCTTAGAGATTGCAAGAGTGCTATATATCTGTAGCAGTAGGGAGTAAGCCAAAGAGACCTGTGTTGATCGAAAATATTTTTCTAATTGAGTTTAGCCAAAAAAGCCTAGTCTTGTGAGAATAGGACAGCACAACTGAATGCATATGCAGACTACTCTGCATTCTGATACAGATCTAGATAACCATTTTAACCCTTTAACCTCGGATTTGTTAAAAAAAATTTCAATTTTCTAAAAGAAAATGTCAATTTGTAGACCAACAGAATATTTTTGAAACAGTCATTTTAGTGGTAAATTTTTAAAAAGTTCTCTCTAGGTCTGTAAATGGACATTTCTCAAGATTACTGTAGAAGCTGCTTTTGGCTGATATGTGTGTTAAAGTGTTAACGATCAACTCCTTATAATTAAAATTTCAGTATCTTAGTTTCAACAACAATACAGGAAAGCTGTTGACTATTTTGAAATGGATTCGACTGGAACCTGTTGCTGGCGACAAAAGGGTCCAGTTAAATTATTTCAAAATATTCAACAGAATGATCCTATCTCATCAAGAATTTGTCCTATCTTCTCAGTAAACTGTAAAGGGTTAAATAACAGTCAAGATTGGCAGGGCTTTGTTTCTAGAAATATACACCTGTGCAAAAGTTAAGCACCAGCAAAAACAATAGAACGTAGAAACATGATGGTACAACTAGGCTGCCATACTTTTTATCCCCGCGTTAGCTGACATAATTCCAAGTACGAAATGCACATGCATGCATGACTTCACGCCGCTTGATGTCCGTGCGTGGCGGGAAACAGCACACGTGTTCAGTTATGTAAAAGTCCAGTTTGAGGTGTAGAACATTACATACAGATTTAGGCGACAAGATTAGGAATTTTGTGTTCATGACCGTGGTTTATTTGTAGAGAGAGAATTAGCTCTTGATTGTGAACCGCTATGGCAAGACGAAGGTTAAGTGATCGTGTGAAATGGCAAATCATAGGCATGCATACCACTGGTATGTCATGCAGAGAGATTGGCAGACAGCTGAACATTAACCATACTGTAATCAGTCGTCTGATTGCAAAACATGGGCAAACTAACGAGGTGAAGGACAGGCCTAGATCTGGAAGACCGAAGAAGACTACTGCCCGTGATGATCGAGCCCTAGTACGCCTTGTTAGATCTCCATTCACCAACAGCAGAGTGCTCAGCCAGCAATGGGAAACGCGCAATAGAGTGTCAATGTCTACCGTCAAAAGGAGACTGTATGCTGCTGGCATGAAAGCTAGGAGACCTGTCAGACGTCCTCTCCTCACTGCACACCACAAAGAGGAGCGTCTGAGGTGGTGCAACGAAAGAAGACACTGGAACATGAGATCCTGGAGACTGGTACACTGGTCCGATGAAAGTCGGTTCCTGCTTCATGCCACAGATGGTCGAACTCGTGTATGGAGGTCCAGACGCACGGCGTACGACCAACGGAACATCATAGAAGAAGTTCCATTTGGTGGAGGTTCCGTTATGATATGGGGGTGCATCTCATTTGATTGTAAGCTGGATCTGTTGACTGTACCTGGAACACTAAATGGACAAAGATATCAAGATTCCATACTGGATAGAGTTGTGGTCCCTCATTTTGTAAATCATGCACCTGGAACCCACCCTATATTCATGGATGACAACGCCCGACCACATCGTGCTAGAGCTGTGCATGAATACCTCCGCCAGAATGCCATCGAAACCCTACCATGGCCAGCAAGGAGCCCTGACATGAACCCTATTGAGCATATCTGGGACATTCTGGGAAACATGGTGAGAAGGAGGGATCCTCCTGTGCAGAACCTACAGGAATTAACAGACGCACTCCATCTTGAATGGCAACGAATACCACAATGGCGTATCAGTCGGTTGGTGACCAGCATGAGACGTCGTGTCCAGGCACAAGGTGGATATACCCGGTATTAATAATGACAGTCTCAAACTCGTGCACAGATGTTAAACTTCGTTTTCAGACACCATTAATGACAATCTAGCCACGTGTGTCAACTGTAGGGCAATAGTTGTCAGTTGTGTCAACGTAACCATATTCAGGCCTCGTTTTCAAGTTCAAACAAAAACATACAGTGTTTCCCCACCATCATAATCAGCATTCCTCTAGTTGCATTATTACCTCTTGCACTAAGATGGATGGGTACATAAATGTTTATGCTATTGCTTTCTTCATAGCACATGAATATACCCTCGCATGTGCGTAAAAATAGGGTGGTGCTTAACTTTTGCACAGGTGTATATGTGGTGAGCTTTAAATTTCTCTCCAAGACCACCAATGCTAGGCGAGTGATCACTACTCTCATATCAGCCAAAAATGGCTTCTGCAGTGGTCTTGAGAAACCATTTGCAGACCAAGAGTATTTTTTAACAGTTACCACCGGAATGACTACCTCGATAACCGAGCCAGTCATTCCAGTGGTAAATTTTCAAAAATAGTCTCTTGGTCTGCAAATGGACATTTTCTAATTTAAATTTTCTTGAATAAATTCGAGGGTTAAAGGGTTATTCATCGTGGATCCAATGTGGCCATTTTAAAGCTTTGGTGCAGGGCACAATTTATCTGGTATCACATCTCAATCTGCTACACATATTTAGGCAGTTGCTATACATTCTGCAACATGCATAGCTATATCTGCTATGCAAAATTTGTATGTGATTGCAATTTATCATTGATTTTCTTAAGTTCTATTATTAACCCTTTCAATGACACATTCCTGAAAAAGTAAATTCTTTACTATGTACATCAGGGCTTCCGCTAGTGGAAGTCTGGGAGTCCTATACTCCCAAAGTTCATGTTTGGACTCCCAAAATCATAACAACTGGGGTTCTTTTTTTTTTGGCCCTGACATCTCTAAAAACAATGTTTTTAATCAAATTACATGTATTTGAACCATTTTAGACCGCCACGTTTTTTGCTTGGACTCCCAATAGCATTACCCAGGAAGTCCTGTTTAGAAATTAGTGGAAGCCCTGATGTACATGTATAGCATATTCTGTTGAATATTTTGAAATTAATATGACTGGAAAGCCATTGCTGCCTTAGCAGCAATGGCTTCCAGTCATATTAATTTCAAAATATTCAACAGCTTTCCCATTTGTTTGCTCTGAGATTGAGATACAGGGGATTTATCAGTGAGAGTTAATTGCTATACATTTGCTATACATTTTTACCGACAACTACACAATTTATAATTTGCACAGCAATACGTGCATTGCAAACATCAAATTCAAAATTATGCCCTGTGGCGGATATAATTCCCACAGATTTCTATGTCAATGAATGTGTTGATTTTAATTTGATTGCGCATAAATTAACGTTGGCTAAGAAAGTTCAGCAGAAATCATTAATACTGACATCTCGTTTCTTAATAGATCTAACACATGGATATTATCAGAGACTTTATAGAGATCACATCTTACTTATAATGCAAATAAAGGAAATAATAAAGAACAGGCGATTAGTATCTAATCATTGCCTTCTGTATCTACCAGGATTTAAGATATTTAAAGGTGCTCATCCACAGCTAAAATGCTTGAAAATAAAAGTTAAACTTATATGCTTTTAGAAGCTTAACCCTCGAATTTGTTCAAGAAAATTTCGATTTTCTCATAGAAAATGTCCATTTTCAGACCAAGACTATTTTTGAAATTTTACCACTGGAAAGACTGGCTCGGTTATCTATTTTCAAAAATTGTCTTCCCTTGTTCTGTAAATGGACATTTCTCAAGACCATTGCCGAAGCCGTTTTTGGCTGATATGAGTGTTCAAGGGTTTTAATCGTGTACCTCAATGTAATGAAACGAAATAAAAACTTAACATATGGTGATTTAATTCCATACAATTTATTATAATCTCCTTAATTGCGAATCATGCCTCTAAATCAATTTCACAACTTAAGAAAATTATAATAATTTACAGATATTTAAAAAATCGTATGTTAAGATTTATTTCGTTTCATAACATCTACGCCCACAATTTATGCCTCTAAAAGTAAACAATTTTATTTTCAAGCATTTTGGTGTGAAGGTGCACGTGAACCTTTTCACCAATGAAGTCTTCATTTTCACGGCAACCATAGAGGAAAACTTGAATATTTTGAAATTAATTTGACTTGAAGCCATTGCCGTATTTCAAAACACCTTTCCTGAATAAGCTCTCTTGAAATTAAGAAACAAATACCAATATTTAATTGATTACCGGTCAGAATTGATAAAGAAAATCAAATTCTCTGATTAATAAATGTCCACTTGAGGGAGGGCCAAGCATTTATGGAAAATCTACCACTGGAATGACACTGTCACAGGCTCCATTATTGAGCCAGGCATTCCAGCAGGACATTTTTTAATCTGCTTGGCTTCCAAATGGGCATTTTTAAAGACAACTGTAGAATTCCTTTCAGCGCTTGACCAAAAAAATGTTAACCATTTAACACTTCAGTCGGCCAAAACAGCTTCTGCAGTGGTCTTGGGAAATGTCCATTTACAGACCAAGACCATTTTTTTAAATTTACCATTGGAATGACTAGCTAGATAACCACCTTGCAAACAGACATTTTTTGTGAGAACATTGAAATTTTGTTTAACAGATTTAATGGTTATGTAGCGGTGCTGAGTTGTTGCTGTGATGTATTATTCTATGTCACAGTGACTTCTAAACACTGCTGGCCCTGAGTCAGATTTGTCTTTTTTATATCTTTGGGGATTGAGATAAGATGTCCCAGGCAGCAGATAGATTAACTGCGCTCCTTGGTCTACTAAACTTGGATAATGCAATGCAGTGACCAGAGACATTTTATTTAAAGTGCACTAGATGGCTTGCTGACCAGAACCTAGAGAGAATGCGGTTTTTTTAGTTTGGATATAGCCAGGCTGGGAGATGATGTTTAGAGTTTGAGAGAGTGAGATCAGAAATGAAGATGTAAGAGTAACTGTAGTAGTTGGTAGTTTTAATTCAAGTGAAAATAAGAAAATATATTTAAAATCAGTTGTAATGTTGTTCGTTTATTAAAAATGGTAACAGTGAACTGCAGACCTGAGATGGAATCCAACCTGTGCATTAATTAGTCCACTTATCCATCTGTTCATCACTCAGTCCATCCTACAGACTATGAGCTAAACTACTCCCCCTGAAGAAACGGCGCTGATGCCCGCTGCTATAGTTAAAGTATCCGACTTTGTGAATAAATTATTTTCACACTAATCCCGTCTTTAGTATACATTGTACTGATTTTCTATATTAAACTTATTATATAGTGCCAGATTACAACCAATGGACCTTCCCGGTTATAGCTATGCCCCGCCCATCTCTAGCCAAGCTCCACCCACATCTAGATCATGTTGGGATTGATCAATCTCTGAACACCCTGACTATCAATTTCCAAAAAACTACACAGGTAAGCTTTTGAATATTTTCAAACTAATTTGACTGGGTGCTGAAATGGTTTTAGGACTTGTTCCTGTACTATAGGAGATGGTCTAAGGAGTAAGGACCTGTTCTTGTACTGACGATGATCTTCGGAGAGTTAAGACCGGTTCTCTGTATTTGAAGATGTTTCTAGGTCTTGCACCCGTACTGAAGATGGTCTTAGAACTTGTTGCTGTACTGAAGGAGATGGTCTTAGGACGTGTGCCTGTACTGAAGATTGTCTGAGGACTTGAGCCTGTACTGAAGATGGTACAATTGGTCTTATGACTTGTTCTTGTACTTTATGAGATTGTCTTATGGTCAGTTCTTGTACTGAAGATGGTCCTACTACGCGCTCTTCTACTGCCTGAAACACAATTTCGGATTTTGACCTACGCCAACGATTGATTAAATTTCGACAAAGATCAAATTTTTTGGCCGCTAACGGAGTGCTACTTTTTTCTGCGGCTTCAACAACGCCGAGTTTAAATTCTGCTGTATGCTGTCGTCGAGGTCGTCTCCTGTAATTAATGATCAAAGGAAAAGATGCTCCATGTGCTGCAAAAAAAGACAAAGAAATGGTACTTGATAACAGTCTATGTTAGTACTTTAATTAGCTTCCACTACGTGTATATTATACAATTTAAACATTGTCAGGTCCATAAAATTAATAAATCAATAGGTTTGTGACATGGGAGAAGACATGAAATTATCTGAGATTAACCACTTGATCGACCGCAGGCTAGTGGCCAGTAGATTCAGATAGCCCTACTGATTACTTAACCATTTAATTGTCAAGCCAACCAAACCTATGGCCTCTGCAATGCTACTGAAGATTGCTCCCATTTGCTGACCCAAAGACACTTTACATAATTGGAATCATTGCCTTGCCGCTTCTAAATAGCTGTATAATATACAATGGTTTGTTAGTCTATAGCATCAATCTACTAGCCCATATGTGTCTATGTATCTTAATGTAATATACACCCTAAATTTCAAGCGCTGTGGATTGCGGAACATGATAGTCAACACCACTGGAACTAATGCTGCTCATGTCACATTTAAAATTGGTGGATAACTATTGATACAAATGTAGTATATACTACACAGGCATTAGTCATTCACTCTCTGTCCACGTCACATGATTCTCAATACATTTGTACCTAGAAATCATACAATGTTCCGCCTACATCAGCGAATAGTGAATGGGTCAGGCTGACTGAAATGCCAAGCATCCTCTAGAACTTGGTAACAGGGTTCAATTTTAACACTAACCCATTAACCCGAGGATAGTAGAATTTCATACTGGTTAGTAAAACTACACCTGCACTAACCCGTCTGGGTTAGTAATGCTCTCAAAAGATGAAATACGAAATAACAGTTATAATGTCATTATGTTCAGTACCACCAAAAATTGACAGTAAAAAAGATTTTCTGCTACCTTCAATGCTTTAATGAATATTTTGGAATTAATTTGTCCGTACAAATTAATTTCAAAATATTCAACAGCCTCTAAGTATGGTTGCCTTTGAAATGAGTTTTATAGGGATCCATCAGTGAATGGATTAAAGAAGCGATCAGCTTTGAGATTACATTGGGTTAGTGAATTTTGCTGCGGGATAGTAAAATCAATGATGCACTATCCCATCTGGGCTAGTAGGAAAAATCCTTAAAATCAACCCTGGGTAATGTTCAAATTTTGGTTCAATAACAACAATATCGCTCCAATTTTCACATACTTTTGAATGAAATTTGACATCGCTCAGGGAGGGGCTGGGACCTGGACCAGATCGTGTTCAGGTGTTTACATGTGCAACAGAGGGCTCCATTTCTCGCTTTGCCACGCCCATCTCTAGCTAAGCTCCACCCACTTTGTACATGTGTTGGAATGGATTTATATATATACCCAATAATTAAATACAGGTGAGCTGTTGAATCTTTTGAAACTCATTTGACTGGGAGCTGTTGCTGCCTATCGTGTATGGTTGCAAAATATTCAGCAGCATGTTTAGTAAATTCATCAAAGAAATACAATTCGTAGACTATGGTGCCCGACATTTCGAGTTTCCTTCTAAAGCTACACCATTTTGATTGTCACGACAGCAACCATGTAACACACGACGTATTTGATTACGGGTTCAGATACTTGAGGAACAGATCGCTTCAATCCAACATGTTTATTAAAATGTATATTTACAAGACATACAATTCATTTTGATTTTGCAATACTTGAGCGACAGATCGGATTTATCTACTTCGCTGTTAATTAAACATACCAACCCCATCTGGTAGAGCTTCCCACTCCTTCACTCCTTTAGAAAATGTACCAGGGGAAGGGGACAGAGACCATACCTTGGTACGACAAAAATGCTTTGCAATACAAGCTATTGATAATGTATTATATACATAGAGTCCTTTCCCGATTACAAGTCGTGTACTAAGATACTTCCATGCATGTTCTTATTAATGTCATGAACTCCCGAGTTCGCTCTGTTAGAACTATGAAGGAGCAGGCGAATCTCCCTGCTCTTCCAATGCCCGCGATGAAATCTCGCTTTTCATCCTACGCCAACGATTAATCAAATTTGGACACAGACCATACTTTCTCCCCGTAATTTGAGCGCTACTGTTTTCAGCGCATGCGATAATGCCGAGCTTAAATCTTGCTGAATGTCGCCGCCGCAGGTGTCTCATGTTTGACCATGGTCCAAGGGCAAGGCCAATGTCTGTAAAAACACAGCGAAATTGTACTTGTTAAGATATCGCTTTATTTACAAATCTGTATTTACAAATCCTACATGTGCTCTGCTACAATTCTACATGCTTTAGTTACAGGGGAATTTATATGTAGAGTGAATGAACAAATCCTACGAATACATGTTGTACAGTACAGATAAAAAATAAGTATTATTTATTAATAATATTATTAGTTATTGGTATAGGCAGCAATGGCTTCCCGTCATATTAATTTCAAAATATTCAACAGAATATGCTATACATTGTAAAGAATTTACTTTTTAGTGATTTGTCGTTGAAGAGGTTAATGATAAGACTTAACAAAATCAATGATAAAATTGCAATCGTGTACAGTACAAACTTTGCGTAGCAAATACAGCTATCTATACATGTTGAAGATTGTATAGCACCCGCCTAGATGTGTAGCAAATCGAGACGCGATACCAGATAAATTATGCTCTGTTCTACATCTTAATTAGTTTTATTAGGTTTGTAGGCTGAAGCTAACCCGTTAACTCTTAAATTTGGCAAGAAGATATTTATTTTCTCATAGAAAATGTCCATTTGAAGAACTGGAAAAAACCCTTTTAACATTTACCACTAGAATGACTGGATTGGTTATTGAGCCAGTCATTCAATGGGTAAATTTCCAGAAAATCTTCGCTTGGTCTGCAAATGGAAATTTCCCAAGACCACTGCAGACTCCTTTTTTTTGGCCTGTTCAAGTGTGAATGGTCAAGCTGGTCATAATGGCTTGTACAATGGTCTGATCCATTTACAAACCAAGAAATTTCTTTTTTAATTTACCACTAAAATGATTGATTCTGTTATCAAGTCAGTCAATCAAGTGGTAAATTTTGGACTACAGATGGATATTTTCTAAGAAGATTTAGATTTTCTTCAACGTTCAAAGGAACATCCTGTGCAGTAGTCTTGACAAATGTTCATTTTGCAGGGCAATATTATTTTGGACATTTTATCATACAACGGAGCCAATCACTAAAGTGGTAAATTTATTCAAATACCGGTCGTCCCATGGCCTGCAAATGCCATTCACTGAGCACAAATTTCATCATTAGGTTACTATGGCGCTCAACCTTAGCAACTACATAATTTTCTTAGTCTCTCGCCATGAAGAAAATCAGTCAATTTTTTACATTTTTGGAAAAGCTAATGTCACACGCATAGCTCATTCGCACTTGCTTAGAATAACTGTATAGTACAGCCTCAGTGACAGACAGACAGACAGGCAAACAAAGACTAACAGACAGACGATTGCAAACCTTCTTCTTGTTACATGATTATGGTAAATATAATATAAAACTATAGATAAAGCAACTATCTTCAAAGAACATGGATTAAATATTCAGTGAATTTCAAACATTAGGTTAAGAAGGAATTAAGGAGGAAAGCAGCGCTATTACAGGGGGGGGGGGGGGGGGGGGAGGTCAAAGGTCAAACAAAACCTCATAATTTAACTCTAGATAAATTACCTTGTCCTGATGATTAATTTGGAGAAAAACTTGGTTGCAGATCATTTAAATGTTTAAACCAGGTTACCACTTGGTTTAAAAAAATTTCAAATTAAATCAAAAAATGAATTGGTGTTCATTTTTCAACAAATTTGGTGGAAGCTGTTTCAGTTATAGACAGCATATATCATCCACCAAAATTGTTGACAAATGTACACCAGTTTCTTTGCTATTGATACAGTAAAAGATTGAATATTGACATCAGAGTGTTACGGGGTAACCCTTTAACACTCATATCAGCCAAAAATGGCGTCTGCAGTGGTCTTGAGAAATGTCCATTTGCAGACAAAGTGAACACTGTTCTGGAAAATTTATCACTGGAATGAGATGGATCCATACCCGAGCCAGTCATTCCAGTGGTAAATTTTCAACAAGTCTTCTCTTGGTCTGCTAATGGAGATTTTCTATGAGAAAATTTAAATTTTCTTGAACAAATTCAAGGGTTAAAGGGTTAAAAAAGACTCAGCCATTATGTCCTACTTAACCCTTTACTGGTAAAGCCGGTCAAAACTGACCACTGCAGCGGCCTTGAGGAATCCCTATTTGTGGTTCAAGAAGACTATTTTTTAAATTATACCGCTGGAATGTCTGGCTTGCTAACCGAGCCAGTCATTCCAGTGGTAGTTTTCTCTTGGACTGCAAATGTACAGTCAATAAGCAAGCATCAGCACTTCCATTAATTTATCCTGGGACTTCTTGTGTAATGCTAGTAATAGTTGTGGGAGTCCAAGTATTAAACACGGAAATTTAAACGATTCACATATATTTCATTTTCTTAACTATTACCAGTCTGATGTCAATATTCTATATTTTACTGTGTAAATAGCAAAGCAACTGGTGCACATTTTTCAACAATTTTGGTGGAAGATGATGCTGTCTACGACAGCACACTCTCCCACAAAAATTTGTCGAAAAATTAAAACCAGTTCATCTATTAATTTAATTTGAAGATTTCTAGTTTTGACACCAGAGCGGTAAGGGTTAAAATCATGGCTCAAACTGTGGCTATCAAGCGATAAAAACAAGAAATTCCAGGGCTTCCTTGGTATTCGTTTTGGAAATTTAGGAGCTTAGTACTCCTGGGCTTCCACAAAATGGAAGTCCTGCTCAACATGTCTCAAAGTTTCTTCTTAGTTCAGCCGCCTCCATTTGAATATCTCCTATCGCTTTTCGCCACTTGTAAATTAAATTGCAGCGAACTTTGTATTTCGTGGCAGATTGCATGACCCCATGGACCTCTGCATATTTCATAACATCCAATTTGAATATTGCCGTATGCTGACGCCTTTGACGCATGTACCGGGTACCATATGGGGAAATTCCAACAACACGGCCGAGCACTGCAAAGACAGAAGAGATTGTTCGTGTAGTTCAATGCCCGCTAAAGTCGCCCGTAATCATCACGTTATATTATCACCAAATGTTTTGAAAAAAAACCCCGGAGGGGATATTGCAATCGGCACCCTCTGTCCATCCGGATATCTCCTCCGAAACCATTTGGTGGAATTCAATCAAATTTGTTATCTGAGTTACCCATATGATTGGGGATTGCTAGACACCTATTTAACCTAGGCCCCGCCCCATGGTGGGAGCAGAAAGTCAAAGTTGGTGGAATTGAATTAAATTCGGTAAATATAGTATATCCATATGATTGAGGATTGTGAGGTGATGTTTATATTAGTCTCCGCCTAAATTGTCCAAATTTATCAAGACATTTTAAATATTTATTTAGTGAATGTCCATTTGAAGGCGAAGAGATTATTTTTACCATTTCTCAAAATTTACCACCAGGTTATCAATCCAGTCATTCTAGTGGTATATCTTTAAAATATTCTTTTGATTTGCAAATAGAATTTCTCAAGACCACTGCAACGGACGTTTTTGACCAGCCTAACATTTAACCCTTTAATATATATTTCCTTATTGAATGTTCATCTGCAGGTAAAGAAGAGTATTTTTGAAAATTTACCACTGGAATCCTGAGGAATGTCCATCTGCAGGTAAAGAGAACAGTATTTTTGAAAAATTACCACCTTAATGACTGGCTCGATAATCGAGCCAGTCATTAAGGTGGTAAATTTTCAAAAATACTGTTCTCTTTACCTACAGATGGACATTCCTCAGGATTACTGCAGAGGTCAGTTTTGCCCGGCTTGACCAGTAAAGCATTAAAGGGTTAAAACATTGTTATTGTTCTGTCCATCGATTGCTTAAACGTAGGCATGATTAACTTATTTCCAAAAAATCTGGTTGAGAGCCCAGGATGCTTAATATACGGAAAATTAGTTACCTCTCCGGGATGGAGAAATTGTTTGAATGTAGCTCTCGTGACAGATTTCATGACCATTTCGGTCACTCCTTCAGCACTAACTGACAGTCGCTGGTTACGTCACTTGGGTCAGTTCTTGTGGAATCACGTGATAGCAATATCTGGTAGACGACTGGTATAGGGTAGTCGTTGTCTCTATTAATGGCTGGTTGATGTTTGTAAATTTTGATAGCCTTATATATATATATATATATATATATATATATATATATGACTCCTGAACGATATTCATGTGTGGTGAGCTTATTTTTAGGTTGGAGTAATTGAGATCTTATGGCGTTGACGGCGTTGTTTTGATGTGTTGGCCGAAAAGTCTGCCTAGGTGTTCAGAGGCCTTGAATGTATGGAAGTCTGACCAGCGGAAGTTTTTGTCATCTGCTTGTTTCTTACGAGGTGGGGAGGTGATTTTCTGGCATTGGCTAGGATTTTTTTATGCATACATGTAAGTGTTCTTTTTTGTCCGAGTTTCCTGTGATGATGGAGTCTGCACAGTGAAATAAAGTCCTGACGACTGACCTTTCGTGATCTAGATGGTGGTTAGAATGGAAATTTAGATACTGGTGTGCGTGCGTGTGTGTGTGTGAATTTTCTGTAGACTGACATGTACCAGGACACCTAGAAAACCATCTGGCTATCTTCAACTTCGCTGGTGAACTGGATGCATTGGTCAATACACCTCTCCCACATTGATGTCATTACGCCGGGATTCCCCCAAATCAACGCTCAGAGCAAAACTGCTGGTCGGTAACACCGCCAACAAACAGCTACCCCACCCCACCCACCCACCCACCCCCTCCCCATTAAGTTACTATTGTGCTAAAATACACTGTAATTTAAGCCGTTCCTATGATACACTAAAACCACTATTATCCAATTTCACCGAGTTATTTGCTTCCATATAAAATACACCATTACCCCTAGAATCATTAAATCAAGTGGACAATAGGGGCTATTTTAAACATACAATTAACTGTATTAAAATTTACAAAACGATAAAAATGAATACACAAACAAATTGAAAAAATTGTCTTAGCTTTACAATGATGTATGACTTCAATAATATTATGAAATTAGGTCTTCATATAAACTGCTTAAAGTGCGTTGTATTGGATTCCAATAGTAAAGTAATACTGTTTGCGCATCACCTATCGCGATTACCACCAAGAAGTGGTATGCGCAATGCATTCTGGGATGTGGGAAAGGTCTATACTGCTGAAATGGGAAGTCAAGGATGCTATCGAAATTTACAAACATAAACCAACCATGAACAGGGACGAGGGCTACCGTGGCATATACCAGCGGTCTACTAATCATTGCTGTCACATAATTCCACAAGAACTGACCAGAGTGACGCAGTCAGCGACCATCAGTTAGTGCTGAATAAGTGACCGAGATGGTCACGAAAGTTACACTAAAACAATTTCTACAAGCCAGAGAGGTAAGTAATTATTCCTTAACATAGTTTCTATATGAATTATTTGACTCAAAAGGAATCCCTAATTCTAAATCAGATTCTGCTTCGTTTGCAATGTTAGGGCGCATCCTGCGCCATCGATAAATCAAATGTAAACTAATATCATATTTCCTCGAAGCTAGTGAAATGCTGTTTGCCTCTGCATAATCGATAACCTTGAGTTTATATGCTGCAGTGTACTGTCGTCTAGGGGTGCGTCTTCTGTTATGCAAAAAGCCATAAGGGTTTGTCGCAACTGCAAAAAAAATATAGACACAATTGGTAATTGGGAATACTGTTTTCTGTAATTTATACCGACTCCTCTTGCAAGGTACAAGATCAAACCATGAACCAACCACAAGCAAGAAATTAATACTAATCTTAAAGCATACGCATGCGCGCACATACACACTACCAAATTAACTTTACAGGTATTATGCGCAAGCAAAGCTTAAATTACAGAAATCTGATGTTAATTTATCCTTTTGTCATGCTGGTCAAAACTGGTCTCTGCAATGTTCTTGAGTTATGTCCATTTACAGGCCAAGCGAAGACGATTTTTGAAAATTGGCTGAGCCAGGCATTCAAGTAATAAATTTCCAGTCTTTTCTTGGCCTATTCAGACATTTAAGAGCATTTATTTGGATTTTCCGGACGAAATTTGACGAATAACTTGTCTATAAAATTCTCATTATTCCGACGCTTCTATTCCCTCGTGTATCATAACTGCTGCTACAGTTTAGTAATCTTGTCTTTAACCCCGCAACATCATTGTCAAGCTAGTAAACATGGCATTCTGCAGTTGCACTGGAAAATATCCATTTGCAAACAAGACTATTTTTTGAAGATTTATCACTAGAATGGCTGGGTCAATTATCGAGCTAGTCGTTCCAGTGGTAAATTTTCAAAAATCGTTCTCCTTTGCACTGCAAATGAACATTCATCAAGCATAAGCTTTACCTTTCTAGACCAATTTTGACTATTACAAGATTAATCAGTGTGTATGTTTGTATGTGCAAATTTATACATTGCTGTTCATGATGTCCGACGACTAACACAAGTAGTCTCTGATATTTTGACAAAAACATGACCATTTTCACGAGGGTTGCACAGCCTCCAGTTGCACCAAGTATGAATTAATACAGCACTTCAATCAAGACTTGGCGCTTTCATTATTAACAATGCAGCAGGCAGAGGTTTATTTGCAGGTAAATTCAAATAGATTCATTTTATTAATGCTATTCATCCGGTCATATAAGCATTACTGTAACGTAAATAATATTTTATTAACGCAAATAAAGTAGGTATTATTATGCATTGAAGCATGCTGCAACAAAAGCCATCAGAGATTGTAGACCCTCTCGCTCTACTTTTTGTCACATTTTTTAAAACTTAAATTTTCCCGATTTTTTTCCTGGATCAACACCAAACTTGGCAAGTCCTAATGAACTGCTCAGTTCTGGATCTGGGGTTCGTTATTCGGATCACAATGTCTGGAAATCATATGTTATGGTACTGGCTTTGAATCAAAGTAGATCAGTACTTTCCGGGATACAGGTTGAGATTGAGACACACACATCCAAATGCAATTGAGGGATCCAATTTGTCACTCAAGTATCTGATGTTATAAGCAAATACGGCACTTGTTAGCTGACGTCTAATGCTCTGTTGTAAATCCCCCGAGAGTGTCAATACCAGCGATTAAGCTTTCTAGAGGAATCCCGTCTGTCAGTCAGGTAGATGACATCATAATCCATAATGTCACAGGTATGCTAACATCACAATCAAATACGTCATGAATGGCATATATAAGTCTGTCACAAACATTTAATAGCCTGTCAAGTTGTACGAAGTGTATGTCTTTATTATTTAATAAACATCTGGTTGAATATTTTCAAATGAATTTGACTTGGCGCTGCACTTTGTCAAATTAGTTTCAAAATATTCAACAACTTTCCTAGATAGTTTTCGTGAAATTGAGATTCAGGTAGTTCAGGATTCGATCGATCCCAACACGGGAAAAGGAACGGGCGGGGCATTGCTAAAACTGGATTCATCCATAACCAGAGTTTCAGTAAAACTGTCTGAAAATGTACGTTAATCAGAACTGTCTAAAAGCTTTGACACGATATTGAACCTGTATTATTCAGATAACGGATACAGTTTAGTTTAACTATTTGAGAATTGGTATCATTTCTTAAAAGATTATCTTACGTTGTTTCAATTAACATACGTAGTACCTCTTTATTGGTCAAGCCTGCCAAAACCGACATTTGAAGTGGCCTTGAGTATTGTCCATTTGTAGACTAAGGTGAAATTTTACAACTGGAATGACTGGCTCGGGTATCGAGCCAGTCGTTCCACTGGTAAGTCTCAAAGAATTGTCTCATCTCAGTCTGCAAATTGACATTCACAAAGCACAAATTTTAATCTTAAAGGCATTAAATGATGAACCAAGCCAGCGCTACATGGGTCTTAAAATATTTCTGTCAGTGCTTGTTTTATAATCTCGTTCTTCATTCTACGCCATCGATTAATTAAATCTGTGCTAATATTGAACGCCGATCCAGCGAGCGAACTCCCATGCTTTCCATGTGCCTCTGCATA
Source organism: Chaetoderma sp. LZ-2023a (assembly GCA_034401795.1). NCBI lineage: Eukaryota > Metazoa > Mollusca > Caudofoveata > Chaetodermatida > Chaetodermatidae > Chaetoderma > Chaetoderma sp. LZ-2023a. The sequence goes on from CM067364.1 coordinate 30,881,067, forward strand.
TTCAATGACCTCGATCTTAAATTGAGCAGTGTGCTTCCTTCGTTGGGGGCGTCTGCGTAGCAGTGTGAACATATCAAGAATTTCGCTCGGCACTGCAAAGACACAGAGCAGAATAAACGTTGAGAGGAAGTCTTTGGCTTATTTGATAACGTGCACAATATTTTTATACGATAAAACGTGTCAAAAATAGAGGAAACCAGTTTTAGCTATGCTCTGCCCATCACTAGCTAAGCTCCACCTTAATCACAGACATGCAATTCGTACAACTTGATGGACTATTTAAAGCGTTTAAGACAGACTAAATCAAGTCATTCATGACGTAGTTGATTATGACCTCAGCCTACATGTCATGTAGTTGATTAAGACATCATTTGACTGATCGATTAACGCGATTCCTCTATATACTACGATATAACGTGTCAAAAATTGTAACTTAAATCACATTTGGATTCATCAGTGATGATGCATAATAGAAAAGCATGGGGGGGTCACATGTGCTCACATGATTTAACGCTTTCATCGATAAATTCCCCGTATCGCAATGTCAGGGCAAACAAACACGAAACCTGTTGAGTATTTTGAAATTAATATAACTGGAAGCCATTGCTGCCTTAGTCAGCAATGTCATCCAGTCATATTAATGTCAAAATATTCAACAGAATATGATATATATCGTAAAGAATTTCCTTTTTCAGGGATTTGTCGGTGAAATGGTTTAAGCTGCTTACAATCGAAGGATATGATCTGTCACTCAAGTATCAAGTATACATCACTATCTGACACAAAAATGACAAAGGACCAACAGTAACCACCTGATTTGCGTGTCTTCGTTAAATTTACAATTTAAGATTATACCAAATTTTTTTTGTGTTCAAGATGGGTTTGCAATTGTCATGAGAAAAATCTATTTGCAGGCCAAGAGATGACTATTATAAAAAATTTACTGCTGGAATGGCTGGCTTGTTAACGGGCCAGCTATTCAAGTGATAAATTTTCAAAAATAGTCTTCTCTTGGCCTGCAAATGGACACTCACTGATAAAACGTTTTGCATTTTCTTGATCAATCTTGACAATTAAAGTGATAAAAGGATTAATACTGTAACAGCTTAAAACTTCTGAGCTTGAAATTGTGTATTATTATTTTTTCCACATTTCCGATCTTGTGTTTTGGGCGAGCATTTTCGTAAAACAAGACATTACATTGGTCTGGACTAATAAACATTCTAATGAATATTTTTAAGAATTGTATTGGAGCCATTGCTGCAATATCTGCTTATCAATCACTCACCCTGTTAAATCTTTTGACATTTCCGAGTCATTTTTTGTCGCACTTCACTCAGTAACCGACAAATGCTCGACATTTCTAACAAGACGAGCCAGTCAGTGGAACCATTTTCTAAAATACATGTAGTCTTTTATTGCCCTCAAGACCACGGTAAATGAAAATTTTAGATAGCGGTTGAAAATGTTCTTACCATATAGGTTTTGTAGTCTGCATCCACTTACTACTTGGACTGGAAGCTGCATCAGACATACTAATTTCAACACACATATTCAGCACAAATATTTCTTACATTGTATGTACTCCTACATACATTTGGTGTGCAATGTAAGGGTCAAAGGTGTGACAAGTCCATACTTTAAAATGTACACCTGTACAGCATTAGCTTTATGTCACATTAACAGCTGTCTGAACGCTGCAAGCCAGCAGACAATAATTTCAATGGGCAATAACCCTGGACATGCTTAATATTTTTAAAACAATTTGAATGAAAGTTGTTGGTGGCATAGCCAGAAACAACTTTCAGTGAAATTATTCTCAAAATATTCAGCATATCAATAGATAAACACTATGGAAAGTGTAGTCTGCAGAAATTTAGCAGGTAGACAGTTAATAACACAATGTATATAAGATGATATATAAATCATTAAAGGCATCAATCTATCAATCAGGTAACTGATGTCATAATTAAATACTTTACATGTTAGCTGACATCACAATCTTAATGATGTAGCTTCATCACGGAGATCAGAAAACTTGCATAGTTAGTTATGGATCCTTCTATCGGCAATAACGCGAAGGACTCTATACTAGGGTACATTTGACTCTAATAAAGATATTAAGACAACTCTGGAATGAAATCACATACCCGCTATAGTAAGGCTTCCACTAGTGGAAGTCCGAAAGTACTACATTGTATACTCCCAGTCTCCCAAAGTTTATGTTTGGACTCCCAAAACAAATACCAAGAAAGTCCTGCACTTCCTATTTTTGGCCCCGACACTGATTTTCAGCAAATTACATGTATTTGAACCATTTAACCCTTTAATGATCTAAGACCATCTAAGACCATTAAAGGGTTAAACGGTTCAAATAACCACCTGGCGGGGCCGGTGGCCGGCCAGTGGTCTTAACAAATCTCCATTTGCAGGCCAAGGACTATTTTTTTTAATCGACCCCTGGAATGCCTGGCTTGATAACCGAGCCAATCATTCCAGTGTTAAATTTTCAAAAATAATCTTCTCTTGGCCTGCAAATGGACATTCAATAAGCAAATATTTTGATTTACTTGACCAAGACCTGTGCTTATAGTGAAGCAAAGCAGAGGAAAATAGAAACAATCTTATGAGTGTCCATCAGCACGTCAGGAATATTCGAGCTAACTATTCGCAATCTCGCATGAGTGAAATTATTCCACAACCATTTATTAGTCATATGTGCCACGGGAGACTGGACACTGAGCTCCGGGACATCAATCACAAAATTAGATGAAACACTGAACAAAGAGCCAACAGTTTTATATACATTTTTTTACCCATCTTCAATAATCTTCTCATAATTCACACACGCACGCACACACACAAATTAAACATGAAATACTGTTCTTCATGATAACATTCATTATTGTGAAGTAAAACAATTACTTTAAAAAATATCACTCTAAACTGGTTTTTTATATCAAGTTACCAGTTTCTACAAATGTATTCACAGTAATAAGTACCAAAAATCGCAATACAGATATATGCTTAATGACCATAGTCCCTTTGATGCCTATACATCTACAGATGTAGGTTACATTGAAGACCCAGAATACAACTGTACTGCTGACAGATGCCTTTGCGGTTCAACTGTACTGCTACGGTGTACAAGGTGCCTTGGCGGCAACTGCACTGCTGCAAGGTGCCTTGGCGGCAACTGTACTGCTGCAAGGTGCCTTGGCGGCAACTGTACTGCTGCAAGGTGCCTTGGTGGAAATTGTACTGCTGAAATGTGACTTGGCGGTAAGCCGGCAACTGTACTGCTTACAGGTGCCTTTGCGCCCATAGTTTATGTTATATAGACCACAGAGATACTCCACCATGGTCACATAAAACTTGAGGCGGAGTCATGATGGCTCCATGTTTCTAGTCCTGTACTACACAGCAACTGGTATGGGAGTATTACTTGGAACTTCATATGGACCTTATGAGGACTGCATGTCTAAGTGTTCTATAAGTGCATCCTGAAATTCTCGATGCATTTTTGTTTCTTTCTCAGCCTGAGTTGCGATGTTAATCTGCATCTTACGCCAGCGGTTGATGACAATAGGGCTTATATCATATTCGAATCCAGCCTTAGTGTTGCCAAGAATCTCTGCGTACTTGATGACTTTTACTTTAAATGAAGCCGAGTGAGTCCTACGTGGTCGTCTTCGATTTGAGAATGTTGAGAAAACGTGGGTGGCATCCCCGTAACGGGCACTCATCCCTGCAAAGATACAGTGAAAAACAGACTTGAGTGACGAGTTCTCCAAGGTGTTCTCAATAAAATATGCAAAGATACCTCGCCAGAGAATGCCACTAACAATGCACAAAATCAAGATGGTTAAAGATGATTACCTAAATAAACATGGTGGGTTTTTTTCACGTGATACAGACAAGTCTATCTAATTTGATCATGGTCTAATACTGATAGCCATTAGTTGTGCTTCAAGTTGGGCCTTTCTTTTGAAGTCTAGCTTTAACCTCTTCCACTGACTAATTAAGTCTGCATTAATATCATAATGTAATGCAGCATTAGAAGTGCCATATTTCTCCGCAAAATCAATCACTTCCAGCTTAAATTGTGGTGTGTGATATCGTCTGCTGCGTCTCCCTGTATATGTACTAGGGATCCTACGTGTAGTACCCACAGGAAGTGGGAAAGCCACTGAAAAGACAAAGGAAAATAGCTGCAATTTGCGCACTACTGTCAGCATTCAAGTCAAACTGATGAATAACCATTATCCACTACAGCAAAAGCTTTCCAAACTGAATCAAAATATATCTGCTGGGCATAATTTAGAATTTGATATTTGCATAGTATGTATTGCTACGCAAACTATAAATTGTATAGCTGTCTCCAAAAATGTATAGCAATCAACTCTTTTCACTGCTAAATTCCCTGTATCTCAATCTCAGAGCAAACAAACAGGAAAGCTGTTTGATATTTTGAAATTAATATGACTGGAAGCCATTGCTTAGGCAGCAATGGCTTCCAGTTATATTAATTTCAAAATATTCAACAAACTATGGTATATATTGTAAAGAATTTACTTTTTCAGGGGTTTCAAGGGTTAATGATAGAACTTTGAAAATAAATGATAAATTGCAATGGCGTCAAATTTTGCATAGCAGATTCAGCTTTGCATGTTGCAGAGTGTATAGTAACTGCGTAAATATGTGTAGCAAATTGAGATGCGATACCAGATAAATTATGCCCTGATCTGCTCAGCACCGGATTCAATTCGCTTGAGATCATAGCGGTCACTCAAGCCATCTGCCAAAAACATCCATTCAAACACAGAAAAATGATTTATACAACCTACAGTGGAATTACTGGCTTAGTACAGTTTCTCGCCGCCGTACCGTATACCTCAAACCATGATCGCGTGAGTGAAATTATTACCTGGGACAGTATAAATATTGTATATATTTTTTAATTAGCATGGTTTATAAAATCTAAATTAATCCTAAATTTGACTATAAATGGCGTCGCGATAATATATAAATCACGTGATATTGCTTGCTCTCCTGTTTTTGGAGGCGAGAGGTAGTGCGTTCACAAATGTGATAGCTAAATGAGACGGTGTACATGCTTTAGCAAGCAAGGTGAACTATCCGAGATATTTCTGAAGGCTAACTATTATTAATAAAATATATAAATCACGTGATATTGCTCGCTCTCCTGATTTTGGAGCCGAGGTGTGTTCACAAATGTGATAGCTAAATGAGACGGTATACACGCTTTAGCCTGCATGGTGAACTATCCGATATGTTTCTGAAGGCTAACTATTATTAGTAAACGGGTAGTCGGTAAATGCGGATCAGATCTAAACATTAGATATCTATGGATCTAAAGCGCATTCCTAACATCATGTGATTTGTACATTTTCACAAAGACCACATGAAATGTCAAATTTTTGGTGTAATAAACGATGATTATAACAGAGCACACAATATTTAGGTTGTCCAATGCAATAATTTGATTCCCGTAATGATGGGCATTAATGATGATACATTAAGCCAAGGTGTAAGGGCTTAAAAATTTAGACCAGGAAATTGTGTCCTATTTCCGTGTTATTAACATTAACGTTTTTTAAGTATCTTGGCGACTGGATTTAGTTTTTGTTGAAATTTACCAATTATAAGTCATATTTGGTTAAAACCGATATGAAAACTCATAGTGGAACCGATATGTCTACATAAGCCAAACCGTACAGTTCAACTCAACCCAAGACCAATTCACCCCGTGAATTCATATACCATAAAATAGGCTATACGATATATCGAAATATCACGATTTTCTCACCGCGATACATTCTAGGACAATATCGTGCAAGCCTACTTAAGATCGAGCGATCCCAACACGGATGTGGTGTGGGTGGAGCTTAGATTGACATGGGTGGGGCATAGCTAAACGTGGAACGGTCAATTGTCAATAACTAATACTTGTTAATAATATCTATAAGATTAGCAATTTCTGTACAATCTGTACAGATAACACCGGCGATCATATTTTCCGGAATGATAGATTTTATAATAGATGGGCCTGGAAAATGATGGTATTAAGGCTAATTTGTGGTGAATAACTTTTGTAATGTGACATCCACACTCATTCATTGTTAAATCTGACAGGGGTCCCCGCACTTTATCAAAACAAAATTCCCTGACTTTTCCCTGATATTTCCACACGCATGCAGACACACACACAGCAGAGATTTCCAAAATTCCATGACAAATATTTCTACTTTAACAAGGTTGTTGGGAAATCAAAATGTGGTCATATTGTGATTTCAGCAAAGCAACTAAGATACTGATAATATATACAACAGATTTGTATGTAGCCTGTGATACAATAATTTCTATTTATTTACATTTTCTGTCAATGGGCACAACTTGGACACATGACACAAGACGCACATATGACAAACTGGCAAATGTGAACCCGCTATTGGGTCAAGTTCCGAGTTTTCCCCGATTTCTGGTGTTTTTTCAAATTCCCCGAGTTCTCCATAACTGGAAAAATGGATTCATTTTCAAGGTTTTCCCTGATTTCCTTTGGCTGGGATCCCTGTCTGAGCACACAGCATTATAATTCTATTCATCTTTCCAGAGTATCCACACATTCTATGACGTCATAATGAACTGCGTGATGTGTACAATGACGTCGATAAGTACGTCACGAACGCATATTTGAAGACGGTCTATGCGTTGTTGTACAAACTGTTTGCTTTTACTATTTAATAAATATTCTGTTGAATATTTTGAAACTAATTTGACTGGGCGCTGTTGCTGTCATAGGCGTTGCTGCCATAGGCAGCAACAGCACCCAGTCAAATTAGTTACGAAATATTCAACAGCTTCCAAGTAGTTTTCAGGAAATTGATAGCTAGGGCATTTGGGGATCGATTAATCCCAACACGGCGAGGTGTGGGTGGAGGAGCTGGAAAGGTCCGTTCATGCATCACTGTTGTGTAAGTCATTGTTTAATACTTTACTCCTAAATTTTGTTCAGGAAATTTTTTTTATATTTTCATATTAAATGTCCATTTGCAGAGCAAGAGAAATTACTATCGAGTCAGTCATTCCAGTGAGAAATTTTCAAAAATAGTTAGACTCAGGATACGGCAGTTGCTGTCATGTGTGTTAAAGAATTAATGTCTATTGTTACACTCTAATAGGAACCGTAGTCCCAGATATGATAAAACAATTTTTATTCATTGCTCGTCTCTGTCTCCAGTCTCGAAACTCGTATCCAGCGATCTCGACGCATCAGTGTTGTAGGACAAAGTTCTTTACACTGATGTCTGTTCCTTTTTAGATAGTTCTTTCATATATACCAGTCGAGCATGCTCTTCTGTTTCAACCTGTTTAATAATCATATGTTTTGCCGAACGCCATCGGCTGATTAAACAGCGATTAATATGAAACTGCTTATGTGCTTGTTCGCGTCCGTATATCTCCGATGCTTCTATAACTTGAAGTTTAAATTTTGCCGTGTGCTGTCGTCTTTGAGTTTGTGGTGCATATGGTAATGCTGAAAATCGGTAGACAGGAGCAGTGAATCCTGCAATAACATGAAGAATGGGAACTTCATTAGTTGGGTCAATTTTCTTTTTATTACTCAAAATTACCATTGCTTCAATTCAGTTCAAGAAGTATACCTAAAACTTATTACTAGCATGTATGAGACCTTTATATACAATTTAGTCAGAAATTAAAACACAATATCAAATTAAAACTTACAATTAATTAACCCTTAAGTAGTCAAGATGGCCAAAGCCGGCCTCTGCCGTGGTCTTGAGGAATGTCCATTTGCAGCAGACTATTTTTGAAAATTTACCACTGGAATGCCCGGCTCGATAACCGAGCCAGTCATTCCAGTTGTAAATCTTTAAAAAAAATAGTCCTCTCTTGACATGCAAATGTTAATCCAAAATACACTCATATGTGCTCGAGAATGTCAATCTTTGATTGCAAGATGGTTTTCTTAATCAATCTCGATGTTGTGTTCAAATTAGTATCAAATCTGGTGTAGCAGCCAGAAACACATTACCTACTTTATGTTGACAATAATTTGACTGAATGCCAATTATTGTCAAAATATATAAAAGCTTTCTCGTATTGTCTCCTGGAAATTGACACACTTTCTCTGAACAGCGTTGAAATACATACTGTCAAATGTACTGCCGTGAATACGTCCTGCATTCTTACGCTTCCAGAGCTGGCGGACAAATGACTATTTGCACGTGCAAGCAGGTTGGTTTTGTACAGACAATAGACTAAACGAATATGGCGTCCAATAGTTACAACGATTATGGAGTCGGGGCATTGCATGCCGGGTAGATTTGCATGCTGGGTAAATTGAACAGAAATCAACAGGCATCTCATTTCTCACGCAAGTGTATATATTTAACAGGCCACAAGAACTTTAAGTGATTTGAGTTGTACTGTACTCAGTGTACTGTGTCCTTGCACACCATAAATGGAAGAAGGGTTGACGATAGAGGGATCGGATCCGTCATCAAGGTATATGATGACATAATTCAATTACGTAACATGTAGGCTGACTTCACAATTTTAACAATATAGAATTCTCCCCGAGCATGAGGCTGGTAAAGTCTGTCAAGTGCTCAAATTGTATGTGTTTAATGGATTTACAAGTTAATAAACATTCTGTTAATATTTTGAAACTAATTTGAACGGGAGCTATTGATGCCATAGGCAGCAACATCTCCAGTCAAATTAGTTTCAAAATATTTAACAATTTACCTGTATACATGTAGATACCTTGAAATTGCGATTCTGGGAATTAAATCGAGTTAAATCGCTCACAAGCGCATAGCATGTTGGGCGGATCTTAGCAAGAGATGGCTGGGGTACAGCTAACGCTGGATTCATAAAATGCACTAACAAAATGGTTGTTACTGGAACACAACTAAGTATCTTTGAATTCAGTAGAAATGCAACAAACATCTGGTATCTACCGGCATCGAATGACCTAGTTCTATGTCCCTAGCACATATTAATAGTACTCCATTAGTGAGTCGTATGATAAATCTGTAGTTTAGTCCTGTAAAGATCAGTCAAGCGTGACAAAATGACCTCCACAGTCATCTAAAGAAATAGTCATTTGCAGATCAAGAAAGCTCCTTTTTTAAATGCTCCAATGGAATGCCTGGCTTAATAAGCGAGCCAGTAACTCTATAATGGTAAATATTTAAAAGCTGTCTTCCCTTGGCCTGCAATTAATATGTGTCCATTCACTGTGATATACTAACAAATTAAACCTCGAATTTGTTCAAGAAAATTTTTTCTCATGGAAAATGTCTATTTTGCAGACCAAGAGAACTGTTTTTGAAAATTTACCACTTGAATGACTGGCTCAGTTATTGAGCCAGTCATTCAAGTGGTAAATTTTTTTAAATAGTCTTCTCTTAGTCTGCGAATGGACATTTCTCAAGACCACTGCGGAAACTGTTTTGGCGGATATAAGTGTGAAACACTTAAATAAAGAAACAATACTAGAAACAACCAATTTCTTTTATTTTTTATAGAAAGTTTTATTGAGTAATGATTACACTTCAAATGCATGTATTTTATATATATATATATATATATATATATATATATATATATATATATATATATATATATATATATTTTGAAACAACCAATTCAATAAATTGAGTCTAAATAAAACATGCAGGTTACACAGTAAAACCTTGTATTCAGACCACCTCCGTAACAGTACCAGCCTTACTATCAAGGCCGCTTATGGCATGGCGCAACCGTCAATTGTATTTCTTTAAACACTAGTTCTATAAATCATCTTTAATATTAAACAAAATTTTAATTATTATTATTTAGTCAAAACATTTAAAATACTTTAAACCTCAATTCGGTTTAAGAAAATTTACATTTTTTCATAGAATATAACCACTTGGCAGAGTAAAAAGATTATTTTTTTAATCTATCAGTGGAATGACTGGTTCGTTTATCGAGCTAGTCATTGTCGTGGTAAATTTCGAAAAATAGTCTTCTCTTAGTCTGCAAATGGACGTTTCCCAAAAACACTGCTGAAACAATTTTTTGCCAGCTTCAGTGTTAAAGGGTTAAACATTTTAACTATACAGGCCAGATCATATATATTATAGACAAATCTGCTAACATCTAACTGCCCCTGTAGCTCTCAAAATATGACATACAACTCATACATCATGCTATTTAACTATAAACACGCACGACATACCATAGGCGAGACCGTGGCAGCTTAATTTGACAGACAGACAGGCCAACAGATGCATACTAGTAAAGCCGTTTAATAATTTAATATTTTGAAATTAATTTGACTGTAAGCTGTTATTGATAACACAACAAGACGCCAACGGGGACTGTATCGCTCACCAGGAACATAGACAGTACCACTCACCCTCTTCTTGGAATGCAATGCATATATCTCCTATCTTTCTGGCTTGACAGTAACAATTTCACATATACTATTAAGTATTCTGAAATGGAAACAAACATTACTCTATCCACAGATTATCTAATCTTGTACAAGTCTCGCCATTGTCATGCGCCGCTTATATGAGCAACGCTTTCTGAGCCTTCCAACAATTAATAACTTGACATGAAACATTGAATTTACGGTGAGCGGACGAAGTTTTGAATGTTTCAGCATACTGTATAACTTTCAACTTGAATCCTAACATAAATGCCCTCACTGATCTCCTTCGACATGACCCATTTCCATCTGAAAATGAGTATGGGTTCGCCTTTAATGATTTGTCAATTAATCATGATAAATTACTCACACTATCCTAGTGGAATATATATTCCATCACAAAAAATAACGAATTCATCACTAAAAGCACTGCATCAACACGTTAACCCTCGAATTTATTCATGAAAACTTTTTTTCTCATAGAAAATGTCCAATTGCAGACCAAGAAGACTATTTTTGAAAATTTAACAATGGAATGACTGGCTCGGTTATCGAGCCCGTCATTCCAGTGGTAAATTTTCAAGTCTTCTTTTGGTCTACAGATGGACATTTCTCAAGATCACTACAAAAGCCATATATGGCGGGTATGCGCATTGTTATACAGTTAATCAGTATAAATCACTTACACTATGCTAAATCTAAAATGAAACATATTCCATCACCGAGAATAACAAATTCGTCGCCAAAAGCACTGCATTATACACATGTACAACGGTCAAATTAGTTACAAAATATTCAACAGCTTCCTTGTATAGTTTTCAGGAAATTGATAGCTAGGGTATTTGGAGATCGATCAATCCCAACACGGCGAGGTGTGGGTGGAGCTTAGCTAGTGATGGGCGGGGCATAGCTAAAAATGGAAAGGTCCACTGCTACTGTAAGTATGTTTCTTTGTCTGAAGTGAACACTCTGGTACATCTCTCACCATTGTCATGGGCCGCTTGCCTGAGTAACGGTTTCTTAACTTTCCACCGATTAATCACTTGCGTAGAAATATTGAATTCACGGTGAGCAGCTGGTGTTCCGAATGTTTCAGCATACTGTATAACTTTCAACTTGTATCCTATTGTAAATCTCCTCAGTGATCGACATTGTGGTACGAAATATGACCAGTTTGCACCTGAAAATGAGGATCAATTCGCCTTTAATAATTTGTCAATATAAATTATTCATACCACGGCGACCATGCTAAGTGAAATACATTCAGTCACAAAAATTAACAAATGACACACTATACAGTAGAGTCCATAAAGAAAAACATCTTAATTAGCTAGTAAGTAGAATTTTTAACAGTGCAAGAAATGTTCTGTTGAATATTTTTGAACAATTTGACTGGAAGTAATTGCTGCAATGGCTTCCAATTCCATTAAGTTCAAACCAGAACAAATTTGTCCAAGACCCACATCGTTGATATTTTTCCGTTGGACCGCCTTAATCGTGTCTATTTTGGAGACAATGTTGCTGAAAGTTGTTGCAGTTGCATTTTAGTTTGCGACTGCAAAATTAGCATACGTCTTCAGGACCCCACAGACAACCATCAACACAAGTGAGGAAAAAAATCACTACATTAGTTATTGAAAAATGCTTCAAAAATGTCTATTTTGAAAACGATGTTACTGACAGAATTTGAATTTTTACTCGCCGGAATAAAGGGAGGTTTCAGTGAAATCTCACTTTTAAGATATTCTATCCCTTTTCAATGATCTAAGAATTTCAATGAAGCCCAATGCATTTTAAAAAGATATGCATAAATTACAAAGTAATATAGAACAAGTTTTATATTATTAAACTCTAATACTAATGGAGGAATCCAGTTTTAGCTATGCCCCACCCATCTTTAGCTAAGCTCCATCCACACTTTGCCATCCTTGACCTCACTGACTATTAATTTCCAGAAAACTATACAGGTAAGCTGTTGAGTATTTTAAACTACTTTGACAGCGCCCAGTCAAATTCATTTCCAAATATTCAACAGCATGATTATTAAATAGTAGATTGTTCGTGACAAACGTAGCTATGTCATTCATGACGTACGTACGTGATTATGGCATCATCCTATGTGTCATGAGGTTGATTATGACATCATACGATTGATCAACAAACTGGAATCCTTCATTGTTCTTACTTACAATAAATTACTGATGAATGGGAATTAACACTTATATACTCAAGCTGTGAATTAAATCTTGGTCAAGCGTGCCAAAACAGGTCTCTCTGTAGTGATCTTGAGGAATGTCCCTTTGCAGACCAAGAGAAGAATATTTTTGAAAATATATCATTGGAATGCCTGGCTCAATAATTGAACCAGTCATTCCAGTGGTAAATTTTCAAGAATAGTTTTCTCTTGGCCTGCAAATGGACATTCACTAAGTACAAGATCTGATTTTGTTGACCAATCATGAACATTAACCGTCCGACTGCCGAGTTTCTGCAGACAACATATTCCAAGGGCTATATCTCTGGACCTACTAAATATTTTGAAAACAATTTGACTGAAAGTCGGTGGTGGCTAAGCCAGCAACAACTTTCAGTCAAATTGTTTTCAAAATATTTAGCAAATCAGTTTTTGCGGATTGAAATTATGGCTAGCAGCAGCGAAAACTTTAAAGGGTCAAAGACACGAATAAATAACAAAATTATTTCTAACTAAATTTTCTTTTTTTAATACTAAAAAGCAAGAATTGATCTTTAGAATAAATTACTGAATTAACTAAGTACAGTATTCCTCTGCAACGAATCCGCTCATTCTAGATACTCATTAACTACTAGTCGCTTCTTAAATCATTTAAGAAGCGACAGTAGTAGTTAATGAGTATATAGAATGAGAAAAATCTAATGATTCCACACCAGTACTACTTTTAGACTACGCCCGTAACACGATAAACACACTAGATCGACATTGGAATTACTACGTGATGCATGTTCCAGATTTCAGTATTACTATGTATCCTTTGTCAATAGACTCGAAAAGAGGCTCAGACTATCACCATCATTCTTCTTATGAACTTTCCAGCGGTTAATCACTCGTACACAAACGTTAAATTTCCTAGATGCCGCCGTTGTTCCATATTCCTCAGCATATGCGACTACCCTTGTCTTGAATTCTGTTGAGAATCGTCTTCGAGTTCCCGAAAACCAAGCACGTAAGTTATTGCCTGAAATAATGAGGACAATTCCCACTTAGTATGTAGAAACGAATTCACATCAAACTATAATTGTTAGACAACATTTTATCACAAATAGAATATTTAAATGTCAGTCGTGTTGAATTTCTAGAGACTACATTTTCCATGGGATTTAACTCTGGATATACTGAATATTTTGAAAAACAATTTGACTGAAAGTTGTGGTGGCTAAGCAACCAACAAATTTCAGTCAAACTGCTTTCAAAATATTCCGCAGATTCAGAGTTATTGCCCATTGAAATTATTGTCTGATGGTTTGCAGCTGAGCCAGACGGTTAAATACTAACAAGAGGCCCAAGGGGCCTGTATCGCTCACCTGCATCATAGACATTTCAACCAGAAAGGTCATCAACAATAAGTAGAACCCTACAGAGTTGAGCAGAATAATAACAAGAAAACAGAAGCCATGTTTCTTTGTGTATCAACTACTTTTGAACAAAACTTAACGGCCCTTAGTCCCTTATCATATCTCCCAAATTTCGGCCCAATCCGTTCAACGATTCTGGATACAAAGTTGTTTTCGCAAAAACTAGGTCATCCAAGATGGCCACCAAGCCAATGGAACAATCAGGTTCTCTTGAACAAATTGGTTCTCCTCCTGCATTAGATGATGTTTCATGAGTTTTGAATCAACCCGCAAGCCGTTTCAGAGATTTTTAGACATTTCTAAAAATTGTCTGGTTTAGCCGGTGGCCATCTTGGATTTCGGCTGATCAGCTTCGTTTGAACAAACTTAGACCTCTATGCCCCAAGGCTGCATTCTGCCAAATATAATTGAAATCGGCCCAGTGGTTCTTAAGAAGCCGTTTAAAGAATTCCCCATTGCTTATTATGGGCCCATTGCTTTACTATGGGAGCCTATGGCAGGAAAACAAACCAAGATGGCAGTCAAACCGTTTATCCAACAATCTCGAAAGAGGCATATTTGAACTCGCCACCCTGATAAGCAAAATACAGCAATTTTCGCCATCAAAATACATCAAATACAAAAAAGCCAATATAACAAAAAGCAAAATTTTGATTGGTTGATGCCGGCCATGTTTTTTAGCGTACGAACTTCCTTTGAAAAATTTGAATGGCCCTTGGTCCCTAAGCATATTTACCAAATTTCAGCACTATCCCTTCAGCGGTTCGGGAGATGTCGTTTTCGCGAAAACTACGTCATCCAAGATGGCTACCAAGCAAATAGGCCAATCAGGTTGCCATGAATAAACTTGGGTCTAACGTTGCCATAGATGATGTGTTATGAGTTTTGAATCAATTCCTCCAGCGGTTTCGGAGATTTTTTAAAGTGGTTCTAAAAATCGTCCCTTTTGGCCATCTTGGATTTTGACCGATCTGCTTCGTTTGAACAAACTTAGATCTCTATGCCCTATGAATGCTTCCTCCAAAATATAATTGAAATTGGCCCAGTGGTTCTTGAGAAGAAGTCGTTTAAAGAATTCCCCATTGCTTTACTATGGGCCCATTGCTTTACTATGGGAGCCGATGGCGGGAAAACAAACCAAGATGGCAGCCAAACCATTTAACCGACAGTCTCGAAAGTGGCATATTTGAACTCGCCACACTGATAAGCATAGATAAAGCAATTTTCACCATCAAAGTACATTAAATACAAAAAAGCCAATATGACCAACAAACGCTAAATTTTGATTGGTTGATGGCGGCCATGTTTTTTTAACGTACGAACTTCCATTGAACAAACTTGAATGGACCTTGGTCCCTAAGCATATTTACCAAATTTCAGGTCTATCCCTTCAGCGGTTCGGGAGAATTGTTTTCGCGAAAACTAAGTCATCCAAGATGGCCACCAGGCAAATCGTCCAATTAGGTTGCCTTGAACAAACTTGGGCCTACCGTTGCACTAGATGATGTGTTATGAGTTTTGAATCAATTCCTCCAGCGGTTTCGGAGATTTTTAAATGTTTCTAAAAATCGGATATTTTGGCTGGTGGCCATCTTGGATTTTGGCCGATCGGCTTCGTTTGAACAAACTTGAATCGCTATGCCCTAGGCATGCTTCCTGCCAAATATAATTGAAATCGGCTCAGTGGTTCTCGAGAAGTCGTTTAAAGAAAAAGTTGGTGGACGGATGGTCGCCACGGCATAAGCTCACTATAGCTAATAAATACATACATTGAATGAATAAACTTCTTGAGCTAAAAATAGGACATTATTAGGTAAGAATCGGACAGAAGATTGTTGGTGGCCAACTTCATTTAGCAGGTCATCTGCGAAACAAACGGCGAATGCAACACTCACTCTATGGGCTAAGACGAACACAGTTTGTTCCGATGAAGCTGACTTGTCAATTTGTGCGATGGCAATCTTTGATAATCCCGTTCTGACAAAACTAAATCTTCAGGATGAAACGGTTAAAACCAGAACATTATGAATAAAAGAGTAAATGGACATTTAAGTTAATAGTAGAAAATATAGCCGCCAATGACAAGTCAAAATTGACTATTTGTTTAAGCTCGCTTTTGACTGATTGGACTGGCCATCCAACAGATACAATAAATCAAATTGCCACACAAAATTAGCATCACAATTTAATTTCGCGTGCAAAGCCACTCTTATTTTCTATGCTTATTAAATAACCCTTTAACCGTCAATCCTGCTAAAATTGGCCTCTGCAGTAGGACAGACAAATTCCCATTTGCAAGGCAAGAGAAAAAGGTTTTTTTAATTTTACCACTGGAATGACTGGCTCGATAAACGAGCCAAACGAGCCAGTCAGTCATTCCAGTGGTATATTTTCAAAAGCAACCTGTCAATCTTCTTAACAAATCTTGACCATCAAACAGTTAACTTGCACTATCCTTTAATAAACCTAATAATGTTTCAGCAGTACTGCTTGGAGATGGCTTCGTAACTCTGTTTACACTATCAACACCGGCACTACCACGAGACATGTGCATGGTATGAGAAGCTCCATGTTCTGGATTAAACAATCCCTGACCAGACCACCTTTCATCCATTGCTGGGTGTCTCATAAACATCCTCCGCATATTCTTCTTCGCTTTCCACCGGTTAATCACTTGTGTACTAATGTCAAATTTCCTATGTGCAGCTGTTGTTCCGTGATCCTCAGCATATGTGACAACTGCGGTCTTAAATTCCGTAGAGAATTGTCTTCGATTTCGTGGAAACCAATGAGGCATATTCGCGCCTGAAAGAATGAGGATAATTCCCACTTAGTAGTGTATAAATAAATATCCAAACTATAAGTTGGTAGCCAGTCAGGGACAGATCTGACTTTGGCAAGGTGATAACCAATAGATTAGACAAATACCATTTTTGTTAGCCAAAAATTAAATATTTTACCCACATCTTTATTTCAATGTCAATTATGTACATATTTGCAGTCAGTCATCATCAGTTAATACTATCGATTTTACAGTCCAGATACAATAGGGTCTTAATATAAAAGAAATGTGTTGAATATTTTGAAACTAATATGAGTGAAAGCAGTTGCTGCCTTAATCAAATTAATTTTAATCATTAGCCAATTCTGCTTTTCGCTTTACTAGCATTTAGCTAATTGGCTAATGGGTAGATCAGTCACTGACAGTAATTTATCAAGTAGTTTAGATGTTAAGTCTTCGTAATTCACACAGTGAACAGGTCTGGCTTCAACTGAACTGGACATGGGTTTCTTTACCACGTGTTTGATAAGCACAAAAGATTCTGCATGTAAGTAGAAACATGATCACAAATATATATATCATGATTCTACACTTTCTGGATAGATATATTAAGATAGCAACACATTGGGGGAGGGGGGGGGGGGGGAGTTAAGTTGGCAGACTTAATTGCAGGTAGGTAGGAACCACAAATAACCAAAATTCCTTGTACGCCGTTGTTCTCTAGAATAATCAGTTACAAGGGGTTACACACTAATGGTTTTCTAAATATTCACAAGTTATTTAACCCGTTAGTGGTCACGATTGGTCAAGAAAAATAAAATCTCCGTTTAATGAATGTCCATTTACATTGTAATACATTAAAAAATGTATCATTAAAATGACTGGCTAGATATTGAGCCAGTCATTGCTGTTGTAAATTTTCAAAAATATACTTCTCTTAACCGGCAAATCACTCAGGACTTCAGGAATACTGGTTTGGGCCCGCGTAACTATAAACGGGTAAACAACAGCATGCAGTAACTAGCACGCACCGCATACATGTACACATTGACCCTTTAACACTCACGCCGGATAAAAACAAACTGCATTCCAGTTGTCTTGAGAAACGTTCAGTTGCAGTCCGAGATTATTTTTGAAAATTTACCACTTGAATGACTAGCTCTATAACCGAACCAGTCGTTCCAGTGGTAAATTCTCAAAAATAGATTTCACTTGGCCCGCCAATGGACATTTTCTATGAGAAAATTTAAATATTCTTTACTAAATTCTAGGCTTAGAGTTAAAATATCTAGCAAGTAGCCGATGGCACAGTGTCAAAGAGGTAAAGAATACCCTACTGATTTGAACGTTGTTACTCTTTTAACCAGTTTTTAAGTATTATAACATGTAGTCATTACCATTCTATTACAAATCAATAATTCAGTCCATCGTAGTGTCATGTACAATTACGGGGGCGGCTCTGAGGATAATTAACTTCCGCTTTAGAATATCTCGTACAGTTTCACGTGCGATATACTGTGACCATAATTGACTAAATGTTTTAGCAATCATATCTTGCGACGCTCCTGGAAAACTGTCCTTGAAACGGCATATTTCCTGTTTTTGAGACAGTGATAATCTTCTCCGAAGAACAGACCCGGACACTGTAATCAATAAAAGGGAAATCATCGTCAGCCCATTTTCAAAATTTGAAATGATTATAATTTCAATCTTATTAGTTTCTAGCAATCGCACAATAATGTATACCATAAGCTAGGATAAACTACATTTAATTTCAATGACATATATCAGGGAAAATCTATTATAATGACAACACTACAGAGGTACAATATGTAACGGCTAACAGAATTCTAGTTATGCAAACAACTAAAAAACTAATTTTTAACCATTTAATGGTGATACCGGCTAAAACCCGCCTCTGGTAGGGTCTTGTGGAATGTCCATTTAAGGGGAAAGAGAATACAATTTTTGAAAATTTACTACTGGAATGACTGGCTCGATAACCGAACCATCATTCGTGATACATTTTCAAAAATTGTATTCTCTTGCCCTGTAAATGCACATTTACTTGCCCATATTTGACCATTAACACTCATATCAGCTAAAAATGGCCTCTGCAGTGGTCTTCAGAAATGTCCATTTGCAGACCAAGACAAGACTATTTTTTTTTAATTTATCACTGGAATGACTGGCTCGATAATAGAGCCAATCATTCCAGTGAAAGTTTCCAAAAATAATCTTCTCGTCTGCAAATGGACATTTTCTGTGAGAAAATTAAAATGTTCTTGAAAACATTTAAGGGTTAAATGATTTAATTGTCATGCTCTGTACCGATTGTGTGAAAAGAACATGGAAATTGAAGAATCCGGTTTTAGCTATGCCCCGCCCTGCCCATCTGTCGCTAAATTTATCTAAGTTCCAACCATACTTTTCTCGTGTTGGGATCTATGGATCCATACAGTGAGCATGGATCCATCGATCCCAACATGAGGAAAGATTGCACGCACTCACTGAATCTCAATTTACAGCAAATCATACAGGTAAGCTGGTGGATATTTTGAAACTAATTCGACTTGGTGCTGTTGCAACCTATGGCAGCAAAAGCACCCGGTCAAATTATTTTCAAAGTATTCAACAGAATGTGTATTAAATAGTAAAGACATACAATTCATACAACTTGACAGACTATTAAGTTTTATAACGGACTAAAGCACGTCATTCTTGACATAATTGATTATGGCATCAGCCTACATGTGATGTTCTTGATTATGACATCATATGATTGACTGAGAAACAGGATTCCCCCGTTATTTACTTGGTAAAATATAATCTAGACATGTAGTTATAAAGTTGTTGAATAGTGAGTCGCTGCCAAAATCTTTCCTTGATATTAACAGCTGGTATGTGGCTGGTTTTCTTAAAATTCAAAAATATTCATGAGACTAACCTCACAACGAAGTCATTTTGGTCACAGGTGTGCTTGGATATGAAATTATATTAAAGAAATAGTGAATGTTCATGCAGCATTCAGTCTTAGCTCTACATGTTTATATCCATCCACCTAGAAAAACAATTTCTTTATGAAAGGAAACATATAAAATGTTCATAAATACCATGAAATATTATTGCAGTTTATCGAAAAAATGACAAATCATTTTGTGGTTTTATTAATTTTCTGCTGATATGGCGAGTTCAAGATTTCAAAAGGGCCAGTATTATATCAAGGAACGTTTTTTCAAAATAACATTTTCTATACAATAACCGAGTGATTATAAGTAGCAGGAAAACTGTGAACATGGAAAAGATTAATTATCCATCGTTACTAAACATTTGTGCCAAGCCGAGGTTTAAATGTTCACTTTGTCCATTGTTCCAATCACAAATTGCTAGACAGACAGCCTCTTAGGTTAGACCATCCGTGAATTTGCATAGCGAATTAGGAAAAATTACTGCATTATTCAGTTTGGATAACAGCATTAACCCGTTAACACTTGAATTTGTTCAATAAAATTTCAATTTTCTCATAGAAAATGTCCATATGCAGACCAAGACTATTTTTGGAAATTTACCACTGGAATGACTGGCTCGTTTATCGAGCCAATCATCCCAGTGATAAATTTTCATAATTGGTCTTCTCTTGGTCTGCAAATGGACATTTATCAAGACCACTGCAGAAGCCGTTTGTTTTTTTGGCTGATATGAAGGTTAAAGGGTTAACCCTCGAGTTTGTAATTTCAATTTTCTCATAGAAAATGTCTATTTACAGACCAAGACTATTTTTTTTAATTTATGGTTATCGAGCCAGTTATTCTAGTGCTACATTTTCAAAAATAGTCCTCTTGGTCTGCAAATGGACATTTCTCATGTCCACTGAAGAAGCCGTTTTAACTGATATGAGTGTTAAAACGTTAAACTCAAGTTAATCCATGGATAACTTCAAATTCTCATACAGATTGATCTCTGGCATCACATTCCAAATAGCGCAGTCCGGCTCAGAAACACGTTAACATGTTTCTAAAACCAAAACATGTTAGTTAGTTATAGTACAATTTTGAACACTACTTCATGTTCTGATGAATATTTTGAATATAGTTGGTTTGGAAAATGTCTTTCAGTCCAGTTATGTCCAAAACATTCAACAGTATTACATTTTCCTTTTTGTTTGGGAAAAGTTAAGTTACTTCAGAGTCGGCATGTGCGATTATTGCTTCTAATGATCACGATCGATTATCTAAGAATAATCGCGATTGTCAACTCGATTAATCAGCCTGGATTCCAATTACACAGACGTAACAACAAATGAATATCAATGACGAAAGCTGTAATTTTGTTTAGAGGCCAAGGGAAGAATATTTTTGGAAATGTATCACGGCTAGTCATTCCAGTGAAACATTTTCAAAAAAATAGTCTTCTCTAGGCCTGCATATGGGCATGTATTTGCTGAGCAAAACATCAATTTGCGTAACTGATCGCATTAAAGAGTAGTTTAAATGTTACTAAGTAGGTTTTGAGATATTTCATGCAGTAGAAATTATTTATGATCATTCAAATATTTAATCATATTATAAACTAACAATTTAAAAAATAATCTCGATTTTTTATTTAATCACGTAATCGTGCAAGGCTATTACTGATAAGTAGTAGTACTGTATTAAACATGTCCTTCACGATTGTTTGAGGGCACCTATAATCAGAACTCCTATGTATACGGAGAGCGTCGGCTACGATAATACATTGAATTTTCCCCTGCCAGATATAAGTCTTTCCTTAGATTTAAGGATCTTACAAACAGTAGAAGCGCCAATACGTTTTGACCAAAGTTTATGAAAATGATCTACAATATTTTCAAGAGATGCTGCTGGATTATCTTCCTTGAATAGAATAATTTCACGTTTTTGAGCAAACGTTATCTGTTGTCTGCATGGGGTGAACAGTGGTCTTTGAAAAAGGCTGGATTGCAGGTCCAAGTGACCTGAAACATCAAGAAGAGATGGAATTTAGATTACATGCCATCATGCATGCCCTGTTCCTTCAAGCTAATTGACATTTCCAGTTTATCGATGTCATAATTAACTACGTGATGTGTAGGATGACATCATAATCAATTACAGCATGAATGACTCGATTTAGTCCGTCTTAAACGCTTAATAGTCTGACACGGTGCACGACTTGCATGTCTACGATTTAATAAACATTCTGTTGAATATTTTGATACTAATTTGACTGGCCGCTGTTGCTGCCATAGACAGCAACAACACTCAGTCAAATTAGTTTCAGGATATTCAACAGTTTACCTGTATACCGTAGTTTTCTGTAAATTGATAGTTAGGGCATTCGGGGATCTATCGATCCCATCACGAGTGAGGTGTGGGTGGAGCTTAGCTAGGGATGGGCGGGGCATAGCTAAAACTGAAAAGGTTCATTACCACTTTAACTGTCTGGATGCTGCGAGCTAACTGACAATAATTTTAATGGCCAATAACTCTGGACATGCTACAGATTTTGATAAGTATTTGACTGAAAGGTGTCGGTGGCTTGCAGCAACAACTCCCAGGCAAATTAGATTTAAAGTAGTCCATAAAATCTGGTGTGTCCCTGTGTGTTCTGGGGTTTAACTGATAATGGCAGATTGTAGACGTTGGAAAACATTGCCTATATTTAAAATTTTGCTAAGAAACAAGCCTTGACGATCAGCTCCCTAAAACTACCTAACGCTCTTGAACATGCTCAGGCCTGTGCTGTAATATTTCCAATGTTAACCCATAATAGGTTGCCTTATATGTTTTAAGGAGACATATGGTAACCTAAACCGTAGAAAGCTCATTGATGTCCATACTAAAATCAACAGATCAAAGTAACCCATTTCAGGTCCCCTAAAATAAATTAAGGCAACCTCATGGAGAACCTTTTCAACAGGTTACCATAACAGCACAGACTTGCATGCTTTATGGATCAATAGCGTGTAGATGAGATCTATCATAAGAGCAATGGAGGATTCTAGTTTATCCATCAATCATATGACATCATAATCAACTATGTGACATGTATGATGATGTCATAATCACTTAACTGATGTGTATGATGACGTCATAACCAATGTTCGTCATAAACACTTAATTGAGGACGGACTAAGCATTGTTGTACGATTTGTATGTCTTTACTATTTAGTAAACATGCTGTTCAATAGGCAGCAAAAGCACGCAGTTAAATAAGTTTCAAAATATTAAACAGCGTACCTGTATAGTTTTCTGGAAATTGATAGTCGGGGCACTCAGGGATCGATCGATCGATCGATCGATCGATCGATCGATCCCAACACAGGTGAAGATTAGCTAAAGATGGGTGGGGATAGCTAAAACTGTATTCTTCCCTTAAATTGGACATGGCTGGACATATTGCACCTAAATATCAAATCCCATCCAAATCAGCCACATAGTTTTCGAGACATTGACAAGAATCTCTGGACCACAAAGTTAAAATCAAAGTTCTGTAAATTCGCTTGATCCAGTTAACCGCTACACGTGTGTATAAGCATTCCTTCAAATAGCATGTTCAGAAAAGATTAACTCTGCGCTTTCTCACGAATTATTCATAAGTCTCCGCCTCGAACGGAGTATTTCACCGACTGTTGTTTTCGCGATGCGTTTCGACGATATACTAAAGAAAAAATCAACAATTTCCCTATGTGAAGAGTCAGGATTCTGTTCCTTGTATAAAATGATTTGTCTTTTCTCAGCATATGATAACTGCACGCGTGTCTTTCGGCGACCAAAGAATGCAAGCAGGTCCATATCGGCTGGAATTAAACGTAAAGCAAAATCAGATAGCGGTATATAATTTACAGAATTTAAATCTAACTTTCTAACACGCCAGCTTTTCTAACAACACATTGTTTGAGAACGCATGCTGTAATTGCACCAGATTTCAATCTGCTCTCAGTTATGAATTAGATGATGATCGTAGCTCTAAGTTAACCGTTTAATAGTCAAATTGGCCAAGACCGGAGCCTGAAGTAGTTTTGAGGTATGTCCATCTGCAGGTAAAGAAGCTTTTTTTAATTTTATTTATCACTACAATGACTGGCTCGATGATCGAGTCAGTGATTCCAATGGTAAATTTTCAAAAACTCTTCTATTTACCTGCAGATGGACATTTAAGAATAAGGAAATATTTTGATTTTCTTAACCAAATTTGATCCATAAAGAGTTAACACTGTCTGTATAATGTGTGCGCATCCCATGATGGTCACCTAAATATATCAAACACACTCTATATGGATTCAAATTACGGACTCAACGCCCGATATGTAAACCATTATACAATACACCACACAGATAAATATATCACAAAGCAAATTTATCCTAATACACAGGATTTCCTATACCCTCAGACTTATGATGGATCTCACAAAATAATTATTCAGCATGTCCTGGAATTCCTGTTTTAACTCTTACCACTCTGATGTCAAACTTTTAAATTTTCAAATTACATTAAAAGATGAACTGGTGTTAATTTTTCAATAAATTTGGTGCAAGATGGTGCTGTCATAGACACCAACATCGGCTCTCAAAATTGTTGAGAAGTGTACACCAGATTCTATGCTGTCAAACCAACAAAAAATAGAATTTTGACATCAGAGTGGTAAGGGTTAAAGGCCTGGACATTTTATTTTAAACAAAAACACATACATGTAAGAGTGGTTAACAGGGTTCAGATAGATAGATAGATAGATAGCATTTATATTGCGCTGAACTCCATGCGATTGCATGTTCTAAGCGCTATACATCTGATCCCCTGTTCATTTGGCAGTACAAGCACAGCAGCCACATACCACATACAGCACACAGAGAGCAATGTCATTGCATGTACCTATTTACACATAGGTAGACTGGAGCAACGCATAGCTAAGTGACTTTCCCAAGGACACACCGCGGTGAACCGGCAGGGAAGCGAACCTAGAGCTACAGTTCCTAACCACTCGCCCACCGCGCCTCATACAGCCATCAGATGTTTTCATTCAAGGACTTTTGGCGGGATTTTCAAGGGCCCAATACCTGGCTGGACATGGGGCAGGAAATGAAGGGCGAGCGCTTGGATGTGGAACCCCTTGACTATACAGGAATCCCCTGACAATCCAACTTATACCGGGTACCAAGATACTGCTAATGCAAGTTTTTATATTATACATAGCTAAAGCAGGCAACTCCTTATTTTGACTGATGATTCATAGCAACAATTTTGCACTCATTGAAAATAATCTGGCACGAAATGTTAAATTCAAATACTTTTCAATGCATTAAAGTAACTTTCAAGTACTTTTCAATAGAATTCTTAAATTTAAGGCTTTTCAAGGCACATGTTAAAATTCAAGTACTTTTCAGTTTCATGAACCCTGGGTTAAACTTCGCCACGTCACTGACGTCGTAATCAAATACACAACAGACCGGCTAATGTCACGATTAGGAATTCTTAATAGTCTGTCAGGTGCACGAATTGAATGTCTTTACTACTTAATAACTATTCTACTGAACATTTTGAAACTAATTTGATTGGGCGCTGTTGCTGTCACAGGCAGGTCAAGTCAAATCCCAAAACGGACAAAGCATGGGTGGGGCATATCTAAAACCGGATTCCTCCATTAATGAAAGCTCTGTCAACAAACACATATTGATACAGAGTATATCTCCCATCATCAGTCACAGTTACGGTCCTACAGCCTTGCAGTACTTTAGCTCTTTCCTTCTCTGAAGGGATAAATAGTAGGAAGAATTTTTACAGCCAGTGCTGTCTGCTGGGTATTGTGGTTATTGAGTGGCGAGGGGCTCCTTCAGGTATCTCCATACTTTCTCTAATGTTGAGATGGATAGTAATTCGCTTGAATGCTATATCTTAGCATGAGGGATTAACACTAGCCCCAGACTTGTAACAAGAGCACCGCTTAGCGGGGCTTAATACGGCTGTCTTTAATGAATTTTAGTCTTTTCAGAGTGTATAACTCTGGCAAATGTTGACAGACACTGGAAATCGATTTTCATATGTAGATTCAAGTCCCTGACATCTGGCCCGGGAAAAACTGTTTGACAAATTTTACTCCTTTCAAAGGGGAATAACTCACAAATACAGATGGATCTCACTGAAACAAAATTTTGAGAACTTCGTCTCCATCTACTATGTGCACTGGAGTAAAAATTTCAACTGTAGATTCAGAAGTTTTTGAAATACGGACATGAAATTTTTGACGCATTTTACACATTTCAGGGGGGATAACTCTGGAAAATATCGACAGATCTCAACAAAACGAAATCATGACATATGGTCTCCGCCTAATATGTGCACAGCAGCAAAAAATTCAAATGTAAGTTAAGAAGTTTTTGCGATATGGCCCGGACACAGATTTGCTAACAGATGGACAGACAGACATCATGCGCCATCATATAATACGACCCGTTTTTTTCAAAACCGGCATATAAAAATTGACCACGGCCAGTACAATCTATAACCAACAGGCCAGTGGGCTAGCAATAATTTTATATCTCAACCATTTATGTCAAGCCAGCCAAAAATTGTCTCTGCAGTGATCTTAGAAGTGTCTATTTGCGGACCACCAGAACTTTTTGAAAATTTATTAATGGAATAACTGGCTCGATAATTGAGGTAATCATTCCAGTAATAAATTTTTCATAAGTCTTTTGATATGCTAATGGACATTTTGTGTAAGAAAA
Organism: Chaetoderma sp. LZ-2023a; assembly: GCA_034401795.1. Classification (NCBI taxonomy): domain Eukaryota; kingdom Metazoa; phylum Mollusca; class Caudofoveata; order Chaetodermatida; family Chaetodermatidae; genus Chaetoderma; species Chaetoderma sp. LZ-2023a. Next base: position 30,907,651 of record CM067364.1, read on the forward strand.
TTTTCTTGAATAGATCTGATAATTAAAGGGTTTTAATTACACCAAGTTTCAAACAAAATAGAAGTGAGCCACACAAAATGTCATAAAACCAACATTCAGTAGCATTTAAATAAACAGTAGGTCTAGTAGAATCTAGTGATCCCCGTATTCTATCTTTTCCTACGTCAATAGCAAAGAAACTGGTGTACATTTTTCAACAATTTTGGTGGATGATGGTGTTGTCTACGACAGCACCATCTTCCACCAAATTTATTGAAAAACAAACACCAGTTCATCTTTTAATTTATTTTGAAAATTTCAAATTTTGACATCAGAGTGGTACGGGTTAATGCACTCATTCAGCTTTAACCCTTGAATTTGTTCAAAAAGTTTTCAACTTTCGTGTAATACATCGCTGCTGTCAGTAAAAATCACCCAACAAAGGATGATCCATGTTTGGTCATGTGCTAAGGATGCCAGCACACAGCCTTGGAAATAGCCTTACTAGGAGACAACAAATATAAAGTTAGAAGAGGATGTCATTGCATAAATATGCTAAGCATGCTGGGAGGTGACCTCAAGAAAACAGCACTCGGTACACTAAGCTCTAGAATGGATCCGAGGAAGTTAAAGATTTTAGCGGAGTAGTAACCAAGTAGTCACAAGTAAAGAAGGGCTGATTGCACCTGTAGGATGTGTCATGGTGCTATTAGGCCAGGTATAGGAAATTCTGTGTGAAGTTATATAGTATTGATATTAACCAGCATAAATTAGAATGTTCATAATTGTGACCAACTTAATCATATGAAATCAAGCGTGACGATTGTAGGAATATAGTGGACAGAGGACAATAGCCCAATTAATAGCCAGGACAATTAAAGTGACCCAGCCTGCAGTGTGGATATAATAAATCACAGTATTCCAAGACATGTATATGCTGAACTTTTATATATATATATATATATATATATATATATATATATATATATATATATATATATATATATATATATATATATATATATATATATATATATATATATATATATATATATATATATATATATATAATAACATACTTATGAAAATGCATGTTTATAATCCGTTAACCGTTTTCATTTTGAATTCCCATAAACATGATTTCAAGACATTGGCATAAGAAACCTGCATATTATTTTGGAAATAGTTTGACTGAAAGTTGTTGCTTCCTCAAGGAGAAACAACTTTTGCTTTGATTGTTTTCAAAATAGTCATCAGGATTTTCTGAATTTGTCAGAGTAAAATACAGTCACCACGTATACAGAATGAAAGTGGTTAATTATATTTTTCATTGAATTGCATAAATCTGGTATTCACAAAAGTACTATTAGTAAAAACTTGATTCTTTAAACAAATTATTAATGATTTTAGACATGTTCTGACTTTACTTTGAACATGTCTCTTGACTACCTTTTTGTTGACTCTAACGACTACTAGCTATAAAATGTGCATGAATTTGTATACGAGGGAGATAGTGAGTGAGAGAAACAGTGAGAGTCAGAGCTAGAGATAGAGAGATAGAATTAGATTGAGAGATAGAATTATACAGTCATACAGATAGATATAGAGATTCATAGACTTAGTATAGAGATAGTTTTCTACAGATAGATAATTAGGGTTTGTAACATTTACTATCACCAGTTGAACTTGAAGTAAAGTTTAGAATCATTAAACATTTAATATCAGTAATATGTGAAGAACGAGCTTGTTTATTGTTTATTAAACTGTGTTCACTCCCCGTCTCATCCTGAAGTGGAGCAGAGCTATTTCCACCCAGCTAATTCCCCGTATTCAGAAATAGGTGGAAAATATCCCAGTACCAAGCCCAGTAACAGATGTTTCAACTACAGGTACTACAGCCGCAGCACCCAGTAATCATATACACATATAATTTTACTCAGATAGCCTGAGCTCCGTCAACTACACTGATCTCTGGTGGGTCTCATTCATTCCGAAACTCGGCAAGATCTCACGGGATTAGCAAGCGTTATAAATCGGTTCCAAACTATTTCTATTTTCACGTAATGTGTTGGATGTAGTGTTGGGAATTGGTACCATTTTTGTGTTCGATGATTGGTTTTACATACTAACCGATGATCAATTAATGATTGATCGTAGCAGTTTCAAATTTTTACCCATTCTGAAATTTTGAATGCAATAAGTATTGCATGTTCATGGATATTTAGCCATAATAATTTAAGAAATAATCTGTTGAACATTTTGAAACTAATTTGATTGGAAGCTGTCGCTGCCTTAAGCAGCAACAACTTCCAGTCAAATAAGTTTCAAAACATTCAACAGGTTAGGGGTATGGTGGTTTTGACATTAGCATACTATTTCAGTGTTGAGAGGGTTAATGTCTTCGACTACGGACTCGTATGGAGTAATACTATGTTACATAGATGGAAAAATGAAATTAAAATGCTATTGCCATAAACAGGAATCCTCCTCTGCAGTTTTAATATCGTAAATCTATAAGCAGGCAAAACCAATTTCTGAAACCATGATTGATCTGTTGGTTGGACATGCAAACCAATCAATCATCGATCAAATCAATTAATTGGAACAACACTAGTTGGATTGTGTCTGGTAGGTCAACAATTCACAAAGAGCATCTTTCCGAATAGTCAGCATTATATGCGTATATGGACAACATAACTACACTTTCTTATAATAAATAGCCTTTTAATTATAAGTAGATTAATGTAACTCTAGCTAATGGAGCTTTCCAGTTTTAGCTATGCGCCACATCCCCTCCACCACGCCCCCACCCCCATTCCACCCACACTTCGCTTGCGTTGGGATCGATCGATCTCTGAACTTCCCGACTATCAGTTTCCAGAAAATTATACAGGTAAGCTGTTGAATATTTTGAAATTAATTTGACTGGGTACCAATGGCAGCAACATCGTCCAGTCTAATTAGTTTCCAAATAGTCAACAGCATGTTTCCTAACCTTTTAACACTCAAATCTTTAAAAGAAATTTTACATGTTCTCACAGAAAATGTTCATTGCAAACCAAGGCCATTTTTGAGAATTTAGCCCTGGAATGACTGCAAATTCACATTTCTCAAGATCGCTGTAGAAACCGATTTTGGCTGATATGAATGTTAAAGGGTTTAAATAGCAAGAACATACAATGTGTCGGACTATTAAGCGTAAAAGTCTGGCTTAATCGAATCATTCATGACGTCAGCATACACGTCGCGTAGTTGATTATGACATCAAATGATTGAGTGAGGAAATGGATTTATGAATTAGATGTACATATGTATTGGACCTCAATACCTTCAGACATTGACTTAGTCGAGCAATTTCTCCCACTTATGTTACTTTAACGGGCATGTCTTAATGTGTCTGGAGTAACTACCGCGCCTAGAGTATACTTTTCCACAACGGCAAGTGTAAGTCTTATCAGTGTGAATTCTGGCAATGTGATCAGTTCTTCCTGAAGGGCTAAGGAACTTTTTCTCGCAGATTCCACATTGTATGTAGCCATCAAGACACAGCTTTTGGTGTCGGGTAAGAGTAAGCTTCGATCCGAATGTCCGTATACATGTTTGACATGAATACGGCTTGATGGCAGTATGTGAATTCATATGATCAGTGAGCTGAATCTTTCTTCTGAACTGCTTATTACAATTGGTATAAGTGCAGTGGAATTCCATTCCATCATGAACTCCCATGTGAACTTTTAAATTATGCTTCTTGTTAAAAGATTTACCACACTTGTCACACACATATGGTGGATGGTGGTTTGCCTTCATGTGTTCTCGCAACTTGTCATCTGTCTCGAAGAGCAAGACACAGCGTCCACACATGAAAAGATTTCCAGTGCCATCATTTCTTTGATGTGCCAAATTGGTGTCGGAGGTAGAGTTAGATCCAGATGTTGTACAAACAAGAGCACTGTCTAGAGTGCGTTTTCTCACAGCTACATCTTCAATGGTGGTGGTTTCCATAAAGGATCCATTTGGAGAGTCTACCTCTACTACTTCAGACATACCAGGCTTACATTGTGCTACAAAAAGAAAAATAAATATATATATATATATTCAACCCAGTTTATAATGACCGCTTCTTTTATGACCAATTCTTTAAGTACGGGTGATCCGAAAACTACATCTACATATAGCAATATATATATATATATATATATATATATATATATATATATATATATATATATATATATATATGTCTTGTCCATCGATTACCGACAACTGATCCATGACATCCTTGATTGAAAATACATAACCGATTGTCGTTATTTTCAAATTCATTGTGCTGTCTTAAATAACCTGAGCCCATTGTAGAAAAGCTAAAGAAATTTTAATACGTATTTCTGTTTCTTTAAAATTAATGCATGACTTTACCAGCAGTCATTAACCATTTAATGATCATGCCGGCCAAAACCGACCACTGCTATGGTCTTGTGGAATGTCCATTTACAGGCCGAGAGAATACCATTTTTGAAAATTGATCACTGGAATGACTGGCTCGATAACTGAGCCAGTCATTCCAGTGCTCAGTTCTCTCGGCCTGTAAATGGATATTCAATAGTTTAATCCAAGTGTTAATCCAAAGAACAGATGAGGTAAGCGTCTGAGCTATCGGCAATTTAATGAGGGGATTGTGGCCATGTTAAAAATGTTACAACGACATTACAACTTTCGAGATATTAAATTGAGATTAAATATTATAATTATCAACTACATAATATTTGAACTAATTAAAATAATATGCAGGCTAGCTGAAATTATCGAGTGGCAAACTCAGGCAGATTAGAAAGTATGCAATGCAATCCCAGTCAAAGTCTCATTCGGAGGCATATATTTGCAAAATTTGAAGTGTATACCTGCAGGCTAACTGAGGTTATCGAGCAGAAACCAAATATGCTGTAACCATATACAGGCGGATAAGGCTTCTATGATGTTCAGACACAGTGATATATTTTTTATACATGGAATCTGTACGCTATAATGCATCCATGCACCAACTGATAGCCATTGCACTATTACATATACTCTCACATCAATCTACATTTCTTATTATAATATTGGGATTGTCTAATCTTAACCCTTACCACTCATGTCAACATTTTTAGTTTCCAAATTAAATTAAAAGATGAACTGATGTTCATTTTGCAACAAAGTTGGTAGACAGCAACATTGTTGAAAAATGAACACCAGTATCTTTGCTACTGACACAGTAAAAGATAGATTATTGACAGTAGAGTAGCGCGGGTTAAAGAGAATACAGCCGCCAAGTTTCTAGACAGGAAATGGCTGCCCGAGTGGGTCACCACCCCGCAGATTTACTAGTCCACGTTAGATGTAGTCTAAAATATAAAGCGCAATAAGGATTAATATTACAAGGTAACAAACACATTTTTCTTGCTGATTTCTTTCGAACATTTGTCATATCATGTACACAAATAAACATCGGCCACACACCCCGTTTGTACTGAAATGTTTAACCCTTTCATGGCGAGCCTGCCAAGATCAGCTCCAGGAGTGGTCCTGAGGAATGTCCATTTGCAGGCCAAGAGACTACTTTTGAAAATTTACCACGAATTGACTGGTTCGATAATTGCGCCAGTCATTCCAGCGGCAACATATAAAAAATAATCTCTATATTTAATAAGCAAGGATGTTCATTTTTTTAAGCAAATTTAGCCATCAAAGGGTTACATTGTAACAAAGATACACATACATTGTAGTTCAGATCACCTTAACAAAGACCTCAATTTAAAGAATTGCAGGATGAAATTAACATTCATCAGTGTCTGAATTTTGTCAGACAACAGTCGCCAACTACTTTGTACACCAGCCATTTAGCATTTACTACATATAACAAGCCAGTCACTCCACTAGTAAATTTCCAAAAAGGGTTTCTCTTGGCCTGCAAATAGACACACATTAAGGAAATATTTGGATTTAATACATCAAATTTGACCATTAACGTTTTAATGATCAAGATTTGTCAACAAAATTTGTAATTTTAGTTCATCAATGTCCATTTGCAGAGAAGGATTTTACTGGAACGACTGGCTCGGTAATCAAGCCAGTCATTTGAGTGGTAAAATTTTAAGTCTTCTTTTGGGGTGTTTGGGTAGGAAATGACCACTGCAGACTATTTTTTTGTCGGCTTGACCACTAAAGCGCTAGCCATTTTTAAACAAGAGCCATCAGAAGATGGCATATACCCCCACCCACCCGACCTCAAATATCTCAGTATTAGGGGGAATGTGAAGTGGCTTCAGATAAACACAAATCAGGATTTAATATATCATTAATAGGAGATAAACTCTACTTATTCCATGTTTCCTGTTATGAACATTTAGCGTTGACAAGAAATGATTGTCAGAGATGGATAGACGGACCGACAGACTGACATACACATTCTATGAACAGGCAATACGGATAGCACATGCACATCTTCATGTGATTATGAGAACCCTTACCAAGTGTCCAAAGAATCACAGCTAAATTGTAGGAATTATCTTCACAAGAAATGATTGGTACTGCAGTTTATGTATCGGCTTAAAGGTATTTAAAGGGGGATAACTCGGTAATGAATAATTTTCTGGCCACGAAAAAAGCACCTGCACATCTTCCTATTGGTAATGACTAGATTTATTGCGTTTTTAAAGAATTGTAACTAAACTGTACGACGAGTTGCGTTCACAAGGATGGACCAACAGATGAACATACATTTTGGACAGGCAGAAGGGCGTACAAGTATACGGATAGCACATGCACTTCTTCATGTGGTAATGATAATACTTACTAAGTTTCAAACGAATCAGAGCTAAACTCTAGGATGGGTTGTGTTGACAAGAAATGATTGGCAATGCAGTTTATGTATAAGCTTTAAGTCATTTAGACATGCAGTTTATGTATAAGATTTAAGTCATTGCAGGGTGACAACAACCCTGCAATGAATCATTTTTGGCCGCAAAAAATACACATGCACATGATACTGATAATGTAAACTAAATTTTAAGTTAATCCATTGAGACCTCTAGGAGAGTTGCGTCGACAAGAAATGATTGCCAGACTGATGGACAGACGGATATACATACATTTTGGTCAGACGGATGGACGTACAGGTATACGGATAGCACATCCACACCTTCACATGGTAATAACTAGGGCTGGGCGGTATACCGGTTTCACACCGTCTCACGGTTTTTTATGGCGACGGTTTAAAAACCATTACGAAAATAAAAAAACCGAAAAAACGTCCATAAGAACGCCATTGCGCAAAATCTGGTGACTGTCCGAAACTAATTTGTTCTTGACTTGCAGTTTAATATTATCATCTAGTGTAACCATTTGCTACTAGAGACATAAAATACAGTCATCTATAACTATTAGCCGTGGGAAATCAAGGGTGTTGGTGAAATCCCAACAAATCGGCCGAGGATGATCCTCGGCAAATTGATTTTATTTGCCAGCAATGAATTTTACATGACGTAAGCTCTGCGGGTTCAATGTAAGATTGAATAATTTGAAAATCGAGTTCTTTGCAACAAATAATCCTTTTTTCAATTCGAGTTTGTACTATGTTTAATTAGGATTCCAAATGTGACATGATACAAAAAAAAATCAAGAAACGCGCTGCGAAAACAACGTCGCTATACAATGAACTCCCAATCCAAACAAATCATTATTTCCCTTAGTTTAAAAACCATAAATGATCCATCACGGACTACGAAATGAAAACGATTAAGTCGCTTCTTACGTTGGCGGAGTAGTTACAAGTAAAATACACCTCTTAGCCTCTCAAATACGAGCGGGCGTAATGTGACTGGTTGTTAACAAATTCTTCCGCCGGGATATTCACTACTATCGATTTTATGAATGAAATTCGTAGTATTTTTTATCACGTGACTTTTCTGATCGATCGACGTTAGAATCACATCATTTTGTTTTACTACCCGGTCTTTTTCGTCTTCGTATATCTTCAAGTACGAAGTGTTGATTTAAGTTAGATTCACGAATCATTGCGTTTATGTTGTCAAATTATCATAATCTCTTTATTATATGACATATGAACCTTGAAAAAAATTTTGTGAGAATTCTTGAGGCGCGATTTCAGGGAAATGACTACTCTTTAGTAACGCGCTGAATGACATTCACCCGCTTGAACGACAGTTTATTGAACAGTATTACTAAATACTGAGTACTCGAAATACAAATATGATTTACTAGACTAGATCATACTGTAGGTGGTTATATGAACTCTAACCGTATGTGCGGTACTCTACTAGGAGCCTAAACTCGCTCTCATATCCCGGTTCCTACTTACACGCGTTAGATTTTACTACGCTTTCGAAAATAGTTACCTAATAACAGTGTTGAAAATCAACATTTTAGTAGTTAGAGTGTTATTTTCACGACATCACATGAACCAGGCTTTATTTATTTTATTTATTTTAACTACTATTTTGAGATAGATAGCGTCGAAGTGAGCAGTCGTATGTAGTTACCGTTCTAATTTCGTGGCAATTTACGTCACTTGTCAAATCGCAAAATACATGTACTGTAGCTAATGAAAACGGTATATTTTCATATTTTAAATTATTTTCGATCATTCTAACCCCTTAAACCGGTATTTCGTTAATACCGGTTTAATTAGTGATACTGTCCCTGGTTTTCTTTTAGGCCAAACCGCCCAGCCCTAGTAATAACACTTAACAAATTTGAGGCGAATCGTAGCTAAACTGTAGGAGTTACATTGACAAGAGATGATTGGCAATGCATTTTATGTATCAGCTTTAAGATATTTAAAGGGTGATAACTCTGTAACGAACAATTTTTTAGCACATGCAGATCTTCAGATGGTAATGACTAGATTCACCACGTTTCAAAACAATTGTAACTAAACTGTAAGATGTGTTGACAGTACGGGGACAGATGGACGGACATGCATGCTGATCGCTATATCCCCGTCTTCTGGACAGGGCAGAGGTGGTGGTTGGGGGGAATGGATAAAGGCTAAAAATAACTGCAATTTGCAATATTTCAAACATTATCTACATTTTATGTTAGAATGAGAATCACAACTCGCATTATTTTTTTATTTTTCACAGAATGTTGCTAAAGCCGTTATTATTATGGAAAACGGTTATTTAACTTCAATCTTTAAAGCCAATGTACGAACCATATATATATATATATATATATATATATATATATATATATATATGCATATATGCAACATTTGAGTATGGTGGAAATGGAGGATTCCAGTTTATCCATCAGTCATATGATGTCATAATCAACTAAGTGATGTGTACAGGCCATGAAAATCACATGTTCCTGAGGTCCGGGCCAAACACTTTACAGCAGAGCAAACAAATTGTAACACAATGTTTGCCCAGGGGGGGGGGGGGGGGGGGAAACCTATTTGATTTGTTATTTTCAGGGCCTGTATATGTATGTAGTCATGGTGACTAATTATTTTATTTAGTCTTAATCCTTTAACAAATGAAAATGTAATCTCATTTGAAAGGCCAGGTGAGCTGAAAATGATATTAGCCACATCTTTTCAATATTTCTTTATAAAAGTGGGCTGGATAAAAATCTAAAACTGCTAACATTTAATTCACTGAGATCATTTGCATATGTTACAAGAGTACACGCATATGGTTTGACACTCAAACGTAATGATTCGGAGAATGAAGTCATTATACTATTTATTTCCCATTTAGAAATATGTGAAGTTAACCATAACTCGTACACCTGAAAGAAAATATTAAACATCAAAATGTCACAACTGGATTTGTTGGGTTAGAATTTTATTGAACACATGGATGTATAATAGCAAAATTAATCAACAGGATTGTATATGTCTGAAAAAGTTGGTCCCTATCCTCGGATGATTCATAATAAGGATAAGAATTCCGCGGAATTAAATGTCTCACCTGTCTCCTGTTTGTCACAGTTACCGTGACCTTTAACCTTCTGCCCTCAATGTTATTATGCTGCTTCCTAACATTATAGGTAATCAGGTATCCAAGCTTAGTTGCAATAGGCTTAACCAATCCTGAAATATACGGTGAAAGGCTTTTCTAAACGCAAAAACTTAATGTTTAAAAAGCAGAGTTCTGTATCAAGTTCAGTGACCTTGACCTTTGACCTTGTGTGACTCCAACATCATCATGCTGCTTCCTAACATTATAGGTAACCATGCATCCAAGTTCAGTTGCAATAGGCTTAACCAATCCTGAATTATAAGCTGAGAAGTTTTGCTAAACGCAAAAACTTAATGTTGAAACAACAGAGTTCTGTATCAAGGTGACCTTGACCGTGTGACCCCCAACACCATAATGCTGCTTCCTAACATTATAGGTAACCATGTATCCAATAAGTTGCAATAGGCTTAACCAATCGCGAAATATAAGATGAAGTTTTGCTAAACACAAAAACTTAATGTTGAAATACGAGTTCTGTATCAAGGTCAGTCACCTTGACCGTTGACCTTGTGACAACAACATCATCATGTTGCTTCCTATCACTATAGGTAACCATGTATCCACGTTTAGTTGCAATAGGCTTAACCAATCCTGAAATATAAGCTGAAAAGTTTTGCTAAACACAAAAACTTAATGTTGAAATAACAGTTCTGTATCAAGGTCAGTGACCTTGACCTTTGACTTGTGACCCCCAACATCATCATGCTGCTTCCTATCATTATAGGTAAGAGGTAACCATGTATTCAAGTTTAGTTGCAATAGGCTTAACCAATCCTGACATACAAGCTGAGAAGTTTTGCTAAATGCAGAACCTTAATGTTGACGCCTTCGCCGTCGGAAGAGTGATACCTGTCTCGCTTTTTCTGCTTCGCAGGTGGTGAGACAAAAAATTAGTTACCTCTCGTGGATGTGAAGAAGTGACCGAGAAGGTCACGAAAGCTACACTCAAACAATTTCTACATCCCGGAGAGGTAACTAATTTTTCCTTATTATAACAAGATTATACTCTTTACTCAACCATCGGGATGGTGAAATACGCCACTCTACTAGTCCGTAGAAATTTGGCAAGAGTGTTAATTTCAACCCCTGGAGAACCTATTTTTTCCGATGTTTTCGTGTCTTTTGATTCAATATATCACTAATAGTTGCTCTGCCAATAAGCTTTGACCAGACTGTGTAGAAATGTCTCACAATCATTTCTTGTGTCGCCCAGGGTTTAGTCTCTTTAAACCGGATGATTTCAAGTTTTTCATCAGTCGACAGCTTCACTCGTTTAGACTGTCTATGTAGTATGTCACTAAGGTCAGCAAGACCTGAAATTGCAATAAAAGAGTACGCTACAAGTTTTGCTTTGTTTTTACAATTTACTGTTGCACACAACCGTTATCTTGTTTGGATTCCGCATTTATCATATATTATTAACATTTAGGGTATACCCAACTGGTTATCCATTTATAATGATCGTAGAGATAAGACTCATTGATGATTGTCAAAATAGTGTACAGATCCATGTCAACTTTATAAATCTACATCGAAATTGGTCAACAGATTTACTTTTAAATATGGCTGGTTGCTTAATTTCTAAGCCTTGTTGAGCACTTAATGGTTCTTTCCGTTAAAACAAGGTTACAGAATGGTCCCAAATTCATGGGCCAAGCGAAATTACAAATCAACGCTTAACGCTCAAATTAAATGCTGCAATCAATGGACATTACTAACAAGAGGCCCATGGGGCCTGTATCGCTCACAGGCATTTCAACCAGAAAGGCCATCAACAATAAGTAGAACACTACAGAGTTGAGCAGAATTATAACAAGTAAACAGAAGCCATGTTTCTTTGTGTATCAACTACTTTTGAACAAAACTTAACGGCCCTTAGTCCCTTATCATATCTCCCAAATTTCGGCCCAATCCGTTCAACGATTCTGGATACGAAGTTGTTTTCGGGAAAACTAGGTCATCCAAGATGGCCACCAAGCCAATGGACCAATCAGGTTCTCTTGAACAAATTGGTTCTCCTCCTGCATTAGATGATGTTTCATGAGTTTTGAATCAACCCCCAAGCTGTTTCAGAGATTTTTAAAGGCATTTCTAAAAATTGGCTGGTTTAGCCGGTGGTCATCTTGGATTTTGGCTGATCAGCTTCGTTTAAACAAACTTAGACCTCTATGCCCCAAGGCTGCATTCTGCCAAATATAATTGAAATCGGCCCAGTGGTTCTTGAGAAGTCGTTTAAAGAACTCCCCATTGCTTTACTATGGGCCCATTGCTTTACTATGGGAGCCTATGGCAGGAAAACAAACCAAGAAGGCAGTCAAACCGTTTATCCAACAGTCTCGAAAGTGGCATATTTGAACTCACCACCCTGATAAGCATATATAGAGCAATTTTCGCCACTAAAATACATTAAATACAAAAAAAAAACCCCAATATGACCAAAAAATGCTAAATTTTGATTGGTTGATGCCGGCCATGTTTTTTAACATACGAAATTCCTTTGTTCCCTAAGCATATTTAATAAATTTCAGCTCTATCCCATCAGGGGTTCGGGGGGGGGGGGGGGGGGGGGGGGGGGGGGGGGGGGGGGGGGGTCGTTTTCGGGAAAACCACATCATCCAAGATGGCCGTCAAGCAAATAGGCTAATAAGGGTGGCTTGAATAGACTTGGGTCTAACGTTGCCATAGATGATGTGTTATGCGTATTGAATCAATTCCTCCAGCGGTTCCGGAGATTTTTTAAAGTGGTTCTAAAAATCGGCCATTTTGGCCGGTGGCCATCTTGGATTTTGACCGATCCGCTTCGTTTGAACAAACTTGATCTCTATGCCCTATGAATGCTTCCTCCAAAATATAATTGAAATTGGCCCAGTGGTTCTGGAGAAGAAGTCGTTTAAAAAATTCCCCATTGCTTTACTATGGGCCCATTGCTTTACTATGGGAGACCATGGCGGGAAAACAAACCAAGATGGCAGGAAAGCTGTTTATCCGACAGTCTCGAAAGTGGGATATTTGAACTGGCCACACTGATAAGCATATATAAAGCAATTTTCGCTATCAAAATACATCAAATACAAAAAAGCCAATATGACCAAGAAACGCCGTTTTTTAACGTACAAACTTCCCTTGAACAAATTTGAATGGACCTTGGTCCCTAAGCATATTTACCCAAATTTCAGGTCTATCCCTTTAGCGGTTCGGGAGTTGTTTTCGTGAAAACTAGGTCATCCAAGATGACCACCTGGCAAATCGTCCAATCAGGTTGCATTGAACAAACTTGGGTCTACCGTTGCACTAGATGATGTGTTATGAGTTTTGAATCCATTCCTCCCGCGGTTTTGGAGATTTTTTAAAGTGTTTCTAAAAATTGGCTATTTTGGCCGGCGGCCATCTTGGATTTTGGCCGATCGGCTTCGTTTGAACAAACTTGAATCTCTATGCCCTAGGGATGCTTCCTGCCAAATATAATTGAAATCGGCCCAGTGGTTCTTGAGAAGAAGTCGTTTAAAGAAAAAGTTGACGGGCGACGGACGGACGGATGACGAACGGGCGCCATGGCATAAGCTCTCTTGGTCTTTCAGGCCTGGTGAGCTAAAAATCAGTCACAATCCAAGATGGCAGCCGGCCAGATTGGCCAACCGGCTTCATTTGAAGAAACTTGAATCTCTATGCCCTAAGGATTGTCCCTGCCAAACATAATTGAAATCGACCCAGTGGTTCTCGAGAAGACATTAAAAAATTTGCATTGCTTTAGTATGGGAGCTTTTGGCGGGAAAATGATCCAAGATGGCCGCCAAACTGTTCATCCAACAGATTCGAAAATGGCAAATTTAAAATCCGAGTACCAAAAATACCAATTTAATCCTCAAAATCCATCAAATAAAAAAATCCAACATGGTAACCAAAATGCTACATTTTCATTGGCCCCCAGCTGCCATTTTTTTATGGATCAACTTCTCTTGAACAAACTTTAATGGACAAATTTCGGCCTGATCCCTTTAGCGGTTCTGGAGAAGTCGTTTTCGCGAAAACTATGTCATCCCAGATGGCCGCCGAACTATTTAGCCAATCAAGTTCCCTTGACCAAACTTGGTTCAGCGCTTTCCCTAGATCATATTTAGTTTTGGATCAATGCGCCAAGCGGTTTCAGATTTTTAAATATTTCTAAAAATCGGACAAAATCCAAGATGGCCGCCGGCCAAATTGGCCAACAGGCCTCATTTGAACAAACTTGAATCGCTATGCCCTAATGATTGTTCCTACCAAATCTAATTGAAATTGGCCCAGTGGTTCTCGAGAAGACATTTTAAATTTCCCATTGCTTTAGTATGAGAGCGTTTGGTGGGAAAATAATCCAAGATGGCCGCCAAACCGTTTATCTGACAGTTTCGAAAATGGAAAATTTGAGATCAGAATACCCTAAAACACACACAAAAAACGAATTCGGCCTCAAAATCCATCAATAAAAAATTCCAACCAATATGGCCACCAAACATGCTACATTCAGATTTCATATCGGACACATTTTTAAATATGTCAAAATGTAACACTTTCATGGATGAGTAATGGACCTTTCCATTTTTAGCTATGCCCCGCCCATCACTAGCTAAGCTCCACCCACACCTCGCTGTGTTTGGATTGATCGATCCCCGAATCCCCTAGCTATCAATTTTTGAAAACTATACAGGGAAGCTGTTGAATATTTTGTAACTAATTTGACTGGGTGCTAGCGCCTAGTCAAATTAGTTTCAAAATATTCAACAGAATATTTATTAAATAGTAAAAGCAAACAATTTGTACAAGGCATAGACCGTCTTCAAATATAGGTGAATTTACAATGGCCATTAAACATTTGAATCACAAGTTCTTTCCCAACAAAACAGCATAAACTATTAATATAATCATATTTTTGTATCGAAATTGTATCAAATATTAACCCTTTAACAGTCAAGCCGGCCAAAAATGTCGTCTGCAGGTTTTGAGAAATGTCCATTTGCAACTCAAGAGGTCTTATTTTTTTAACAATTTATCACTGGAATGATTGGCTAGATTATCGAGCCAGTCATTCCAGTGGTAAATTGTCCAAAATAGTCTTCTCTTCATCTGCAAATGAACATTTCTTTTTATGAGAAAGTATGTTTTCTTTAAGAAAATTTTCTTAACTAAATTCGAGGATTAACTATCTGCTTGCTGAATATATTTTGTGGTTTAACTCTGAATGATTGAATATTTTGAAGATATTTCTACTGAACATTGTTGGTGGCACCAAGTGGCTAAGCCACCAAACAACTTTCACACAAGTTTTTTTTAAATATATAATATGTCCAGAGTTATTACTATCTGGTTGCTTGTAGCGAGCAGTCAGACAGTCAAAGAGTTATCTTGGCACAAAGTGTCCGCTGGTAGGACAATTAAAATAGATGTGTGCGTGCATGTTCAACGTGATAAATCTAGTCCTATTGGAGGCATGCATCTTTAGCAAACATGTCTTTGAGGGTTGTTCTTGAGGTCCTTAAAAACCTGCACATATCATCTAAATGAATTTGCAAGTTCTCTTGCATATATCTTACCAAATTAGGTGGGAGCAGTATTTCAAATGGCATCTAAAGTTTGGGCATCCCACGGTACACACACCATGAAATCTGTGGTAAGGAAATTTATCTGTAGGTCACAAACTGAAATCGGGGAGGGGGGGGGGGGTGATGGTGATCCCATGCAGTCTTATCATCCATGCTATGTAAGATCATAGGGTACCATAAACTCACAAGTGACAACTATGAATTATGGGGTATATTTGTGACAAAAGTTTAATTAAAACTAATTAGTATTTAACAATCAGTCACACATTTTCCATTATTTTAGAAATTTTCAAAGATTGGGAAGTGTGTGGATCATCTGTACAATCAGTGTGCTTATTTGCTACACATTATGGGAAAGACACCTAAAAGTGACACAAATGTTAATTTTCTAATTGGATTATCAACTGTAAATCTACCCACTACTAGATGCTAGGGAATTTGCACTTTCGAAAACTAGTATTTAGCAAGACTTATACTTCATACATAAAATCTTAATGGATTTCATGAGATCCACTGCCACTAGCTAGCGTCCAAAGCTCCATTTTTTGTGGTATAAACACTGAAAAGGATACTTATGAGAACCATTAGGCGGAGTTTGTGTTTGGGGTACTGAAATGAAGAACCCTTACAATTTTTGGGTCGACAGTCAAGATCATTTAAAAGGATGGGCAGAAAACGATCCATATTTTCAATTACATGTATTGTTAGATTAGCCAAATAATGGTCAAATTTGGGCCAAAAAATTTAAATATCTGCCTATTGAATTGGTTCGGTTATCAAGCCAGTTATTCCAGTGGTAAATTTTCAAAGATTGTATTCTTTTGGCTTGTAAATGGTCAGTGCTTAGAATTGACAACAGATCAGCTTTCCTCACTCACAATTGGTAAATGTCGTCTTTCAGGCGTTAGGTTTGGTAAAAGGTCATCTCTCATGGTATGAAATTTGTAAAATGCCATGTTGCAATGATCAGGATTGGCAACATATCATCCTTCAGTGTTCAGAAGCAGCAACAAATCATGTTTCAGGGTAGAAATATCAATTTTCAGCAGTAAGAATTGGCAAATTATTGTCTTTCAATGCTTAGAACTGACAACAGATCAGTTTTCCTCACTTACAATTGGTAAATGTCGTCTTTCAGGGGTTAGGTTTGGTAAAATGGCAACTCTCATGGCATGAAATTTGTAAAACGCCATGTTTCAATGAACAGGATTGGCAACATATCATCCTTCAGTGTTCATAAGCGGCAACAAATCAGGTTTCAGGGTAGAAATATCATTTTTCAGCACTAAGAATTGGTAAATTACTGCCCTTCAGTGCTTAGAATTGACAACAGATCAGCTTTCCTCACATACAATTGGTAAATGTCATCTTTCAGGGGTTGGGTTCGGTAAAAGGTCATTTCTCAAGGCATGACATTTGTTAAATGCCATGTTGCAATGCTCAGGATTGGCAACATATCATCTTTCAGTGTTCAGAAAATGGTAACAAATCATGTTTCAAGGTATAGATATAAATTTTCAGCAATAAGAATTGGTAAATTATTGTCTTTCAGTGCTTAGAATTGACAACAGATACCAGTCCAGGTGCATTACATTTAAGTGAAAGTGTATCAGGGTATGTAAACGCACATTAAATACTGTCGTGGTTTAAATTTGATTTGATTGTTATGCCATCTGACGTTTAATTATGTTCTTCTGTGTGGTCGTAGATGTACTGCACTAATTCATGAGAAGGGGTTCATCGCCGCTTAATCAAATAAAACCCATGAACATTATAATATGTAGAGTGCAGCACTGAGACGGTGGCGGTGATGATGTTTGTTTTTTAAGCCTTCACACCACTTAATGCCCGGGTACGCTAGACATAAAATTTATTGTGTGGCCGCTCACAGCCTCACATTCATTTGGTTGTGTTTAGAATTGTTTATAGGCGCTGCCATTTTGGTCAAGGGATTGTGGTCTCTAACCGTTAACTAGAGAGAGACTGATATATATATATATATATACACCTGTGCAAAAGTTAAGCACCAGCAAAAACAATAGAACGTAGAAACATGATGGTAGAACTAGGCTGCCATACTTTTTGTCCCCGCGTTAGCTGACATAATTCCAAGTACGAAATGCACATGCATGCATGACTTCACGCCGCTTGATGTCCGTGCGTGGCGGGAAACAGCACACGTGTTCAGTTATGTAAAAGTCCAGTTTGAGGTGTAGAACATTACATACAGATTTAGGCGACAAGATTAGGAATTTTGTGTTCATGACCGTGGTTTATTTGTACAGAGAGAATTAGCTCTTGATTGTGACCCGCTATGGCAAGACGAAGGTTAAGTGATCGTGTGAAATGGCAAATCATAGGCATGCATACCACTGGTATGTCATGTAGAGAGATTGGCAGACAGCTGAACATTAACCATACTGTAATCAGTCGTTTGATTGCAAAACATGGGCAAACTAACGAGGTGAAGGACAGGCCTAGATCTGGAAAACCGAAGAAGACTACTGCCCGTGATGATCGAGCCCTAGTACGCCTTGTTAGGAGATCTCCATTCACCAACAGCAGAGTGCTCAGCCAGCAATGGGAAACGCGCAATAGAGTGTCAATGTCTACCGTCAAAAGGAGACTGTATGCTGCTGGCATGAAAGCTAGGAGACCTGTCAGACGTCCTCTCCTCACTGCACACCACAAAGAGGAGCGTCTGAGGTGGTGCAACGAAAGACACTGGAACATGAGATCCTGGAGACGGGTACACTGGTCCGATGAAAGTCGGTTCCTGCTTCATGCCACAGATGGTCGAACTCGTGTATGGAGGTCCAGACGCACGGCGTACGACCAACGTAACATCATGGAAGAAGTTCCATTTGGTGGAGGTTCCGTTATGATATGGGGGTGCATCTCATTTGATTGTAAGCTGGATCTGTTGACTGTACCTGGAACACTAAATGGACAAAGATATCAAGATTCCATACTGGATAGAGTTGTGGTCCCTCATTTTGTAAATCATGCACCTGGAACCCACCCTATATTCATGGATGACAACGCCCGACCACATCGTGCTAGAGCTGTGCATGAATACCTCCGCCAGAATGCCATCGAAACCCTACCATGGCCAGCAAGGAGCCCTGACATGAACCATATTGAGCATATCTGGGACATTCTGGGAAACATGGTGAGAAGGAGGGATCCTCCTGTGCAGAACCTACAGGAATTAACAGACGCACTCCATCTTGAATGGCAACGAATACCACAATGGCGTATCAGTCGGTTGGTGACCAGCATGAGACGTCGTGTCCAGGCCGTCATCCAGGCACAAGGTGGATATACCCGGTATTAATAATGACAGTCTCAAACTCGTGCACAGATGTTAAACTTCGTTTTCAGACACCATTAATGACAATCTAGCCACGTGTGTCAACTGTAGGGCAATAGTTGTCAGTTGTGTCAACGTAACCATATTCAGGCCTCGTTTTCAAGTTCAAACAAAAACATACAGTGTTTCCCCACCATCATAATCAGCATTCCTCTAGTTGCATTATTACCTCTTGCACTAAGATGGATGGGTACATAAATGTTTATGCTATTGCTTTCTTCATAGCACATGAATATACCCTCGCATGTGCGTAAAAATAGGGTGGTGCTTAACTTTTGCACAGGTATATATATATATATATATATATATATATATATATATATATATATATATATATATATATATATACACATATAGCGTGTCTCTATTTTTAGATTGTAACCATAGATTTAGGGTATATATTGGCTAGAGAGCTCATTCGCATACGCTCACTGTGGGGGCTAGTTGTCTCGACCGCTGGATTTTCACTGACTACCAGACTGTGTGACTGACATCTGACACAGACGATCAGCTGTGTATATAATCCCCAAAAGTAAGTAACTTTTTTATTGGTAATTGGAATAGAAATTCTGCTTAAATAGCATGCAAAATACAGAAATACAAAACCATGGTAAATAGAAATTGGGGAAATACGGTAATACGGAGAGGCGTTAGGAATTACAGAAATGTGTTAAAATCTAACGCATACATCATTGAAATTCCAAACATTTCTGTACATATAATGTATATATGATAACTTAGTACATAAATTGATTCCAACCCGCTGAAAGAACAAACAGAGCTTAGCTAGAAATGGATCCCACCGTTGAAATTGTCATGAACAAATTTGAGCATTAAATGGCCAATACCACTTAGTTATGTGTGGTCCACCCAACATGGACCACTTGTACAAGTAATAAGTGACCACATATTTTAGCAAGACCAGTCAGATGGTTAGCTTTACCCTCCCGGACGCATGTAGACTCAATCACAATGCACCGATTCTCATATGGAACGAGGGTATAAGTTATCCAAATCTTAGCTCAGTATATCATTTTAAAGTATCCGCTTGTGATTCTCCTAGATCAGATAGACGGGGTCTACACTACAAATGACACGTAAGAAGAAAATTCGATATCCATTTGCACGGCAGATATTTGAGTAACTGCTGTACATATGAACGTTCATAAAGCATAGACTTACACCTAACATAACACTAAATACCCGTGCCAGTTTAAATTTAGGATATAGGGAAGAATAAAGGGAAAATAAGCGATTTAAATTCTGAAGTGACGACTGTAAGGGAAATGTATGCCCTCATCAAATCAGTAATAAGCGTGGCGCAAGAGTGCGGGTTATAACAAATAAAATTATGTATTTCCACTCAGAATTGGAGATTTTTTTTTGGGTCATATGCCATTGGTTCTTTGCCATAAATCTACTGACAGAAATTCTGTTGCAATTTTGCACGGGTCCACCTAATATTTTTCTTAGACTGACTATGCAGGGGTCAAAATGTTCACCCTTCCACTCGTCTTTAAGACCTCAAATTGGATGACCTCATTAAATGTGAGATCAATGCCATGGATGACTTAAAAATATCAATGGACCTTCCATTTTTAGCTATGCCCCGCCCATCACTAGCTACGCTCCAGCCACACCTCGCCGTGTTTAGATTGATCGATCCCCAAATGCCCTAGCTATCAATTTCCTGAAAACTATACAGGGAAGCTGTTGAATATTTTATAACTAATTTGACTGAGTGCTGTTGCTGCCTATAGCAGCAACAGCGCCCAGTCAATTAGTTTCAAAATATTCAACAGAATAATTATTAAATAGTAAAAGCAAACAATTTGTACAACGCATAGACCGTCTTCAAATATGCGTTCGTGACGTACTTATCGACGTCATTCATTATGATGTCATTGTACACGCCACGCAGTTCCTTATGATGTCATATGATGGGTGGGTACTCTGGAAAGGTGAATTGCCTCTAGTCTAATTATGGATACAATTTATAGTTCTAACTATAACTAAGGCATTCATGATTAATTTCTTGTACTGTGTTTTTCACCATTTCAGATATGATTTACGTTGAGCCTTACTGACTCATGGTTTTGATGACAATCAGTGTTACGCAACTAAAGCCTAGCGCATATGAACGTTCCTAAACGCATCCGTTTGCGTCCTACATGAACGCAAATGTTCTCGTGTGTAGTTATTAATGCATTCATCCAGCCATTAAACTGTATTTTAGGAATCGCTAGATGGATCCATTTACCATTTGCCGATTATGCCCAAATTGACACGAGGAGCTCTAGTGAAATCACCGAAGATCACGCCAGACAATAACGCTGAGTTCATCCATTAAACTAGAACCTTGTTTGATTTTCAGTCTGTTTGAAAAATGCAAGGAATTGGGGCCATCGTAAACCCGAACACAATGACATTCATTTTAATGTGAACGCATTTGTCACACTCAATTAAAACCAAATGAAAAACGTTTGTGTGCACTAGGCCAAAATGAGCCCCATCTAAATGTACATGGCAAAATTTCTCCACCGTCTCCTCAATGCAGAAATTATACTAGCCCAGGCTTGTGTGTATAACTCACCCGTAAACGTATACGCAAACATTTCACATTTAAGTTCTAGTGCTCTAGATACTGTATTCGAAAAGGTTCATTTGGTAAACAGGGGGAGAAAGATTGATAATGATAAATGAAAATAGGGATAGAAAATCAAAACACACTATTCTTTTAAAACTTTATTATACAATCACATTTAAATGTATTTGCACCAATATCCAAGCTATTGAAGGTTTTGCTACGAAGATCAGTAGGACCCATATTTATGACAATTATGTTAACTTTTTTAACTTTTTTCACAACCGGTTACCTAAGGTCTTACAAAATTTCTATCTGCGGGCCAAATTTTACTCTAGTCATTTCAGTCATTGGAAAATTGAGAAATGACCATTTTCATCCTAAGGCACCATTTTAAGCTGGGCCGATAATTTTCTTCATCTTGTAACGAACCAGCCATACTACAGGTAGTGGTAACGTATCACACTTCTTCTTTTGCCCTGTAAATGGACATGTACTACTTACGAATGAAATACATTTAATTTCTTGACAAATATTGGTTAGCCAATACAGAAATAAACGTAGACTAGATATTTTGGTAATAAAATCACAATAAAGAATTATACATTCTTCGCGATTCATAAAATACTACTTGCAGCTACACATAGCAGTGACAATATTAAACAATTTGACCACTTTCGAGGATAAAATAAAATGTTGCTCAATTGATACAGTCACTTAATCATTTGAAGCAGGAAATTCCAGTGGTTCACTTTCAAGACACCAGTATGCGAAAGTTGTTGAATATTTTGAAACTAATTTGACTGTGAGTTGTTGCGGCTTATTGCTGTCATAAGCAGCAACAGCTCCCAATCAAATTCAGGGATTGAAATGTCCATTTGCCCTGTTGCCCGGGGTAACCTGATTTTCAAAAGGGTAACTAAACTTTGGCTGTTAATGGTACACAGGGCAACCATGATAAATACTCAAACTAATAGTAGTATACTGTGTTTTTGATACCTACTGAGTAACACTTCGCTTTAAGGCGTTTATTTATTTAATTATTACAAAGAGTAGATAATTGTGGTCATTCTTCAGAGTTTACTTAACAAAGCAATAGTGATTCTAATTTTCTTTGTCATTTAACTTAACATATACGGGCAACCGTAATCTGCGGAGGGCAACATGAAAATGCATAAAAATACATCATACGTTGCTGCGGGGAACAGCATTTTTTCATTTATTTGTACCCCTGAAATTAATTTCAAAATATTTAAAAGAAAATTCCGTACAATATAATTAAAGAATTTGCTTTTTGTGGTTTTCTTCATTCATAGACATGTCATGAATATATGCTTAATGGAAGTACAAATGTATGAGAATAACATACATAATTTCAATAATCATTATAACTAATTTCTATCCATGGAGAATGTATTTCTCATTGGTCAAGGCTTCGACGTCAATGAAATCAACATCTACCATCCAAAACAGGAAATATTATTATAACGTTAGCGGACAGCTTGTCAGACTCGCAATCAAATACATGTATACCACAGAATATTTATTTTTCATGTCAAGTACAATTTCACAAGTCGTGAACTCTTTTTCTAGGAATAAACAGATAGTTAACTACTGAACAAGGGCTCAGTGTCTAAACGAAACAAGATATTCCGAGGACAATAATAGAATATACGTCACCACTGGGACATTAGAATGTGTTAACCCATGTCATTGTACATGAAATAATTTACTAGAACATAACTACATGATTATTCAAGTTCTAAAATGATTATCTTGACAGCAATTTGACTCAAAGCTGTTTTTGTCTCGGTAGCCACGACGTTGACCCAAGTTGCATTAAAGGTGTTAATTTTGATCATTTTAGCTCTCTTGACAAGAAACAAGAGGCTCTGGACTTCATGAAGTGTTACAAAACAAAGATGAGGACAATGTTACATTAACCACTTAACCATCGTATCAGTCAAAAACAGCTTCTGCAGCGGTCTTGAGAAATGTCCATTTGCAGACGAAGAAGACTATTTTTGAAAATTTACCACTGGAATGACTGGATCGATAATCGAGGCAGTCCTTCCAGTGGTAAATTTTCAAAAATAGTCTTCCCTGCAAATGCACATTTTCTGAGAAAACTTAATTTTTTTAAACAAATTCGAGTGTTAAAGAGTTAACGGTCAAATCCTGTTAATAAAATCTCAATGAAAGTGTCTATTTGTAGACCCAAGAATATTATTTATGAAAATTTACCACTGGAATAACCGGCTCGGATATCGAGTCAGTCAATCAGTCATCCCATTGGTAAATTTTCACAGTATTTTCTTTATCTGCAAATGGATATTTTTCAAGACCACTGCAGAAGCCATTTTGGCCAGCTTGACCAGTAAATGGTTAAATAGGTAAATAATTATCACCTACCTGCGTGTATGGTTACATGTACCATCAGTTACTGGGTCATGTTTGAAAGTCTACATACACCAATCATTTCTATACATATCCATCTAGACTTGTGCGATTATGTGATTAAATTTAAAAAATCATTATTTCTTAAACTCTGAATTTATATTATTAAAAATTATCTAATCGAATAATCGTGAATAATTACTACCGCATATATTTGAAATCATACCTTTTAATTACATTTTAATGCGATTGGCTCCGAAAATTTACATTTTGTTCAGTTAAGTCTATGTCCATTTGCACGAATGACTGGCTCGAAAATTGCTCGAAAATCGAGCCAGTCAATTTCAGTGGTAAATTTTAAAAAATAGTTTTCTCTTGTTTTTTGGTCAGCTTGAGTGCTAAATGTTTAAAACAATTAATTCAATTCATAATGCCTCGCAAGGTCATTGGAAATGCCAACAAATTTAGATTGCCAGCAGATAAAGGTAGAAATTTCCTAAGATAACCAGGCATATTTTATCTAGAGTAACTATGGTAAAGAATTGAGAATTTCCTTCAAGAATTAATTGTCTTTTAAAACAAGAAAATATGCCGGGCTGCAGATCCTCATGAATGAAATGAGTTTTAAATTACTACTAATTAAAATCCTAAAATCAGTTCCAAATATCAACTCGTTTACTTGGAGAAGCTTTAAAATAATTAACTACAGTCTAACAAAATAGTTCATAACCCAGTAAGTGAAAATGACGATTAAACATGTAACCATGACGATGTGCTCTTCTCATTACCATCAAAACAGGTAAGTATGACGACGTGCTGTTCTCTGGATCGTGTTGAATAATTATATTAACTATTTAGTGTCGCAATGCCATGGAAAGTAACTCTTGATCATAGAAATGGATCATCTAACCATTTATTTTTTAAATCGCTTCTCATGTCTGTAGCCTTCTTGAGTGTTTTGCAGAACAATATATTAAATAACGTACCACAGGTATGGCAGTCTTTCCAGAGGCAAGTTTACAAAAACAAAATTCACTTAGTTTCCAAGTGAACATGTCACAACGAAAACATGCAAAATTAATTAACCAAAGTTGACCACTAACGCGTTAATTTTTAAGAATTCTTAAGACAATTTATAATTGTACTTAGGGCATTCCCTTTGTGCCCTCTTGCACTGCAAATGGACATTCAAGATGACCGCAAATGCTCAAAAGCTGAAAACATGGGGTTTAACCGTCTATATAAATGACACCCATTCCATGGCATTTGCGACACTAACGAAGGAAACTAAACCAGTGAAACAGTACTAGAGCAGAATTACTTGGAGCTGACAGTTGTTTTCCAGGACTTCTTAAATATTAGGCCTGGTCATTCTGTATATATGTCTGTACACTGAATGGATGGATGGACAAGATAGAAGCAATGACAGACACATACAGAGAATAAATATAGTGAAATTTGCGGGCAATATAGTCTATAACATTGCAAATTTATTCTAAAGGATCCGAATCGCTTGTTAAAGGATGTGCGCAGTAAATTTTTAGTTAAAGTGCCTTGCTCATCCACAGAAAACACTCCAAGAATGTGAACCAAATAGTTCATTATAATTTGAATCTATGAATTTTGCAAACTTTCAACAAAGTAATTCATGTAATTATGGCTTCATTTCTGAGGCATGTAGGCGTTAACACCAGCTAGGTCATTTTAGTTCCAGAGAAATTAAATGCTCATAACCTGAGATGCTATAAACGAGCACATAAAACGTGAAAAGTTACAACTTGCCTAAGGTCAACGGCCTTCACCCTTCAAAAATGAAACCATGTCAATTTCACACATATACAATACAATAGACCATAAAACAAGGTGTGTTTCAGCCAAATTTTATAAATGGTCAAAAACTGATCAATAAGTACTTCTGGGTTTTTTAAATTACATTTCACAGAGTACTGCAGCATAATTTCAACTTAAAAAAATATTTTATATCACAGGATTTTGTTGATCGTCAAGAAAGGCAAATAAATATTGTAGGGCTTTTTTTTACTTGACAAGCAATAAATATTCAGCTGGAACACAACTTGGTATTCAAAATCAACAACATTATTGCATCAGGGTCGGTCAGTGTGAGGGAAGGGGCATGGAGAACAGCTGGTATATACTGAATAATGTATTCTAACACAAATTAATCCTTTAATGGTCATATCGGTCAAAAACGCCCTCTATTATGCTCTTGTGGAATTTTTGAAAATTTACCACCGGAATGACTGGCTCAATAACATTCAATACGCAGATATCTAAATTTTCTTGAGAAAGTTTGACCATTAAAGGGTTAACTGGGCTCGAGGTGAGTTAAGTAAAAGCTGACCAGTTAGATATGTGGTGGACATTATAGTGGGTTCCATGCCTCATATATCACCTCAATCCTTTCATGTCCAAGCCAGGCAAAAACCAGTCTGTGCAGTGGTCTTGTCCAATTGTAAGTCAAGAACTCGATTTTTGAAATTTTACCACTGGAATGACTGGCTCGGTAACCTAGCCAGACATCCCAGTTCTAAATTTTCAAATATAGTCATCTCTAGACATGTAAATGGACAATGACTAAGCAGAAATTCAGATTTTCTTGACAAATCTTGACCAGTAGTGTTACTAAAGCATGTTTTCTCCACGCACAGCTCAAACACACCGCATAGGCCTGCATGATAGAATAACATCCATTCTGTATCAACAGCCCAAACATTACACGAAATCTTACAAAAGCAAAAACAAATGCTTACCGGTACTTTGTATTTTCCTATTAATAACCAAGTTGATTTGAAAATATTTTTTATATGGAAAAGGAATTGCATATTTAAACACAAATTCTGCGGAATTAAATGTCTAGCCTGTCCTCGTTATCACGGGTAAACATTAAAACTCAGATTAAATACATTTGGTAGGATAAATAGATGATTTCTAAGTTTGGTTCCAAATTGCAATATGGTATAATGGCAATGATTTTACATTTTACAAGATGCTCATGTTTATTTTTGTACCAAATTCAGCGTGACCTTGAAATTAAAATGACCATCATTGTCCTCAAAGGTCATCAATTTGATAGCGTTTGGAGAAATTTTTGTTTGTCCCAAAGTCAGTAACCTCGACTTTTTACCGTGAGATCCCAATGTCATCACGTGGATTCCTACCAGTACAGGGAATCAGGTATTCAAGTTGACATTTTCCGATATCAGGGACAGACCTGGCTTTCACAAATTATTAGACCCTTTATCTTCGCCAAATCTGAACTATATTAGCCAATGTTTTCCAATGTCTACGATCATCACCACCGGGGGTAACCCTTTCAATGCTACAATTCCGGGGAAAAATCAGGTTGAATATTTTGAAACTAATTTGCCTGGAAGCCGTTGCTGCCTAATGTAGCAACAGCTCCGAGTTAAATGAGTTTCAAAATATTCGAAAGCTATCCTATATGGGCGCTTTTAATCCGAGATATTAGGATTTCAGGGTTTACTTTGTCACAATAAAACATAATATAAGTACTAGTTACATAAGTAGGCCTATACTTATCATAAAATGTTTCTTTAAAGTGAATTTTAATGATTCTCTACTTTGAAATCATGGAAAATATTATGTAACCATTGGCTAAAAATTTAGCCAATCTTGCTTTCTATTAGCCAGATCTCAATTTTAATAGCATTTGGCTAATTGGCGAATGGGTAGGTACGTCCCTGGATATGTTTAACCAATCATGAAATTTAAACCAAAGTAATTTGCTAAATACAAAACTTAATGTTGAGGCCGCCACCTAAAATGTCATCTACATTCTATTCTGAAAATTTTTCCATGGCATAAAAATGTTGTGGCAGAACTGGTTCACCACGGCACTACAGTATTTTTTCCTAATTTCATTAATTATAATCTGTGTGCTACTTTTGATGAATTGTATCATCTTGCTAATGCTTTATTTAAAATAACATCATCATTTGGGACAGTGCTTTTTCCGTTTCAACAATTGCCATTTTCTATTTCATAAAATTGCCAATTCCGTTTGACTCACATTTTGCAAACTAACATCATCTAAGCTGCATGTACACTTAATAGTCAATAAAACATTCAAATTTGTGTTGTATATTGTGTTGTTAGTATGCCCTGGAGGCAGTACTCACAAAGTTAGAGTGGCAGATAATGGGTAACGTATTTATCCTAATTATACCGCCGGGCGGGTAGTGGTCACCAAAGGGGGCAGGTTAATTAGGGTGGAAAGTTTGAAAAAAATACAACAAAATTAGAACGGTTTTCTCAGTCACCTTGAATCAGTATATAATTATAGTACTCCATGCAATTTCTAATAAATTTGCTCAAATATTCATAAAAACTACTCGTTTCACATTAGATTTATTCAGAGGCTTTATTTAGGACATTAAGGTGACATTTAGCGAAGTTAGGAACACATGATTTATCCGTTGTTAAATTGGATGGAGGCGCGTTTGTGACGCTTTCACTGATACATCGGAAAATATGCTATAGCCGTATCTCGACGCATAGTTCACGTTAGCAGCTCTATCACTGAACGGCAATATACTGATCAGAAACAATTTAGGCATTGGTGGAATTGACTGGAGGTGTGTTTGTGATGCATTCAGCGACACATTAGAGAATTTACAGCCGTATCTTAATATCAATTCAACAACAGCGTTAGACGTTCTGTCATTGAACATCAGGACAAGCTGATGAAAAAAGATCTTTTTGCGCATGTATTCGCGAAAATGACCAAAATGTTGCTGCATGTTTGTTTTTTTCTGGATGTTTTTCTTCTTTGAAGACTAGATCACAACGGAAGATTTATTATTTCTTACTATTGGTAATTTGCTTTTTTTTTCACAGTTGTCAAAAACATGGGGGGGGGGGGTATAATTGGGAGGGGCAGGAAAAGTAAAATAAATATGGTAGGTCAAAATTTCTAATTTTACACGAGAATGTCTTTAACCCGTTAATTTCTGCATGACTGTCAAGTTTCCATTTAAATTTACAATTAATGTTTTGCATAAAAATGTGAGTTTCAGTTGATATTCGCAATAACCTTTCCCATTTCAAATTGCCAATTCCGAGAATTCCATTTATGTTCCGTTATCGTGGAAAACCACCGGCCCTACATAGCTGATACCGTGTATCTATTCTTTAGGACCTAATAAAATCAAATTTTAGGCCTAGCATTGCTGATTCCTGTGGTGAATTTCTAGGGTTGGATCATCATTTACCTATGTCTCACTCGCTTCTGATTCGCAGACAGAACAAAAAGAATAACGAGGTTTTATTGAATTTTACTCCAAATTCTGCTATATGGGGAGTAAACAAATTACACTAAGCTGTAATTCAATTTAACCATGTCGGTAGTGTTGGGAATAGGTTCTATTTTTGTGATTGATGATTGGTTTTACATACTACCCGATTTTCAATTAATGATCGATCATAACTTTTTCGCATTTTTTAATACCTATTTTGAATGCAGTAATTATAGCATGTTCAAGGATAATTACCCCTTTCAAACCAAGTCGCAGGTACATTGTATGACACATTCTTAATAATTTAAGAAATAATCTGTAGAATATTTTGAAACTAATTTTACTGAAAGCTGTTGCTGCCTTAGGCAGCAACAGCTTACAGTCAAATAAGTTTCAACATAGTCAACATGTTATTGGTATGGTTGCTCTGAAATTAACATACTATTTCAGTGCTGAAAGAATTAATGTCTTAGACTAAAGAGTAATACTATATAGTTGTAACAATCACATTTAAATTCTTTTCTAAAAAGTATTCGTTTTCTAGCTTGACCAGTTGAAACATTAATAGTCAATTTATAAACAACCAAAATCGATTTCCGAAATCATGATCGATCGGTTGGTTGGAAATGCAAACGAATCAATCATCGATAAAATCGATTAATCGAAACAACACCACATGTATGAACATGTTTTGAATTTACTATCCAGCTTGTGAGCTATCATGCAGGCCTATTATTTCAGAACATGAAAGCAATGTACTCTAAAGCACATTTACTGTTCAGTTGGTCGTGGACGGATGGATGGACGGATGGATGGATGGATGGGCACATGAATATCTTATAATTACATTATCTATCAAGTCCATACAACAAATATATTGGTAAACAAATTAAGAGAATTACAATGAATGAACAGAACTTCCTCAATATGTTTCAAGAGGTACACACATTTTTTATATTCACATGGATGTACTCTGTGGTACAAGATTTGCTTTATACTGCAGCTATGATCATAGTAAATAGAGCTAATTTAAGCAGAAACAATAACATACAGATGATGGCCTTTTGACACACGCCCCTCCCCCAGCCCCACTCCGACCCCACCCCCTCTAATCATAAGTTAACCAAACATAAATATCACCTCGGCAAAAAAATATCCCCTTCAAAATGTGTAGATTAATTATTCAAGACAGTTTAACGTTTAGAGCTGTTGTGTGTATATGAAAATATGTACTATTTTGATAGGAAACTGAATTTTAACAATGTCTATGGGGGAGAGCATATAATTATAAACCCAATCCTTTTGTCTGTGACCTTATTTGTACCGAAACATATTTTAAAAAATTTTGACCAATAGCTTGAATTGTTATGATAGTTCAAGAAACACGAATTGAGGAAATTTTGTTCAATAATACCAGTAAACTCCAATTATTATAATTATATTAGCTAGTTTAATATTATTCAAGCAGTCTCGCTGGTATCGCGCAAATTCCTTACCTGTATTCCAGCGTTGGAGCATATATCAGGAAGAGTGAATCAAGGAAAATAGGACATAAATTTTGCCAGAAGAAAGACTGTCATCTCCGCTTTGAAAGCTCCAGTACAGATGTTCTATATGGCACGTGTGCCTCACCGTCAATATGGCCGTAAGACTTATGTAACCTTGAATGGAAGAATCCATTTTTAGCTATGCCCCACCCTCTCTAGCTACACTTCGCCCACACATCCCCAGTGTTGGGATTGATCGATCCTTGAACTCCCTGACTATCAATTTCAAGAAAACTATACATGTAAGCTGTTGATTTTAAAACTAAATTGATTAGCCTGCCTGCCCAGTCAAATTAGTTTCAAAATAGTCAACAGCATGTTTATTAAATAGCAGACAAATCGTACAACAACACTCAGTCCGCCACAGTTAAGCGTTTGAGATGAAATTAGGTACATCATTCATGACATAATTGATTATGATGTCATGTAGTTGATTATGATGTCAAATGATTATGATTGATGGATAAACTAGAATCCTCCATTTCTAGTGAACCTTTGCCCACTTTGTATGCATGTTAAAGTCGATTAAGGTAGCAGCAGCTCCCAGTCAAATTTGTTGAAAAACATTCAACATATTTCCGAAAAAGTTGGTAGATTTCTATGGCCTCTTTAACTTTCCGTTTGAATAAGTTGGTCTCAAACACAATGATTCCATCCAAATTTTGCCAGCCGACAAGGGGTGATGCACAGTGATAATGGATAAAGATGACTACCAAGACAAAATCAGTGCCCTTCTTTCAGACCACCACACATACTCCAAATTATCTTCTGACCCAACCAACCAGTAAAACAAATGCCTGCTAAAACTTCTCAGACTGGAAAAGCCAGAACATCATCGACCAATCCCTATACCTCAAACTCTACCCTGGAACTGCCATTGTGGACTCCCCAAAATCCACAAGACCAACATTCCTCTTAGACCCATCGTTGCCAGCATTGGATGCATCACATCTCATGCCTCGAAATATCTCACACAGATCCTGAAATCACTAGTTGGCCACTCACACATCAAAAACACCAAAGATTTCGCCACCAAAATCCAGTCTCTTGAAGTCCCGCCCACACACAAATTAGTTTCCTTCGATGTATCTTCACTCTTCACCAGCATCCCAGTGGACAAGGCTCTTCCAGTCATCCAGAGAGTTCTGGACCTAGAGCCCTCATTGAAAGACCGGACCAGCTTCTCTCCAACCCAGATTATCAACCTCTTGAAGATCGTGTTAGACACCACCTATTTCGTTCAGAATAGCTACTTCTACCACCAAATTCATGGAGTGGAGCTCCTCAGTGTCGCCAGTGATCGCAAACCTTTATATGGAATCCTTCGAGCAACACGCACTTAGCATAGCCACAGACCCCCCAATTTTCTGGTACCAATATGTGGATGACACTTTCACATGCCTGCACCTCTACACCATCTAACCTTTCACTGATCACCTCAACAACATCGACCAATGTATCCAATTCACCAGCGAAGTTAAAGAAGATGGCCAGATTGCCTTCCTGGACGTCTTGGTACATGTCAGTGATTCTGGAACCACCAAACTTACTGTGTACAGAAAACCCACACACAACAATATCTAAATTTTCACTCTAATCACCATTTGGAACACAAAAGGTCAGTCGTCAGAACTCTATTTCACCGCGCAGACTCCATCATCACAGAAACATCAGACAAAAAAGAAGAACATCATCACATCCAACAGTCTCTCCTAGCTAACGGTTACACTTCGCGGATGAGAAAACCACCTCCCCCACCTCGTAATAAACCACCAGATGTCGAAAAACTTCCACTAGTCAGACTTACGTACATCCAAGGCCTATCATAACACCTTGGCAGACTCTTCAGAGAACACCACATCAGAACCTACCACAAGCCCGTCAACACCTTAAGATCACAACTAATAAGACCCAAAGATAAACTGACCACAGATGAACGGTCTGGAGTCATCTACAAGATCGAATGTGACGAATGTGAGGGGACATACACAGGCGAAACCAAAGCCTCTCAGCACCAGAGTCAAAGAACATCTTAAAATCAATTCCACCTCGGCTGTGGCAGAGCATACAGAATCCACTGGCCACGTCATCCCCGCCAGCAGTGCCTCGGTCATTAACATTGAGACCAACTTATTCAAACGGAAGGTTAATTTTTCCTTATTATTCAACCTAATTTTATGAAATGGACCTTTCCAGTTTTTGCTTTGCCCCGCCCACCTCTAGCTAAGCTCCACCCACACTTCGCCGTGTTGGGATTGATCAATCCCAGAATGCTCTAACTATTAATTTTCTGAAACTCCACAGGTAAACTGTTGAATATTTTGTAACTAATTTGATTGGGGTGCTGCCTATAGCAGCAACAGCGACCAGTCAAATTAGTTTCAAAATATTCAACAGCATATTTGTTAAATAGTAGACATACAATTCGTACAACACATAGTCCACCTTCAAATATGCGTCCCTGACGTAATTATCTATGTCATTCATGACATCATAATGATTATGGCGTCATTCATTATGTCATTCTACACGTCATGTAGTTGATTATGACATCTTAATATGATGGCTGGATAAAGTGAAAAGGTCTATTGCCAACTAACCACACCTTTACCAGTCACGATGGCTCTATGTCATTTTGATTGTGACCTCAGATAACAAGTCAGAAGTGACATTTTAATTATGATGCCAGATACTTGAGTGACAGATGGGATTCCTCCATTGGACAGCCAACACACAATGACATTTAAAAGCAGAGAACTTAAAACTGACCAAGACTTGACACATGGGATTACTAGTGGAACTTCTCCTTAGTAGTATATATATGCATATGGACAGGGCTTATTAACGAATGCATCTTCCCGCCGTTCATCTACCAGCATATCTTCTCGAAGCGCATTATCAGTTGAAAATACCACACAGAAAATGATGCAAGACCTATACATATAACACTGAAACTCTGGTAGACATTTTATAGTTTTAAGGCCTGATGCATAATTTTAGAATTTCTCAGCCATTGAGAGTGGAACAAATATACATGCATTATACATATCTTTTCAAAGATGACACAGCACACAGACAATATTAGTCACTCATGTCGTTCTGAAACACTGGTCTTCAAGCATGGCAGATGAAAATCAAGAGGAATCCAGCTTCTCAGTCAATCATATGACATCATAATCAACTCTGCGACGTCACGAACGCAAACTTATTAATTGATGACGGACTAAGCGTAAAGCGTGTATATCTTTATAATTTAATAAACATGCTGTTGAATATTTTGAAACTAATTTGACGTTGTTGAATATTTTGAAATTAATCTGACTGGGTGTTACACATCAAATCAAGATATTCAACAGCTTACCTGTATAGTTTTCTGGAAATTGATCGTCAGGGAGCTCAGGGATCGATCGATCGATCGATCCCAACACAGGCGAAGTGTGGGTGGAGCTTAGCTAGAGATGGACGGGGTATAGCTATAACTGGATTCCTCCATTGCACCGTTAGAAGTTCAGGCAAATCACTGCTGGTTGAAGTCAGCAGACACTCGCTCAGTGACTACACCTTAACACATTTACCCTCAAATCTGTTCAAGAAACTGCCTATTCTCATGATAGATGTACATTTGCAGACCAGAGATTATTTTTATTTTATAGTTGTACATTTTGAAAAATAATCTCTTGGTCTGCAAATAGATATTTCTCATGACCACAGTGTACTACAGAAGCTGCTTTGACCAGTTTGAGTGTTACGGGTTAATCTGAATAGAAATAGATGTGTGTGTGTGTGTGTGTGTGTAGCCTTGTATGGTATCATGGCATTGACAGGTGTGGATGAGCTGCTAGCATCTGTGCGCATATATCTATTATACCAGCGAGACTGCGTTAATTAAATTATTAACATTATTTTTATTATTAAACATTTAAAGCATGATTGTCCATGTAAACCAAATTCAAGCATAGCTGCTTTCAATGCCATATTCGCCATTATTGAGCTAACCCTTCAACACCCAAATCTGCCCTAAACGTCTTCTACGGTGGTCTTGAGAAATGTTCATTTGTTGATTAAGAAAATACCAATTTTTTTAAATTACCACTGGAATGACTGCTTCAAAAACTGAGCCAGTCTTTCCAATGAATAAATTTTCAAAAACAATCTCAAAATGAACACTTTTCATGAGAAAATTCTCTTGACCAAATTTTGATGATCAAAGGGGCCTGAAATAAACCAAGGCAGCTACAGTACAGCTCCGAAATAACTTAACATTTCCCCCCAAAAAATTAAATGTACTATTGAATATTTTGAACAAAGAAAAATTGATTGGAATGGACCTTTCCACTTTATCCATCCATCATATGATGTCATAATAAACTACGTGATGGGTAGAATGACATCATAATGAAGGACGCAGATAAGTATGTCACGAACGCATATTTGAAGACTGACTATGTGTTGTTGTACGAATTGTATGGCTTTACTATTTAATAAATATTCTGTTGAATATTTTAAAACTAATTTTAATGCGGCCAGTCAAAGTATAGTTTTCAGGAAATTGATAGATAGTTAGGGTATTCGGGGACTGATCACTCCCAACACTGCGAAGTATGGGTGCAGCTTAGCTAAAGGTGGGCGGGACATAGCCAAAACTGGAAAGGTCCATTGCGTCCTAAGGCAGCTGTTTTCCAATCAAATTATTTACAAAATATTCAACACACCATTTCTTACATCGTGTACAAAATTGGTTTGTTAACATTTTAACGCGTTTTACGATACGAGTTGCACTATCAATAGCCTTGGAAGTTGGATGCCCATGCCTCTTGCCGTAATGTCCCTCAATTTTGCCAGTCTATATTTAAGCCAAAAGACTGCTTTAGGGTGCCCTCCTATCGCATTTGTGTCCATCATAACCAGAATGTAAAAATACTTTACAAATTGCATCTACAAAGATATACTTCTATAGACAGCAACACTGGCCAAGATCAGACTGCAATGCTACTGTACAAGAGAAATAAGGGGATTCCTAATACAGATTGCCTAAAAAAGTTCAATATAGTCTTTATAATGCTCTTCCTTGGGAGCCATCATTTGTCTTGATGCCCTGAGACATTGCTGTAATCACGCCAATATTATGAATTCTATTACATAGGCATCATTGCCTTGCTCATGTTACCCACATCTTCAAGACATGAATATCAAAATTGTCTATCACACAGTTTGAGATTGATTGCTGGATTATTCTAACTTCATATTTCCTTTGTCACTCTCTCTCTCTTTGATTATTATTATTATTGCTTTCATAGATTCCACAACAAATATTCAAAATAATTTGGAGCACGTAAGAAATAATTCTAATGAGAAACTATAATTTTCCAAAGAATTCTTGAAATTTCATATCGAACATGTATCTGCCAAGCAAATTTTTACCACAAAGAGCAGCAATGATTATCAGTCGACGCGAAGTACTAAATTATTCAACAGAATTCATATGATAGTGTAAGGAATCTGTTGTATACTATAGCCAGGAATGTAGGCTAGAATTGAAACGTGTATAAATTTTGTTCAAATCAATACTAGCTATAATGGGGATTGAAGGAAATTTCAATTTCCCTTTCTCCGAGATCTAACAATCTCACCATTCTATTACTTCTGATACAAGCTATCCTGGATAGCTGGGCCCTAGGACTATATACTTAGTAAGCTTTACCGGATCCTGGAACCGGGTACTCGGCTCCCAACTGCCGATTATCCGTTTGCCATGAAGCTCATACTGTTTGCATAGCCACCAAACAAGAGTTACCCATGGCTTGTCTCCGTGGGGCTGGGAGGCTGGGTCCGTAATAGAATGGCGAGTATTGTTAGATCTCGGAGAAAGGGAAATTGAAATTTCCTTCATTCTCCTTCGATCAATACTCACCATTCTATTACTTCTGATATACACCAGATTTAGACAGTAACCTGGTGGGAAGGGGCAAGCCATCAATTGCTACTTTTGCCCCTTGGAGAAAGAGCTTAGACTTAAACTTGACAAATGGAGATCTAAAAGGACCATCAAGTTAACGGAACTGAATCACATTCGCATCACTGCCCCCCCCCCCATCCCTATTTTTCTCCTAAGAAAAGGGAGAGAACTCACGAACATGCATCTCGCCTTAAACACAAATATGCCAAGAGGGTTAATTGCTCTTTGCATATATCAGCCTGGGAAAGAGCATGAATATATAAGATGAATGAACATGATATATAGACATAATACAAAAACTCAATCTTGAATTACCTCATGATATTTGGATTCCAGACATGGAGCCTCCAACCATTCACTTGTCCGGCCATCAGTGACACAATCTGGTTGATATTCTCTCACTTGACTATGTCTGCTTCTTAATTCTTTCTTACAAATGCCAAAAAAGGGAGAAGAGCAGTGTGGTAATTTAACTATCGTTTCAAAACAGCTAAAGTGAGTGGATTGGCGGAGTCTGACACATCCCTCATATAGTAATCCGTGAAAGAGGACTCACAGTGCCATTGTGCAACAGCCATGATGTCCTTTAACGGAACACCATTGTAAAGGGCGGTCGAGGCGGCTATTCCTCTAACAGCGTGTGCCCTTGCACATTGCACCTGGTGACCAGTCACAATCTCATGGGTAGTCTGAATGCATTAGACTACCCAAAGAGAGGTAGAATCCATGGATGCGGGGTCATATGGCTTCTTATGGCAGATCCACAGATGTCTATCATTCGACCGTAAGGAGACTGGGCACCAGACACTGGCATCACGATCAAACCTAGTTAGTTTCGCTATAATGATCAGTTTGCCGGGATATTTCAAAGATTGATTCTTTAACATAAACTCTGCTCTTGGCAGTAGACGCAGACCCTCTCCGGAGACGATAAATCGGTCCCTATCGGCTGAAAGTGCATGGATCTCACCGCGCCTTCTAGCTGAGGAAGCTGCCATTATAAAGACCACCTTTAGAGTCAAATGCTTTAGACTAGCCGAACGCAACGGTTCGAAAGGGTGCTTGGCCAGTACATTAAGCACTAAAGATAGACTCCAGGCTGGAATGACTACCGGTTGTCTCGGACGGAGATTGCTCATTCCCTTCACCATCACATTTAACTGGGTCACCTCTGGACTATCCCTGCTGGCTAGACAAGAGATAACTGATGCCCAAGCTGACTTGTATCCAGCAATTGTGACAGGAGCTAGTCCTGAAAAGAACAGCTCACAGAGAAAGTCTGCTATTTGCTGAATAGTGGATTGAAAGGTATCAATACCCTTTCCTTCACACCAGTCTGCAAATCCGTTAACCTTGTTGTTATATGACTTGAAGGTTGACCTCCCTCTCGCAGCTGCGATGAAGTTCGCAACTTGTCGAGAAAAAACTTCAGACGTTGAACGTTGTTTGATAACATCCACGCAGTCAGTTTGAACATTTCGGGACGCTCGTGTAGGAAGCGTCCCTTGGCCTGGGAGATTATGTTCGGAATCTCGGGTAACTGCACTGGATTGTCCACTAGCAGATCTAGAAGGTCCATGAACCACGCCCTGCTGGGCCAAAATGGCGCTATTAGCAGGACCAGGTACGGTTCCTCCCTGATCTTCACCAATATCCTCAGCAGAATGGTAGGTGGGTACGTGTAAGCATGTATCCCTCTCCAGCTTATCGCCAGAGCATCTGTATTGACGGCATTTGGATCTGGAATCGGCGTGACATAAGTCATAATTTGAGCATTTTCCTTTGTGGCGAACAAGTCCATGTTGGTTTTGCCCCAATGCTCGAAGATCCTGTGAAGAACTCGAGGGTTGAGAGACCATTCTGTTGGCAGAATTCTCTGTCTCCGAGACAAAGCATCCGCCAGAATGTTCAATCGCCCAGGAATGTGAGCTGTTTTCAAAACAACCGAGTAATTCCCGCACCATTGAATCAAGTGCCACACTTTCATACATAGTGTGGGTGACTTGGTCCCGCCTTGGCGATTTATGTATGATACTACTGTCGAGTTGTCCAACCATATCAATATCGCCTTGCCCCTGACTTTTGGAAGAAACTTTTCCAACGCCAGTTCCACTGCCATCATTTCCAACAGATTGATATGCAGCTGGCTCTCTTGGAGAGTCCATGTGCCCGAGACCTGGTGTTCTCCCCGGCAGGCCCCCTCCCCCCACATCCCTCCAGCGATGCATCTGTGTACACGGACAGCTGGGGTGGGGTAGGTGCAGCAAAACCCCTACTAGGAGATTCTGACGCTTTTTCCACCATACAAGATGCGACATTAATGGCTACAAAACTGGCACCAGCTTTGACAGAGGTTCTGTTCTCTGTTTCCACAGAGACATCAGATACAACTGGATAGGTCTTCGCATCAGAGCAGCGTACAGGATTACCTGCTCCATGGAGACCATCATCCCACCATCTGAAGAAACTGCCTCGCCTGAATGTGGTGTCCCAATCGAAAACTCTTGAGGATGGCTAACAGAGACACCACTCTTGGCTCTGACGGGTAAACCCTGCCCTCCTCAAGATCAAATCGCATCCTTAAATAAACGAACTGTTGAGTGGGTGTCAACTCGGATTTCTCCTTGTTCTCTGTTTCCACAGAGACATCAGATACAACTGGATAGGTCTTCGCATCAGAGCAGCGTACAGGATTACCTGCTCCATGGAGACCATCATCCCACCATCTGAAGAAACTGCCTCGCCTGAATGTGGTGTCCCAATCGAAAACTCTTGAGGATGGCTAACAGAGACACCACTCTTGGCTCTGACGGGTAAACCCTGCCCTCCTCAAGATCAAATCGCATCCTTAAATAAACGAACTGTTGAGTGGGTGTCAACTCGGATTTCTCCTTGTTGACTATCCAGCCTAGATCTGAAAGTAACTTCAGAGTCAGAGCAGTATCCACCTCTAACTTGGCTGGCGTGTCTGCCTTGATAAGCCAATCATCTATGTAGGTGTGAAGCGCCACGTTCTCTCTTCTGAGAAACGATGTCACCGCAAGGACCACTCCGGTGAAAACCCGTGGAGCTGTCGACAGGCCGAATGGGAGGACTACCAACTCCCACACTTGATTCTGAAATGCAAATCTCAGAAACCTGTGACAACTCCTGTTCATTGGAATGTGGAAATATGCATCTTTCAGATCGATCGATACACATAACCATTCCCCTCCTCAATCCTGCCATTACCGTCCTTTTGAGTTTCCATCTGAAACCGAGGCATATGGATAAACCAATTTAATGGCCCGAGATTGAGTACGGGTCTCCACACCCCCTGTGCTCTTGGAACATATTTGAATAGAAGCCTGGAGTGTTCTGGTTTGCTGGTTTTAATGCTCCATTCAGAAGCAAACCCGATACTTCGTTTTGAATGGCTTCTAACTTGTCTGGTTCCCTTGGAATGGGTGTCCAGACAGGTGCCAAAGACAGATTTAGTTGTGGAAAATCCCACCACTCCGGCATGTACCCCTGGGATAATCATCCCAGGACCAGACTGTCTGACGCCACACCTCGCCATGCCTCGGCGAAACACATGAGCCTTCCACCCACAATGGACGCATTGATGCCTAATCGGGGTGTCTGCCTCGCGATCCGCTCTCCCCCCCCCCCCTCTTGACGAGTGAGAACCATTTTGGTCATGCTTTGACCAATCTAACTGGCACCGCGATGTTCCTGTCACACAGGTGCGGTCCAGGCCGATACGAAGGGAGCCCTCGTACCCGTAGGTACGATCTGCTCCCTTCTTTCCGCCATTCGAGGACTTACCCTTACCCTTCCAGCCTCTCGGCCGATCAGGAGCAACATTGGGGTGGGTAGGAGCCTCCACAACCTTCTTGGCCTTCTTCGCCGGAGGCGGCCGAGAAGACCCAGTAGAAGCAGCACTAGGCTTGGCTTTTGCCTTGCTTTTATGCTTTTTCTGCTTCTTAGAAGGTTGCCCGGTTAGTGGCTTGGCTACAGCCGCTAGTGCGTGCGCCTGTCACACTAGTTCCAGCTGCAGATTCACCGCAAACCGATTCTGCGCGATGCTGGCAGTGTCTTCTAAGATGGCCCGCGCTTGGCCATCAAAGATGCTAGGGCCAGTAAGGGGCGTCCAAAGAAGACGCTCCATAATGGCAGTAGCCGGACGCATATGATCAAGGACCATCTGCCTCCTAGACTTCGTCACTCGCACCCTTGCCAATGCATCCATAGACAGCACCAGGCCGTCATTGACACAGGGTGGCCTGCCCCCGCTTCAACACACACCGACTGAAGAAGGCGATAAGAGTGATTGACAGCACTCACTGCTGCCCTCATCCCCTCATCGCATAGGAACAGGACTTCGTCACGGTGCACCTGGGACGTGTCCACCAGCGCCAGGGCGGGGCCACCCACTCCAGCACTCTGGACACCCAGCGATCATCCTCAGTGACCGCTGGAACAACACCATATCTGTCGTATTCCCCCGTGGGATACGACACCTCGCCCGCACCTCCGTGGAGGCTGCATGAAGCTGGCCCTTGGTCAGGAGCTGTTTGCTATAAATAGCATCCAACAATCCCATAAACCTTGGATCCAGTCCAATAGACTGGATCTGGGCTGCGGGCAAGATCCCTGTCCTAATCGATGCCACCGATGGACGGGGTGCATCCTCTTCGGCCGTGGTCGAAACCACAGACAGGTCCACCCTGGCTAGCTAAGCCAGAGCCTCCGACCAGTCCGTCTCCGAAGAGGACACTCCCGTGCTCACGGCCCTACCAGCAACAGCCTCCCGACTAGGAGCCATTGCTGATACGCCAGGAACTCTGGTATCTTACGGTTCCGCCGCCACCCTATGGAAACCACCAGTCCATGGAGTAGGCCCGTAACGGTTGAGGAACCGTTGCCAAGCACGGGCACCAACGGCACCCCATGCCTGACCACTGGACCAGGCGAGATAGGTGTATACCACGCCTGGCCAGCCACAACCGTCACCTTGCGCCAAGCCAGACAGATGGAAGGCGGTTCCGTCCAGGACGGAATCGACCTCCATGCTCGCCACCCGCGCCATCTCAGGCCGCAGCAATCTCTCCTCCTCTGCGTCCTCGTCTTCAGACTCTGACGAGGAAACACCCCCATGCCTGACGGACCGGCCACCGCTACTGGACCACCCGGAGGTGGCCGCAGAGAGACAGAACCCATCAGGCCGGAGCCCGACGGGACTGCCAGGGAGCCATACGAGACGTCTCCCTCAGTGGCCAATCCAGAACCCTGTCCAAGGACAGGGTCCGTACCAAGCACGGGAAGAGACTGCCCTACAACTTTTGGAAGCAGGGACGACACCAGCATAGGCAGGACGCTATGCAAGAAGCCTTGCATAGCAGGTCCAAACCACGCCGGCGGTGCCATCTCCGCAACCTCTGATTGCAGACGTGGAGCGCCCCAGGGGCCGAAACGGACGCGCCACGATTTACTTTCGGACCGCCTGACCCCGCGTCAGACCCTGCCAAATCCTTCTGGGCAAGGAACTTGACCATTATATCAGACGACCACACTGTACAAATGTTACACCTATTATCAAGATTACAATTTGTACATCTAAAGCAGACATGTTCCTTCAACAGACCCCTCACGAACTTAATGGCACTCGTCACATGATGGCGGGGCTGGCTTGGCCTATAAATAAGCACAAACCTACAACAAAAAAGCGGAACGAAACAGGAATGGAAGGTAGACAAATAATTTTCAAATAATTTGATCATAAATTAAATGTTCACCCTCCCGCACCCCACCCCGCAATGTTACAGCAAAGATCGCATTGATTATGACGACAAGAACGAAGCGGGCAAGATACACCCATAAACTGATCCTCAAGGATGTATAAACGGAACCAAGAACCATATCGCATAGCATTCGGGGTATATTTACTAATCAATATAAATTATACTCCTAACGAAGGCCAAAACGATATGTGAAGAAACAACAAAATGTAAACAAACTGTAGACCACACATCTAAATCAAGAATTTTGAAACCACCGATCATTGCAAACAGATCGTGATAACACGCAATACTTGAAAATTCCAACGTTTTT
Organism: Chaetoderma sp. LZ-2023a; assembly: GCA_034401795.1. Lineage (NCBI taxonomy): Eukaryota > Metazoa > Mollusca > Caudofoveata > Chaetodermatida > Chaetodermatidae > Chaetoderma > Chaetoderma sp. LZ-2023a. The sequence goes on from CM067364.1 coordinate 30,950,457, forward strand.
CTGGTACCAATACATTACACAGCACCCAGAATCAGATGCGCGAATTAATGAAACATTTTCTTCACATAAAAATCTGAGACAACTCGGGTGTGACATCACCCGCTCGGATCATACGGAGAACGACGTCAGCCGATTTTCGTATTATACACTGTATAGCCAACACCGTATTTCATATCTGCCGATCGCCTGTTGGGGTTAAAGGAAGGCGATCAATCTGGCATATTTCGTTGTTAACACACGTCCCAGATTCGGGGTCAAAAATTGGAACATGCGCCACAGACGAAATTTTGAAGACCTAAGTCTTTTAACTATGGAATAACATGGAAATATACGACCCGGTTATCATCGGCTACTTTCATGGTAATCCAAATAATCCTTAGAGTGAACACAAAGCTATCACAATCACAGAAAAAGACTAAGACTTCCAACTGCAAAAAAGCATGTAGCTCTTGTTGCTATGCAAACAAGAATGAGCTTCATGGCAAACGGGTCCTCGGCAGTTGGGAGCCGAGTACCCAGTTCCAGGAGCCGGTAAAGCTTTCTAAGTCTATAGTCCTAGGGCCCAGCTATCCAGGATAGCTTGTATCAGAAGTAATAGAATGGCGAGTATTGATCGAAGGAGAATGGGGACAAAAGGGTTGGACACCGTAGACATGTACTTATGATGTTTTCATAAAGCAACACCATAATTTCTAACAATTTGTAACTAGAATGTGCAATCAATGGTATGCCATTGCCCTGACGTAGTCTAATATAAACATCGCCTCACAATCCGCAATCATATGGCTAACAGATCAAATTTGGTTGATTCCGCCAACTTTGACTTTCTGCCACCTCAACTCAAACCCCACCCCAACCCTGGGATGGATCCTAAATGTTGTCTTGCAATACCTGATCATATATGCAACCTCACATAACAAATGATTGAATTTCATCACATGGTTTTGGAGGAGATAGTCAGACAGACAGATGGACGCAATTGCAATATCCGCTCCGATTTTTCAAAACATGTGGGGGTAGGGATAAAAAAAATTTCTTTCACCTCGCAGGCTACAAAATTTGAATAGATTGGACAACCTAAAATAGGTTACTTTCAAGGCTTTCATCCTCGATAAGCTCCTGTAGAGGTTACTCATTCACACACAAAAGTTTGAATGCTTTACATGCATCACAATTCCAGGGCAATCATATAGATAAACTCTTGGACATTTTTGAAACATTTCCGAAAAAGTTGGTCCCGATCACAGGATGATTCATAATAAGGAAAAATTAGTTACCTCTCCAGGATGTAGAAATTGTTTGAGTGTAGCTTTCGTGACCATCTCAGTCACTTCTTTAGCACTAACTGGTCGCTGGCAACGTCACACTGGTCAGTTCTTTTGGAGTCATGTGGCACTCGTCTCGGTTCATGGTTGGTTGATGCTTGTAGATTTCTATGGCCTCTAACTTTCCGTTTAAATAAGTTGGTCTCGATGTTGATGACCCAAGCACTGCTGGCGGGGATGACGTGGCCAGCGGATTCTGTGCGTTCTGCCACAGCCGAGTTGGAATTGATTTTGAGATGTTCTTTGACTCGGATGCTGAGAGGCCTTTTGTTTCCTCATATTGGTCACATTCGATCTTGTAGATGACTCCAGAGCCTTCATCTGTGGTCAGTTTATCTTTGGGTCTTACTAATTGTGATCTTAAGGTGTTGACGGGCTTGTGGTAAGTTTTGATGTGGTGTTGTCTGAAGAGCCTGCCAAGGTGTTCTGATAGGCTTTGGATGTAGGTTAGTCAGACCAGTGGAAGTTTTTCGACATCTGGTTGTTCATTACAAGTCTCAAGTTTAACACTAATCCGTTAACCGGCCGAGGATAGAATTTCATACAGGTTAGTAAAAAAGAACAGATTTTCTGAGCGCTTCAATGCTTTATTGAATATCTTGTAATTAATTTGTCCGAAAACTCGTTGCTGCCTCAGGCAGCAATAGCTTTCCAGACACATTAATTTCAAAATATGGTTGCCTTGGAAATGAGTTTTATAGATATTGATCGATGAATGTATTAGATAGTAAAATCATTGATGCACTATTCCATCTGGGTTAGTAGAAAAAATCCGTAAAATTTACCCCAGAGTTCTACTAAAAGACACTGCTACCAGTAGTTTTTTTAAATACTCAAAATTTGTCTTCTGTCTTATATAAATCATGTAAACATTTGGCCTAGTCTGTAAATTTTTTTAACATGTTTGACACTGCTGCATATGCGATTATGTTGCAGCTATAGCATAACAAAGCTTAACCCAGTGATTTAATATACAATTCACTTAAGTTGCCACTTGCCAGTGACCAAGAGTTAAATTAAATTTAAAACTGGCAAACTCAAGAGAAAACTAAATGACTATTTTTGAATATGGATGTACATGGACAATCATTCATGCTGGTATGCTTGCATTAACACCGTCCAGCCAAGCCTGCAATCTAACCCAGCAAAATTAATGATGAAACTTGTATTCAATGACTCTAGTCTAGAAACCGTTAGAGGGAACAGATGGTGAAGTCTGTAAACATTTTGTCTGTAATACACTTGAGTTCAGTTAACTTAAACAAAACCAGCCTTTAAGGTCGTATTGAAAGACTACATTTTTAATTTTCCCACTGGAATGACAGGCTCGATAACAAAGACCAGTCATTACAGTGATAAATTGTTAAAAATAATCTTCACTAGGCCTGCAAACGGTCTCACCATGCAAGAATTTTCTCATAAAATTAACGATGATGTTTAATACACTGGATTTTTTCGGCAAATATTTTTTGATAATTTTAACAATATCCACAAAATTTTCTACAATTGCCAAAAGAATATTCTATTTTAAAACAAATTGCTAAAATTAAAAGAACGGTTATTGCTAAGAGTTTGACAAATATATGATACAGAAAATGAATCTTAAATATTTCTGAACAATTTATTTATAGCATATTTATTTATTTAAATTAAGCCGCTAAATACATGTACATGTATTGTTCATCATCAAATGTGACACAAAGCAATTTAACAGAAAATCTATACATCGGAGCAGGCAACTGGACAATATCATTACAAGCCATCAACATGTTAATATAATTATTGTAAAATGAATAAGAATTTACTTACTGTATTGTTGTGAACCGCTAGGACCCGGATCTTCCCCCTCCATCATACTAGAGTCTTGTAACTGTGCATACTGCTGCCAATCCTCAGGAAGATTATCCGCACTATCACCGTACGACTCCATTGACATTTGTAAGTCATCATCATCATCAGGTTCAGATTTAGATGCTGAAGGTATTGCTAATTGTAAGTTAGAAGGGGAGTGGGCCATGGATAGTGAGACAGAATTATCGTCTGTTGCGGATTGTACAAGGCTACTTATTTCAGGTGTTAATGACAATAATGGCACTCGGGATGATGATGATGGTGATTGACTAAAGCTTGTGTTTTGAATTAACGAAACTGGAATCACTGATGATTCTGAAGAATGAGACCGCTTTGGACTTCTAGTTGGCATATCAATTGTTCCTTTCGTATTTATAGAAGCAGGATGAATACTGGTCGGTGATGAGCTGGAAGAGAAAGAACGAGACGATCGGGACGCTGGTGAACCTAAATCACGTGGACCGGATGCTAATGGAATACTTGCACCTATCACAGATATATCATCGTCTTCGTCAAGCATTTCTTTCTTAATATCTACAAAATCTAAGTCAGAAGTGTCTTCTTCACGTGGTGCTCTACTCTCCGGCATTTCTACAATATTCCGTTTTCGCACAGGAGGCGGTTCCATAGTTCTAACTCTCGCTTGTCTATCAAGCTCTTGTCTAAAATTATGACTAGGTTTTGGTGACTCCATCGACACTCGTTGCCGCTTTGGAGCAGACTGACTTTCTTCTGGGGGTCCATGAGCGGATATTCCGGACACCATAACACTCATGGAATAGTCTTTGATCCATTTTGGGGCATCCATGCGTTCATCTAACATGAAAAACAAGACAAGATTAATGACTGTCAAGATTTGTCAGCAAAATTCTAATACTATTTAGTGAATGGCAATTTGCATTTGCATTTATCATTCCTGAAGATGACATAGACCGGTTTGGTGCAGCTTGACCACTACTAAAGGATTAATCGTACAAAGATAGCAATTAGCGACCAAACTCCAACAGTAAATTTTCAGACTACTCTATTGGCTAAAAGCAAGCATCATAATGACATATCCATATGTAATGGCTACTAAATAAACGCTAGGTAAGGCCAATCTATTGGCTAATACTCTCTACAGTTCAACTCATAAGATATGTAAGTTACAAAACACAAACATGTTAGTTAGTATAATTTTGAGCAGACTTGTACGATTACTGCTTTGAGTGATCAATTGATTATTTAAGAATAATTGTGATTCAATAAGCGATTAATTAGCTTGGGTGCAAATTACTCAGACAAAACAACAAAAAGCATATCAATGACGAAAGCTGTAATGATGTTAAGAAATGACAGATCCATAGATGTCTATCGTTCGACCGTAACGAGTCAGTCCATTTCCTGTACTTAGTCAAAGCACGGACCGGGCACCAGACACTGGCATCACGATCAAACCTTGTTAACTTCGGTATTATGATCGGTTTGCCGGGATATCTCAAAGATTGATTCTTTGACATAAACTCTGCTCTTGGCAGAAGACGCAGACCCTCTCCGGAGACAATAAATCGGTCCCTCTCAGCCGAAAGCGCATGGATCTCACTGCGCCTTCTAGCTGAGGAAGCTGCCAATAGAAAGACCGCCCTTAGAGTCAAATGCTTTAGACTAGCCGAACGCAACGGTTTGAAAGGGTGCTTGGCCAGTATATTAAGCACTAAAGATAGACTCCAGGCTGGAATGACTACCGGTTGTCTCGGTCGGAGATTGCTCATTCCATTCACCATCACATTTAACTGGGCCACATCTGGACTATCCCTGTTGGATAGACAAGGGATAACTGATGCCAAAGCTGACTTGTATACAGCAATTGTGACGGGAGCTAGTCCTGAAAGTCTGCTATTTGCTGAATAGTGGATTGACAAGTATCAATACCCTTTTCTTCACACCAGTCTGCAAATCTGTTAACCTTGTTGTTATATGACTTGAAGGTTGACCTCCTTCTCACAGCCGCGATGAAATCAGCAGCTTGTCGAGAAAAGCCTTCCGACGTGGAAAGTTGTTTGATAACATCCACGCAGTCAATTTGAATATTCGGGACGCTCGTGTAGGAAGCATCCCTTGGCCTGGGAGATTATGTTCGGAATCTCGGGCAACTGCACTGGGTTTTCCACCAGCAGATCTAGCAGATCCGTGAACCACGCCCTGCTGGGCCAATACGGCGCTATTAGCAGGACCAGACACGGTTCCTCCCTGATCTTCACCAATACCTTCGGCAGAAGAATGGTGGGTGGGTACGCGTAAGCGTGCATCCCCCTCCAGCTTATCGCCAGAGCGTCTGTATCGACGGCATTTGGATCTGGAATCGGCGAGACATAGGTCATGATTTGAGCATTTTCCCTTGTGGCGAACAAGTCCACGTTGGGTTTGCCCCAATGCTCGAAGATCCTTCGTAGAACTGGAGGGTTGAGGGACCATTCTGTTGGCAGAATTCTCTGTCTGCGAGACAAAGCATCCGCCAGAATGTTCAATCGGCCAGGAATGTGAGCTGCTTTCAAAACAACCGAGTAATTCCTGCACCATTGAATCAAGTGCAACACTTTGATACACAGCGTGGGTGACCTGGTCCCGCCTTGGCGATTTATGTATGATACTACCGACGAATTGTCCGACCGTATCAATATCACCTTGCCCCTCCCTGATCATCGGAAGAAACTCTTCCAACGCCAGTTCCACTGCCATCATTTCCAACAGATTGATATGCAGCTGACTCTCCTGGAGAGTCCATGTGCCCGAGACCTAGTGCTCTCCAAGGCAGCCCCAACCCCCCCCCCCCACCCCTCCAGCGATGCATCCGTGTACACGGACAGCTGGGGGTGGGGTAGGTGCAGCGAAACCCCTACTAGGAGATTCTGACGCTCTTTCCACCATACAAGATGCAACATTATCGGCTCCAAAACTGGCACCAGTTTTGACAGGGGTTCTGTTCTCTGTTTCCACAGAGACATCAGATACAACTGGATAGGTCTTCGCATTAGAGCAGCGTACGGGATCACCTGCTCCATGGAGACCATCATGCCCAGCATCTGAAGAAACCGCCTCGCCTGAATGTGGTTTCCCAATCGAAAACTCTTCAGGACGGCTAACAGAGACACCACTCTGGGCTCTGATGGGTAAACCCTGCCCTCCTCAAGATCGAATCGGCCCCCCCCCCCAAATAAACGAAATGTTGAGTGGGTGTCAACTCTGATTTCTCCTTGTTGACTATCCAGCCTAGATCTGAAAGTAACTTCAGAGTCAGAGCAGTATCCACGTCCAACCTGGCTGCTGAGTCTGCTTTGATCAGCCAGTCGTCTATGTAGGTGTGTAGCGCTACGTTCTCTTTTCTGAGAAACGCTGTCACCGCAAGGACCGCTCTTGTGAAAACCTGTGGAGCTGTCGACAGGCCGAATGGGAGGACTATAAACTCCCATACTTGATTCTGAAACCTTTCAGATCGATCGATACACACCACATTCCCTTCCTCAATCCTGCCATTACCGACCTCAGTTTCCATCTGAAACCGAGGCGTATGGATAAACCAATTTAATGGCCTGAGATTGAGTACGGGTCTCCATCCCCCTGTGCTCTTGGGGACAAGGAACATGTTCGAATAGAAGCCTGGAATGTTCCGGTTTGCTGGTTTTATTGCTCCCTTCCGAAGCAAACCTGACACTTCGTTTTGAATGGCTTCTAACTTGTCTGGCTCCCTTGGTACGGGTGTCCAGACAGGTGCCAAAGACAGATTCTGTGGTGGAAAATCCCACCACTCTGGCATGTACCCCTGGGATAACCATCCCAGGACCAGACTGTCTGACGTCACACCTCGCCAAAACGCATGAGCCTTCCACCCACTATAGACGCTTCGACGCCTAATGGGGGGGGGGGGGTGTCTGCCTCGCCATCTGCTCCCCCCCCCCTCTCTTGACGAGAGAGTGAGAACCATTTTGGTCTTGGCTTGGCCGGTCTAACTGGCACCGCTGTTCCTGTCGCACAGGTGCAGTCCCGGCAGATACGAGGGGAGCCCTCATACCCTCAGGTATGATCCGCCCACTTCTTTCCGCCATTTGAGGACTTACCCTTCCCCTTCCCGCCTCTCGGGCGATCAGGAGCAACATTGGGGAGGGTAGGGGCCTCCACAACCTTCTTGGCCTTCTTCGCTGAAGGCGGCTGAAAAGACCCAGTAGAAGCAGAAGCAGCACTAGGCTTAGTGGACTATCTGCCTCCTGGACTTTGTCACACGCGCCTGCAACCTTGCCAAGGCATCCATAGACAGCACCAGGCCGTCATTAACGCATGAAAGCACCACAGGGTGGCCTGCCCCTGCCCCAACCGACTGAAGAAGGCGATAAGAGTGGTTGACAGCACTCATTGCTGCCCTCACCCCTCATCACATAAGGACAGGACTTCATCATGGTGTACCTGAGCTTTGTCCAACAGTGCCGGGCCGGGGCGACCTGCTCCAGCACTCTGGACACCCAGTACCCAGCGGTCATCCTCAGTCACCGTCGGGACAACACCATACCTGTCGTATTCCCCCGTGGAAGATAAATAGCATCCAGCAACTCCATAAACCTTGGATCCAGTCCAATAGACTGGATACGGGCTGCGGGCAAGATCCCCATCCTAATCGATGCCACCGATGGACGGGGTGCATCCTCCTTAGCCGTGGTCGAAACCACAGACGGGTCTACCCTGGCTAGCCAAGCCAGAGCCTCAGACCAATCTGTCTCTGAGGACACTCCTGTGAACACGTCACCCGTTGACATGTTCATGGCCCTACAAGCAACGGCCTCCCGGCTAGGAGCCATTGCTGATATGCCAGGAACTCTGGTACCGTACGGTTATGCCGCCACCCCATGGAAAACACCAGTCCATGGAGTAGGCCCGCACGGAAAACCGTGCGGACTCGTAGCGGTTGAAGAACCGTGGCCAAACATGGGCACCAACGGCACCCCACGTCTGACCGCCGGACCAGGCGAGATAGGCGAGTACCACACCTGGCCAGCCACACCCGTCACCGTGTCGGTTGGCGGCAAACCAACCATCACGGGACCGGTGCCCGGTACCGGAGTGGTCTCAACCACGGGCGGAGCCGCCGCCCTGGCTTGCGCCAAGCCAGACAAATGGAGGAAGGTTCTGTCCAGGACGGAATCGACCTCCATGCTCCCCACCCGCGGTATCACAGGCCGCAGCAATCTCTCCTCTTCGGCTTCCTCATCTTCAGACCCCGAAGAGTCGTCACTAGACGAAGAAACCGTGGAGCCATCCTGGTGGACGGCTCCCATGCCTGACGGACCGGCCACCGCTACTGGACAATCCGGAGGTGCCCGCAGAGAGACAGAGCCCATCAGGCCGGAGCCTGATACGCTCCCTCTGTGACCAGTCCAGAACCCTGTCCAAGGACAGGGCCCGAATCAAACACAGGAAGACTGCCCTACAACTTTTGGCAGCAGGGATGACACCAGCGTGGGCAGAACGCTATGCAAGCCTCGCATAGCAGGACCAAACCACGCCGGCGGCGCCATCTCCGCCACCTCCGGTTGCAGACGTGGAACGACCCCCCCCCACCCCCCAAGGGACGAAACGGACGCTCGCCGATTTACTTTCGGACCGCCTGACCCCCGCATCAGACCCTACCAAGTCCTTCTGGGCAAGGAACTTAAGCACCATATCGACCGACACCAGTGCGCAAAAGTTACACATACTGTCAAGATTACACTTAGTACAGCGGAAACAGACATGGTCCTTGAATAGAACCCTCACGAATTTGTGGCACTCGTCACATGATGGCGGGGCTGGCTTGGCCTATAAATAAGCACAAACCTACAATAAGCAAGCGGAACGAAACACAGGAATGGAAGGCAGCCAATTAATTTTCAAATATTTTGACCATAAATTAACTGTTAACCCTCCCGCAACGCTACAGCAAAGATCGCCTTGATTATGACGACAAGAATGAAGCAGGCAATAATACACCCATACACTGATCCTCAAGGATGCATAACATAACCAGGAATCATATTGCATAGCATTCGGGGTATATTTACTAATCAATATAAATTATACTCCTAACGAACGCCAAAACGATATGTGAAGAAACAACAAAATGTAAACAAACTGCTGTAGCACACGGTAAAACTGCAGACCACACATCTAAATCATGAGTGCTAACAGGTTAATAATTCATTTTAGACAGAATTTCAAACTCGCCTACATAGTATTGCATACATACCCAGATCCATGGATCCCAGGACTTTGAACTCTGATATCTTCTCATCGAGCCACACTACAAATTGTGACACAGCCATAGGCTGGATCTTCTCCATTAAATGAGCAAAGTTGATCTTTGGTGTACGTAAGTCCACACCCATCTTGGCTTCTTACTTTTCTCATCAAAGTTCTAATATGGTAATCAACCTAATAATACAAATTAGAAAACAATCCAAAACATGGCACAATGGAATAAAATTGGCACGATAAAGGTACAGAGGTGGGTTACTCTATGACCCTAATGCCTGTTAATGCAAAAGGTCTAGACAGCTATACAGCCAGTCTGTTGAATATTTTGAAACTAATTTGACTGTGTAACGGGTTTCAGTCAGACTAAAATCCATAGCAGTCAAATTAGTTTCACAATATTCAACAGAACATGTTGTATGTACATCATAAAGAATTTGTCGCACCTTGTCTGCGACGAGTAAAGGGCTACTAAACTCTTTAAGCCTTTGAATTTAAATTATTGATTTGAGTGATCACGATCGATTATTTAAGAATAATCGTGAGTACTTGGTTAATCAACCCGTGTACTGATTATCCAAACATAACAACAAAAAGGATATTAATGTTTGACGAAATGTGCAATTGATTAATGTCCATTCGCAAGCCAAGACATTAATACAAACCTATATTTGAAAAGTATCGCTGTAATGACTGGTTTGATTTTCAAAAACAACTGGGCTGCCGCTGTCATTATCATCACCATTTTACGAGGCATAAGCCATTGGCTTGTTATTGCCTCAGTATTTTTTATTATAGTATGGCTAGCTCAGTTGAATTCAAAGATTTTCTTTGTAGTAGATCTATCTAGTTTGTTCTTTGTTTGATTTAGGCGCTGTCGCTTAATTAAGTCTCCTCAAAACCATCAGTGTATGAGTGATATTCAGGGTTGGAAAAAATGTGGATTTTTTTTTTCCCGAAAAAATTTGATTTTTTTTTATGATGATTTTTTACTAGAACTATAAAGAAAATCATTGATTTAACAGCTCTCCAAGTGTGATACCAGCGATCGAAAAGAACATTGATTTTTTTACAAGCAGTCATGTTCGGAACTAAATAGAATATAATCACTAAACAAGTTTGACCTTATTTATACCATTAAAATGTATTATAACAATAAGCATCCCAGAATTTGTTCTTGTTGTTCTTAAGACATTTTTTAATTTGTTGTCACATTTTGAAATAAACCCCCCACAGACCCCCCTTGCGGGTTGGTCTGTTGTTTTATTAACCACTATAAAAACATACTTACCGTTCAATCACTACTTGCTAAATCAATTATCTGCATTTTGCTATCAGAATAAGATTTTTATGCCTGCATACACACCTCCCCATGCTTAATCCTTTCCTATGGACCCTCAACCAGGCTACTGGTTGAGTCCCATCTCCAGCCTACCATCAGGTATAGACTGGCACCAGTCTATACTCACCTCATAGTGACGCTTGTCACTATGCGCGCTCACGCATGCGCATCAGAGCCCTAATAGGAAACAGATTCACTTTTCTAAATTTAAGTGCAAAATATTTAGTCTGATTCTCAAATCTTACCACGCGGGGTGGTTGAGGCCGGGTCGTAGTGATTGAACGGTAAGTATGTTTTTATAGTGGTTAATAAAACAACAGACCAACCCCGCAAGGGGGGGTCTGTGGGGTGTTTTTTTATTACACAACAAAAACATCCATTACCATTCAATCACTACTTGCTAAACCCGTAGATTGCAGGAAATCTAAATTTCCCTTTCTCCGAGATCTAACAATACTCACCATTCTGTTACTTCTGATATACAGCTGGCCTTGACAGCGGCTCTAGGATTATAGACTTAGAAAGCTTTACCGACTCCTGGGAACCGGGTACCCGGCTCCCCACTGCCGAGTACCCGTTTACCATAGAGCTCATATTGTTTGCATAGCCACCAAACAAGAGAAAACTATGGCTTGCCTCCGTGGGGCTGGGAGGCTGGGTCCGTAACAGAATGGTGAGTATTGTTAGATCTCGGAGAAAGGGAAATTGACATTTCCTGCATTCTCCTTCGATCAATACTCACCATTCTGTTACTTCTGATATACACCAGATTTGATCAGTAACCTGGTGGGAAGGGGCAAGCCATACATGCTAATTTTGCCCCTTGGAGAAAGATTTTAGACTTCAAACTTGACTAACGGAGACCTAAAAGGACCGTCAAGTTCACGGAACCGAATCACATTCGCGTCACAGCCCCCCCCCCTTTTTCCTCCTAAGAAAAGGGAGAGAACTAACGAACATGTATCTCGCCTGAAACACCAATATGCCAAGAGGGTTAACTACTCCCTGCATATTGCTTGTATTAGCCTGGGAATGAGCATGAATATATAAGATGAATGAACATGATACATATACATGATACAAAAAACTCTCACTATTGAATTACCTTATGATAACAGGACTTCAGACGTACCGCCTACAACCATTCACCGGTTCGGCCATCAGTGACACAATCTGGTTGACATCCTCTCGCCTGACCATGCCTGCTTTAGGTTCTTTTCTTACCGAAGTGAGAAAAGGGTGAAAAGCAGTGTGGTCACTAACTATCGTTTCAAAACAGCTAAAGCGAGTGGATTGGCTGAGTCTGACACATCCCTCATATAGTAATCCGTGAATGAGGACTCACAGTGCCATTGTGCAACGGCCATGATGTCCTATACCGGAACACCATTGTAAAGGGCGGTCGAGGCGGCTATTCCTCTGACATTGTCTGCCCTTACGCCTTGCACCTGGTGCCCAGTCGCCATCTCGTGAGTAGTCTGAATGCATTCGACCACCCAACGAGAGATAGTATCCATGGATGCGGCGCCATAAGACTTTTTATGGCAGATCCACAGATGTCTATCGTTCGACCGTAACGAGTCAGTCCGTTTCTTGTACTTAGTCAAAGCACGGACCGGGCACCAGACACTGGCATCACGATCAAACCTAGTTAACTTCGGTATAATGATCGGTTTGCCGGGATATCTCAAAGATTGGTTCTTTGACATAACCTCTGCTCTTGGCAGAAAACGCAGACCTTCTCCAGAAACAATAAATCGGTTCCTCTCTGCCGAAAGCGCATGGATCTCACTGCGCCTTCTAGCTGAGGAAGCTGCCAATAGAAAGACCGCCTTTAGAGTCAAATGCTTTAGACTAGCCGAACGCAACGGTTCGAAAGGGTGCTTGGCCAGTACATTAAGCACTAAAGATAGACTCCAGGCTGGAATGACTACCGGTTGTCTCGGTCGGAGATTGCTTATTCCCTTCAACATCACATTTAACTGGGCCACCTCTGGACTATCCCTGTTGGCTAGACAAGGGATAACTGATGCCAAAGCTGACTTGTATCCAGCAACTGTGACGGGAGCTAGTCCTCAAAAGAACAGCTCACAGAGAAAGTCTGCTATTTGCTGATAGTGGATTGAAAGGTATCAATACCCTTTTCTTCACACCAGTCTGCAAATCTGTTAACCTTGTTGTTATATGACTTGAAGGTTGACCTCCTTCTCGCAGCCGCGATGAAATCAGCAGCCTGTCGAGAAAAGCCTTCCGACGTGGAACGTTGTTTGACAACATCCACGCAGTCAATTTGAACATTTCGGGACGCTCGTGTAGGAAGCGTCCCTTGGCCTGGGAGATTATGTTCGGAATCTCGGGCAACTGCACAGGATTTTCCACCAGCAGATCTAGAAGATCCGTGAACCACGCCCTGCTCGGCCAATACGGCGCTATTAGCAGGACCAGACACGGTTCCTCCCTGACCTTCACCAAAACCTTCGGTAGAAGAATGGTGGGTGGGTACGCGTAAGCGTGCATCCCTCTCCAGCTTATCGCCAGAGCGTCTGTATCGACGGCATTTGGATCTGTAATCGGCGAGACATATGTCATGATTTGAGCATTTTCCTTTGTGGCGAACAAGTCCACGTTGGGTTTGCCCCAATGCTCGAAGATCCGTCGCAGAACTGGAGGGTTGAGGGACCATTCTGTTGGCAGGATTCTCTGTCTGCGAGACAAAGCATCCGCCAGAATGTTCAATCGGCCAGGAATACGAGCTGCTTTCAAAACAACCGAGTAATTCCTGCACCATTGAATCAAGTGCCACACCCTGATACACAGAGTGGGCGACCTGGTCCCGCCTTGGCGATTTATATATGATACTACTGTCGAATCGACCGACCGTATCAATATCACCCTGCCCCTGATCATCGGAAGGAACTCTTCCAACGCCAGTTCCACTGCCATCATTTCCTTACAGATTGATATGCAGCTGACTCTCCGGGAGAGTCCATGTGCCCGAGACCTGGTTCTCCCAGGCAGGCACCCCACCCTTCCAGCGATGCATCCGTGTAGACGGACAGCTGGGGGCGGGGTAGGTGCAGCGAAACCCCTAATAGGAGATTCTGACGCTGTTTCCACCATAGAAGATGCGATATTATCGGCTCCAAAACTGGCAACAGTTTTGACAGGGGTTCTGTTCTCTGTTTCCACAGAGACATCAGATACAACTGGATAGGCCTTCGCATTAGAGCATCGTACGGGATAACCTGCTCCATGGAGACCATCATGCCCAGCATCTGAAGGAACCGCCTCGCCTTGAATGTGGTTTCCCACTCGAAACTCTTGAGGATGGCTAACAGAGACACCACTCTGGGCTCTGATGGGTAAAACCCTGCCCCCCTCAAGGTCGAATCGCATCCCCAAATAAACGAAACGTTGAGTGGGCGTCAACTCGGATTTCTCCTCGTTGACTATGCAGCATAGATCTGAAAGTAACTTCAGAGTCAGAGCAGTATCCACGTTCAACCTGGCTGCCGAGTATGCCTTAAGCAGCCAGTCGTCTATGTAGGTGTGTAGCGCCACGTTCTCTTTTCTGAGAAACGCTGTCACCGCAAGGACCACTCTTGTGAAAACCCTCGGAGCTGTCGACAGGCCAAACGGGAGACTGTAAACTCCCATACTTGATTCTGAAACGCAAATCTCAGAAACCTGTGCCAACTCCGATTCATAGGAATGTGGAAATATGCATTTCTCAGATCGATCGATACACACCACATTCCTTTCCTCAATCCCGCATTACCGACCTCGGCGTTTCCATCTGGAACCGAGGCGTATGGATAAACCAATTTAATGGCCTGAGATTGAGTATGGGTCTCCATCCCCCTGTGCTCTTGGGGACAAGGAACATGTTTGAATAGAAGCCTGAAGTGTTTCGATTTGCTGGTTTTATTGCTCCCTTCAGAAGCAAACCCGACACTTCCTTTTGAACGGCTTCTAACTTGTCTGGCTCCCTTGGTACGGGTGTCCAGACAGGTGCCAAAGACAGATTTTGTGGTGGAAAGTCCCACCACTCCGGCATGTAACCCTGGGATAACCATCCCAGGACCAGACTGTCTGACGTCACACCCTGCCAGGCCTCGACGAAACGCATGAGCCTTCCACCCACCATAGACGCCTCGACGTCTAACGGGGTTGTCCGGCTCGCAGTCCGCCCCCCCCACTCTTTCTTAACGAGAGAGAGAGAGAACCATTTCGTTCTAGGCACGACGGGTATAACTGGCACAGCTGTTCCTGTCGCACAGGCGCGGTCCAGGCGGATATGAAGGGAGCTTTCGTACCCTCAGGTACGCTTCGGCCCCTTCTGTCCGCCCTTTGAGGCCTTACCCGTACCCTTCCCCTTGCCCTTCCCGCCTCTAGGGCGGTCAGGAGCAACATTGGGGAGGGTAGGCGCCTCTACAACCTTCCTGGGCTTCTTCGCCGGCGGCGGCTCTGAAACCCCAGCTGAAGCAGAAGTCGCAACAGGCCTAGCTTTCGCCTTGCCCTTATGCTTCTTCTGCTCCTTTGAAGGTTGTCCCGTTAGCGGTTTCCCCACAGGCCCTAGTGCATGCGCTTGCCGCACTAGCTCTAGCTGTAGGTTTACCGCTAACTGATTCTGCGCGATACTGGCGGTATCCTCTAAGATGGCCCACGCTTGGCCACCGAAGATGCTAGGCCCTGTCAGGGGTGTCCCAAGGAGACACTCCCTGACTGCCGTAGCCGGACGCATATGGTCAATGACCATTTGCCTCCTGGATTTCGTCACACGCGCTTGCACCCTTGCCAATGCGTCCATCGACAGCACCAGGCCGTCATTGACACATGAAAGCGCCACAGGTGGCACAAGGTGGCCTGCCCCGCTTCAGCCCACACCGACTGAAGGAGACGATAAGAGTGGTTGACAGCGCTCATCGCTGCCCTCACACCCTCATCGCATAGGGACAGGACTTCTTCCTGGTGTACCTGAGACTTGTCCACAAGTGCCGGACCAGGGTGACCCTGCACGGCACTCTGGATGCCCAGTACCCATCGGTCATCCTCCGTGACCGACGGGACTACACCATACCTGTCGTATTCCCCCCGCGGAATACGACATCTTGCCCGCACCTCCCTGGAGGCCGCAGGGAGCTGACCCTTGGTCATCAGTTGTTTGCTATAAATAGCATCCAACCATTCTATGAACGGTGGATCCAGTCCCACTGACTGGATCCGGGCCGCGGGCAAAATCCCCGTCCTGATCGACGCAACCGACGGACGGGGCGCATCTTCATAGGCCGTGGCCGAAACCACAGATGGGTCAACCCTGGCTAGCCACGCCAGAGCATCTGACCAATCTACCTCCGATGAAGACACCACCGCAAACACGTCACCCGTTGACGTGCTCACGGGTCTGCCAGCCACGGCCTCCCAGCAAGGAGCCACGGCTGACACGCCAGGCACTCCGGTACCACACGGTTCCGCCGCCACCCCATGAAACACTCCGGTCCATGGGGTAGGTCCGCACGGAAAACCGTACGGACCCGTAGCAGTCGCGGAACCATAGCCGGACACGGGCGCCCACGGCACCCCACGTCCGACTGCCGGACCAGGCGAGATAGGTGAGTACCACGCCCGGCCCGGCACACCCGTTCCCGTGACGGCTGGTGCCAAACCAAGCCGCACGGAACTGGTGCACGGCAACGGATTTTGCCTCAGCCACAGGCGGAGCCGCTGACCTGGCTTGCGCCAAACCAGACAAATGGAGGCCGGTTCCGTCTAGGACGGAATCAACCTCCATATTCTCCACCTGCGGCTTCACGGGCCGCAGCAACCTCTCCTCCTCGGCCTCCTCGTCTTCAGACTCTGAAGAGTCGTCACTAGACGAGTCAACCGTGGAACCGTCCTGGCGGACGGCTCCCACACCTGACGGACCGGCCACCGCTACTGGACCACCCGGAGGTGGCCGCAGAGAAACAGAAAACCCGTCTGGCCAAAGCCAGACGGGACTGCCAGGGGGCCGTACGAGACGGCCCCCTCGGTAACCAGTCCAGAATCCTGTCCGAGGACAGGATCCGTACCAGGCATGGGGAGAAACTGCCCCCCCAACCTTTGGTAGCAGGGACGACACCAGCGTGGTCAGAACGCTATGCAGAAAAACCCTGCAGAGCCGGACCAAACCACGCCGGCGGTGCCATCTCCGCCACCTCAAGCTGGGGACGTGGAGCACCCGCACCGGCCGAACCGGGCGCTCCACGATTTACTCTCGGACCGCCTGACCCCGCGTCAGACCCAGCCAAGTCCTTCTGGGCAAGGAACTTAACCATCGTTTCGACGGACCACACTGCACAAACATTACACCTATGATCTATATTACACAGGGCACACATAAAACAGACATGGTCCTTGAACATTACACGGACAAACTTATGGCAGTCGTCACATTAATAATTTGACTCATAAATTAACCGTAACCTCCCTGCACCCCACCCCGCCACAACAACGATCGCATTGATTATGACGACAAGTACGCGGCGGGCACAACACACCCATAATAAAATAATGGTAAATAGTCTTCGCCTTTTTTAGTTAACAAAGAAGGCTAAACTTCAACCAATCTTATCCAAATGTTAATAACATAACCTAATAGTGCATTTAGCTCAATCACACCGTGATTAGCAAATAAGAACAACTTGAACTTAAAGAAATAAATAAAAACCAACAGAAGACTCTCACCATTTCTCACAGACGCAGAGTCCTAACGAAAATGGTGGGAAGTGCTTGAAATAGTCTTCGGCGTTTTAAGTTAAAAGTGGAAATGTTACGAAAGAAGAAAGCTGCTGCACTCTGGTCTTTGAGATAAAAGGATGTAAAGGTGTATTCACATTTCCATCCTGCCACCTGCATGACCTCATCTAAAGACGAACCCTCAAAAAGAGCGAAAGAAGTAGCCATACCTCTAACGTCATCGGCTTTAATAAGGGAGAGATTAATTTGATCCGGTGAGGCTATCTCATAACAAAGCTTAATCATTCTCTCAAAAATCCATCTGACAATCGAAGAATTTGAGACCGGCTTAGATAACTCTTCCTCGTAGGAAAAACATAAATGAGATGGATCGACTCTTATAACATCTGATCGCTGATTGAAGGTTCCTAATGCCCTAATAGGACACCAAAATTTTTCGGATGGCGACAGACGAAAAAGATTTTAAAATGATTGGACTAGCAGGATAGCGGTTAGTTTGAGTTTTAGATAAAAAATTCCTTCTGGGATATAAAACCAAGCCGTCTCCTGAAACTATAAATCTCTCCTTTTCAGCAGAAAGAGCATGAATCTCTTGAACGCCTTCTAGCAGAGGCTGTAGCAACAAGAAAAAACAGCTTTGACAATTAAAAACAAAACAAAGCTTAATACTGGAAGAAATAGGTTCAAAATGGCGACCTGCCAAAACTTGAAGAACCAAAGCCAAACTCCAGGAAGGAAAAGGCTTAGCAATTGGAGGACGAATATTACTTAGACCTCTAATAAAGCTATTAAGTCTTAGTATCCTTGACATCGGCATACAGAAGACAAGGAAGGGATGACACCAGAGAAAATCTATACTCCATGAACGTAATAACTGACAAATGAAAATAACCAAACAGATAAGATAAAAAAAATCTAATAATTTGGGTATAGAAACAGAATCGGGCACGAAACCTTGGTCAGATCATCATTCACCTACAATTTTAAGTCGACCCTTGTAAACTCGACGGGTCGAATCCCTTCTGGCAGTCAATAATTTCCTGAGATCAGAAGAAACCTTATTCTCGAGGACTTCAGACTCGAGATTCTCCAGACAGACTAAAATTTATTGGATTTGGATGCACACAAAGACCTCTTACTTGAGATAGAAGATCCTGGGATACTGGAAGAAGAAGAGGGAAATCTACCAGAAAATCTAGGTCTAAAAACCAAATCCTCTTTGGCCAAAAGGGAGCTATCAGAAGAATTTTGCAAACCTGATCCTTGACCCTCTTCAAAACTAACTGAATCAAAATCATTCGAGAGAAGGCATAGGCGAACATTCCTGTCCACTACTGAGACAGAGCATCCACCAACAGGGCTTGACTGTCCGGAGAAGGAGACATGTAAGAGAAGATCTGAGCATTCAGAGGCCGCGAACAGATCTACTAGAGGACGATCCATAAGACTAAACCTCATTCCTCCTTCTAAAAATGAAAGAAAAAACCTATGGCAATGACTGAACGAATCGAGATTTAGAAGCCCAACAGACAAGCCAACCAATGAACAGAAGCCTGGATCTACTTTCCAATGAATAGCCTCTTCTATAGACTCCTTGACAATCATAGAAAACAACAACCCCTTTAAAGCTAATAGCGTCTAATAAGAAGGAACAGAAGACCATTTTGGAAGAAGAGACTACATAGCAGGATTCTAGATCCAAAAATATCTAGCCCTTTTAATAAGGGCCACCCTTAAAGAAGTGTCAAACTTACAATATGCTAAAGAGGACTGCTCATAGAAAACACATAGATTACATATGCCATGATGATCCAACCAAAAATCCTGGGCTATATCATAATGCTTAGACCTCACTAAATAGGTAACTCACGTTTATTATGGATATTTTAATAATACCGCTTACTCTGAATGGAGACAAAAAAGGGTCATATCAGTATAACCTAACTTATTAATAATGCTAAAGACTCGGCAAAAATTATAGATAATTTTATTTACAGAGATTTAACCAGAGATTGTAGCAAACCAAAAACCCATAGTAAGTCTATGGGAGTGCTTAGAGTCGAGATATAGCCAAATCATGTGCCTGAGATCTACATGAACTACGGGAAAGTTACTAGTGATGACCGTCATCACAATTCTATGAATAGAATACATGACACGGTCCTGATAAGAGAACTATGGCAAACATTAGACTATCTAATTTAAAAGTCGTATAATAATGGAGGAGATTTAATAAAAAATTGTATTGAACACATCAACGGTTGCCTAGCCGCTCGGGCTTGCTGATAGATTAGATATCCTAAACAATTCGATATTTATGCCAAGAGGAAGAAAACTTCAAAGATTTTAATAAATTTATTGATTCTTATATTTATAGTCTTAGCATCAATAATTTCATCTTTGTAATATCAAATGACATTGTGTTAGAAATCCCAATAAAAGGAAAGATTGAACACTGATACTAGATATTAACTGTTTGAATACTGAATTTTTCAGACGACATATTACAACTGTAATATCTCTGGACTTGCAAAGATTTTGAAAACATTTTGACTGAAAATAGTTGGAGGATGCTTAAATCCAAAGATTCTCGGCCGCTCTTCCCCTTCCAGCGCAACCCCCACCCCACTCCAACCGGCCCGCCGCCAGCCCCCAGACAACAATCTCAACGAGCAAAAACCCAAGACCCACCGAATAGCCCGGGAATAATCCGACCGAAAATTGCCGGTGGCATCACCAACAACCCTCACCCAAACTGCACCCCAAAATACCCAGCAAATCCCGAGCCCCCCACCCCCCGAAGGCCCGCAGCAACCCAGTCAAAATAGAGCAAAAATTCTGCTATAAAAGGGAAAACAAACAAAAATTGGGGGGAAAAAATGACAACAAAACGAACTCACCGAAACTATGTCAACGCAGAAGAAGAATTCGACTCATATTCCTCCTTCCTGCCCCTTGACCGATTGATTATCTTTTCTAAGCGAATAGTGTACTTGTAGACATTACTGAAACCTTTACTGAATCTAATTCTTTTCAGCGACTGACAAAATTATACTACGATTTACGTAAGAATCCGGGTTATCCCATCCACAAATAAACTCCCATTGGTTAAATAAATATGTCAACCTGCCGACATAAGAGGTAAAAGGAGCGCGAAAAAAGGCTGAATGGCCCGAAGACAACTGGCCATCTAAAGTTGGATGAAAGCAAAAATCCTATCTCGAAATAATGCGTAGAATACAAACTGACTTATCGGCTGATGAAATGCGCATATAAAATAATCTGCAACAAAATCCCATACGGTAACCAGTCAGGAGTCTTTAATTACATTGAAAATTGTCACTGATAAACGAATAAATGTCTGAATAGACTACAATTCCAAGAGAGACTACAAGACTGGCAATGACTTGGTATAAATATTTTCAGCCATTAAACATTCCCAATATTAAACAAATACGGAAATAAGACTAATTCTTAGGCAAGAAGATGACTAGATTCTAGGAAAGCGGATGTGGAAAAAAGGAAACGGAAATGCATAAACCGAAGTATCCTACCGGAAACTGATCAAAATCCTACAACCCAGATGTACAGAATTACCGGAAGAGGAAGCTGAAAAACCGGAAATGGATGAACAATGGAATGCCAGGTAAAACCGGAAATGACCCTATCCCCGGTTGTACGAAATCCGGATGTGGAAAAAAGGAAATGGAAATGGATAAAACCGGAAGTAGACTACCGGAAACTGATCAAGATCCTACAACCCGGATGTACAGAATAACCGGAAGAGGAAGCTGAAAAAAACAGAACCGGAAATTGATGAACAATGCAATGCCGGGTCCGGAAGCGCTCATGAAACCGGAAACGGAAATCTATCCAGGTCTGGACGACCCGGAAGTACACCCCTCAGACCGGAAGCGGAAGTGTACTGACTAGCGTCCAAACTGGAAACGGAAACGCCTCTACCGGAATTCGAAAAATAAAAGGAGTCCTCAGACTCCGGATATCCGGAAGCGCTAATAGAACCGGAAACGGAAGTAGGTACCAGATCTCTAGGACCCGGATGTCCTACATAAACGGAAGACAGACCGGAAGTGGCCGGAACGGAAGTGGTAACCGGATCTTGCCGACCTGGATTACCCACTAAACCGGAAGTCCTACCGGAAATGGAAGCCACCGAAGAAGGAACCGGATCTTGAAGACCCGGATGTCTTGCTAGACCGGAAGTTCGGACGGAAAAAGACTGAGATGCGGAAAACGGAAGTAAACCCGAGTCCAAAGGATCCGAGCCCACCACAACGGAACCGGAACTAGCAAGACTAGGGATCGAACTCTTAGAAACGGGCGATCTAGACACAACCTTAAAGACCGGAACCACCGTAAAACTGGCATTAGCATAAGGTCTGGCCTTATGGACGTCAGCTTCAGCCGCCGCCACCACTGCTTGAGGGTTATGCCCATCACCCTCAGGTCTTATGTGGATTTTATCCGGTGCACTGCGCGAGCACACCTTCAAGAGCTTGGATGCTCTTGACTTCTGCTTTGGTGACACTAACCTGCCTAGAGGTTAGATGGACCGGCTTCCCCCATTTGCAGGAACGCCCGCTAGCCTTCGGGCTATCCTCCGAACTCGAAGAACTTTCTTGCTTTTTGGCCTCCTTAATAGCAGAAGATATTTGCTCATCGAGAGATTTAGTCAGCACCGAGGCAAAAGATTCGAACCTCGCAAAAAGCGCCATCACAGCATCATAATTTCCCGAGTTTCCCCCCTCCGTTACTACCGATAAAGGAACAGAAGATTGAGCAAAGGAAACAGCCTTTGCCTTGCTAGCAACGGAGGAAGGGGAAGGACGACCAGAGGGCAGCGATTGTTTGACAGACAAATCTTTAAAAAATGCTTTCGCTACTGAAACCGGCCACCCTTTACAAAATCCACACATAGAATTGGGTGTACAGGATGTACACTTCGCACAGACGTGCCCGGCGAACTAGATAGAGTGATGACGATCACATTTTGCCTTATCTGACAATTCGTTACAGGCTCTAGAAATGGACTGGACATTATTAATGATGATGATGAAGTAAGGATAGGCATAATAATCAAGATACCACGAAGCAAAACGATCTTCGCGAAAACAGGTAATATATAAAATTCGTCTATAAGATACCATATAAACACAATTATACTTCCTAGACGTAACTTAAGGAGGATTGACTTCATATTGGGCATATTTTTCCGAGATATAAAGTCAAAAGGTATCACTGACACAGCGCAAAACACAAAAACTTATATAAATATTTTTAGACAACTATTCTGCTGCAGAATAATTGAAAAGTGAATCTGTTTCATATTCGGGCTCTAATGCGCATGCGCGAGCGCGCTTAGCGACAAGCGTCACTATGAGGTGAGTATAGACTGGTGCCAGTCTATACCTGATGGTAGGCTGGAGATGGGACTCAACCAGTAGCCTGGTTGAGGGTCCATAGGAATAGGATTAGGCATGGGGAGGTGCGTATGCAGGCATAAAAATCTTATTCTGATAGCAAAATGCAGATAATTGATTTAGCAAGTAGTGATTGAACGGTAATGGATGTTTTTGTGGTGTAATAACCACTGCCGTTCTACTGGACAGGCCATGACCATTGACCAAATTTCTAATAAACATGCTTACACTACCGTAACTATTATTTGGCTACACTTGATGGGCTACATTTTATCCGTCTCAATGAGGCCTGCCCAAATTGCGCGAACGAAACGGTCGTTCGCGTGGCGGTTACGCAAATGTTTTTTGCATAACATATTTTTCGTCCATGCAGTCTAGTCACTTGAGACGTTGACTTTACATTAGTCTATGTCCTAATAGAAGCTGTCACCGACATCAACCCCTAGAATTCCGTAGCACTTTCTGAAAGGAGAAACTCCCTTATAGAAGCTAGCCCCCAAACTCAAAATATTGGTTTGATAAAAAAAGGTTTACGCTGGCTCAGTTGTACCAAAAAATCACGATTTTCACAACAAAATCAGATAAATCTTCCATATCAAATGGTCAAACAATGAATCTGATCATTATAGATTTAAATCATGGCACAACAAAGGTTAATTTGGCAATAATATACGTCTATGAACATTCGAAAATAGCCCTGACAAGCGTATCTTTTCGTCACGTAGCGGGAGGAAAAATAGGAGGGTGTGTCTTGAAAGAGCCAATCAGTGAACTTTGTAGAGAACTAATAAATATTCATTACAGCGAAATATTATACTGTCCAAAACAGATGCCACAACAGAACTTCAGTTGTCATTTTCCCAGGGTCATTTCCCGTTATTTGTGTCGGTAAATCTTGCAAAAATTATTTAATTTGGTTGCTAACATCTTGTATAATAAAGGAGGCGATAATACTTTTTTAAAAATCGGGCTGATTTAATAAAGATTGAACCGGATAGAAACTAGTATGTTGAGATGATTTGCGATGTAACTAGTGCCCTATCAGGCTAGTTCCCTGTCCGCCTTTATGCTAATACATGAATCGGCTATTTTCGCATTCACCATTACCTTAATCTAAGTAAACGAACAAAGCCGATTTCATTTATAAAACGTCCGTGTCTTAAATTAATTAAAGTTCTATATAAGCAGATTTAACCCTTTGATGGTCAAGCCAACCAAAACATATATATATATATATATATATATATATATATATATAGTCCTCTTATGGCCAGTAAATGGATATTTAATACGAGCATACATTGACCTTGACCATTAAAGGGTTAATACTGACATGCCATTTCCATTATGTAACCAAGATGAATTTTACCTTCAAATAGTATCAGATTCAAAATGGGTTACGCGAACTCAAATGGGTTGCACAAAGAAATTTGGGCAGGCCTGTTAATATTTTGTGGATAAGTTTGTATAAGGCTGTATAACTCTGGAAATGGTATAAAATATTTTGTATTCAATTTAACTGAATGTAGTCGGCAATAACCGTCGTCAAATTAGTTTGAAAATATTCAGCTGGTCTAGAGTTATTATTGTCTAGTGAAATTATTGTCTAGTGGCTGGCAGCCGTCAGTCGTCAGTTAAAAATAATATCCACAGAACTGT
Source organism: Chaetoderma sp. LZ-2023a (assembly GCA_034401795.1). Taxonomy (NCBI): domain Eukaryota; kingdom Metazoa; phylum Mollusca; class Caudofoveata; order Chaetodermatida; family Chaetodermatidae; genus Chaetoderma; species Chaetoderma sp. LZ-2023a. The sequence goes on from CM067364.1 coordinate 30,975,068, forward strand.
TATAAATACTATTGGTCTGTGCTGTGTTTACTCATCAAATAACAATTAAGGAGTTTCCACTAACTGTACTGATAGAAATAAAGCTTCTTAGTTCTTATATTAGCATAATATGGTATAACCAGGCCTATTAACTATCTGAACCAATAGCTACAATAACTTAGCGCAAATGAGATGAGTTGAAAAAAATCAGGGGAAAAGAAGAAAAACTTGATTTTTTTCAGCTTGATTTAATCATTGATTTAATCGATTTATTTAAATCAAAACCCTGTTAATATTAGATTTAAAACTTTAGCTCTCATCATCATCATCTATTGCAACATTTGAGGCCTGTTAGGCCTATTGTCGATCTTGACTTTCAATAATCTCATTTCGGTATCATGTGTTATCTGCTCTGTTTTGGGAAATGCTATGATGCAGATGGGCGCTTCCCGCATTAGCTGCGGTGTGACGCCTACACTTCTAGTGTTGCCCATGGCTGTGTTTAGGTTGTGCTCATATCACTCATGTTTGGCAGGATTTCTTAACCCTTTAACCATCATATCAGCCAAAAACGGCTTCTGGTGTGATCTTGAGAACTGTCCATTATACTTATCATATACTACCTTCAAACCTTGATAGGCCACTTAGCCTGTAGGTAGATAATACAGTAAATGCATTGCACCTTATAAGTTTCTAAGATAGGCAATGTTTACTGCAGAGCACCTGTTGTGCATAGGTTCTTGTATATACCAAAAGGTAGTCCAATATATATCTAATTGGTTTTTAAAGCTATTTAAGCTTGGGGAGTTTACGACATTTGCAGACTATCTTTTTTAATTACCCATTGGAATAACTGTAACCGAGCCCGTAAATGTCTACTTATTTATGATGATGGTGGTGGTGATTACAATATTACTGACTAAATGTGAAACTCGGATTAAATTAATTAATTCTGACACCAGTTTTCGAAATGATAAATTACATTTAAGACACTAGTTTTCGAAGTCAAAATATGCACTTTAAATAAACAATGCTTAATTGTTTGTTAATACCTATACGATCCGGTCACGCATTAAATGTTGCCGTTTCACTAGGCATACATACCGACAGCTAATATCATCAGTAAGCCACACAATACAACAAATTTTATTCTTTGTCTCGACATAAATTATGACAATTTCCGCCTTTTTTCACAAGCATTCGGATTGTTAGATAAATGTGTTCAAATTTAAATTTTGGTCAAAGTCATTTTTTAATTTAGACAACTTTATTTCTTATATAGTTGTTATCTAAATATGTATTTCCATTTCCAAATCAATAACGAATAAATAATTATGAGTATGTTATCTGTAATCCCCAAATGCCCAACCACCATGCCACGCGACCCCAAAAGACGACGTTCGGGTGGTGAGCGGGAATGGTCCTAAAACGTGGAACGAAGGAACGTGCGTAAGCGCGGAACGGTGAGATATAGCAACGATAAGGGGCGCTACCATATTCGAATACTGTCCATAGATTAACGCTCCCATCACTAACTTATAGAAGGATTCGCGGAGACATGATTGAAGTCTATAAAATACTGCACAGGAAATTCGACCGCGAAGCATCACGTTCCCTCAAGCTGTGGAAAGGACATGGCACCGCGCTCAGGGACTCGAGATAATCATAACAAACTCTTCCCACAAAGAGCGAATACTGGACTACGAAAAAATGTGTTTGCATTAAGAGTGGTAAATCGCTGGAATAATCTGCCTGATAGCATTGCATCCGCACTGAGTATAAATAGCTTCAAGCACAAACTCGACAAACATTGGGAAAACCAAGATACAGTATATGAAGATTCAAGATTCAAGATTCAAAATTATTTATTTCATGCTTAATATATAGGATATATACATCACATTCGGGCAGTCCATCAAAGGCAGAGCCTATGAATCGATGGACCCCCTACACATAAAACAAGACATTACAACATATAAGGTGACAGCTGATATAAACATCTGTAATATAATAATAACGCCTGTATAGGCGTAAACACAGGATGGTACAACATATATATTTGTACCATTTTGTCCTAGAGTGTTCTACATATAAATGATCATCATAATATTTTGTAATTGTCTTCAATCTAGGATGTTTATTGCAGATACAAGGATTTTAATATGGTACATTGGGAGTGGGGGTGGGAGGTGATGTGAGGAGGGGGAGGGGGGGGCCCTCAACAATAACAGCAGTATTAGAGTGAGAAAGTTGTTGGTGGATATGACTGTAGACAAGTATTTTTTTTGAGGTAGCCTATCGACATCCGATATGTTCACTGAGAAAAAGGCATATCAGATGAATGTTCAAGCTGATTGAGATCTGGTAGGGATCATCTATTTCGGTTCATTTCATGCTTTTCATCGTGGCATAGCTCTCCTAAATTTGCACCTACCACACTGATGGCAATATTCCATCTTCTATTATATCTAGAGCAAAGAAACTGGCGCACATTTTCCCGCTATTTTGGTGGACGATGGTGCTGTTTATGACTGCAGCATCTTCCACCAAACCTGCCTAGAGAATGAAGCACCAGATCCTCTGCTTTATTTTGAAAATTGATAACCCTGCCATCTGGGCTAGTGTTAGGGAAGATGCGAAATCATGAGAATTCGTTTATACTGAATATGTCCATAAGGAAGGTGACATATGGGCCGGACCAAACAATATTTTGATTGATTACAGATCATACATGCAGGTGAGCTGACAAACCGACACAGTCGCATCACATAATAACTTGATAATAATAAGAGTATTAATAATAACAGTAACAAGCCAGCTAATATTTGAGCCGGGTTTCTTATGGTAAATATAGATTGATAAAATGCTTGAAATAGTCAAAAGCATTGACGCAGAATTGGTAACAACAGTAACAAGGCAGCTAGTATTTGAGCCGAGTTTCTTATGGTAAGTATAGTTTGATAAAATGCTTGAAATGGTAAAGAACATTGACGCAGAATTGGAATAGGTAAGGTGGGACCGACTCATGCTGGCGATAATCGCCCACTGCAGGTACAGAGTAAATATGAGATCTGACTGCTAGGTTAGAAAAAGGATTAGGTTTGACACTTTCGACCCCTCTGGCCCATTCCTTTATTTCCCTTAGCTACACAATGTCTGGATATGTTGGGACTCGCCAGCCTGAAAGCCACTCCTGCATTAGTTAAAGCAGGAGCTTCCAGTCTACCCAATCTCAAAAGATTCAGCATTGACCAGCTCACGTATCGTGGATTAAAATTTAATGCTAGTGGTATGTGGAGCCTATCCGCTACCCGATCCACCAGTTTTATCTGTTAGACACGGGACTAACACCCCCACTCAGTTTGGTTAGGTTAAACACATTCAACCCATTAATCCTTTCACGCTGCATTCCATGACTATCAGCTAAAAATTAGACAATTATTAGTAATCTGTTTGATATGCTGGGCTATCTTGACCAAAAACCGTCAGTTCCAGTGGTAGAAACAATTCCTAGTCAATACAGCACTAGCATTGGCAGACAAATATTATCTTGCTAGGTCTTGAGGTTGACTTGGCTTTGCAGGGTTCAAAGGGTTAATCCAGCACTTTGGTATTTGCATTAATGGTGATTAGTGTGTTGTGCATGGTCAGGTGTGTCGGGTAGCATGGAGGGTCTATATTGTCAGGGATATCGAAAGTGTCAAATGATAACAGATGGTTGTCTAGCCTGTCAATCTCGTGTATTGGCAAAGCCAAGCTCTATTCCTGCAGTTTATGGTTGGATTAGTTTGTAACGTGCAGGTTGAATTCACCTGAGTTGAATTGGTGGTGGTGATGGGTGGTTGTAGTAGTAGTAGTAGCAGGAGTAGTGGTAGTAGTAGTAGTAGTAGTAGTAGTAGTAGTAGTAGTAGTAGTAGTAGTAGTAGTAGTAGTAATGTGTTTTTAGAGTTAGGGTTGATTATCAGTGAGTCCAAACATTGACAAGTACAGATGTGCTACACATCAGTATCCGCCGATTATGGACTCCCTGGCAATTTTCTTAAAGGATTTTCTATTTAGGATCTGTTCGCGTATCTTTGTGCTGGTGCTGTTCCATAATTTTGTGGCTGTTATTGTAATGCGTTGTGCTCCTGTTTCTGTTCTTGTGAATTGTGTATGTAGATTATGTTTATTTCTAGTATTGTGTGTGAATGTCAGTGTTGAATGTAAAGTTGGAGGCTATTGTGTGTGGCAATACATTGTGGTGAAAGTCTCTTACAATATTATAAATCTGTAATTTGCCTATGTCTTTGAGTTTAATTAATTTCGTCGTTTTGAATATATTCTGGCCCACTGCTGGTTTAGTAAAGAGTTTTATGCATTTTTTCTGAAGGTTTTGGAGTTTTGTTAGTTTGCTCTTGTGTGCCGCAGTCCAGATAGCATTGCAATAGGTGAGATGAGGGAGGACAAGTGTGCAGTACAGTCTTAACAGTGTCTTGTGTCATGTATGGCTTTAGTCTTTAGATAACACCTACACCCCTGGCCACTTTTGCCGTAACTATTTCAATTTGCTTAGCCCAGGTCAGATGTTTGTCCAAGTATACTCCAAGAAATCTAGCGAATGGGGCTTCTTCAATCTCCTTATTGTTAATGTAAATTTTAGGAATTTAATTCTTTTTTAATTTCGTCATGTTTGTAAATAACATATAATTTGTTTTATTGACATTTAGTGATAGTTTATTTATTGAAAACCAATTCGTAATTTCTTCCATTTCTTTATTTACTTTTGCTTATAACCTATCTATATTCTCATCGCAGCAAAAAGCATTGGTGTCATCAGCAAATAGTATTAGTGGCATGTGCTTACAGAGGTTTGGTAAGTCATTCATATATAGAAGGAACAGCAGGGGGCCAAGAATAGATCCCTGAGGAACACCACAAGTTAGTTTTCTGGTTTCAGAGCATGTTGCATTAAATTGTACACATTGAGTTCTTTCACATAGATAGCTCTGAAACGAGTCAAGTGCACATCCTCATTATACCATAATAGGCAAGTTTATCTAATAGGATTTGATGGTTAATTGTGTCAAAAGCCCTCGAAAGGTAAAAAAAAAAATGCCTATTTTACTTTGGTTTTTTTCTAACGATTTGATAAGATTTTTTCTGTCATTTCTACTATTGCAAGCATTGTTGAGTGTTTTTCATGGAATCCATATTGCGATTTATATAAAATTGATTTTTTTTATCCAGATAGTTTATCAGTCTATTGTACATTAAGCGTTCTAGCAGTTTTGAGAAAAGTGGAAGTATGGAGACTGGTCTGTAATTTGAAAAGTTAGTAGAATCCTTGGCTTTGTATATTGGTGTAACACGTGCTATTTTTAGTTTTGTTGGGAAGATACCTTGCACGAAGGACAGATTGCAGATGTGGCTGAGTGGGGCAAGCATATCTTTTGCACAGGCTTTAAATATACACCACGTAAAGCCATCGATGCCGGCACTCTTTGTTGGGTTGAATGTGTTTAAGATGTTAAGAATTTCTTCTGTGTTAGTAGGGTGGCTAAAGAAAGATGATGGATAGCTTCCTGTGAGGTAGTCGGTAAATTCGCTGTTAGATGTTGACTGAATTTTATTTGAAAGTTCTGGGCCTATATTGACAAAATAATCATTAAATCCATTAGCAATTTCGAGTTTGTCTGTAAGTGCCTTGTTATTACAGAGAAATTGAGTTTGTTGCGCTTTGTTTGTCTTATTTAAAAGTGATTTGATAATTTTCCATGTCTCTTTTATGTCATTTTTTTACTGCTCAAATTTACTACGGTAATGTGTTTTCTTGGCCATTTTTATTATTTGATCTAATTTATTTCGGTATTTTTTTAATACGGTTTCGTTATGCTTTGTTTGACACTTAATGAATGTAGAGTTGATGTTTTTTGTGGCAGGCAGCTATAAGTCCATTCGTGAGCCACGGCTTAGTAACGTTGTGCTTATACCGTTTCTTTTCTTTCATGGGGAAACTGTGCTCAAATAATGTTGTACAGATATTATGGAATTTGTTGTAGGCATGTTCACAAGAATGTGTATCTATTATTGTACACCACTCAACCTCTGACATGGACCTTTTGAAATTTTCAATATTGACCTGTGAGTAATCTCTGCATTCAAACTTTCCACGCTCAAATTGTTTTTGAAATGTTTGTTGTTTTTCTAATAAAAGTATTGGTAGATGATCTGATATGTCAGCTACAAAAATTCCGACCTGGGTTTTGTTAATGTTCTGATTAATGTTTTTGCAGAATATGTTGTCAATGACAGTGGCCGTGGGTTCAGTTAATCTAGTTGGTTTGGTTATTGTCGGATAGTAAAAGTAAGTATTTAACAGGTTGATGAAGTCTTTTGTTTGACAACAGTTCTGTATCTTCAGATCAATATTGAAATCACCCATAAGGTAGGTCGTCTTGTTTTCGGCTTGAAATATATCTAGAATTTTGCCTAGTGATTCGATGAATTTGTTACAGTCACTGCCAGTAGGCCTATAAATTGTACCAATGATTTTGTTTTTGCATTTTTGTATTGGAATTTCGAAGAATATTGTCTCAATGTGTGCTTCGGTTATGGAGAGGTTTTCACGCTCAATGCACTGAATGTTATCCTTTATGTACATGCCTACACCACCCCCACCATCCTTGTCAATCTTGTTAGTTCGGTGTTTTTCAATAAATGTATAATTATTTTTGTTAACAAGGGTAGTGGGTGAATCTATTTTTATCCATGTCTCCGTAATTCCAATAATCCCAAACTCATGTGCATTCATATCTAGAAAATTGTGTAGCTTGTCATTGTTCTTCAGTAGTGAGCGGGTGTTGGCATGAATAAGTGAGAGTGTAATGTTTTCTTTATTTTCTATTATGCCATCATTAAATTTGCTTAGCAGTGTGTAGTCACAGTTTTGTGATGGTATGTTTAGATCATTTCTAGCATCGTTTGAATTAATTTCACGGTAGTTATTAGTATTTAGTTTAAATGGCTTTAGAATGCGGTCTTGGATATGCTCTGTTTAATTGTAATTTACATGTGGAGTGGTGATTGCGGGCATGTAATCAGTGTTGTCTTTGATGTTGTTATATGGAAAGAATGATGTGTTGCAGTTTACGCACCACCACGGTTGCTCATCAGTCTCAAGCCGTAAATAGTCAAATGAGTTTAGTTCAGAACATCTCAGGTGAACCCACTTATTACACAAGTCACATAGTAATGCCTTCTGGTTAATTTTAACAGATTTTTTACAAGTAGAGCAGGGGAATTTAGTGGGCATTAGGCTGTGGGAAGGGATGGGATATTAGTTTGGAGAGAATTAGTGGACTGGCTACTTGATGATTTTCTTATCCTGGTAATAGCTGATGTTTGTTGTTCTGTTCCAGGTAACAGAAGCAAGGCAAAATTAGGAGAAATCAAAACACAAAAAAAGAAATTTCAACTGGTATGCAGAAAAAGTATTTTAAAAATCGAGGACCAGATTGAAATTGTGTTTTTATGAATATGTAGACTTCAAATCCCCAATAAAGAAAATTGAAAGAAACAGACAGTCGGACATCTTCCCCAAATGTAGAAACATAACTGCTATCTCTGAGAGGGAATCGTGGAAAGCTTCTGAAATAGAAAACACAATTTCAATCTGGTCCTCGATTCCAGGGATTGAAAGCAAGGGAGATCAAGCAAAGATGACAAACAAAGTTCTTACATTGAGTCATATTGCAGAAAACTACCCTGAGGAAGAGTGGATATATGTTTATACAGATGGGTCAGCTATCCAGCCTGTCAAGAATTGTGGTGCAGGTGCTCACATTCGGTTTCCATGTGGAGATATAACAGACTCATGCTTGCCAACAAGAAAGCACTGTAGCAATTACACTGCAGAAATCCAGGCACTGATCTCAGCTAGCCAAATGCTGATACAACGAAAAACCAGAAATTAAAATATTGTCTTTCTGACAGACTCCCTCTCAGCGCTCCAGGGGCTGGAGAGTGGAAAGGACAGCACAGATTTAATTCATGAAAATCTTACGCAACTGGCTAAGGAGAACAATGTCAACTTACAGTGGATCCCCTCGCAGTGTGGCATATTAGGAAATGACAAAGCTGATCAACTGGTTAAGGAAGTGTTAAATAAAGAACAATTCAACCGCGAGGTTGACTTTGAAGAACTGAAGCATATCATTAAAGCAACAAGAACCACCAGCAGGCAGCATAATGATGCAATACACAGCCTCAGTATGGAGGATCAGACATGTATCTTCAGATTGAGGACTGGTCACAATCGTCTCAATGCACATCTTCACCATCTCAAGATTACAGATTCTGCACTTTGTGAGTGTCAGCAGGCAGAGCAAACAGCAGAACAACGCTTGCAGCATTGTCAGCGATATGAACAGGCTAGGAGAAGCTTCTGGCCTATTGAAGTATCTTTTGAAGAGAAGATCAGAGGAAACAGAGACGTTTGATGACCACTTCAGCTTTCATGCACCAAATAAGGAAAACAGTCTAAGATTACTGCTATGAGAAAGATGAACGCAAGAAGAAGAAATCCCCAATCACCGGAAGTACCAAACTAGTGAATGTTTGGGACAATGAAGCCATCGAGTCCAACGAGGAGGAGCCGTGAGGATGCTGTGTTGGAAATCAACTCTAAGCAACTCTAAGTATGGATCGCTCATTGTGCCTTCAAATGTGGATTTTCGTGGTTAAGCAATTGAAATTTTCTTGAACAAATTCGAGGGTTAGAATAGTACACTCCCGTGACAAGATGTGACTTGACTTGACCTAGACGTATAGTTATTAACTTATTCCAGGTATGCGGAACCTACCATACAACAAAAGACTACAAGACATCACCATACCAACTCACATTCAGAAGATTGCGTGGTGATATGATTGAGATATATAAAATACTTCACAACAAATATGAGCAACCTCCATCAAACCTTATCAACCTTTGTGACAATAACAGTAATACAAGAGGTCATAGCCTAAAAATTCAGAAAATCAGAGCTATGTTAAATATTAGAAAGTTCTCATTTCCATTGTGCTGCACAGACCAATGGAACAAACTACCCGAACACATTACCCATTGTAACCTAACCTAACCTAACCTAACCTAACACATTGTTGCTTTTTTGCAGCTACGGCTTCCAGGCAGGTAGGTTGAAAATATTTACGTCATTATTTTCACAGCATTAAGACATTGTATATGATCTTATAGGGTCTATGAATTGTTTAAGATTAAGTCTGTATTTTGCTATATTGTTTGTTTGCTTGTTTTTGTTTTTTTTTTTGTTTTTTTAATGTTCTGGTCATTAGCCGTAATGGCATAAAAAAGCAATAAAGTAAAGGCATTACCATTACACCATCTATTAACACTTTTAAATCAAGCTTAGACAAACTATAGAGTAAACACCCACTGCTATTCAGCTTTGAATCTGATCCAATCTTTCATCCCACATTCTTTAAATAATTACTAACAAATCATGAATGTGGTAACAACCTACAACTGAATCATCCTTCCAGTATATGCAGCCGAGAACTGGTGTCAGAGGGGGTTTGATGCCTTCTGTCAGAATAGGATTCATGTGAGTTCATGTGAGTTCATTGTAAGGAATTTTCAAATGTGTGCGTACGACACACGATAAATTGATTTCCGGTTGTATTTTCCTGGGTGATCTAGTTTATTTGCGAATATCATATTATTGATCAATTCAATTTATATTTTATGTTGCAAATTCCATTACCTAGTCGAATAAAACGTCAGTTTTATATGATAACCAAACTTTATTTATGATAAAAATATAGAAATTCTGGTCATGAGTGTGTGGTTGAATATTACACTAATGGAGAAAGCGCTTGGCAACGTTAAAACATTTTTGTTCAGTCTCGCTTCCGATTACGGAGTCCCGATTTTCTGTAGGCTGGCACATTATCATAGAGCATGGTAATTTGACTCGGCACTTAGATAGAAGAATGAGAAGAGAACTGAGCAACATCACTGCCGTTGGGCGGGTACTTGTTGACAAATTGCCAAGATGAAATGACACACCTGGATACGAAATGAATATGTCCGCTGAACAGCTGTTATAGGCAGCTTGCTTTAATATGTCAAAGCCAAAAAATATCCAGACTGACAATTTACTGAGCTCTTGTCACCAGCTGTGAGGACAACTGGCGAGATAGTGAGGGTATGTGCATGAGCAACCAAGCCAGTGATATCTTAAATCCATGGGGGCCACCCACACCATCATCATCATCATCATTATCATCATCATCATCAATTCATTAGGCATAATCCCTTGGCATGTTGTTGCCTAGGGAGAATGTGTTGGTATTGTATTATTAGGGCATGTACATTGTTTAGTTCAAATTGTTTATTTATGTTGGGTTGGCATTATTTAGGCCCCTGGTTATCTTGGAGAAGTGCTGTGGTGCAGATAGATGTTCACCGCATTACCTGCTATGTGCCGCCTACACTCATGGTTACACCCAGTTGCACCTAGCACTTGGATATATTTCTAAATTTGTCTTATATATCTACTAGTTGGTTAAGTCGTGATTGTTTATAATGTCATTGCTGTGCATATCAAAAGAAAGGCAACGATATGTGCATTTATTCTGATTGGTTGAGAGAGTGATGACGGCATCAATATTTGACTTAGGCCATGCTCCCGTTTTCACGCCAAAAATACTCAAATTTTATTGGTGCGAGAGAAATCCTTTGTTCTCGCTGGACCAATCAGATTCAAGTATTTTGTATTTCGGAAAAAAGGGCTGTGACCTAGTCCAAATATTGATGACGCCATAACTCTCTCGACCATTCAGATCTCGGTCCATATCGTCGCCAGTTTTTGGAGACGTAAATGGGTGGGCACATGTCGATGATAGGCAGGTGTAATGAGCAAATTTACAAGATCACATGACAGCTGTAGGCCAATCAACATAGATGCCCATATAATCGCCCTGGATTATGGTATGCATCTATGTTCGTTGCTGGGCCTAATGAAAGGGTGTGAACTAATTTAGCGCTGGTAAGGGAACCCATATCGCCACACCTGGTCAGGTCACATGATGGCTGCTATGCTCATTGCTGGGCCTAATGACTCATAAAAAAGGGGCATTTCCTAAAGTGTGTGTGTGTGGGGGGGGGGGGGGGCGGTGGCTCAATGGAGCCCAACTCAGAAACCCGAATAGTTTCTAAAGTCAGTTCTAACCAATGTGCCAGAGGGAATCCAAGAAATTAATAGGCCCTGAAGCTGGAGGAGAGCAGAAAGAGACAACTACTCATATCCTCCTAATTTAGGAGGCCCTAAGGTTATACAAACGAGCCGATGCATGGTGCATAGCTTATCCGCAGCTCCCGCAAAAGAGGCTTACACAAATGTTTCCAAAAGAGTAGTCGTCCCTAGCTATTTTTTAAATCCATCCTATCGAGCTAAAATAGCCAGGTTTAGTCAGCCACATGCCAGGTTCACGTATTGTGAACATGAACAGCAACCTCAGTGAAAAATTGATGCTCTGCAGGGAACAAGGTGGTGTGTTTGTTGTTGCTGTATAGTGTAATCTAAGCGAAGTATGGTCCAAGTTTTTAAACAAATAAGCAAAACAATTTAACTTGGATGGCTACTGCCATATTACTAACTAATACAGTACAGTAAAAATGTGAGGTCACACGACCTTGAGGTGCCTATTAGTCATCGGCACATAAATGAAAATAAATAAATATAGACAATTAAATATATAAACTATAAAAATGAGGTCTCACACGACCTTGCGGTACCTACATGTATCGGTACCTAATATATAAATATCACTAAAAAAGGTTACAGAGTACCTATTAGTCAGCGGTACAAAAATAGTCAGATAATCATTGTAGCTGAAGCAACACATATCTGGGACGTGAAATGGCTGATGACTGGGAAATGGCTGATGTGGCCCATACTCATGAACGGTGAAGATGAACTCCGCAGATGGCTAGTAGATAGTCATGTAAGAATACACATATAGAATTATGCAGATTTGTAGGATTTCCGTACTTTGAGCAGATTGAAGATGCCCCATAATACTGGTTAAGGGCTAAGTTGAAAAGTTATTTGAATGCAATAGCATCTTAGCGGATTCACAAGGTGAAATACATCACATAGCTTTTGCGGTGCATCAAGCAATGTCGCACACTGGACTGTGGTAAAAAAAATGTTAATACGTAGCACGATACATGTGCGGAGTGTGTTCACCACCTTTTTGCGTGGCTTGGAGATCCAGCCAGATATCCGTCAAAACCTCCATCTCACATACTAATTTTGCGGTCTTACATCTTGGCCAAAAGGCCCATCCGCACTGGAGGCCCCTCTTGGCTTGTTGGTATTGGGGAACCTTTCTTTGATTTAGTTATTGCCCCCAGTTGATTGGTCAGGAGCTTCCAAAACGTTATTTTGCAGATGCGGTCGGTGTGCTCCAGAGACAAGAACTCAAAACCTATAGGCACTGTTTGGATTGTTCAACCGGGAAGATTACAGTAAACAATACTATTGTGTCGCAGTATGCTCTGGCAGCCACTTCTCTGCTGAATTCGGAGTATTCAAAAGATGCCATTCTCCATATAGTCCACTCAATCTAAAAAATGACCTCAGCAAAATTACAACAGAATTTCTGTCAGTAGATTTATGGCGAAGAAGCAATGGCATATGACCAAAAAATCTACCCAATTCTGACGGTGGGAAATATATAATTTTATTTGTTATAAGATAGTGTACATTTCCCTTACACTCGTCACCTCAGAAATTAAATCGCTTATTTTCCCTTTATACTTCCCTATATCCTATTTCTAAACTGGCACGGCTATTTAATGTTATGTTAGGTGTAAATCTATGCTTTATGAACATTCATTTGTACAGCGGTTAATAAAATATCTGCAGTGCTACCGGATTTCTAAATTTCTTCTTACGTGTTACTTTTAGTGTAGACCTCGTCTATCTGTCCCTGAAGAGCCTCAAGCAGATATTTCCCTTGTATTGGTTTCCTCTTTGGCTATTCCGCCGTTAGTAGTCGCATCGGGATCAAGTTATTATAATGTAGCAATCTATGAGGACGTAAATTTAGCTTGGTGTGGTGGGTGATAAGCCACACTCTTTTGCTATATTATTCATTAATACATACAACCCACATTTCTGCCTGAATGTTGTGTAATTACATATACCAAGACATACAGGGTTTTTTCAAATAAATATAGGTAACTTGAACGTGCGTGCGTGCGTGCGTGCATGCGCGCGCGCGCGTGCGTGCGTGCGTGCGTGCGTGCGTGCGTGCGTGCGTGCGTGCGTGCGTGCGTGATTTAAATTTATTTTCAAATATGACATTTTAAGCAATTATATAAATTTTATATCTGTAGCTTACAGGTCCTTAGCTGGTGTGAGAGCTACAAAATCAAGCACCATCACCGCCACTGGCTCAGTGCTGCACTCTACATATTATATTGTTCATGAGTTTTACTTGATTGAGCGGCGATGGACCCCTTCCCATGAACTAATAATGCAGCACGTCTACGACAACACAGAACAACACAAACAAAATTTAGATGGCATAATAATCTAATCAAATTTGAACCATGACAGTGTTTAATGTGCGTTTAAATACCCCGATGCACCCTTTTCACTTAAACGTAATGTACTGGGAGTGGTATGCAGCCAAAATATGGTCGAGTGGATACATCCAGATAATGTACACATGTTGATGGACGACCTGACAATGCAGAGTGCTGCAGAGCACACCACCAAAGCAGGCTATTGAATACTGCAGTGAACGAATAAGCAGTGGACAGACGATTGAGGGCTAGAAGTCAAAGAATTCAAAGACAGTATCCAGCTCTCTCTCTCTCTCTCTCTCTCTCTCTCCCTCTCCCTCCCCCTCCCCCCTCTCCCTCTCTCTCTCTCTCTCTCTCTCTCTCTCTCTCTCTCTCTCTCTCTCTCTCTCTCTCTCTCTCTCTCATATGCTTGGAGAGAGTACCCCAACCATAGATCAGCACACCCACCTGTTCGGAATGAATCTAGATTACAGCCTGGCATGAAAACCCTGTATTGTGGAGATGGAGACGAGGATCATCAGAAAGCTTGGTGTCATGAGGAAGCTTTTGGAAACCACATGCAGTAAGTCTGTGTTGGAGTGTGTCTCAAGCACTTGGAACACAGCTGAACAAATAAAATCTAGACACGCTGCAAAACCGTGAACTCAGAAGCATACTTGGTGCAATGAACATTACTCCCATCCATAAAATGGAAGACGGCCAGCATCAAATCACTGGAAACCAGAAGGGAGAAAAAAATTTCAGATGGGGTGAAAATTTCAAGTGGCTCATGGATCACCCTCCACATGCAGTTGCAGGCTCTAACAAAGAGCTGACTGAAACAATAGAGTCAGACCAGCTGAAGAAATGCCAGCCGAATGTAGGTGTTTTCCAACTAATACAGATCGCTGTGATATTCTGACAGTGACAGTGCAAGGTGGTCTCCAGAGCCATTCAGTGTCGGAATAAGGACCAGCACGCCTGGACCCACTGGAAAACAAGAACAGAGTGATGCCACACACAAAGCCATGGCACATAACAAAATCTACCAGAACCATAAGAAATGGAGACAATGGGTCTTCAGCCAGACACATGAATACCTTCTGAAACCATTTCTCTACGCAGTTGGTCCCTCTGTTCCAACCTCAAAGCTGAAGTGATTGTCCTCAAGGCAGCAGCTGACACCTAAATTCCATAGAGGAACCACCAGTCAAAACAGTCCTCATCACTGACAAGCTGTATGTTCTGCAAGCCCTTGCAGCAAACACCACCGGAAATCTGATAAACACCATAAAGGGAACCTTACATGAACTATCCAAGAAATCTGGCACAGTGCTTCAGCAGATATCAGCAGATTATGATATCTCTGGCAATGAGAGTACAGACAGACTGGCAAAAGAAGGTGGGTGATATACCCAACACATGCCAAATCCTCGGAAAAAGCAGCTGAACATCAGCCTTCAAGGCAAGAATTTGCAGTTACAAGTTCACTCAAAACCCCTGCATCATCTCAGCAATGCAGAATAGACAGCCAACGCCCCCTCCATACAGTGCACTGTGGTGTGAAAAAGCGGTATCATAACATCGGCTTTGTGCAACTGTGGCACGGCAGACTAGACTCTGCAGCACATGCTTCAAGCATACCCTCTCCTCACCACACTGCATGATCAGATGTGACCAAAGTGCACTACCCTGCAGTATGAGCTCTGTGCTACTTACTACTCAGGGCCTGCATTGAAAGTTCCAGTTTACAACACCAGCGGGAATCAGACCACGACACAACCGTCAAATGCAGGGCACATGTATTGGGCCAGGGATCATGGCACCAAACTACATGACCTTCCATATGAAGGTCATTAGTGTATGAATGACAGTTTTGCATGGTTCCCAAGTTCTGCTTACATGCAGTGTCCCGTTTGGATCAGAGCTGACACCAATGTTAGCTGTCTGCTCTCCAATGGGCTTTGTGTATGACAATTGGGTGTCAGTGTCACCGATGACCTTGGTTGCATCGTAGGGGATTCTACCCTCTTGCCTGGATGACATTTGTACATTAGGTAGAGATGGTTAATCTGAAATCATGTAATGACTGAGCTACGGTCAAAATTGAGCTCTGAACGAGCATCCTGAAGGAGGGAATTTCTGCACCACATCAGCGAATGCTTAGAAGATTCAACAAACAGGTTCCGGCCCCCTGACTACTCACCACTACTCACTGTACACAACTCTGGAGGATATTTTATCAGGACTGATCAGGGCAAAGCAGACAATTCAAGAAAAGTTCAAGGAACATTCCACTGCCCACGATGATGAGCCATTGTATCCATTTTAGGTGACCCCAGGCCATTACTAACACCAATTGAACTGCTCAGCCCTGAAAATGGACGTACATTCAGACATGATGGCATGGATAATGAACTATTAAAATATGCAAGTAACATTATCGCAAAACCGACCACGCATCTAATCAATTCAGTCTTTATGCACCATTGTCATATTGTCCAATCCAAGAAACCGTCTGGCCCCAGCCAATCTGCAGCGCATTGTTCCCAATAGCATATGGAAAATCATATCCGATGTTACCATATGACGCATCCGAGACACAATCTATGACTTTTCACAGGATCCTGCCAGAATGGCTTCAAATGTGGTCACAGCTGCCAAAATAGTGCATGGGATCACGCATGCATATGTCTGTAGTCATGTCCAAACATTGGGATTTCCACAAAATGGGCATTGACATGTCACGAGGCTTGGACTGCAATTAAACACTCAAAGATCCTAAATGTGCTACACCGAGCTGTTGCAATGAAGATGAGCTGTGACTAGTAATATAAGACTAAACCTCACAGACATTGAGCTAATTGTATGAGGAAAGACAGTGAAGTCTGCAGCTGTTGGAAGCAGTTCATCAAGGGGGCTCTTCTTCATTGATAAGTGTAAGCAGTGTAACATGACTCGCATGTCTTGGCAGACATATGCATGGTTGACGGACCATTTCTAATGCATTTTTCAGTCAGTGCATGACAAATTAACAGATGGATAGAAGGAAGCTGATTATGTAGCTGGGACACATTATAGACCCTGCTAAAATTCTTTCATTCAAAAGCCATGCCTAGTTTTGAAGTGGCATTGTTACATGACAAAATAGACGCAACATCATGCAGCCCATAGATAATTTCCTGTGTATTGATTGCTAGGCACAATTTCACAAAGCATCTGTTGTTAGCAAATCATCTTTCAGGGTTTAGGCTTGGCAAAAGGCCATCTCTCATGGTATGACACTTGTGAAATGCCATGCTTTCAATGATCAGGATTGGCAACATATAATCCTTCAGTGTTCAGAATTGGTAAGAATTCATGTTCCAGGGTAGAAATATAATTTTTCAGCACTAAGAATTGATCAATTATTGTCCTTCACTGCTTAGAATTGACAACAGATCAACTTCCTGACTCACAATCGGTAAATGTCATCTTTCAGGGGTTAGGTTTGGCAAAAGATCATCTCTCATGGTATGAAATTTGTGAAATTCCATGCTTTCAATGATCAGGATTGGCAACATATCATCCTTCAGTGCTCAGAATTGGTAAGAATTCATGTTGGGTCAGGGTAAAATATAATTTTTCAGCACTAAGAATTGGTAAATTATTGTCTTTCATTGCTTAGAATTGACAACGGACACCACTCTGGGTACATTACTTTTAAGTGAAAGTGTATCAGGGTATGTAATTGCACATTAAATACTGTCGTGCTTCAAATTTGATTTGATTGTTATGCCACCTAACGTTTGATCATGCTGTCCTGTGTGGTCGTTGACGTGCTGCACTAGTTCATGTGAAGGGGTCTATCGCCGCTTCATCAAATAAAGTCCATCAACAGTATAATATCTAGAGTGCAGCACTGAGACTGTGGTGGTGATGGCATTTGTTTTTGTAGCTTTCACACCAGCTAAAGATCAGGTAAACTAGATATAAGATTTATTGCTTAAGATGTCATAATTGAAAAATAGATTTAATTCCAGCACACACATGTACACTCCAATGTTGCCTACATTTATTTGAAAAAAAAGTATGTCTTGGCAGGGGCTTATATAACACACGTGTCATGCG